>OX419598.1:3923525-4571824 GCA_948473455.1 Teleiodes luculella | reverse complement strand
TGATACCAACACTTTGACTTTACAACAACACGTGCCAGCTGCATTTGCTTACTACGTAGTATGTTCGTATGATAGTTCCCTGAACAAATATATTTCGTATCGCGGTCTGGATTGTGTAGAAAAGTTTTTAAAATATCTTCTACGTGATATAATACAAATAACTTCAGTATTTAATTCACCTGTGCCAATTAAACTGACAGCTGAGGATAAAAAAAACTTTTTGGATGCAAAATTATGTTTTCTTTGTAAGAATCCGTTGTTTGATGATAAAGTTCGAGATCATTGCCATCTCACAGGAGTCTATCGAGGAGCAGCTCATTCTTATTGCAATCTTAAGTTTCGGTTGCCAAATTTTGTGCCCGTATTTTTCCATAATCTATCTGGTTATGATAGTCATCTTTTTATTCGGCATTTAGGTGAAATGCCTGGTGGAATAAAAGTAATAGCGAAGAATAAAGAAAATTACATTTCATTTACCAAGTTTTTCAATATTGATGATAAAGACTGTTTGCCTGTTCGTTTCGTGGATTCTTTTAAATTTTTAGGAACAAGTTTAGAAAAACTAGTAGCAGGCCTAAATAATAACGAATTTATGCACTTATCTCGTTTTTTCCATGCTGTAGATCAATTAAACTTGTTAAGACGAAAAGGAGTCTATCCTTATGAATACATGACTAATTGGAACAAATATAATGAAACTGAACTACCACCCATAGATTGTTTTTATAGCAAATTGACTGGTTCTATCATTTCAGAATTAGATTACAGGCACGCGCTTAAAGTTTGGGATGCTTTTGGTTTAAAAAATCTCGGGGATTATACTGATTTATATTTAAAAACAGATGTTTTACTACTAGCGGATGTTTTTGAGAATTTCCGAAAGACCTGTTTACTGTATTACAAGTTAGATCCAGCCTTTTACTTAACAGCTCCAAGCTTAAGTTGGGATGCGATGTTATTGAAAACGGGTATTAAATTAGAATTAATAAATGAATTGGAAATCATAAGAATGATTCAAAAAGGTATACGTGGTGGTATATGTTTATGTTCTTGTAGATATTCAAAAGCTAATAATAAATACTTAAATAACTATAATCCAAACCTGAAAGAAAACTTTTTGATATACATAGATTGTGTTAATTTATATGGTTACGCTATGTGTGGTTTTTTACCATACTCTAATTTTAAATTACTAAAGCAACATGACATTGAACATATAGACTTTAATAGTTTACCCTCGGATGGTGACTATGGATATATTTTGGAAGTAGATCTTGAATATCCAGAAGACTTACATAGTCTTCATAATGATTTACCATTCTGTGCTGAGAAATTTGCACCTCCTGGTTCTAAATATCCTAAATTAATACCAAATTTATATGACAAATACTATTACGTTATTCATTTCGTTCATCTTCAGACTTGCTTAAGACATGGATTAAAACTCAGAAAAATACACCGAGTTTTACAATTTAAACAAAAGCCTTTTTTGAAACAGTATATTGACATGAACACTGAGCTTAGAAAAAAGGCTAAGTCTGAGTTCGAACAAGATTTATTTAAATTATTTAATAATAGTGTATTCGGTAAAACTTTAGAAGATAATGAAAAAAGAATTGATGTCAAAATGGTAAACGTATGGAGAGATGATAAAAATAAAACGAAGAAAAAAATGTCTGCAGAACAACTTATAGCAAGACCGAATTTTCATAGTGCAACGATATTTACAGAAAATTTTGTTGGAGTTCAAATGAAACCTGAATCTGTTATTCTTGACAAACCTATTTATATTGGATTTTCGGTTTTAGAACTGTCAAAGAGTCATATGTTCAATTTCCATTATTCCGTAATGAAACCTTATTATCATGATAAACTAAGGCTTTGTTATACAGACACCGACAGTTTTCTTTACTCTATTCAAACGAAAGATTTTTACAATGATTTGAAATTAAATTTTCAGTCATATTTTGATACAAGTAATTATTCCGAAGACAACCAGCATGATATTTTAATTCGGAATAAAAAGGTACCTGGCTTTTTTAAAGACGAGATGGGAGGACAAATTATTACGGAGTTTGTAGGACTTAGGTCGAAGCTTTATTGTATTAAAACGGAAGGACAAGAGTTTAAAAAAGCAAAAGGCGTACAAAAACGTGAAATAAAAAAAATTGGATTGAAGGATTATTACAAAGTATTAATGGAAAATAAAATAATACGCAAAAAGAACATAATTTTTAAATCTCTTAAACATGAAATTTTTACACAGGAGCAAAACAAAGTCGCATTTTCCGCTAATGACGACAAACGTATCATTCAAAAAGATAAAATTTCTACTATATCTTGGGGTCACTGCGATAGTTTCTTTTAGTCTGTCGTTGATATTGGTCTAACCATGTGCGAAGGTTACTTATTTGATTGTGTTGTATCCATGAGAATATATAAACATTCAAATGGTATACATATAAAAACTGGTCTTTGGGTTGAAAATGACTTTCTGCCTCAATTAGAGATTAATAATTCACAAGAAACAGTTTTTTTATCTTTGGACGAATGGGAAAATATATATCAAGATTTTAAACATTCAGTACCTAACAACAAGAAAAATATCGACGATATGTATTTATATAAGCTCATTTATTGTGATAAACGATGTACAGTGGAGTTTATAAATTTAATATTGGACGCTATCGTCACTTATGGTATTTGTATAAATTTAAGATTTGAAGAACTTAAAATTGAATATAAATCTGTTATGCTAATTGTTAATAAAATATTAGATTATTCTTCATTAAAAAGTCTATCATGTTTCCAAAACCTACCAAATAATTTAATCAAATTTGCAAATCCTTGTTCTATAACAGAATTAGAAGTTATTAATTTAGGTAGTGCATATTTTTTGAAATGTCTTAATTTGTAGATAAATGTAACTTTGTTGTAATAAAATAAATAAGTAATGTAAAAAAAAATCATATGCGAATGTAATAAATTTTAAATGAAACCTATCAATTTAAGAAATTGTATCTAGTAAAATAAGAAAGTAAATAATGTAAGAATCATTGTAATTTTAAATTAAATCTAAGAAATAAAAATATGATACCTACTACATGTACTTAAATAAATATTTTGTTTCATTTTTAATTACTTTATAGTTCCTGTACAATACCAATTTTAATAAAACTTATAAAGTGTTGGCACAAAATCAAGTTATGACATGTACAGTCAAAGGCAAGGTTAGCTGAACACGCACACCGCTGATCTATCTTATATTCATTCAATGAATATAAAAACGATGTAAAGTCCAAAGTGCTCTGCTTAGCTTGCTTTTGACCGTACCAGTGTCATAATATGCTGATGTTGTATATCCGCAATAGGAAGAAAGGCATGTTAAGACTTGTCGGTCGAAATGATTGCAGCGCGGGGCGGTGCGGGGTCAGGTGGATCACGTGGATGGTGTCTTATTATCATTACATACATACGTAAATCTATTGAGTTGTGATATAGTCACCAGACGTTCTTCATTTGTT
Source organism: Teleiodes luculella (assembly GCA_948473455.1). NCBI lineage: Eukaryota > Metazoa > Arthropoda > Insecta > Lepidoptera > Gelechiidae > Teleiodes > Teleiodes luculella. The sequence continues at coordinate 4,568,300 of OX419598.1, read as the reverse complement.
TCCTTGCAATCATTGCGTTCGGTTCACTACAATTCCTAAAATGTCAGAATCTCGAACAAGTAACATGCAAACTAGTTACCTTGCTGTGAGTGACGATGAAATTCCTAAATACATAGTGCGCATCGAACTTTTAAAGTGTATAGAAAGTGAAATAGATGTGAATGTGGTAGCAAATTCAAAAGCTCAATATGTTGTGTATAGAGACGAAGATAATATACTGTATAAGACAACACAGTTACTGTGGCAGATCGGTGCGGAGCTTGGTCTACGGAACGAGAGATCGTGCAATATAGATATAACAAGGTATGTTTTAGGTGATAAAAATAAGTCATACTTATTTTTAAACAGTTCCTTGTATAGTTTTGGCTAATGTAAGTATTATTTTGTTATAGACAGGTGTGATTGAAAGGTGGAGGGAGTGTTCGGAACGTCAGACTCACGCGACGATGCGGCCGCCTTCGACGAAGATGACGGCTGCGCTAGCAGCAGCGGAAGAGCAGCGAACCGAACGCAATGAACATTAGTTTAAGAATTTATTATATAATGAAATTATTTTATAAAAATAAACAACAAACAATATTTTTGTCTTTTATTATATTTAAATAATAATAACATTTTTACACTGAGTTAAACAAAAAAGTAACAATTAATTACTAAATTCTTAAAAAAAATCTACATTTGCAAGCTTATCACTTTTACTAAAAAATTTGAACTGATACATATGATTATCAAAAAACCATTTTTGTAAGCAAATACAATTTTTAAGAGCACATTGATTTTTATGAATAAAACAGTTCAATTCACAAGTTTTATATTTTTCTTGTAAAGTTTTCAAATTTGGACAGCCCTTTTCTCCAAGATCTACAATATCACAATTTTCACATATTTTTTTAACCCATTTTTCTTTTTCACTTCCTTTTACGAAAATACTCTTATTTTGTAAATAAAACGGAATTAATCGTTTAAATTCTCTGTAGTCAATGAAGCCATCACTCCAAAGTATTCCTCTGTTTCTTTCTAACCAATTCACTTGCTTTTTCTCTTCCTTTGTTAACGTAGAGTACGCATAAGGTGGTTTTACAATAAACACTTGTGTCCAGTCAATAGTAGCTATGGCAAACTCTTTAACGATAAAATCATTTTTGGAATTTTTGAATCCTTGTACATCAACAAATATAGTTTGAGGTTTCATTATGATATTTTCCTTATAATATTGCTTAAAGGTCTGTACTCAAAAATGCAATCATTAAGTATAAGACAATAAGCTGAAGTTTTGTCAGGTATGTCTCGATCTGCTTCAATTTCTAGCCTCACGTCGACCGAACCCTTAAGAGATTCTTGTTGACGACAGCAATCAATAACAAACAAAGGCGCTATATCTTTAAATTCCTTTAAACTCAACAACGGTGCTGCTCGGCGTCCGTAATAAGACTGTTGAAATCTACAGTATTGTTCATATAATAAGGAAATTTTTTGGTCTGAGAAACTAACGTTCAAATTTTCATAAGGAAAGTACACAGAATTTAGAAATACTTTTACTTCTGTTAAACTGCAATGATCAAATACAGACATAGAGCTCTTTGCATTTTGTTTTCGATCAGTTTGCAAACCTACAATAATAAAACGAGGTTTTTCTATCTGAGAAGATGTCTTAATAGACCAAGTATGTTTTCTTGTTTTTGGAAGTAAAGGATATTCATATAAATCCCAATTTCTGAACGCTAAAGTTATAGCTCGATCTCTTTCTAAATTTTTTAGAAGACCAACCTTTTCACGGTCTGATACTTTGATGTGTGGTACTTGCCAAACAATTTTGTTTATAGTTATATCTTCTAGTACTTCTTTTTCACCTAGTATCAAAGCATTTAAGTTCGTATTACTTCTTAATAAAACTAATTCATGCTTGCAGTTCATAATTATTTTTCTATAATCTTCAGCAAAACCTAGAATTTTATCCAGTGGTATAGATACAGAAAATATGCCGTTGTTCTTTATAGAACTACCATTTAAAGACCAACCCCAAACATTTGCAGGTTTTGATTCACTCTCTGTCATTGACAAATATGATTTCATTGTCGTTGTAATACCAGCGTTTTTTATCTTATCTATTTCGATTCCATTTAATTCATAACGAATTTCTTGAAAAAGGAATAAAATAGGATTGTTAACAAAATTAGTCGTTTCTACATATGTTTTAGTTTCACTGTTGTAAATTTTCACCCTTCCTTCTAGGTATAAAGTACTAGCAGAAGGTAGGATGTATAAATCTTGTTGGTTAATAGGTATTCGAATTTCATCATTCTTGTTGAAACTTGTCACATACGGTTTGTAGGAATGCAATTCGAAGCTCTCTATGCTGTTATCAGACACTGGTGGCTCCAAAACGTTTAAAATACTCATTTTAACAGGCCTATTAATTTAAGGAATTCTTTATTTGCTTTAGTTAATTTTTTAATATTTTTGATGTGTGCTTGTTTTACAGTAGCAACTTTTATACTGGCACTTTTTTGAGATTTGTTTCCAGTTTTATTGAAGTCTATCATTCTTTCTCAGATGAAGGTACAGCTGTATTTCTTCTCCACGTAGATTTATAAGATTATTATTAGAGTCTAATAATCGAATATTTATTTCACTTATTGATTCTTGATTAACAGGAAAGTAGATCAAATTTTTTGGTATTTCCACTATTCGGTACCCCGGTGGCACATTGGGTACAAATTCGTATATGATGTGTCTTGGTATACCGTTTACAAATGAACCACTCACAATATCACATTCTATTCGTACAATGGTTGTAGACAAAATGCTTACTGGATAGCGAGACTCGTGTGTTATATTCGCTTTTAATACCTCCTTACCAAAACCAAATAAACTTGCGCATGAGTTTTCCCTTTCAAAATGAATGTCTTTCGAACATTGTAGCGTAACCTTTAGCGTATTATTATTTGTTGATAATTTTAGTGAACAGTTTTTTACATTCGTTCTTAAAAAATCACTGATATCTTGTAGCTCATATGAGCCTTCTGGTATCTCAAGAATTTCGTGATCATTATAATGAAATTTATTATTTTTGGTATCAATGTTCGGTATTGAATTAAAAGTAGAGAAGTATATCAATGCACACTCATATCCAGTATTAAGCTCCAGAGGAGGCGAATAATGTGTTGATAACACAGAATTTTGTCCTGTTATAGACAGAGTGAAACCCATGTTTGAAATGATAGTTTTCAATGTTAACATAAGCTTTTTATTTATGAATTTTCCAAAATTTTCTAAGAAAATGTATACATAAATGTCCACAATTAACAGTATCAAAACTTTGATACTGATCGTGATTATAACTAATCGTAACACCTTTCATATACTTTATTAATTCTAAAGGAGGTTTCAAATTGCCGAAACTGTCAAAATATTCACAATACTTGTTAATTTTCGCATAAGCTACCCAATGTGTGCCTTCATTATTAGAGTTATCTAAATTTAATATAGCACATTCTTTTTTTTTTGTTTTTCTTGGTAAAGTGTCTCTCATGTATACGCCTCTAAAATAAGGAATATCATAAGTATGATTTAGTATATCGATATTGGTCAGTGCGCGTTTGGGTAGCCGCTTTCTTAGTTTTTTGAAGTGTTATTTAAAAATAGCCCTGCACCATTTTTGTATGGTTTTATGTACAATCCTTTGCCATTGCCAATAGCAATTGCCTCCATCATTTTATTGTGTCGTTCAGATTCAATAAGATTTTTTTGTGCAGTTTTAGAATCATTTACTGCTTTTGCAATTCCTGCAGCTCCTCCAGCTAATGATCCTAATGCTGACAACCCAGCAAATATAGGAATTAAGGGTAATATGCCACCAGTTTTTGGAATCGAAATGATGCGTGGTAATTTGACATTCTTATTTTTCTTGAATATCTTCTTTGCTGCAGCAAAGGCGATTTGAATAGCTTTATTTTTATCTTTACATTTAAAGTTTTTTAGCTCCGATCGAATTTTACTAATAATGCTCTTAAAAGTACGAACACCTGATCCAGCTTTTAATTTTGCTTTCATTATATTTTTTATTAACCAAGAATCAATTTTTTCTCTTTTCCCTGCATCTTTAGCTCGAAGTCTCTTGTTTGCCATATTGATTAAATCCAAATCTGCTTTATGGCGTACGTTTATATCGTTATTAGTGTATGCAATATCGTGGTACATACAAGCTGTGTCTAATTTATTAATACCCCTGTCACCTCTTAACAAACGTTTCCGTAATTTAGTTCCTGGCCCACAAAACTGATAACCAGGTAAATGTAACTCGATTGGTAAATTATTTATAAGGTTATTAAGAAGACCTGCTCCACTCATTGATAGCAGTTTAATGATTAATTAATAAAGGACATCTCAATTTATACTTCATTGAACCAGATTTTTTATATCAACCCAACTATTTTCCTTCTCAGCAAGTCCTAACCACTTTACAAATATCTTGTCATTTTTCCTTTTAATAACTTTTTCTACAAGATAAATATCAGGATATTTCGTTTTCTGTAACTCATGTTCGTAAAATGACCCAAGAATTTTTTCTTTATGCATATCTTCAATTAGGTATGTAACAGGTCTGGTTTTATTAACTTTTATTATTTTAAATATTTCTGTTGACCAATTAGGCGTATAACCCTTAGCAAATTCAGTTTTGTACTTGCTGATGCGTACTTTATCACCAAATTTGTATTTATTACCTGATGTTTTACTATTATTTATCTTTGATTTATAAATGTTTTGTTTTACAATTTGTTCATTATTAATATTTACATCAAAAGGTTTATATTTTGTAGTGCGGTGAATACTGTTATTATAGCCCCACACAATAGATTTTAGATGCTTTCCCACCCATTGATATTTACCATGCAAACTAAAATGTTTGTAAAGTTTTGTCTTTAGTGTTCTTATTACTCTTTCTACAATAGCTGCTTTTTTTGTACTAAATGTCGAATAATGATTGATCTTGCATTGTTTCATTAAATTAAGAAACAGAGTATTATAAAATTCCTTTCCCAAATCCGTTTGTAAGTTTTTAGGACAACGACCAGACTCTGTTAAAATTTGTTTCATGGCTTTAACTGTTTCTTCCTTTGTTTTCGCTTTCACTGGTACTGTCCATATAAATTTGGAAAAAGTATCAATTACTACAAGTATATACTTAAAATTATTATTCTCTTCAGAATATTTTTGCATATCGATAAGGTCAGCTTGCCAGAGATCATCAATTCCTTTAACAATCGTTAACCGTCGTTTAAAATTTTTTCTGGCTGGCTTATGAAGTTCGTTAACTAGACAAAGCTTATTACTCATTTTTAGATAAGTTAACACGAATCTTGAACAATTGATTAATTTCAGGTTTTGTGTAGTAATTTGCAGCAGTAACTATATCAAGTTTTTGTTTGAATTGTTGTAAAGATGAGTCAACTATATTTTTTACAAATATATCTAGTTCCTTTTTAACACAAAATTCTTTTAAAGTTTGATGTAAATATTGTTTATTTACCGCTTCGTCGTCATATACTGGCGTCTGTAAGCCAAGCAGTCTGTTTTGTTTCAAATCATAATGTCCTGTGTCCGATTTTAATAATGCTTCGTTATATATGTCTAAATAATCTGGTAAACGTAAACGTTTATGCACATGGTGACCAAATTTATCAACGTTCATTTTTCATAAGTTCTGTGTAAGTAGTTGTTTCCTTTATGAAATTTGAATATCAACTAAAGTGCATTCTATTCGTTATTATATTTATTTACTTAATAATTTTTGCTTCCCGTAACTCTTCAATGATAGATATTATCTCATTATCGAGACCGGTGTTGCCGGCATCTCTTGAAGCGATCAATAGTTTTAATCTCTCTACTAATTCGTTCGGATCATCCCAATATATGAAGTCTGTATTTTCTAGAACTTTCTTTAGCTTTGGTAGACCTGTTCCTTGTGCTAAACTTTCAGTACTAGTTGTAGGGCATTTAGAAAATTTGAATAATGGTTTAACAATAAAGTTATATTTTATACCTTTATTACTCTTAATAGGTTTTTTTGGATCAAAATCTCTTCGGTGAGCATTTGTGTCCATTAATATTTGTTTATAATTTTGTTTATCACTTTCAGTTATCAATTTTAAATCCGGTGCATTTCGAGTCAACAGTTCCATTATTCCTGGGGTTTTCTTGTAAGATTTCCCACCAATGTCAATATGATCATCTCCATCATATACTCTTACATTGCCTATCATAAGCTTTCCTCGCTCTGAACGAAGTCCGAAAGTTATGTGATGTATAACATCAGAAGATAGAGACCACGATAATGTCTTTCTCGATGGACTTGATTCAGAATCAAGAGATTTAAAAGAAGCCATACTTGAGTCATTTTGATTCGTAGGCGTGCTAACCATAGTAGTTTCATCCTCTGAATCATCCTCAATTTCATAATCCTCACTGGACATATCATCATCATCAGCATTAACAGAAAAGTTACTGCTTTTTGGTGTCTTAGTTTCATTGGTTAATTTAGTTTCTATGCTCTGCTCATTTATTCTTTTTAAAGGTTCTGTTATGGGTTTAAATATAGATTCTAATACCTCATTACTGTTATTTTTCATGTCTTTCATAAGTTTTACTTTCTTTTTAATATTTGTTGCTGATTTTATTATCTGTTTTTTTATTTCTTTTTCCATTTTTTTATTGTCATCTGACCTACTTCGTTGTTAATATATTACTGACGATTATAACAATGCATCGCTTCATATAAATAATTCATTGATCAAAAACAATATAAGTATCAAAGTTCTTTCTATAACAACCATTATTTTTTTTACAGTCTTTATTAATTACTACGTAACTGAATGGATCTCTCCACACTTCAAAACACATATTTCTAAACTGAGACCAAGACATATCAGAACAGGCATGCTCATCATAAACATGTTTCAGATTGATATCATCCTGTTTGAATAAAATTATTAAGTTTGAATTATCTCTTATTAGTTGCTTAGGAATCTTAGAGTAAGTTTGATTTAAATAAAAGCAATCTATATTTTTATGTCTTCCCATCGCAAAAAAATCGCGAATATTATTTTGATTTTCACATGCAACATCGTCAAATATTATTATGGAGTTTGGTTTAGCTTCACTAGATGATATGACTTCATCATTTTCAAGATATTTGTTGAATGAAACTCCTGGCACCATATCAATCACCTTTTCTAAGAAAATGTATTTTGGTTGATACAAAGACTTAGAATATACGTATAGATTATTGTATCTTAACCCATTTTCATGTAACAAAAGTCCTATGATCAAATTAGTTTTTCCACAGTTAGAAGGACCACAAATTACACATCGTATTGTATTAGGTAATAATTTTCCATGTCGCGAAACATTTTTTTTTTCTACTGAACATATGGCATCAAGCTCTAACGTGTCATTCTGTTTTACAAATTTCATGATTGAATAGAATGTCAAATCAATAAAGTAGACCTTAACAGAGTGAGTCGATTTTCAAGCTACACTACATAATATACTAAAAATAACGTAATGTGTATGTGTGTGTGTGTGTGTGTGGGAGAGAGTTTTAGAAAACTTCTGGTGAGTATTCAACACGACTCGTTTACACTGATCACTTTCTACACCCGTTCCGTTCATAACGGAGTATTGGGTGTTCTAAAACTGTTTTCGAATCATTGTTCACTAAGCGTAGTGAAACGAGCGGAGCGATAGCGAGGCGAGATGAACGGAGTGCCAGTGAACGATGATCCGAAAACTGTTTTAGAATGCCCAATACTCCCCTACTTACTAGTATTAAGTGTATGTAAACCTTATGAAAATCGCAAAAAGCAGTAAAATATATAATATTATATATTTTTATTTTGGTCAATTGCCTACAATCGATCACTTATTTTATAACAATATAATTTCGGCTTCGGTTTAGTCACTTTTCTGCCCACCTTTTTTATCGCATGAAATTGAGAAAAATCTGAAACTATCGCAAATTACGATGAAATTTCCTTTTTTTAACAGTACAGGTTCATTAGTTATTTCCATGCGGTTTTATCACGGTTTGGACTAACCATTTAGGTTTAATGTTGAAAATGTTAGCGATCTAATAATTTCTCAAATATGTATATCTTAAAAGGGCTATAAACAGAACTTGGTTTCCTTCAAAGCATGTGGCTATTAGGTATTACGTAAATTATATTCTGACACGAATGAGGATTAAAAGTGTCGGTGGCAAGAAATGTTTTTCAACTACTCATTACAACCGCTAGCTGTAAGATTACCTGGCGCTCCGGCACGCAATGTATTGTACAATCCTGTAAATTATACGCGAGCTGCCGGCCATAATAAAAACCGGTTGGCACACTGTCCACAATCGTTACTTTTATTCATTTTATTGGCCCATTCCGCGGGTAAATATTACGCGAACTTGTGACATTTTATTGCCCGAATTAATAATTAATAACTAGTCGTGTCTGGCTAAAATGCCACCAGATTTTGTGCTGCGTCGAACAAGCGATTCAACATTTCGTTTTAATTGAAACATTTATTATTTAAACTTACACAAAATGCTTGAACAGGCGGGCTGTGTGTACATTTTCTGATTTGCGTGGCGCAAAATGTGCGTTGAAATCGGTCACGAATTTCGGTGCGAAGTTTTGCGGCTGTCTCGCTGCCCCAGTTGTATCAGAACGAGTAGCAATTGACATTGAGTAATCTCTCTCCTAAATGGAATCTCGGCCGCTTTCCACTGGATAACAAATGACGAGTTGAAGTAAGAATTAACCCTAATGGTGATTAATAGCGGTGCTGTCATATTTCGGTTTTATTGTTTTAGTAAGACGTCCAGCGCAGCCATAATCGGCCGCCATTAGGTCTCGCTCGCCGATTTACGGGGCTGTCTGATGACACAACTTCCTTGCAAATTGCCCTATAAAAGTTATTTGTGTTCGCTATTCTTGTTCGCACGTACCGAAACCGACCAGTTTTACCAGTTCCTATGAATTGTAAAAAGAACGGAATTGTGCGAATGATTCCGGGATGGCCAACACGGGTCGTATCGTCGCGGTAATACCCAGTTGTATTTTTTATTTGTGTGTATTGTGATCGCTTGCGTTCTCCTTTTGAGTGGCACTAAACGAATTTTCACAGAAAACTGTTTACCTTTATCGTTCCCGGGCGGATAGCCACTCACAATATTATTATTTCCAAGACCACTATCAAATATAATTCGTTTGATACGAATTTGCAATAAAACCATTTATTTATATGTCTATGTTGATTTGTGAACCTACATTAGTGGTTTAATAAATTCAAGCTACACCGATTGACAAATTACGAAATATATCCATCCATACTAATATTATAAGTGTTTGTTTACCCTTTTCCAATCAAAAATTATTAAAATTTCTAATAATGAAAAAAGAAGGGCTCACGGGAGTGACAGCTAATATTAGCTCAATTAAAATACAAAAACCAAAACTACTACGGAACAGACCACACAAAAAACGTAAAAAATGTGCAGTCATCAATACAATAGACGCAGGCATTTTATTTTAAAAACTTACATAGTAAAGAAGCACTACAAAGTAATTTAACGGCAACTCGCTACCCCACATCCAAAGTTTTTAGAGCACATAGAATAGACGTTCATTAACGGTCGTATAAGAGCGCGCAGCACATTTTATCTCCCATATACTAAGTACATAGCCATAGCCATGTGCGGCGATCTATTTTGGCCATTACAGTAAACAGATGGAACTATTTTGGATATCTACGTATTACTAGCAAGGGAATTTACAGGGAAATTTGATCAGGAGAGCGCCGAGATCTGATGATTAATTTTCTTAAAGGCTACCTATTTGTACACTTTTACCGTTGTGGACTGTATAGTATATTACGTTCCAATTCTATTCTTCGTCTTATTCATTCCCTCACTGCTGAGGATAGTAATTAGTGACTCCTCTTGATGTTGTCCTCTAAGTGTCGCCATTAGTTCTGCTCAGTCGCTGGAGCGCAGTGACAGGCATCTTCAACAACTCAGACACCTGGTACAGCCAACTTTTAGGATTTTGGCCTCGATGAGTTTTCACCCCAACCTTCCCCATAAATGCCCATAATCTGTCTTTCCAGGTTGTCCGTACTTTAACGAAATATCGCACTATACATTGCAATGATGAATAAATACAGCGAATTTAAATTGGTTGGTTTTTCTATGACCCAAAATACTTGCCCTTTTTCCCTAACTAACTTAAGGATAGTAGAAATGGTAGTGCGGAGTAGCTTGAGGATAGCAATTAAATATGTATAGGAAATCGCACACACGGCCATCTGACCTCAAACTAAACCGAAGAGCCTGTACTATGGTTTCAGACAGAAGATAAACCTACATACAAAATGACGAGCTTTTGTAAATGCCGAGTTATACAATTCCAGACACTCACTACTGGTGAATTGTTGCTAAGTGATCAAACGTAATTCGATGTCTCAAGCAAACACAAGTGCTTATTATCTTATCACACAATATTTAATTTTGCCCTGATGGGGATTGAACCCGCGACCCATTGCTTGAAAAACTAAGAGCTCCCAGTTCCCACACACACATAACTGCGAATACGCATCGCACGCAACTTTCAGCGAGCTCGCACTAATGCATCGCAAGAACTTCCGATATGATTCTCATCGCATCGCAGTATTGTGTATGAGCCCTAAGGACATGACAGTCTGGTCTTTGGTATTTATTAGCTTTGAATCTTACTTCAAAAAGTAATATTTTACAAAACCCTTTTTTGACGTGAGAACTTTCGAATTTAGATTCTTTTACTACCGACTCGGGGCCGTCACTGCCGTCCGACACACGATTAGTACAACAACACCTCCTTTTTACACGCTTTATATTAGCTTCACTTGTAAGTAACTATGTATGTAAGAAAATCTTGGAATCTTAATTTGACCCACTTCCCGGTCTTCGATTAGGATGAAATTTTGCACACGCTCTGAATTTTGATGACAATACATGACTAGCTAAGAAACGTCATTACGAATCCAATATGGCGGCCTCCCCATTATATGTATGAAAAAAATCTTGGAATCTTAATTTGACCCACTTCCCGGTCTTCGATTAGGATGAAATTTTGCACACGCTCTGAGTTTTGATGACAATACATGACTAGCTAAGAAACGTCATTACAAATCCAATATGGCGGCCTCCCTAAGATGGCGAACTGGCTGTTTGAAATCCACCCCCATGATATGGGTATCAAATGAAAGGGTTTGCTGTCAGGAATACGAAAAAAACAGTCACGTGACTTAAATTCAATATGGCGGACGTCCAAGATGGAAGCGTGTTTTTTAGTTTTTTAAACTATGTATTATTATTAAGATGAAGGTCCGATTGTGGACTTAGGCTTTGTTCTAGTCTAGTGAAACTATAATTACTTATTATACTGTCTGTATAGTATTAGTGATTCGTGCAATATGTGCTGTACTGTAGATACACTTGTAGATGCCTAATATTGCGTGCGTCATGGGCATGGACGCTTGGAATATGCGCGCTTCCTCCTATTATGTAATCCAGTCTGTTATCGTCATGTCTTCAACGAGAGGAATGTTTTAACGCTTAATAATGACCACTGTCCTGTTTTGTATAGCCAAATGGCCCATGATGATTTAATCTCGAAATGTGTATAAACAAGATACGAAACGAGAAACCATATATGTTTCAAATTATGTAGCTAAAACAAATCAGCGTAGAACATTGTAAGGTACGTACTTTACTTATAATTTGAAAGAATATTAGTGCTTACCACAAATTGAAATAGGTACACATACATATTATGCAAAATGCATAAGTGGCAGTAGGCGGGGTACATTGCTTGCAGAATTACGGCTCTGGGGCAGAAAAATCACGAAGGGTAACAAAATACGGCGTATGCAGGCCCCCACAAGGTGGACCTCTCATCATCATACTAGACGTCTTGATTAAGATGATGACGATGCTTAATGCTCTTCATTTAGTTTCTTATTAAGAAATCTCTAATACATAATATTATGTAGACAAGCCTTCAAATACGGTTGGACATTCGCACCTACCACTACGGAATACGAGCGCTCTCAAGGTCAACATATCCAGGCGCATGTGTTGTCTACTGTATGTATTCAATAAAATATATTAGGGTTTTACTGAAATATTTCTAATTTAATATTAATTACCTCATTTCCATGTGCTTCCGTATTTGTAATAAACAAAGTATATTGTATTCTATTGTAAATGTGATTAGGCATTGTTCAGAATGCTCGGCAAGCAATTTGGGTATTACACCGCGGCGCATGCTAAGCGGGCACACGATTGCGCAATAGAATTAAATAATTAGCCTTATCTCTGTCTCAAGCCACCCCGGTTTCTAAGACACTTCTTTCCGCTAAGTTTTTGTTACAGGCAGTAATTGCGCTTTGTCTGGTAATATATGCGTACAGTAATGATCTTCTAAATTGTACCAGGAAGATATTATATCAACAGCTGGATAGTATCATTTTATCGTTTCATTGGTAGAGTCGGTGAGTCAATCATTCTAGTATTATTTGCTCTGAGCCTTGAGCCTTGTCTTAGAATACATATATTTAAAAAAAAAAACATGTCAAGCCAATACCAAGTGTTGCCAAGCTCACCTTGCTGTTCTATATTTCCTTGTTGTCAGAATATCCTTTATTTATTAGTATGTCCAAAACGTACAAAGAATGGAATAAGAAATAAATTATTGAATCAAAGACAGTCATCAGTATTCTGTTTGGTAGGAAAACTGCGGGCCAAACGTATACAATACAATAAAGAGTTAAGAAACTTTACTGAAATACTGTTTAATACTTAACTAGTTCTCCAACAAAGAAATGTTCCGTCTTCAGGCTTCGTAACTTGTTCTTGTTGGGATCAATGCGAAATATATTACAGTTGTATTTTCATTTACAAAATCAATTATATGCCGGGTTGTTAGTCACGCGATTCTCCGCTTAGCGATTGTTTAAAAGCTTTATTCCTGTTGTAAGTCAATTATGTAGTATTTGCGATGAATATTGTTGGTTAGGTCGCGTCCGTAGAGTTTGGATATTTTTTTCTAGCTAAACAGACGAACAAAAGAACGTGATAAATTTCCGTATGTGTTGTGCTGCTAAGCTAAATGTATATGTCACAGTTAAAACCAGTTTTTAGATAGAACGCGTTTTTCTTAGTTAAAACTAGATTTTACTTAATGCCTTTGTTATAACTAGAAATTACTACTGATTCATTTGATTTTCAGATAAAACTAGTTGTACGTTCAACTCATTACCAGGCGGGTGCGAGCGCAGCGAGCACGGGAGTTCAGGGCACCCCTACTTCGGATAGTATAGGTTCGAAGGGTATGGCAGAAGCGATGTGGGCGAGCGTAGCGAGCCCAGATCGTTTGCCATACCCGTCGTGTTAGGTTACACATGGATATTAAAGAATAAATGGATGTTATATAATATTAAACTGGATATTATATAAGTTTTAACTGATATTCAATTTTGAGCATTGGTTAATTCTAGTATTAACAAAGCCATAAAGTAAAACCTAGTTTTAACTAGGAAAAACGCGTTCTATCTAATAAAAACTGGTTTTAACTGTAACATATATACGTATAGAATATTCTCGTTGTGACTCTATATCTTGTCTATATCTATATCTTATGTGGCGGAAAGTAAAGTATGGTAAAAAAAACTTTTTGCGTTGATGTAACATGCCATTGTGTTGTATTGGTAACTGTGCACATAGAATGTCTTGGCTGACCATCTGCACATAAGAGATTTTTTCGACGTATACATATGTCGTTATCAATTGAAATGATATCTGCATGAGAGTTTTTGAGAAACATAAAAGGCGTAATTTTCTTCGACCTCAGAATAATATCTCCTTTTCACCCCGATTGTCACATAGGAGGTTTCAAATTTGCAACGACGTTATGTATGTAGTTGAAGAACATTCGTATTGTATTCGAGGGAAGCCGTTAAACGGTGTGATGTAGTATTTAGTCTAGACTAGACTGTCTCACTGCACTGCTGGACAAACTTCTCCCTCTTGTTCCGCCGCTTGGAGTCATTAATTTCGCTTTCTTTTAATATCTTATACATAGCCGTAAGGAATTATCTTCTCGCTCGCACTCTGTTCGTCTGTTTCATAGTATATTGTTTTACTCTACGTCTAAGTTATTTACTATGAATATTGTTGGGTAGGTCGCGTCTATGCTGCCCTGGTACCGCGAATTGGTCGACGTTTCGTGGCGACCTCCTTTCGGTTCTGCTGAGCCATTCAAACTAACTTAGATTGGGTAGTTACGTTCGCTCATTTAAAATTGTATGTGGCTATCCAACTTGGTATAGCAATAGCAACCCTATTATTTAGATGATAATATTTACTTTACTTAGCGTGTGGGTTTCGAGGTTAACCTACCTCACAAATCCTGGTGTCAGAATCATTGATCCGGCTATAGTTTCTGACATGTCTCATGTAACGACTAAATCCGTAGATACTAACGGCTTTACGTGCCTACCGAAGCACGGAATCATCTTTTTTTTTGGACAATCAGGTAATTCAGTCTGCAATGTCCTAACCAAACTGGGGAAAGTCTCACAAAGTTATTTTGAGCCTGCCGGGATTAGAACCCGGAATCTCCGTAACATGAGGCGAGTATTTGACCACTCGACCACGGAGGCTATGATGATAATATAAGATAACGTGTATTAGTAAGAAGCTAAGAGCTACACGTCATGGCATGTCTCTCCCTCTTCAACGCTTATACAGATTGATAGTGTTTACAGAATGTCAGCATCGTGTTCATAAGGTTCATTATCTAGCATCTTCCACTAGCCAAGTCCAACATACGTTATCCTGTGAAATCCCATAGAAAAAAGCTGTTTTTATTTTTTAAGGTGTTCCACTTTTCCGGTAACTTACTTTTCCGCTGTTTTACTTTTAGGAAAAGATAGGTACTATTCCCAATCTTTTCAGCTGTTGTCTAGGGATCATTAGTGCTGTTTTTTATTTAAGATCGACAAGGTAAGTTATAATTCCATACCTATATTTTGTACGAGTGCGCTACTGAATATCGACAAACAGTAGAACGACGCACGCTAGACCGACAAATCGGTAGACCGACTCACGGAAGTTTTTTATACACGCAAGACCGATAACATGCAAGAGCGACAACACGTAAGAGCGACAACATGTAAGAGCGATAGCGCGTTAGTGCGACAGATCGGTAGACCTACTAACGGAACATGAACGATATCACACAACACACGACGATAGACCTACAATCAGATTATTTTGAAATACATGAGCGAATATTTGCACGTGCTCAATTATGCAAGTGCAAGATCATACATAATTGTATGTACAACATACATAATTATTTATTTTGCCATTATATATGGAATAAAAAGGGAAAAAAAGAAGGTATATATAAGTACTCATTTATTCATCGAAAATATGTCAAAAACCAACACCTTTACAAAAAATAATATCCATGAACGGCGCTGCATCACTTGGCCCTGCCTAGCATACCTATTCATATGATGTAATAACAATATTTATTAAATAAAACAAAGAACGGATTTATTTTAACAAAATAATAACAAAACAAAAAAAATTAAACAACAATGATATATGGCCTATACACGGCAGGTATAGCAAAAGTTTAAATTTATTTTTTAATATATGAGATATAAGTTATGCCCCGCAAAAAATCCAATAACTCCATCGAATCTTTTTTAGCCAAATGGTTTTTTATGCGTTGCTCTTTAGTTATATATTTTTTACTCCTTTTCCTTTCTGCTGCCGTTTGAGCCAGAATTTGTTCTATAACATGTTCAGTTTTCGTCTGCTCTTTAACTATTTCTTCTATAGTTTTAAATATATTTAATTTTTTACGGCCCAGCAGCGCGTTCCATCTATGATGCCAACTTTCAACATCATTTTGCGTTGTTGGCACTCCTTCTTCAATGCATTGAGCTATTGACCATAAACGAGGAGGGAATATAGGCGGTTTCTTATTACAGCCGTCTATGTAATATTTGCTAAACCAGGTTGCTAAAGCATGCGCCTCAACGGGAAGCACTTCATCTTCCACTAGCTCAAAACCTGCTGAAATATCAGAATCAGGTAGATAAGCCAAAGCTGCTAAATGTCTTATACGGCTTGCGTACGCACTATTTTCGCCGTACTTTTTTGCCAGTCCGAGGCGCTGCACATGTTTCCAAATATTTTGGCAAAGATGAAAAAAACACGCTTTTTGGGTAACACCTGGGAAAATGCGTTTTGCGGCGTTAATAGCACCTAATTCGAAATCCGAAAGTATTAGATGTGGATCCAGCACAATGTTCAACTCCTTTTGCACATGATTTTTAATAATTTCGAAAAATATGTAGTAACATTGTTCAGATTTGTGCGATAATATCCATACACTAATGGCGCAGTTTTATCTGATGTATTAACTTGACCTATGACTCCATGGATTGTGTATAATTGGCCAAACAAAGTAGGGCAGGTGAGGAATGTGCCATCTATGAGCCAGTATGGCGACTGGTGTAGATATACTAAATTTTGTTTTGTACTGAAAACTATCACACAAACATCATCTTCTACGTAATGATCAATAAGAAATCTTTCGCTTCCTATTTTAACAAATTGCGGAGGTATTTCTAATTCACTCAAACTTTTCGGTAAGTCAGGAAATTTATTACTTCTGGCGCGATGTATTATCATACGCATTGAGTTGGTACTAGGCAAAATAGGTGCACTAGTACTTGGCAAATTTTGTATACAAGCTTGTATAATTTGCGCCGAAGTTTCCATTGATTCAGTTGCTTTCCTTTTCAGTGTAGTTTTCAAGCAAATACCGTCAACTTCCTCAGGACTGGGTTCATGGTTATGATCATTATGGTCATCCGGTGTAGTGTCCAAAATAATATATCCACTTTCCCTTTTTAATGACCGTAAACTGGCACTGCAACCTAATGCTTTTCTTCGGCAACAACTCCAATAACACAAATTATTGCGCCGCCTATTTAAATTATAGACATAGCCATTTATCTCCAACATGTCCTTCCCCGTTCTTGACTTCAACACATTGTAATGACACTCAGACATTATAAAGAGAATAACACTCTTTATTATGGCAGTAATGTAATTTAAAAGATTAACAAAAGAAAAACAGTAAATAATTATCTCGTCTGGCTACTTGTTGACGATTCAAGTAAAAAGTATGAAAAAATGGGGGGTAAGTTAATTCGATACAACTTTTGTATCTACCTACACATTTGAGAAAATAATAAAATATAACCCAGTGTTGTGAGGTAGGTTAGTTTATCTTAATAAGCAAGCAAGCAAGCGAGGCGGCTTTAAATCCTAAGTACTTCTAAAGAAAGTTTGTGAGGTTGTATGGATGGATGTATGAATGTCTGGATTCTGTTACCATTTCATACAAAAACGACTGAATCGATTTTAATTAAACTTTAAAATAATATAGCTTATACATCAGATTTTTTCCTATTTACCGCGGGAAAATGTCTTATTCCCATGGGAAAAACTGTAAGCGCGAACGTCATCGTGGGGCAGAAAGTTAATTGTTTTTATTTAATTGAAAAAAAAAAACTGACATTTAGCGGTGTTATTGCTGTAATAGCAATTTCTTCCAGGCATTTTCTTCATTTTCTTACATTGGTTTTATTTAGACTCTAGTCAACTGTCATGTCACGTGGCACTTGATTTTCCGTGAGTCGGTCTACCGATTTGTCGGTCTAGCGTGCGTCGTTCTACAGTTTGTCGATATTCAGTAGCGCACTCATTTTGTACTACAGTATAAGTAAACAAAAAAGCATATTTCCTTGTTTGGAAGGTTAAGTCCTTGCTAAAATTTATAATACTCGTAATTTATTTTTAAATGCAGTTTAGATTTAGTAAAAAATATTTAAACAGAGATTATATCAGCCTCATATCTTCAAGGAAATCATTAAAGACCTCGACGTTGTTGCTAATCTGGAGATGACTAGTCGGTTGTTACCAGCCAGCATGTGTTGCAGATTATGAGCAACGTTTGAATTTGAAATGAGAACGCAAGTTCTAAAAACCCAATATAGTGTAGAGCTTCGGTGGCCAGTACCTAATATTCGTAAAGTTGTAATGATTGTTGTTATCTAGTAGGCAGTTAATTTTCAAGACCCATACACGTGTTGCACGTAGTACTATTTTTACATTTACTGTGTCCATGCCAAATACGTACTTTCTTTTTTTAAATTCAGAAATGATTGTCAGCACTGACGTCGTTGTGAAGAAATTTAAAGTTGGATTATGTGTGCAACTCTGGGTCAGCGTATAGTTGACTTTTGTCTCATAATTCCTTCGTTCGCATAATATTAGATATATATACAATACAAAATATGAGGTTTTTAAAATAATCAATTATCCTAATAGCAAGCAGATTCTCATTAAGGACATCTAAATTAAAAAGTGCTAGATTAGTATAGTCGATAAGACTATATCTACATCTACACTAATATTATAACACTAAATTTAAAAATTTAATAACCCCCGACACGAAACCGTTACTTGATCCTTTCAACAACTAGAAAAGAGCTGATAATCTTCAAATGGCTAAAGATATTTTCTTGGATCATAGCTAAGAACACTCTCGATTGTGACACCTTGCAAACAAAAAAAAACTAGATCAAAATCGGCGCATCCGTTTAGGAGCTACGATGCCACAGACAGACAGACACACACGTCAAACTTATAACACCCCTCTTTTTCGTCGGGGGTTAATAAAGAGGAAAGATTTGTATTTTTGTATGAGTGTGTGTGTGTGTATGTGTGTGTATGATTGTAATAAATAAACATAAAAACTACTGAACCAATTTAAAAATTCTTTCACCATTAGGAAGCTACATTCACCCTGAGTAACATATGCTACTTTTTACCGCGGGAAAATACCTCATTCCCACGGTAAAAACTGTTAACGCGGGCGGAGCCATAGCGGAAAGCTAGTTTTCAATATAGCTGTAAATGGATATCTAAATTGAAAAGTGCTAGATTAGTATTAGTCGATAAAACTATTTGGGGTGGGTCGCTCAGTCTTCGATTGCTCCGTAAAAATGGTAACAAGGTGCAAGACTTGATACGATACCGACACAAGTCCAGAAGAGAAGACTTCTAACGGCTTGATGACGTTTTTTAAGAAAAACCATCCTATTTTGGTACTATTATTCATTTTAAAGTATCCACGATCACCTTCTTGTTTGTATATAAAACATTTACGGATATAGGTTATCATTATCAACGAGCACAACGAAGAATGTGGGGTTAGCCATTGACACGATAGATATTGAGTAGGTTATCAGGTTTCCCACAACTTTACGCTTCCAAGAAACATTGTTATATCCGTTACGTCAAAGATAAAACTCTTATAAAACACGTGTTCGTGTTAAAACAATGGAATGGGCGATTGCCTTGATTGGAGAGCAAATATTGTTAGAAACAATGAAAAAAGAAATGGACTTCAGTAAAATGATGTAAAAAATCTAAACTATTTTTTGAACATTTTAAATTAATGTAATTCGTAATCATCTGTAATAGAGTGTATTTTAAAGATAGAACGTGTAGAGTCGACCAACCCGCACGTGGCTAGTATTATTCGAATATTATGGAAATATATTCAAATCGATTCTGCCCTACCATCGAACAGCGTTTGTTTTTTTTTATGTAGATTTTGTTACATTTCTATTAATCCCCATTTCGGTGAACGGGCGACTACGAGCGTCTAATTGTAAAAATTGCAAACACAGTGTATTACAATGAAACCGCAGTAATAATAAAAATACCGGTTCAGTACTTTCGAAAACAACAAAAGAAATGAAAGTGAAATTTATCCGGTCGTATGTTTCGCAACGAGACCTAAAGCAGCCGCCGCGAATTCGGAACACGAATTTTGCATCACTTGCTGTTTTTACAGATGCATGAGGCAGACCTCATATATGTGTGATACAGATAGGGCTGCCATCCGTCCGGGTTTCCCCGGATTTGTCCTAGTTTGGAGGGCGTCCGGGGAGCGTCCGGGCGGGGTTGAAATCATAGTCCGGGTAAAAACCGGACTACAATAAAATTCTGGATTTTTCATCAAAGCCCGACCCCATCAATTTAAATAAAGTTAATAGGTATTATCACACGCGCACAGATTATCTGATCATCTGCGCAGTATTTCATGCAAAAAATACGTAAAATTTATGTTTTCTTTTAACAAGTACGGTGTAAAATGTATTTTTTCATTTAGATGTAAGAGAAAAAAAATTACAGTGTCCGGGGTGACAGCTCCAAAATCCGGGGAACTTACGCTTGCGGTCCTGGGGGGCAAGTTTTAGAAATGGCAACCCTAGATACAGATATCATAGGAGTGCGATCCTCTGGCGTTTTTGCATATTACCCGTTTGAATAATTTACACTCGCTAGATTGTTCGTCTCACTTCACTTGTATGTAAGTACCTATGTATGTAACATCCAAGTGATTAGAAATGATATTAAATCTGTACATCTTCACATAAGATAGACCCTGCAGTATTAAAGTTTCCGTTGCCAAATGCTCCGTAAAGACTTTTATGAGCGGTTTCAGAGGTATCTATATGTCTCAAAAATCTGTACAGAGAAAAAAAAATCAACCGTGTCAGGGGGATGTAAGTAGTGAAATATAAAATTAGATAGATAGTTTTTACCGCGGGAAGATATCTCATTCCTACGGAAAACTGCACGAGAAAGTGAAAAAACAACGCGGGCGTAGCCGCGGGCGGACAGCTAGTTGCTAATAATCTGACAACCATTCTTAATATTTGCCCGTGGTCTTTGGAAGTGATCTCACTGCTATACGAGCACAGAAACTTTGGATCAACCTACCTACCTTAGGTACTCTCTTTGCACTGAACCATTATTGAGCTTGTTCATCATTAACAGCTCATATATGTCCCCACCGAGGGGCTCGAGCCTACCCTGAAATCATGGTGAATAGGCCTTAGTCGACCACGCTGGCCCAGTGCGGGTTGGTCACTTATAATGTACACAGGCGAACTTAATGTACAAAGCATTTTCTTCCAGCTAACCTTTGGTAGTCGAGAGCAGGCTAAGGGTAGTGTCGCTAAACAGCGATAAAACGAAGTAAAATACTTGCATTGGGTAGGTAGGGTAAATACTAAATACCTAGATTTCATGATACCTCATCTCAGCCGTAAGACGTCTACTGCTGGACAAAAGCCTCCCCCAAGGATCTCCACAATGATCGGTCCCGCACGTATCTGCGGGCAGCGCAGATACCTGTTCTTTGTAAATTTTGATATATGACCATTCTAACCCACTTAAACCCTGACCTTGTAACCAATATCGAAATCTATATATAGTACACTATAATAAACGAATTACGTGTATGTAGGTACGGGTCTTGCTCTACTTTAATGAACTCGTCTATAATCGATGTTTAATGAATCAATTTGTAAACAAACCGGGGTAAGAACCTATTGACAGCTCATTACCCGAGCGAAATTGCCTGCCGATTTGCCTTTCAATTCAAACACTTTGAAGTGTTTTTCTAAGAAAACGCGTTCGTATCGAGCTTCTCAAATATAAATAAAAACGATTAGACTTGTCGCTATAGGTGTATAGTATAGTACAATACTAATTGTTTATTGCGCGTGATTAAAAACAATACAATAAGACAATTAAATTTGATAAAAAAGACGTGACGCTAAATAATGGAGGTTACACAAAAATGCTTTGCAAGGTGTTGGTCGCCGCTAGCAAGCTGCTTTTCGACTTTTCCATACAAAACAATATACCTAACATATGTATAACTTCCCTTTATGTGTAATACGAATGATATGTATGTCGGAGATTGAAGCCAGATTGATCGTTTAATTAAATCGATTGTAAACATCGATGACAGTTTTTATTTTACTTTCTCGAGTATCAGAGGGTAGAATCAATATAGTTGACCGGTGTGAAGTTGGCGCGGTGACGTTGGCAGGAGGCCCTACTACCGGGAGTGGGACCGGGTGGTTCACTCACATAAATAGCGCTGCTCAGGGCGGGCGAGCTCTCTGGGTAGATCCGCAGCCGCGTTGATAGCTTTGTGTGTCTGAGAATTAGTGTGTTTCTGGTGGACGTACTAGTCCGGTGTGTTTTGTGATGTGTGATTCGATTTGAGATCTGGATGTATGTTGAAATAATGGTTGTTGGAATATTGTTTGTACCATAGTCCAGTGGTGTCTGTAAACCGTGAGTAAAGTGATCTAATTATCGTGTCGCTAGCAAGGTTGAATAGGTTCTGATATTCGTATGGTGTTAGCTATGGCATTGTTATCATGACCGCGGGTAGAGTAACTGTAATATGGTCGAGTTACATAAGATCCGGGCGGGGAGGCCCCTTGGTTGGCCAGTTTGTAATTGTTCAGTGTTTTCCATGCCAGTTTCCCCTTATGGCATTTTGATGGTGCTCGGATCTACCTAAACCCCTTTTAGGGATTGATTAGGTCCCGATCGTTCATGATAACAAGCAACCGAGTCTATGTTGGTATAGTGTGTTCCAATTGAGATGGAATTCGATATAGTTGGTAAAGTCTGTTTCAATAGTGATGACAAATTGGGGTAGTCCTGACAAAGATAGTGTACGATGGTTCTCTAAAAGTTATTGTAGCATACGCCCATGCTTAACGTATTTCCCGCGTGTTGCCCTTTGCGGGTTTCCTTTATTTATTTGCTTTCCTCACCACCGTTTTGTCTCCATTTCCGACATGTATATATATGGGCGGAGCCGCGGCGGACAGCTAGTCCGTCATAATTTTAGTAGGAAGTAGGATAGTAGGATTCAAAGTATGATTGGTAACAGGGTTAATATATCAGCAAGCAAACTGACCTACTTATTGTACCTTCATAAACCTAGGGTCACAGTACTTAGCTCAGTAAACTAAACCGGTGACCCGTTTCACTCGGCCAAACTGCAGAAGTAGGGTAACCAGACTAAAAGACTAAAATTCCGGAGATCTATAAATAGAAAAAAAACCGGTCTTTTGTAATTAGTAGAAATTTCATTTACTTAATTAAGTAACCCAAAAAAGGACCCTCAAAGCAACCGAAGAGTATTAAAAGTTATATAAGGGAAATAAAATATAAAATCTTAATAATTTACCAGACTAAAATTTCAGTAAAGTCCCACTTACAAACACTCCACTATAGCGATACAGAAGACCTACTAAAATAGACATTTTGACTTACATACATCAACACTCTCACATACACATACCCTCATACACAATACACACTCCTCATACACAACACAACTACTATTTTTATTTTTTGTAATGATATTTGCACTTCTTTTTTTCGTAGCCTATACAGTTGCACTAAAGGTTAAAGGAAAGACACCTTTGTCTTGAGTCGAACCTCCAATGACTTTCATAACACAGGTTTACCGCGGTGGTAGAAATTGCTACCTTAGCAATAAGGCCGCCTTTTGACTCTTCTGTTTTGTTCTGTTTTTCTGTATTTGTTTGTATTTCTGTTTGGTGTCAATAAAGAATATTTGTATTGTATTGTTTACCTAGCTTGAAAGTCAGCGGATTAAAAGAGTAAAATGTGATTAATGTGGATGTATTAAGCTTACTCTGAATAAATGATTTCTATTATTATTATTAGAATAGAAAAGAAATAGAAAGATAGATATTATTATTATATTTATTAAATTAATGAAAATGTGTACAATTTTGTTTTTTAACAAAACATTAAATTATTTGGTTCTTATTTATTTATTTACTTATGTAGTGTAAATTTCGGATAGCTAAGATTCCCCCGAATGCCGCGGGCCGCAGAATGACTTGTAAATTCTACTATCGGAAAATTCCTGATTTATGGCAACCCTACTAGCTAGAGGGGGCCTAAACATCGATAAGGTAGGTCAGTAACGGCATTTGCACAATATACTTGCATATTCAATACTGTACTGGCTTACCGAGATGCGAGAGGGATTACATTTGTGACAAGAGACTATTGTGTGTGTGAGAAACAACATTCGTAGATTTTTTTACTTAAACCACAGAATACCAATGCTTAAACCTAGCTTTTTGTCTCGCGTCTCCGCCCGCGTTTTCAGTTTTTCCCGTGGGAATAAGGAATTTTCCGGCGGTAAAAGGTAGCCTATGTTTCTCCCCAAGATCTATTCTATTTTTATACCAAGTTTCATTAAAATCGGTGTTGTATTTTCGGAGCCTATTCAATGCAAACAAACAATCAAAACTTACCTCTTTATAATAATAATAATATATTAATAAAGAGAAAAGATTTGATTGTTTGTTTGCATTGAATAGGCTCCGATATTAGTATAGAAAAAAAAGTATTACCAATGGAAATTACTTCATTATGGTAAAAAGCGGTCTTATTTCTATTATGGTAGCAAGTAGTCGATAACGAAGTTGCTAGACGTATTTTGACGGGAGGTAGCAATTGGATTCCTCTTGTTTATTTTCCTTAAATTATAAATAGTATTAATAATATCAATGCAATTTACCCAATGTCGTCCATGTAACACAGGAAACGAATACAACCTTTAGTTGTGTTAGAATAAATAGGATATAATATCATCATTTAGATAGTAAAGAAATATCAATTAAAGTTCAAGTTAAATTATTGTTTTTAGGTTTGGGAAGTGGTAGACACGTGTTGAAAATTTGCACCTTGTCTAACACCTTTTATTATTATTATTTTCTGCCTATTTATTGTCATATCTGTTAATCATATTAATGGCACTGTTTTCTAGATTAGTGACATAATGTAGTATAAAGTGACCACTATCACGTTGTTGGCCAAACCAATAGGCTCGTTGTGTCCATCTAAATGCCCAATAAACACTTATGTGGACGATTGTCCCGGCCTTATTGCTCCCCGGCGCCAAATCTCTAACTGGCCGTGACTGTCCCACATGAACCTATAGTTTGGAAAACTGTTTTAGTATGAAAATTAATCAGCGAAATGGGCGATTGAGATAGTTAGATTACTAACGTTCGGTATAATAGTTATAGTTCGTTGAATAGAAGTTCGGATATAATCGCTAAGATAATACAGATCTGGATACAAGAATTTGGGCTCTTATTTTTAAAGGCCGTTCCCTTGATTGCTAGAAAATCGGCACATAGATGTATCAAGTATGGTCGAAGAATCTAGGTGGGACGAAGGTGTATATTTTTTATAATTGACTATTTTTTTTCTTATGACATTATGAAATTGAGAGCGGTTATGCAACGAAGCTTTTCCGGTTGATGAAATTTAAATTCTAGATATCTTCCATATTTGAAAAAAGAGTATTGACTCATAACGAAAAGAACCCCGCAAAAACAATTTCAAGGTGTACTACTATACCCAACATACTTTATAAATAACTAAGACCCCGGCGGCAGTGAAACTTGGTACCTCTTACGGGAAGTAAACGAGTTGACCTTTTGAATGTAACTGGCTTTTAAAACTAAAGCTGAAGTCCATTTCGATCGATTTCCAGACAATTACACAATTAGAGAGCTAGTAGACTTCTGGCGACTATAGGTACTCAACACAATAGTACTATTACTATAGTAATACAGTAAATATATTTACAGCAGGTGATAGTAAAAAGTAAAAGATGCATAATTTACACAAAAAAATTTTTGGCACTTTATGTGTATGAAGAATGAGTCTAATTAATTATGTTGAAAACGATTTGACTGAAGTAGAATGATAATCACGAAACTGTCAATGAATAAAGTGTAAGCTGTACTACCGCAAGAACCTATACAGATATGCGATCTGCCTGTACACAGTGGCGTGCACAGGTATTAGGGCCAGGGTAGGCACACATAGTAGAAAAGTTTATAAATGAACCTTTTGTTGTTTGATGAGTTTTGCATAAGTACTATTACTTATGCAAGACTCATCAAACACACTTTCATATTTTTTATATTTCGGCTAATTAATTGATTTAGCTTCTACGTCAGTTTTAAACTCACAATAAAAAACTGTGGTCCGCCGGCGCGGCGTAAGTAAGGTCGATAACCTCAGTCAAAGTTTTTGATTATAATTTATAAGTCGATTGATCTTGCACTTTATTCAAAACGTCTATCAAATAAAAACTAGCTATTTACTTACCTGTAACATGAAAATAATATTCACTCAACCCCGTTTTCGAAACATGCAAATCGTTTATATTATTTTTCCCTTTTCGCGTCTTTTCTTCATAATACAGATATTATTATTCATCACAAGTTGTAATTTACTTGTCTATTATTAATTGCCACGCCACTACACAGCATTTACAATGAATTTCAACACAAATACGAAGATTTTAAAGAAATAATAATCACAAAGTATCGTTTCGTTTGTTTGTTTTGATTGAGCCGCGCGTTTGAGGTTATCTTACTTTTTTTATAAACTCTGCGTAGGTAGTGTAAGATATTGAGCATTTGAAGCCAGAAGTTAAATTTAATTTCAACAATACTTTTTGTTTTTGACTGATTTTATGTACCTGTGCACCGTTTTAAATACATAATTACATATTTGTAAACTTAGAGTGAAAGATCGGTACTGTAAATAAGAAAAACAAATTAAATCGAGAGTATTATTTTCTGCGCTAGAGAAATGGGCTCCGTACCCAGAGCCATTAAACAGATTAAAAAAAACTTTCCGTCAGTACTCCATTCCACTATGCGGCGACGCGGGATGCTAGTTTGAGTTTCATTGCTGAGTTAGTACAAAATTATTTATATGATCATCCTACAAAGCTATCAATGTAAAGCGTAGTTTCTAGGCGCGTAATACAGTAGAGTTGAAAGGTGCAAAAAAGGCAGAGCTTTTGCATTGCTGGTAAAGGATTATATTCTCTAACTCATTAGCTCAAAGTCAAATTTAACTTTGAACACAATCGAATTGAAATTTGTTTTAGTGTGCGTGAGTTGTGTTTTTATAGAGATTTTTAGAGCACACTAGCATAGAAATTGTCAGTTCGAGTAGGCACGGCTTTTTGAGCGTGCCAGCATGGGAAATTAAATTCTATTTCACTGTTGTTAGAAATTAAATTCAACTGTTCAAGATTGGGTTAGTATTATGTTTGTCAAATCTAAGCGCACGGGAGTGCGCAGGCCAAGTTCCAGCAACAAGCCACGCGCATGCCGTGCACTATTTACACGAACCGTTTCGACTCACTTTTGACCCCCCTGTAGCTCAGTGCCTATTGCAAGTACAGAGATAAAATTGTACCTACGTAGTTATATACTAGTACTAAAGCAGTATGCCAAATTTCATAGATATAGCTTCAGTAAATTCTGAAATATAACCCTGTGAAAATAGCTAATTTTGGCACTGACTGACTCACTCACTGACCGGTAATCAAAATGTTTAGGCCACTTCCAATTGTCCTAGCCTTATGAAATTTGGCACACAGGTCGTGTGTTATATGTAGATTAACAAAAAATTAAGAAATTTAAGAAAGTTGGCTTAATTGAATATCGAATTTATAATAAAAATATTTCTAAACAAGTGGTACAATGAGAATACGATGAGGAGAGGGGGGAGAGGGCAGGGGGGGTATAAAATATATTGTCATGTATTCATAATAATACACTGTAGCGCTTGTTATAAGACGTGATAACCTTGTCACATCGTGCAATTTTTATTATTCTTAATTTATCGAAAGAGACCGTTGTAGAAAGATTAATAATGTTCGCTTGTATAAAAAAAAACGACCAATCGAGCTCTGAATACTGTAAACATTAGGAATGAAGATTGGCTAAGTACGATATGTATATTATCTTAATTGTTGACAAATTTTAAAATGCATCGTGTACCTACAGTAGCCAGCACATGCGGCTGGACATAATGACCTTGGGAGCGTCTTTATCCAGTAGTAGTAGGAGCGAAATCGTGGAGCGAATATCCAACCGCATGTGCTGCCTACTGTACCTATTTTATTTATATTATAATATAAATTTGACCGATGTACTGAATGTCATTTAATTTAACTATCAACTATTTAATACGTAAACACTTGACTTAAAGATACGACTAAAACTTAAAAAAAAAATTTGAGATTTAAAATAATATTGCCCGCTACTCCAAAGTTGTTTCATGCAAACAAATTCGCGATCGCTACAACGCTGTCACTAAATTTTACGTCATGTCACTTACGTCAAGTGTAGGGTAACATTTCGTACTTCCGAATTTTTTTTAACCGAAACTTAATTGACCGAAAACGGTTCATAGAATATTTAGTTCCAATATGTTTCTTTTGACATAACTTCATTTTACCATAAATATATTAAACAGGAGTATCATTTTCCAGAATAACTACAACCATATTATCGAAATGTCATTTTTGGTTTTACCAACTGTTTCACTTCATATATTTTAATTATCCTGGAGGTTTATTAAACAGAATTTACTTTTCCCATAATTTATTATGGATCTTGTTTTATAAATCATACAAATAAATAAATAAATAACAGGGCGGGTGCGAGCAAAGCGGGCATGGAACTTCAGGGCACCCCGACTACTGTTGGTTAGGTTCGAAGGGTATGGCGGAAGCAAGATGGGCGAGCAAAGCGAGCCCATCTCGCTTCCGACATACCCTTCGGGTTAGGTTGACATGTATGCATGCCTGCTTGTGCTTGCTTGCATGCTTGCCTGCATGCTTGCTTGCTTGCACGCTTGCTTGCTTGCATGCATGCTTGCATGTTTACTTGTCGAATTGCATGATTTTGTGGTATGCTGATTATTCAGGATAACATTTATATGGAATTAAACTCATCTGGTTTTCAAATCTGTGGTTTTTCGTTGTTGTTGTCTATCAATACCAAGGTAAACAAAGTAAAAAGAGAAACGAAACTCTGGGAAATGAAAATCAGGTAAAAATTATTTCGGTAAAATGATAATATGTAAAGTAAAAAAAATGCGATCCGTTTTCGGTAAAAACATATTCGGCATTAAAATTTTCGGATTTAAGATAGGTAACCCAAGTGTAGCGACGTTTGTCATTATTTAGAAAGGTTTAATAAGAAGATTTTATGACAAAAATCTATGTACGCTACGCAGTATTATAGAAGTTTTTTTTTTAATTTAATCTCCTGATAACCCTGACTTGCAGTTGTTTTTCTAAAAGAAGTAACTAGGTTGTCAAAATAAATTTGCTGCATGGAGTGTCCGGATCAAAGAGTTTTGAAGAGCCGCAAGCGAAGCGGCTCTTCAAAACTCTTTGGTCCGGATGATTAAATATATTTATTCTGTGGTTAACAATGGACGAAGGCGTGGCACAAAAAGAAAAAAAAGGTACTTACGATTTCCTCAAAAAAAGTATTCAAATCCCACCAAAAACATACCTGTTAAAAAGGGTGCGGCCAAGTTCCTATAGGCTAATTGTTCGCCTAAAAAAGGATTGAAATCCAATCCAATGCCAAGTTTAGATGCACTTTAAATTCGATCATAATCATCGTCATCAACAGCCTGATCCACTGGTAAACATTTGCCATTCCCAAGACTCGCAACCACATTCTAAATTTGAACTTGGCAGGTTAAATTAGTTTAATAAATAGATTAATTTAATTATTATATAAATAATAAATTGCTGAGTTTGCTGTCGACTCGAAAAGAAGAAATAATAAATTTAATTATACAAATTAATTAAGTATTACGCACGAAAACCTGCCAAGTTCAAATTTAGAATGTGGTTGCGAGTCTTGGGAATGGCAAATGTTTACCAGTGGATCAGGCTGTTGATGACGATGATTATGATCGAATTTAAAGTGCATCTAAACTTGGCATTGGATTGGATTTCAATCCTTTTTTAGGCGAACAATTAGCCTATAGGAACTTGGCCGCACCCTTTTTAACAGGTATGTTTTTGGTGGGATAGATGATAGGTAATTGAGCTGAACGCCCAGGGTAGGCAGTGCCTTTCTGCCTGTACGGAGTGCACGCCACTGCCTGTACAACTTTATATTTGAAGTACAACCTGCATAAATTCAGATTTATCTGCAAAGTCGGACTCAAGTTAGGTCCATGTTTCCTCAAACGCGGCGTTCGAATCGAGTTCACTACACTATGTACCACTTCGAAACTCACTCCACAATCTCCCTCAATCGTAATCTGATCACCCGGTTGACCCAAAACCGAAACATAGTTACGACTCTAATGATACTCACACATATTTTGTCCGAAATGTCATATCTGGTGCGAAGTTTCTCGTGATAAGGGTCGTTGTCCCACAGAAAGTTTTTGGCTATTATGTGTATGACACAAACAAAGGTTCGTTTCTTTTTCACGCGGGAACTAATTACAACCTTCTTTGTTTACAAAATGAAAGATAGGAAAAAGCTAGAGGCTCCATTATGTGATCTAGTATTTCGTAGCACTGTTATTATTTTCAGCGAAATATGGCGGAGATAGCTGCAAAAATGACCCCAGAAACTGGAGCGCAGTGTATGAACAAACATATCATAAATTCAACAATATAAGGTTCCCCGCAGCTAGTTGCCTTTTCGACTGAACTTCCTTTCAGCCGGGAATATGTTCGCTTTGTTTTGTTGGGTTTGCAAGTCAGGAACGGCAAATTGTCGGATTACACAACTCTAAGTTCCTCGGTCAACACTGCAGCGGCATCTTCTAAGACTCAAACCCTGGGGTTGCGGCTTTTTGTTTTCCAATGCGTAATTTGTTTATTTGCAAAACATGAGCAAAGCCAACATCGTTAGCGTTAGACTGTAATTCACTCGTAAATATCGCGCTGTTGATGTTACAACTTAAAGGTTATTTGTTTTGTGTGGGGGGGATTTCACGAAATGCCTATTAGCTAAGGTTGGGGCTCGAGTTGTTTTCGCTGTTTTTCTTTTTGAATAATAATGAAATTTCAGATGTTGGCCGTAAATTCAGTGATTTATGTCGGTTTCCTTTCGTGGTGGGCCATCCGTTCGCTCGGACTTCCTTTTGGCGGCGTGTAAATAAGCTCCCGGCATTTTGTTGCCGTTTTAACTGTTGTAAATTGTATGAGAAAAACAGTGGCCACTGCCTTACAGCCGGCTGCGAGCGAGGCTAGTCTTTACATATTTATGAGATTTATAAAAAACAGTGCCCCATTGTAGACTTGACTGTTTTTATTTCAAATAGTCGGTCTTACGCTCATTGTTTCGTAGTTGTTAGAAATTCCTATATCTGGTTCCTACTGTTTAGTTAGTTGAAAAGTGCTCGAGGCACTTGAAGTCAGAGGAGAACTTTCCTTATTATGGTCACGTGTAGTATGAGATAACAAGAAGATGGCGTTAAGATAAACAAAACATGGTTGCGTTGCGTCACTCGAGACGGTCGAACTTCGTTCTTTGACATACTTCGCTGTTACGATAGTAGTTGCGAGGGAAGAATGACAATATTAAAATATTCCTGAGTTTATTCCATGCTAAGTAGTGTTTGATAGTTCTCGTAACTGGCAGTTAGGAACTTTTCAGACTACTCTTTGACTAACAAGCTGCGCGCTCGAATAAACAATTAGCAATCGAGTTCTCAGCTGAATCGGAGCGATTCATCGAGCCGGCGAATCGAACTTCCTTTTTATTTCTAGTATTTTTATGCTGTATAGTCTATCTGCACCGGATCTACTTTATGTAGTTCAAAAGTTCATATAATAATAATATTTTAACAGTTCTTTGATTTAATTAAAGTCCGATGACTACCGACCGACCGATGCGATGTTCTGTAACTGATTTATTAAAACCTTTGCATGAATTCTATACCGCTTCACGTCACTAATAAAAACAAATGCAATCTTTTACAAATAGCGGCCTTAAAATAGAATTAAGAATAAAATGCGGTATGAGTTATAAACTTATAAAGCATCGCAATGTACTGGCCTTTTGCCGCCACGAGCACGGTCGAATAAATCGGACGTCGCATCGCATCGGCACGAAATCGTCGACTCATCGATGTTTGCGTGGAAATTGTGCCTCGAGTCTGGCTGAGACCGCTCTCCCGGACTTCCTCCTCCTCCGGTGTAAATAACCGGTACGGCGCCTCCCTTTGTTTACCGGTTTAGCGGCTGTAAATTGTACGGTAATAACGGTGCGGCTAAACTCAAACGGTTGCCGGAAGCAATACAACTCCTTACCCCCTCTGCATATTCATTGAGTGTTTGATAAAAATGCCGCAATGGACTCGAGATAATGACTTCTTCTTTTGAAAGTGCCATTTGTATGCATGTAGCTCGATGAGAGATTGTTACGCTTTATTATGGCACGAATTATAACGCGGCGTGGATTATGAAGTATGAAATGAGCCCATTAATGTTAATTGCCATAACTTTTTAAATAGTAATAAGTTTAATTATTGCTCGGTAACGAAACTCAAGTTGCAGTATTTTTAACGCTTAAACTGCTTTGCGGTGTTCAATAAATTGAGACTTGGCGCCAGACCCAGAGCCTGATTTGTGGAGACCATTAAACTATCATCAACCTTTCTTCTCTCAAAAATATCGTATATACCTATATGACTTGGTTTTATAATAAGCAGCTTCATTCCTGTCTTTTCATCAAAAAAGTTACACAAAGTGTCAGTAAAGATTGAACGAGCATAAACAGACTTCGACAGGCTTTCAAGCCACCAAAATTGACTTTAGCAATATTTGTTTGTGATCGCTTCGTGGCATCGTAACATAACATATGCGGGCATATGTTGATGTCGTCGAAATTAGCTTTATTACGGTAGTGAGAGAGATTCGCGATAGACTTCGCAATTTTGTAAGCGCGGCACGTTTGCGTTGTCACGACGACCGCTGCGACGATGCGACGCGACTAGCTATCGTATCGCCGCTGACCACGTCGGCACTGGTCAGACGTGCATCTACTTACATAACTGATGTGTTTAACACGACCTTTACATCACGTATTGCTTGTTTGTTGTGGATTTTATTGATGACCATCCAACTGAGCTAAGCTGTTATTTCTGCAGTGTGCGCAAATTTCAGTTGCGCTGTTATCTAAAACAACGTGAAACTTTTATCCGTACAGCAGTTTTCATTTTAAGATAAAACTTTTAAAACTAATATAAGAAGACGTCTGTGTAAATGCGTGAAACGAAAATTGTAAACATATTCCTGAGCGAAACAATTTTCGGCGCTGGAACTCGGTCCGACACTTTTGGCAGCAGTTTTGTTAATTCAAAACTTTCCGTGTTGTCCTCTCGTTGTTTTAAAAAGTTCGGTTCCGATGCCGTACACGATTATTTGCCGGGAACTAACCGGGCGAATACAGAAGTTTAGTGAAATCTTGTTGTGAAAACGTATTGAAAAGTTCTTGTTACAAAAGTGGTGAAACTGATTGTCCTTTTTATGAATGGGAACTTGAACTCTCACTGCCAGTAAGATGAAATGACTTGAAATAAGTGGTAATCTTATCATGACATTTTATAACATTTGTCTGAAATGTCTTAGAACATTTAGTTCCATAAACTTGAGTTCCTATGAAGTTGAATTCCCATAAAGTTGAAGAAATGTGTTATTTTGATTTGTGTTTTGCAAGCGTATTACTACTAGCTAGATTAATTAAATACATTTTACTGTGGAATACTATTATTGTGGATGTGGATATTTTATGGCGTCTTTGCTTCTTAGAATCGAATAGATTTATTTTGCTTTGTCTACAGAGAAATTTCCGAGAAAACTAAGTAACATAAAAACGACAATAACTGTTTTCTTTGTTGTGTTATTTGTTCTGAGAATTTATTACGTAATGTTGTATTAATTTAGCACCTACATGTCTGTCTAGGTATATCTTTTATAAAGCTGCGCGAAAAAGAGAGACAGACTATGAAGTTATTCCTCTCTCACTTCCCCATCGTATCACGTATCTTACACAGATTTATGGGAAAACGCATAAAATCACCTTTAGTTCACCCAGCCATCCTTTAGCGTACCAGGCTCGCATATTTTGAAAGTAGTCAATGAAACAATAGCTCCCTTACACTTACAATGCACCTAGCGTTCGCACTTTATGACGCCGCGGCCATCTCCTGCATACAAATCGCATTGGCACTTTCCACTTTACTGCATCGTTAACCGTCGTGTTTTGCTGTTGGCATGACGGGAATAAAAGGTAAAGACCGTTTATATCACGCCTTGTTGGTGAAGCTTTTTCTGGAACGGTCTCTTATTAACGGTCGGTTATTTTGGAAAAGGTAGGTAAAGTTTTCAAACGGTCTCTATTTCTGTATTTGATTCAGATAAATGCTTAAAGTCATAGATAAAAAAATACGCACTTTTAAGGGCTCTCACATTAAAGTTTACTATTACTCCCGTCCCCGGGTACCTTTATTCGCACCAAAGTTTAACAACCAAAATGAATACCCTGAATACCGAAATCTAGTCATAACTTATTTTACACACATGAACATTCATCACTGACAGCTCATATATGTCCCCACCAAGGGGCTCGAGCCTACCCTGAAATCAGGGTAAATAGGCATAGGCCTTAGTCGACCTCGCTGGCCCAGTGCGAGTTGGTCAACTTCACACACAACCCTTGAATTTCTTCGCAGGTGTGTGCAGCTCTCCTCACGATGTTTTCGTTCACCGTAAGAGCGTCGAATAAACGTACATATGAATTCGAAAATCGAAAACACATTGGTACGTGCCGAGGCTCGAACCCGCGAACTTCTAAATGGAATTCAACGACCCCAGCCATTGGTGACTTAAAGTTGATATATTTTATCGTACGTTCGACGACCTGTGGATCTACATACACGTGGTGACAAAATGGCAATTTTATGGAACATTGTGTTATAATAAGATTATCTCACTAAAAGCCATCTTTACAGCACGGATCAATCGTAACGTAGTCAAGGTGTATTTTTATGGTGTAAGTACATAATTTATATCAACTTTTGGACTAGTTGACATGATAATATATTCACTACCTACGCTTGTAGCACACTTAAGTTGACTGACACACGAAAAATTACGCAATATAAAAAAATATAATATTTATGACCCAGTAGTTTTGAAATAAATCGTCGGAACGATCCACAATAAAACATAAAAAAAATTAATCGTATTTTCTTTCTACTTTCTCTCGTTTGAAGTTGAGGTGGCGAAAAAGTATTTATTATTACTTTTAGCTACTTTAGCTAGTGATTGCACTATGAAAGTAAATTCTATTATTTGGCAGTTAGACAGATTTGAGTGACTCTATGATAAACCTAATCGCTCAATTTGAACACCTTAAGTTTAAACCCCCCTCGAGACTTAATAGAACAAAAAACGCTTTGTGAGATTTCCCAGTTTGTTAAGAAGTTGCTGCCTAAGCTGATGGTTTTGGACAATTAAGTACTAGACTATTATTTACTCTGTGGTACTAGCCACATGATCGAAAAACAGACAGTATTTATGGTCCTGTGTTAGTGTTAAAAAACATCCCGGATAATACCTCTCTCACCACTAGCTTGCTCGTGCATTTTACCTATTCAGTTCACACACAAATTCAATCAAGTCATGGATATGAAATGGCGGTATCTCGAATACATTGTTATTTTAGTCAGTGAAGCGTGGTGAAGCGGTCACTTAGCGCAATCTGATTAACAGTAACATACCCTCGACCGTTTTAAACAACCATTTAAATTTGGCTGCCTATTGATTTACTGACTGAAAATGGAGATGGAATTATGGTTTTATTTTAACCATTGAATTCATTTACTCGATAAAATTATTGAATTGATCAGTCGTGCCTGCAGTACCAATACCAGACGGGCATGCAGTACCTATATCGAGTGAAAAATATCGCGGTTTGTTATAATTTAACCCTTTATAAGACAAAACAACTTTTTCACACACAACAAAAAATTTTTGTGCATCTTGGGTTATTATGCATCTTATTAGGTTGGTAACTGCTGTTCTACTAGATCATTTTCGTATAGCAAACCTTCTGATGAATGTCTGCGAATTGTGTCATGAGTTGGTGAAATGTAAGGGTAATCCCATAACTGTGTAATAAATGTACTACGTAAGTATATATGTACAGAAGCCAGCACGTGCGGTTGGACATTCAAATTCACCTGCTACGGAATACAGGCGCTCTCAAGGTCAATATTTCCAGCCGCATGTGCTGGCTACTGTACATAGTACAAAACGCTTGGTCGTATTCAACATTTCACCGTCGTCCAACTTGAGACAAGCTATTGTGAGATGGATGAGAGAGCGTTTCTACAACGTTGGCACATAATGTCTTAATATTGTTGTTGTCCAGTCTGCAGGATTACATCAAGATAAATTAAGAGAACATACTGTTGGCACTATAATTCACTCCCAACCCGTGGTTCACTAATTATATGGCTATTGTATAAAGTTGTCAGGAACACTACCTACTTAGTGAAACAGTAATACTTATCGTGTTCCTATGTGATATTTTTAAATAAGTTATCAAAGTATTTTTAAAAACCTAAAAGTATTTTTCTGACTGAAAGGCGGCTAACTTTACTTTCATCTTATTTTAATTAATCTGTTTGCTATACGATGCAAATCCGCTTAGCAATTAGGTAATCTATACGTAGCGCTAACTTTCTTTTTCCTTCATAACATTTTGATACTTTCACACTGTAGTCATCATTAGTTAAACATTGTTGCATAAAATATACACATTATTACTTTACCTATTTATAACAGGCAAGCTGTCCGCCTACGGCTATATATACACGCGTTGTTTTTTGACTTTCCCGTGCACAGTTTCCCGTAATAATGAGATATTTTCCCGCGGTAAAAACTATCTAAGATGTTGACCAGGGTT
This sequence comes from Teleiodes luculella, assembly GCA_948473455.1. Classification (NCBI taxonomy): domain Eukaryota; kingdom Metazoa; phylum Arthropoda; class Insecta; order Lepidoptera; family Gelechiidae; genus Teleiodes; species Teleiodes luculella. Next base: position 4,531,409 of record OX419598.1, on the reverse strand, counting down.
ATAAGGTACCACCATACAAAATTTTATTTATTACGGTCCAACAGTTTCGGAGATTAGCCCGTACAAACAAACAAAGAAAAAAATCTTGAAAAAAATCTGGATTTGTTCTATATCACTTCTTATATCCCCTGACTCGGTTTTATAGCATTTTTTTTTGTACAGGCATTCCTACAGTATTATTATATCGCGCTAACAGGTTTTCCTGTGGGATGAGGCATTTTGCCGCGGTAAAAGGTAGCCTTTGTGTTATTCTAATGTATAAGATATTTAATTGTAAAGTTTCATTCAATAAAATCCATCGTGTAGTTTTTGCGTGAAAGAGGAACATACATACATCCATACTCACAAACTTTCGCGTTTATAACATTAATAGGATTATTAATTCCAAAGCGTGGCGTAAAAAGAAATATCCTTCGTTATTATATTATTACATCCTGAAAGCAAACTTGGGCTAAATTATACAAACAAAGTCGTGAATAAATGTTGACTGGACCGTTAATTGCACTCGATGGCGATTCCAAGTAATTTCAATACAAAATGAGTTTTCCAGGATAACGAATAAACAATGGGTAAAGGGAAGTTTGCGAAGCGGCAAATTAAAAAATTACATTTTCATCGTGTTGTCGTTGTACTGCACTGAGCCACTGCTCTTGATTTTATATTTAAATTTTACAATTTTATAGTCATTTCCATAATGTAAACATTTTATACTTCGTCAATTTCGTTTTAGACTAGTAGTCACATTCCATAAAAAAAGGTAAATATGGTATATTATGCGGACTTACTGTAAAAAAGTGGGACAGGCGTTGAGCGCATGACTAAAAGAAAACAATTACGAGATTTTCCTTTTTTTTTTCAATTAAGCCAATCAATATTAAGATTAAACCTATGCATTAAATTAAACATATTTCCATATGATTATATGACATTTGTAATTTCATGATCCCTAAATATTTTACTCAATGAGATAAAGCACAGAATATAATATACCTACCAACAATAGTAAGAGAGACCAAGAGAAAAAGAAGAGAGAGAAAGAGTTACTATTACTTACAGTACCAGTTGTTAAAGCTGATTATTGTTGCATTCAGCCACTGAGTTTTAAACTTGTTTTCTCAACACTTTCCGCTCAAGTCTTTATAAACACAGCAATATGAAAAAATAGTAAAGTGTCGCATTAATATATTATACCACCTACACACATGGGTCGTAATGAGCACTGAAAATACTGAAATCACATGCTTTTATTCTCAGTCGGGTAATTCTCTGGAAATGCACAGCAAAATGGCCGCGCTCGCAAAATATTCCAGCATTTCAGTGCGCTCTGACGGGAATTTTAAATAAACTAACACGGCATATTTGAATTCGCGATAAATATAATTATTAATATGAATACAATAATGTGGTGGAAAAATAATAAAGTCGATATGTATCCTACATACACTCATTCGAATTGCGAGAAATTTCGATCTGCTGGTTGCTTGAAGATATTTCTTTAGATATATTAAGTGTGTCAAAGCCTATTGTGTTGTTTCATTTTGATTTTAATGTATGCAATGAATGGTTAAATAATTTATTATGCATGTTATCTGATTTATTCTTTGCTGTCTCATCGTAAGCGACCATTATACAAAATGTCTTTGTCTATAACTATATATAAATTAATAGAGGTGATTCAAAGAATACAACTTGAGGAAAATCGCAATGAAGAAAACCTGTATTGTATCTAAAACATGTCTTGCTATTGTTTATTTATATGTATAATAATAAATAAGACGTCTTTGTACTTCTAGCTGTACCACAGAAACCAAGTCGCTGTACCTTATAGAAACATCGGCTTTTCAGTTAATTCTTCAGACAGTTACCACAGTGCAGTAGCACCGTGGGAAGGATGGGTTTAAAAATGGCCGTCTATATTCGGAATCACGCCTTGCCTCGTCTACGAATTCAGTCGGAAACCTCCATAAGGGCTTGCTTTATATCCTCCATTTACAGTCTGATTTCGCTCTCAGACGTAACAAATCTGAAATTGAATCTGAATAAAAATATATGGCGAGACGTACTTGAGGCGTCGGGCCACGACTGATACTTTATTTTATTAGATACTAGCGACCCGCCCCGGCTCCGCACGGGAAAATGGTTATTGTGGGTTATCCTTCAGTATATTATGCATGTATTATACATATAAACCTTTCTCTTGAATCACTCTATCTATTAAAAAAAACCGCATCAAAATCCGTTGCGTAGTTTTAAAGATTTAAGCGTACAAAGGGAGGGACATAGGGACATAGGGACAGAGAAAGCGACTTTATTTTATACTATGTAGTGACTAGCTTTCTGCCCCACGGCCCCGCCCGCGCTTACAATTTTTCCCGTGGGAATGAGGGATTTTCCCGCCATAAAAGGTAGCCTGTGTTATTCTGATGTATAAACAATGTTACTGTAAAGTTTCATTAAGATACATTTAGAGGTTTTTGCGTGAAAGAGTAACAAACATTCATCCATTCACGTTTATAATATTCGTAGGATAATAATGAAAATAAATAGTAAGACTGTATAACGTTCGTACTTTCGTTCTTTGATATTGATGTCAATGTTTTGTACATTTGTTTGTTACCTAAATAGCACCTGTAAACTTAGCGTCTACTAAACTACTACCTATAACGAACTCAAAACGAAACGATTTTCTGATTAATTTCTCAATACATTTCAATAAAAATAAGTGTTGAAAAAAATCCCTGTATCTTCGGACAGATCACGTCAAGATTTTTTGTGGTTTTCACATCTTTTCATCGTAAAGCAGCGGTTTCGGCCCAGTCAATTTTAAATAAAACACACAATTTGAAATAGTGAATTCAAATAGCCCTTTTCGAAACAAAGAAGATGGATATAAAATAAACACGATTCCGATTCGTTTTGTGCGGAAACGAGCAGATAGGCAGGTAATATCCCGTCGACTCACAATTCAATCAACGATCTTATTTATTACCGCGTTCTTCATTTAATTTGTTAAATTGAAAAGAAACATCGCATTGTACGTATAAGATAGAATTAGGTTTATTTGCGAAGAGCTCTTGGCCGTAACAGAGGATCCCTTTGCGGAAATAAGTAGGGCTGGGCTTTTGCCGCGTTGGATTCGGCTTCGGCCTAATATGATAAATGCAAGGGTCTATGGGTCAACTAGTCTCGGCTGTCGTGAATAAAGAACCATACTCTAGCTAGCACGACACATCAAAAGTGGAGGTAATGACGTTTGCTTATATTTTTAAAGGAAGGTAATTTTTGTTTTTGTCAGACCAGCTTAGACGCAGTGGACAGAATCATGTGTGTAAGCAGTTGCTTTGTTTTTTTGCACTTATGGTGAATATCGTGTAAATAAGCTATTATTATGGTAGAGCGAGCATAGCAACTACAAGTATTAAAACAGTCTGCGGCTAGATTAAGCCCACTCCTTGACTACTTTGGGGTAGAGTCCTAGTCGTTTTTCCGATACAATGGTCTTTTTATTTTTATTTTTTTGAAATGACATATTTTTATGTCGAAAAGGTACGAGCCAATCCAATACCAAATACCAATCAAGCTTCACCGGACTTGGACACAATGGTTATAAAAAAAACACTCATTTGAAACTCCACTTATTGCCACTGTTCTTTAATATTATTGTAAATTTCGGCTTCGAAATTCGGCCTTGGTAGAGCTCTAGAAATAAGTGAATGGAATAAATGAAACTCCCTATAAAATGGAAAGGATGCGTCAATTTCTAAGGAGCTTAGAGTATTTTACTTAATGTTGTTAGGGCTCGTAGCCTAGTTACATTTCGGAGGCGTTCATTGCCATTGTTTGTTCGTCTTTATATAATGAATATTAGATTCGAGTTTTACTGAGGAAAAAGCCTATAAAAAAGAATCTTGAATTGTCGTGACATTTGTTTGATTTCATATAAATATGTGCATAAATAAATACACAAAGAAATAAGCCATTTGATCATGACCGTGACTGTTTGTTATTTTGACTTTATTTGTGCTAGTACAGAATAAGTATTTAACGTATCTTAAAAAATAATCTCTAATAAAAATAGTCTTAGGTATAGGTACCTGAAAAACCGGTGTCAGCAAAAAATCAAGTTCAAAGATTCTTCATAATGTTTGCTTTCCATCTAAATGTATTCTTCAATAATCAATATAACGATCCCTCCTAACCTAAACACTAGATAACTGATAGATATAGTCAGTCAAGTATTTTTCTTTGACTAATCCAAAATACAATCAGTGCATTTTGAAATACTTTTCCATTCATGAAACGTATAAAAATTTATCAAAGGAAGTTAAGCAGGAATATCTTATATCTCATATTATCAAAAGCTAGAACAGTTCCCGCGGCGGAAGCTGTTCCTCTATGCTCGAACCCGGACGATACTTTGACGGGAATTTCTAATGCCTTTGAGAGGCGACGCTTACTCCCTGGTACTTTGTATCCGTATTCCTTATCTAGAGATCGGAGACAAAGGCTGCGGCAAGTTAGTGTCATGCCATCGTTACAGGGCTTACAGAATGAGCACTGCGGGAGGAACGCTGAGCGCTGGATTATGGATCTTATACATTGTCGTGCAACTTGTACCGTACTTGTTATAAGTCATGCGTTCCTGGTCTTTGAATAAAATACTGGAGTCATAATAATAGTTAATTATTTGCGTATATTGACCTATGCTTGTGTCGAAAAAGTACGACCAATCAAGCTTCACCGGACTTGCGGGTGAGTGGAAGACTCTACCCCAAAAAAAGTCATATACTAACGCGTCTAGGGGCGGCTCGAGGGAGCCTCGGACTACGGCCTAGCGCGTTGATTCTGAAAAACATCGTGAAGGAGACGACGCCTGAGGGCTCCGTCTCTGATTATCAATTTTGATTTTGGTTATGGCCGCGCGCGCCCCCGCCGACGGGTACGGGCGTTGTTACCTGAAGGGGTAAAGAACAGTAGATAGATAACGCCACTAAGCTATCATAATACGTATGAAAACAAGATTTAAAAATCCCATATTCATGAAAAAGACTAACTTAAATTTAGAGACTTTAGCGGCCATGCCGGAATTGAGTCCACTAAGCTATTAGTCAGCCTTTTATAATGCCATTATGATGATATAGTCACTGACCTTTAAAATACCTGACATCGACTTCATGAATAGGAAGAGAGAGTGTTTAAAAAAAAAGGAAATGTTTTTTTTGCACGTGATACACTTTTCGTGTTGTCTTTTATCTCTCGATAAACCCGAAAAATAATAAATTCCCAATGTTTTGTCTGGGATTCATCAAAACACAACATATTAGATTACCATTACAACACAGACAGGTTATCCAGTTACTAAATTACCGATGTCACACACAAATTTGGTATGACAGGCATGTCCTGATACCAGGCCGGCATAAATATAAGATGTTTATTCACTATATAATTTGAGATGGGATGAGACGTATTGCCCGGGGCGGGGATCGTTAATCTTGTGACGTTGCGGGACTAGTAAATTTCGGTATTTACATAAATACCTACCGACGCATGTTACTTGCTCATGTTCATTATCTTATGAGAAATTAGGGAGGATTAGGAAAATTATACGATGACTTGCCCTAACTAATGAATTGGACTAGCTTTTATTAATAATACTACCAATACTACCATGTATGTTTAGTTTAGGTATTCAATTTTTTATACTATGTATGAATAGAAGAGATTAATGCAATTGGCATACACAAGGAAACTAAATTCTTTTTCAATAAAATATTGTTATTTTACATAACAAAATACTAGATTCCGGCAAAATTCGGAGGTTTAGAAAAACAATGTTGCATGTTAGAAAAACAATGTCAATTTTTTTTTTACTTATTTATTGTAAACATTTTACAAATTGTACTTACAATATAAGACACTGAAACCCATTATGGGTTTATAATGTGTCACAATTTAAACCCATAATCAAACAAAACCCAAAAAATTACAAATACAGTCACAAAAAGGCCACACACAAGTCATTATAATGTTTCTCACATTCAGTATAACTATAGGAAATAGTAGAAATGGACCTTAAACTCTAAGCTCGTTGGTAAATGTACTGTCAGCGAGTTAAATGTGGTGGATGACAAATGTTGAGTGGTGATTGCTCCACTATGCTCCCATTTTAACTAATAACTCGGACCTCCGTGCTAGCACCAACTGTTCCTCATACGGACTACTATTTAGTAATTCTGCAGGCTTATAACATAACTAGCGACCCGCCCCGGCTCCGCACGGGAAAATGGTTATTGTGGGTTATTCTTAAGTATATTATGCATGTATTATACATATAAACCTTCCACTTGAATCCCTCTATCTATTAAAAAAAACCGCATCAAAATCCGTTGCATAGTTTTAAAGATTTAAGCGTACAAAGGGAGGGACATAGGGACAGAGAAAGCGACTTTGTTTTATACTATGTAGTGAAGAAAGACAACCTTTTATCATCTGACGGGATTGCAGTTTTTGCAAGGAGCCCACACTAAAACCGCTTACAGCAAAGTATTTGGGTGTAGATTCGGTACGCAACTAAAATAAGATACACCCATCTTTGTGTTTCGTAGTGCATCTGGTGCACTACACCCGATCCCTTAGTCGCCTAATATTTATAATAATAATTTGGAAATATTAAACGTTTGTCGATTTACTACCAGCAGAATTTTATTCTTTAAACTTACTAAACTGGGCTATTAATAAGTTAAAAAGGTACTGTATATGCAGTTCATAACTATATATATAACTAAGAGATTGATATATTTATGAAAATTAAGATAGAACCTCAACCATAATTTTAAACGACTCATAAATCCTTGCTCGCTTTTAAACGTTTCTGCTATCTTAGTACTCGCTTCTTGTAGTTCAACGCTTTGTCAAAGAGCAATTTGAACTCTAATAATTATGTCTAGACTAGACTAGACCTTAATTCATCATATATGCATAGAGATTATTCCAGTGTTGGTACCTTGGGAGGTTACAAATGAGATCCATTTAGTTTCAAACCTAGCTAGACCACGTGTCTATTCGACTGTGTATAATTGAGGTTACCAATTTTTTTTAATAGTTTTTTTCCCACTGCTGGGCAAAGGCCTCCCCTCCATTACGCCATACACCACGATCAAGCGAATTTGAGGTCCAAACCAATTTTATTTCATCCTATCCTATATTAAACTTATTTGGAGTGCGAATAAATGCAAGACTCGTTTGGATACGGCAATGATATGGGTGAATCTCCAGAGGACTACCAAAAAGGCCTAGCAGCTGATTCGCAAAAAAAGGCTAAAATTCGTACATTCGGCTCTCGATTTTCGGCAGTAGGGTCAAATCTCTTTGGGGATATAATCACTTTGTAACACGCAGTCCCCAAGTTGATTAGGATATTGAAAGACTATACGGGACATTACCTGATTGTTTGAAAATTCTCGGAGGGCTCGTCGAGACATTGAACTTGTCTGTTAGTTATAATATCAACTTATATCACAGACCATAACGAATGTCATAACTTTCATATCGGTATACGAATATTATATAAGAACAACAACCAGCGTAATGATATATAGGAGTAAAGTGACGAATGTAGTTTCATTAATTTTTTGTTATGTAGGAAAAGCTATCACGACTATTTCCGTAGGTGACGTAGAACCACGGACTAACATGGTGAGGAAACCTGCACGCACACCTATGAAATTATTATTATGGTTGTGTGTGTGTGACCAGCCCGCACTGGACTAACGCGGAACTAACTAAGACTTATTCACCCAAATTCAGGTTAGCTACATAGTAACATAGCTCCTAAAATATGTTAAATAAATATTTGTTCTATCCACTCCAGCAGACCATATGACCCACTGGAATCGCTTCCATACAAAGATCAAACCCAACATTTGCGCAATAGAGGTAGTTTAATGGGTGATTTCGCGGCGAATGAATATCCTATTAATCGCCACATTTAGCTTGAAAATAAAGGCAATTGACGTGTGACGTCACAGCTTATGGTCGGTTTACGAGGCGATAAACCTGTCACAATATGTAGCGATATGACGTCATTTTAAGCCTGTTATTAGTTGCTTGTAGCTGAGTTAAAGGCTATTTATTACCTTTAGCAACGGCCACACATAATGTTAATATTTATATTGTTTATATTTAGGAGATTAAACTGTAATGACGAAAATACGATGTCTTCGTAGTGCCGTGTTTATTTTCTAGGCGGCGGTTGTGCTTTTGACCAGAATAATGATTAGAGCAATATGTTTTTTTGTTTAACGTCTGTCTGATCTGAATAGCAAAGTATGTATTTTACTTTGACCACAATCCTGTACTAGGGGTAATAAGTAGGTAATTTAATAATAACTTGAGCTACTGCACAGGATGTGCCTGTAGCCAGATCATTCCAGTGGGGTTGAAATATTTAAGAGTATATCACCCCCGAATGCTTGGGGCACCAAGTTATCTACATATTTTTTGTCCAATAGGAATCAAATGTAAACTTGTATTTGTCCAAGTTTTATACGGTTCGCGTCCAAGTGCATTACAAAAAATCCTTAGTGTGAAGATAATATCAGCATCATCGCATAGGTGGTCATCGTAAAGTAACAATCTTATCAGAGTTTCTAGATTAGATTATACTATATGACTTAATATATCGATTATGATTTGTTGGCCTAAAAGCGCCATTTTAGAAATATACTGCAAAAGGATACCAAAACCGAAACGCGACGTAACTCATAAATAATTGTCGGGTGAATCACCATATTTTCGTTTTAAATAATAATAATGAGTTCTGCCATTATTTTTACCATCATCAGTGATTTTTCTGTATTGATTAATCGGCTTTTGAATCATCCGCAAGTTGCTCTTTTACGAAACTGGTGCGCGAATTGCGATACTTATGTATCCCCAAAACGGGGTAAACAGTTTTAGTAAAGTACCTACATGCCACTACTCGTTACGTATAATCAACCCATTAGAATAGGACCATCCCATTGAATGTTATAGAAGCCAACTCCGCCCGCTTTAATATTTTTTCCCATGGGCATGAGAAATTTTCCCGCGGTAAATCGTAGCCTATGTTCTTTCCCAAGGTCTATTCTATCTTTGTGCCAAGTTTCACCAAAATCGGTTCAGTAGTTTCGGAGCTCATTCAAATTATTAGAAATATTTTAGGTTTTTTTTTACACCTTGGGTTACGTTATTGAAGTTTTAGTAAGGATCCCTAATTAAAAATAAAATAAAATAAGCCTATGTTACTCAGGGTGACACACACACAAATACAAATCTTTCCTCTCTAATATTAGTATAGATAAAGCAATCCAATAGAAGTTAGATTACTTATGCAATCTCTCGATGTATAAACTACAAGCCTATCCATTACGAGTGTATTTTACATTTGATTGAATACGATTTGATACATTGAATTCCAATCAATATTGCCTCTATAACAAATTGCGTTGAGTCATGACGGCTGATTCTACATACACACAGTTTTACATATATTTTTCTAAACTAAAGAAAATGAAAAACTATACATAATTATATTTCCTTAAACTTGTCTCTGATGTTTTGTTGATTTTATATATATATTTTTAAAGATTTAAAGTGTTGTCGGATCGGAGCGGATTTTTTATTTAAATTATGCTGTTTGTTTTCCTCCATTTTCGTATTTCGTACAATCCAGTCTTCTTCCAAATAGTAGGTACCTATGCGTAAAAATTATCCAGTTTTATGTCTTGTTTGTTTTGTCTTGTATGTTATATGTCCTTTTTATTCTATTCTTTGTTGCTTATACAATATTTAACAGTTTATAAAAAACTTAAATCTGAATTTTAGCACAGAATTTTTTTAGAACTTTTAATAAGTACGTGTATTTATTTGTTTCAGGTATGTATAATACGCCAAGCACTTCCTGAACTAGCAGTAAGGTAATAATTAATTAACCATTTGACTAACCCAGAAATAATAGAACCAAAGCAGAAAAGGCTTTTTGTAGATCTGGGGCCAACTGTTAAACACTCATTCTCAAGACCAACCCAAGCCAAGTAACAAAAATTACACTTGCAGCACAGAATACCAAATAGTAGTCCCTACTTGCAGTTGCAAAAACCAAATAATACACGCACGCAGTTACAGAAAGACGTTCATGAAACAAGCTAGTTCTTTCTGTCAGTTTACATGATGAGCTTGTAACCACGTACTGAAGCGGCGAATGCGGTTGGTAATCAATTACTTTGCACGTGACATAATGACACCACGCCACGGCAAATAACGACGCGAGCGGTAAATCTTTCCTTACATTAATATGTGACATTGTTCGCTATGTGTAAAGTAAACCCGCATTTCACAGCATCTTAAACAAGCCGCAAGACGAAACCACAACATGATAATATTATGTTTTGAGGTTAATGCACTCTTTGTAGGATATCTAAATTGTATATCATATCATATCATATTTGTTTACGGTGCATCCTCGGTAAGCAGTCTTAGCCCAATACTACTGTCCGCTCGCGTTGTTTTTCGACGTTTCCGTAGTAATTTTTACCCTACCCACCCACGGGAACTCTTTGATTTTTCGCGACTAAACTACCCAAGATGTTGACCGGGGATATAAGGTACCACCATGCAGAATTACATTTAAATCGGTCTAACAATTTTGGAGATAAGCTCGCACAAATCCGCACAATGTATCCAAAATATAGGTTCTTAAAATAAAGATCCGCGCAAACTTTGGAAACCACATAAATAATATATGTTGCTCTTTTTTTAAAATCTCAGCTATTGAGGTTGCTAACTAACCTTTGTAGTGCGTTTATATTGTATATTGCACTGCAGTGTGCACACGAGACCTCTTAGTGAAGCGAACCGTGGGATTTGTGCGACTTATTGTTGCGCTTGCGATGCGCGAGTATGACGATGGAGTATGACAACATTTTGATCTTTGCGTGTCAAGGGTCGACGTCGTAAAGTCTTTATATTATGCTCAATAATGGAAAACGTTTAAGCGTGCATTTAAATAAGAGAAAACGAAATCATAACCCTCCCTCTCGCTGCGCCTTAGTCGGGTAAAAAGAACTTTATTCAATCAAAATTTACAATGTGGAATCTACTTAACGATTTTTGAACCTTTCTCACCTTCCTGATAAATTTTGGCATACCACACTACGGAAATATTGATACAAAGTGATTTCACAAACTAATTGTCACGAAATATTGTTTACTAACACTACTGTTTGTTGTACGACAACACAATGTAAACTGTTGCGGAAGTATGCGACCGCATCTCGGAGTACTCCCTACGATTGTCAAAATACGAGTACTTGGTGAGTTCAAAATCAGAACGAAGTTCTAAGCGCTTCACACTGGCCACCTAAAAAGACTGCCACATGTGCCCATCGAAGTATAAAAAAAAGAACGATTAAAATACTGGCAAACCAGCCTGATATGTTAGGCTCTACTGTGTTTTTTGGCATTAAGGTAGCCAGTTGGCAATAAAGTACGATAAAGCTAGATAATATGTCGATTGTTCGAAACAAGCGTAGGTCAATTAAATAGTTGCTTGAGGATTTCGACGACGATGGACATTTCTCTCTCTAAAGTTATTAATATTAAGCTAAACGATAGATGAGTGATTTTGAATGAATGAAAGCGTAGCCATATAAGTATCAATATTATATGTAAAGGTGTACAATACTGCAGTTTCTCACTGTACAGGCGTTAGTAGGTTGGCTGTCGGAACATGCCAGTTACCTTGGCGGTAAGGAAAACCTAGGTCGAAGATGACAGCATCGCTGCAGATAATGTTTATATCATCTGCATTCTATTAGCAATATTTTAACCGGTCGCGGTGGGTTCATTCTTGTTTTCAAGTTCCTTCAAGTTTCTAAAATTTACATTGATAAATCTACATAATTTTCTTACCAGATTATCAGGGGTGTAGATGTTCTATACAACCCAGGAGAGGGCAAGAAAAACTTGATTGAAGTTAATGTTGTAGGTAACGCCCAGTGCTTTTAGGAACATCCCCATGAATCACTGTGACAAGATGTTATCTCACATTTAACACATTTAACGAAAACGCGTGTGAAACTATATTGAAATTACCTGTAATAGGATGAGAGTATCTATACCACACGATATAATTGGACGTTTTTATGATTGGACTTTTTTATTATTGGACATTTTTCGACCACTTATCATTTTTCATTTATGGACATTAGTCGCGCTAAGGGATAAAACTATGTTTTGTCTCGTGAAACCTCATGGCTCTACTAATCCAATCGGTCAATTATAGATAAAGTAGTCATTTCTCGAATCAGTCATTGGTCGCCTAAACGCTGATTTATTTTGGAATAATATACTCGTAAGCAAGTGACAGATACATTCACCGTCACACACGTGACTCTTTTATTTAGCATTTTCGTGATTGTACGGTGTGCATTGCGTGTCCGTAAACAATTCGTGAATGGTTAGTCACGAAAGAGCCGCCAAACACAATTAAAATATTAATATAACGTGTATATGCGCACAGTCATGTAATGAAGTAATCTGCGCGAAGATCTCACGGTTTACGGTATTTTTGGAGATTGGTAAACACGCTTGCGCTTGACATTATTTTTTTGTTGCATGCGATGTGATGACAGAAGCTTGTCGAATTTTGCGTTGAATGGCAAATAAATAAGCCAATAGGTTATACATCACAATTACAGTATCTACGATCTGTACGTTGATTTAATACATGTTTTATGTTTTTAGCACATGTTGTCTATGTAAATATAAACTAGCTTTCCGCCGAGGCTCCGCCCGCGTTAATAGTTTTTCCCGTGGAAATGAGGCATTTTACCGCGGTCAAAGATAGTCTATGAGTGAATGTAGCTTTCTAATGGTGAAAGAATTTTTGAAATCGGCACAGTAGTTTTTGAGTTTATTCATTACAAACATACACACAAAAATACGAATCTTTCCTCTTTTATAATATTAGTGAAGTTTTGTCGAAATGTATGTATGCGCATAACTTCATAGGCTGCATCAAATTAGATAATTATTTGTTGTATTTGTAATAACAAAAGACAAGGCCTGCTTGTTTTTTTTTTTTGTTGTGGGAAAACAACTAAATTTAACGAAAAATTATAATAATGCAGGCAAAGCTGTGGGGTAAACAACTAGCACTGAATAAGAAAAAAATAGGTTTATAACAAATTGAAGAAGAACAGAAGAGGTGAATTACTTAAGGTTTCCTAAATTCTTTATTTTTAGTGGAAAATTCTCTTATGCCTGAAAAATAAATAACACTTTTTATTATATAAAAATCCACCTTTGAATCAAACGAGCGAACCGATATTCCAATACATTCAGTAGTATTTCACTTCGTAGGAGTCAATAGTTATTCAGCACTGGATGGGAGCTATCTAATGATATGTATGGCTTCCTGAAGCGAGTCCATAAATATATTCCGTGTAAGGAATACGCGCCGGAAAAATTGTTCCAACAAACATCATTCATTCGTTCATTCAAACATCTCGCGTTGGAGGGTCATTTAACACGAAATATTTTTTCTCGTTTTTAGACAGAGTACCGTACATAACGTCATTTTAATGTCCTCGCTTGTGATTGCGACGTAGTCATATGGAAAGCTACGAAAATATGTTAAAAGACTAAACGATTTCGTGCTTGCGCCAACACATTTTTTTGTGATTTATGTTTTTTTGGTGTTGTCCTTCCTAGCACGACCAAGAGCTCTTTTACGAGCTTTTATATTATATACTTTCATCTGACCCGGTAAATGTGTCTGTAATCAAATCTAGCATGTTTAAGCTGGAATTTGGCATACGCATGTAAGTCCGCTGGCAATGCAATGTTATTTCTTGAATGTTAAAAGGTAGAAAGAACCCAGATTTTTCTTTCCCGCAGTCATAGATAGAAACCGTCTTTTTGTTACTAATGTGATAACAAGGTAATGAAAATCCGTGAAATCAAAATTCCAGAAATACTGTGTCCATTAAAATTTGTATGCATTTTCATTACTTTTTTTTTGAAGATATAACATTATATATGTTAACGGAAATGTATGAAATCCGTCATTGTATACAATTCCTAGGAAATGTATACAATGCCTAAATTCGGCCGGAAATGTATGAAATAAATTATATTAGGCACATTTCCTAGGAAATGTATACATTTCCTAAATGGCAATCGGAAATGTAATACATTCAAGATGTCAATGGGTAAGCGGGGAAAGCGGAGCGAGGGGAGGATGTTACAACAGAAGTATATAATAGTACTACTCGTTCAGAACGGATATTTACCTCCCCGCACCAAAATAAGTTCCCCGCCCGATATGTCTCCACTCACTGCATCCCGTAGGCGCCGCCGAACTCCGCCGGAGGGTGTTGCAAGGTATTCGATAAAGCATAAAGACTATTTTTCTTTGATTTTCATTTACGTCTGGTGGTTGTCTGTTATAAAAATTAGAACCACGTTGGTTTTTTGGAGTGTCCCACCTGTGGTATTGCGTCAACCGATCAGGCGAATGCTTGCGCAAACATTCAGTGCCTATATACCTACCAGCCATAAATAAGAATAAATAGTTCAATTTTAGCAAGCCCTAATAATTTTATATTTTATGCTAACTGGGTGGCTGTATTTACATAGTTAAAAAAAGGCTTTTGCTTTTACATTGTGGCGTACTATTTACTTAAACGATAGGCTGTTTACTTATCAAATTAAAGTTTGAGCTTTTCAAGTGTTATTTATAATTTATGTGCTAGATACGCTGTAAAAAATAATAAATAGCAGATTTTCAAAGTTTAATTAATAAAAAGCCTTACAAAAATATTATATTTTACCGTATAATTGTTGCATTACTTCAACGAGAGCCTTGGGAAAACATTCTAATTGTCAGTTTAACAGGTATTCTCATTTTAACAGCGAGCTTGGTCATTTTATTTCCAGAAAGCATTAGTTTTATACATTTCCTAGTACAAGTTCGGAATTTTATACAATTCCTAGGAAATTCATGATTCAATTCATTTGTGTGTATTGAATAATCTTTGAAACATTATTTCATATATTTCCTAACGAGCTCCGGAATTGTATACATTTCCTAGGAATTGTATACAATTCCTGGATTTCATACATTTCCTGTAACATATATAACATTTCTGTTTAGATAGGCCTTCACATACTTGATTATTTAAGCCAGTTCACCTCTTTAAAATACGATTTAGACGTTACATAATACGTTTATTTTAAAGAATTAACTAATCAATATACTTTAAAGGCCATGAAAATTTTATTCTCTAGACAAATTCTATTATGTTATTAAATAAAAATACGTATCTTTTTTCATTCGAGAAGGCGTTAGAGTGTATATTTTAGCCTTAATACATTTCTTTTGGCAAAGAAAACGTAAGAAATGTTTTGTAAACGTCAAAAATACATTTGAACGAGTCGTTTTCCTTATCGCGTTCGCGGTAGACTGGCTGCGGCCAATGCTCTGTTACCTATAAGGTCTTACGTAATTTTTACATGTGGTTCGTTGCGTCTCAAAACCGCTAAGATGAAACACGAGATACATTTTGAAACTCTACCATGATAGGAAATATTGTGTTAGTAAAGCAACTTGTATTGTATTAGTAAGGCCGCTGTTTAAAATTCGGCACGTAGCAATGTGTTTTCGATTTTCGAATTCATACGTAGTACGTTTATTTATTGTGATTTATGTTTTTTTGGTGCTGCCCTTCCAGAAAAATATGTCAATTAAAAGTAGTATTTTCTAAGAAATTTACCCTGATTTCAGGGTAGGCCATTCCCAAGCCCTTCGGTGGGGACATGTTATATGTACGATGTACGTTTATATGAAGAAGGAAAACATCATGAAGAAATCTGCAACCTGCTAAGAAAGTCCATTTGACCAACCCGCACTAGACCAGTATTGTCGACTATAGCTTTGCTTATTAACCCTGAATTCAGGGTAGACTCGAGCCCCTCGGTTGGGCTGTTAACAAAAGAAGCAGTCACTATTTTCTAGTTTCTAGCTGTCATTTATATTGTAAGTTTATTATAATATGATTTCCTCATGCGATCACAGCCAAGCGCATTGTGAAAATTGTGCATATATGCATTAAGCCATTTCTTTTATAATTGCTAACTGCTTTTTAATTGGCTTTTGATGACGTTGAGTGACGTCATTGTTAGGTAAAGGAAAGAACGTACACTCATGTAAACTTAATATTTATTAACTAGCCTTTACTCCGTGTCTTCGCTATCGTTATAATTTTTTACTCATAGTAACAAGTAACACATGCCCTTCATGATGATATCCGACTCTGCCATTTTTTGTTGAAATTCTTCCAGCCGTTTAAGCGTGAAAAGCTACTGAATATCTTCAAAAGTACCGTTTTTAGAGATATGGTTACAACAATTAATAAATATTCACATAAACATATTATTATCATTTAATACGGAACTTTCGCAATTTATGTAAACAACACGATTGCTAAGAATTTCCTTATTATATTATTCCTTAGGTACTACGTAAATGGTAATTTTTTAAATTAATAAAAAATTACCATTTACCTAGTACCTACTTGATGTGACCATGACAAGACAACCACAGACAGCACAAAGTGTCATCAACAATAAATTTCTGTGAATTCAATGATAATAGTAAATGCATTATTTAATTATTTTGAGTCACGGCATTTATCGAAAATGCCTATCACATTTCATACTAATATTATAAAGTGGAAAGTTTTGTATTTGTGTGTGTGTATGTGTAATGAATAAACTCAAAAACTACTGATCCGATTATAAAAATTCTTTCACCATTAGAAAGCTACATACACCCTGAGTAACATAGGCCACCTTTTACCGCGGGAAAATGCCTCATTCCCACGGGAAAAACTGTTAATGTGGGCGGAGCCGCGGCAGAAAGCTAGTGTATGGTAATAGTTCAGAAGCCAGCACATGCGGTTGGACATTCGCACTTCAAGATTCACCTCTACCACTACGGAATACGGGTGCACTCAAGATCAACAACATGTCCAGCCGCTTTTGCTAGCTACTGTACGTTAATTTAATTACAACAGTAACAACTTTTTCTCGTAGTCGGGTGTTTTGCTTTTGCAATAATAGTAATCAAATCAAATCATTTATTTGCATGGTACGAGTAGGTGGTGTCACAGGTGGTATGGTGATTATATCTATATTATAAAACTGTTGGACCGATTTGCATGGTAGTACCTTATATATCCCCGGTCAACATAATGGATACTTTTAATCGTGGAAAATTAAAGAGTTCCGTGATATAGATAAAAAATACCACGGAAATGTCCAAAAACAACGCGGGCGTAGCCGCAGGCAGATACCTAGTGATTCAATAATAATCATAATTATGATCCGCCAAGTATTTCAGCATGCAAACATTTTAAAATTCGTCTTGTGTTGATTTGAACTCTCCTTAAGATAAATACATACTTATATAAACACTAGCGACCCGCCCCGGCTCCGCACGGGAAAATGGTTATTGCGGGTTATCTTTAAGTATATTATGCATATATTATACATATAAACCTTCATCTTGAATCACTCTATCTATTAAAAAAAACCGCATCAAAATCCGTTGCGTAGTTTTAAAGATTTAAGTATACATAGGGACATAGGGACAGAGAAAGCGACTTTGTTTTATACTATGTAGTGATGTACGACATGCAGCAAGCACAAGGCTAATACAAATGCTTATCACACGAATCAGGTCATTATTATTGCATTTCTGTAACGGAAATGTGCATTTGACGTTCACGTCATCCCCAGCGCACCTGCCTAGTTCACTCTTGGACTCGTGCATTGATCTGACAGCATCCATTGAGCTGTCAGTTGTTGACGGGAACTCTGCTATTGAATCTCCTTATCCGGTTTGAATTGTGTGCCTGCCAGCGTTATTCCAAAGCTGAATCACCGAATCTATCGTCAGATGTAGGTCTGAATAAATTTTGCCCTTGTTACTACCAAGTCTTACTACCATAGTAAGTTGGATAATTAATTTATTTGTATTACTACCGCTTCCTACGGTAACTGTACTACGGACAAATATTTTTTTACTGTAAAATCTAATATAAAATATAGCAATCTCGTTTCGATCTTATAATTTATTGTTGATCGTTTTTATTGTTGCTAGTGAGTAGTGATATGATAGAAATAAATATAAGTATTTTTATACAACCTTATAGCCGAATCGTAGGTATTTTTTCGCCGGATTTTTTCCTTATTTTCTTCGGATCAATTTTTCCTTATTTTGAATTTATTTCATTTTTTATTCTAATTATAAGAGAGGATTTATTGCAACCAATTCAATTCAAAATGATTTCAAGGAAATTATACTGTAAGTAATGTTGTAAATTTTCCTCAACGTGTCACGTTTAGATTATAATTTATTGTCGTCTGAATACTAATCGATCTAGGTAGTTGGAAAATCTGATGACTCACATAATTGTTACTGGTTGTTGGTTGTATGGTGCATCGTGCGTTGTTGATTTGATTGTTTTATTTCAAGTCTTTTTTCCTGCCTTGCTCCATCTTCGTGTACTTTAAATTACTCTTGAATAGAAAAAAAAACAACATTAAAAGGAAATCTATGACTTTCGCTGTTCCATAAGCTTAAGTATTACAAAGATATTCCAATAGAAATATTCTTCTCGCTACAGTGGAAACGTTTACAAACTTATCGTTCTCTTGCAGATTTAACGTTTTGTTTCTGATATACTTTTCCGGTCAGTTTAAATTTCGAACTTATAGATAGCCAGCATTCCCGTTCCACAGAGCTTTAGTCGGACTCAATCAATAAACACATTTATTATCGACGCAACGTAGTAGAATAAATACATTTTTCATACATGTTTCATAGTCCCCGTTAGTTTGATTTTCGAACTTATAGATAGCCAGTATTCCCGTTCCCAGGAGAGCTCTAGTCGAACTCAATCATAAAAAAAATGTATACGACGTATTGTAATAAATCAATATTATCTTTTTCATACTTGTTTCATACCCGTTAGTTTGAATTTCGAACTTATAGCCAGCATTCCCGTTCCCCAGAGCTCTAGTCGGACTCAATTGTTTAATCGGCGAAGTTCCCCAATACACGCCCGCCGGCGCGGAAAGTTCACCAGTACAGCTGATAGGGCTTGCTCGTTCCGCTTAATGTGTGCATCTACCGTATCCCGCCTGTAATAATGGCACACTGTATACGCTGGTGGCATGGCGCGATGAAGATTTATTACGCTATACATAGACGAGTTATTTTGCGGAGGCTTACATTATTTTGCGTATTATCTCTCTACCTTCAGAGATCTCAGATTTACCTGTGATTCACTGTCTTCATTATTTCTTCATAATCCGCAAGTGTTACATTATGGAAGTCCAATGTGATTGGCACTGGTCTTGTTAGCTGTTGATGCTTCTCGTAGGGTCTACAAGGCCTGCATACACCAGCAAATAAATTCAATGGGTATGTGCACAGGCTACCAGCTTTTGCTAAGGCCTATCCATTTAGATTTTTTTATTAATAAATTACATTTATTGGAATATTTGTATTATACACACACTAGATGACTGTCTTATTTAAGAATGGCAATGCAGAGACATGCATACACAGACTGTTTGAATAATTTATTGATTGTTTCTAAGTTCCGGATACTTTCTTACGGCTACGGCGAAGCAAAAAGGAGGGTTGACCTGTTTTGATCTGTATGTATGTATGTATGTATGAGGTATGGATGTTAAACTAGTTATCATATTTGGACAAATGAGGTGTCGTTGGAAGCCTCTTGATCGTCCGTCTTTTTAGTTTTTATAATACGATGAGTAAATCCACATATCACTCCAGTCAGAATTTTAACAGGGTTGACACAAAATCGTATCCAATTTTACAAAGTTAAAAATCACGTTTTGTCTCGATAGGTAAACAATGAGTGCAAGGTATTGCTGTTACAAATCACAAACAGGAACTACATCTTTTCATTCACGCTTCAGTTCAATGTCGACTCAGTTCACAAAGAGCCGGCTATTATTTCAAACCACTATTAATCTTCCGGAGCAAACAACAGCGACGAAGCTTTCAAAGAGGAACATTTTGAAGGGATGCTTTTAAAGCCACTATGAAAATATTCAAACGCTGTTTAAAATTAGTCTAACGCACTTGCTTGCTTATCGTGTGGATTCGAGGATAAATTAAACTACCTCACTAATACTTGTGTCAAAATTGTTATCATTAAAGTCAATATCTAGCAGTAAAATATTGCTTCAACATTTAAAATTAATCTTTGCACTTTAATGGATATAGAATATTTTCGCCGCACCTCAACCTTTTTACACCTAACTATTGTTGCTAAAAGTTTGCTTATCGTGTGGGTTTCGAGGTTAACCTACCTCACCACACAAACCCTGGTGTCGGAATGATTTAACCGCCTAATGAAAGTGCAAAGTAGGAGAGTAATAGTGATTCCGTATACTTTTTCAAGTTGTGGATGTTAAAGCTGGAACGATTATTTTCAAAGTTCGTTTATATATGTCCCAAATTTAAATGATCGGTACTGCATTTTATACAGCCGCATCTTTTTGGACCCGCTCCAAGCCCAACCGATCTCTGATGGATTAACGCTTGTTCCCAACAAAACACTATTAATCTCCCCGGTGGTCTAACGAGATAGTTTTTCGAAAACAAAAACCGACGCCACATAGAAAATGGCGATTATGTCAAGAGAAAAATAGTTCAAGAAATATTGGTAGCTTCATCGAAATATTGAACTTGTTTTGTATCTACTGCTCTATCTATTTATATAATCCCTTGTTCTATATGGTGTATTTGTCGGTAAAAAGTTACCAATGGCGATAGTGCAAGTAAAATTGCTCAATAAATATCGGTAGCTTCATCGAAATGCAGAACTTGTCTTAATCTATACTGCTCTATCTATTCAAATAATCCCTTGTTCTTGTTGGTAAAAAGCTTTCAATAGCGATCATGTCAAGTAAAATTGCTTACGAAATATTGATGGGTTAATCGAAGTACGGAACGTGTCTTGTATCTATAGCTACTGCTTTATCTATTCAAATACTTCCTTGTCCTATATCGTGTTCTTGTTGGTAAAAAGCTGCTAATCGATTCGAATTGCTTACTTGCTTTTAGGTACATGTGCTCTAACTTCGTTTTGTCAAACCAAATTAACATGCTTTCGTCTTGTAGCTGTCGGAAAAAAAATATAGACGGCGCGGGCAGCGGCGTGGCCGTAGCGCAGCATAATTTCAAAATTCATTTCAGCCCTGTTTTTCGTACAACTAAAATCTGAAACTGAAAATTTAATAACTCCCTGAAGCAGTTTTAAAGAGCTGAAGTTAATCTTTTGTAATGAGAGATTTAAAACTTCAAAGCGGCAACATTTTAAAGACTCGTCCCGGATGTTTAATACTATAATCTTATTAATCTACTTATATATGTATAACACTTAGCGTACTTTGTATGCTACTCAATGATAATTTCGATTGTAACAGATTGTAGAAATTTAAAATTTTTGACAGTCGAGACTTGAGGTAACCGGTGAGCCCTTACTCACAAATCAGGAACCACACAACTGGCGATATCGTCTGCTACTCATCTGTTACTCTTACGGGCTACCCATTGTTTTCATCACTAACCATTAGGCGATATAAGACCACTAATAATACTCCCAACCTTAAAGCAGTGGTATAAAGTATCTTTTGTTTGCACAACAAAAGGTAAATAGCTGTAGAGTGCAGGCGACACGCGTCTTTGGAACAAGGGCTGTCGGCGCAGCGTGTCGCCTAATAGACGTGGAGTGAACTGTGAGCGCCTTGTTCATTATAATAGCTAGGAATAATGTTCAGGTGAACTAGAGCTCCTTTTGTCTAGATTTAATACGATGTAGAGATAACATAATACACGTAAGATTATAAACAAGTGATTCTTTCGAGACCTATCTCACTATATCTGACAGTAGGTTCATTATTGAGTGGGTAAAGTAATTCAGTATAATTATTTTTTCAGCTCGGTTAGCTCACTGTGGAACTGACTCCTTCCATAATACATGTCATTAAGTATCGACGTTTCAATTTACTATAATATAATAGTGTGCTATACTGTGTATGATCGTCTAATATAAATAATGTCATGGATGATACCGAATACTTTACGCATTTTTTTTAAATAGCTGTATATATTTTTATCACCACCATGCCCGGCGGAAGATCTTGCCTTTGCCTCCACACACCCTATCAAATTCTTTAGATTAAAGTTATTTGTATTTTGTATCAAACATCCTAGTAACATTATAAACGCGAAAGTTTGTGAGGGTGTATGTATGGATGTATAATATAATATGTTTGTTACTCTTTCACGCAATAAGCTACCGAATGGATTTTAATGAAACTTTATAAAGATCTTGTGTAAATTGTCCAAAATATATCACGATACTATATTCACTTTACAATGTTTATTATTGTTTTGATGTGGTTATGTCATTGGTTCCTCGATGGACTAAAGGAAAAAATCCAGCAAAAGAAGTTTTTTACGTGAGGCAGAAAGCTAGTCTAATATAAAAGGAATTTAAAATTGCGTCGGAGTTTCTAGAATAAATATAAACATATTTCAGAAAATTCTTGTAAATTTCTTTGTATGACACATTTGCCACGTTAATGTTGATATTAAAAGCTATCGTGCTCGTATGTCACCTTGTAATCAAAACCCTTTTGATAGTGTCTGAACTAAATTTACACGTTTGAAAGCAATGGAATACCTGACTAAAGGTGGTCTGGAGGACTCGCAAAACTTGTATGGAATATCAACAAGTTGTAAAGTCTGAGTTTTGTTTGAACGACACATGTGCCATTAATGGTTTGGTTTTGGTTTGTCAATAATGTTATTCTGATGTATTGAGCGAAGGCGTTAGTATTCTGATGACTGAGGAGCTTATATCGTTTTTAGACCCATAGTTGCTAAACATAGTTTGTAAAGAGGATTTTTTTTTTGGGAGTAATAAGAATTAAATTAATTGTTTTAAGTGCTTTCTTTTATGAAATTAAATTCTCTCAGGAAGTAATTATCTCTGATCTCAATTAAAATCCATCTAGATACCAACTTAAATTACAAACGTAGATTTTTGACACACACACACACTAATTCTAATTTATATCAAATTATGTTAAGTCTAGAGATGCCTAAAAATAAATCATTCACTGCATTCCCTCTTATAATCGACACGAGGCCTATACTAGAACGTGCCCATTGATTCTAGTAAAGTGGGATATTAATCATTATACAGGAAATAAATCACGTAACTTCATATTACGGATATTACTCGTATGTGATTTATTTCCGCATATATCATTATATCTAGGTGCGTATCATATTTATTAATGCTGTTTGTAATAATACTAATCACGTTTTTGCCTACATTTTCTATCTTTGTATGTAATATAGATTTGTCTTAAACTTGTCTTTGACATTTTTGTCAATGTAATGAAATGATCATTCAAAAGTTATAATATGCGAATTGAGATGTAAGAATCTTGTAAAATTATAAATCCAGTATCATTTCAACCTACATAATAATTTTTATTTGTTTCGTAAACTGCATAAAATAAACTTCAATAAATTATTTAGACATTTAAAGTGTACACACCACTTTCGGTGTGCATCAGTGCATGCATATCAAATTATTTTAATGCTCCATGCGCGATGCATACATACGTACACCTAAGGACACGTACTTATAGATGCTGAGTCCTGGCTTTATTATTATATTCATCCGTATCTATTTTTAACCCCCGACAAATAAGTTTGACTTGTGTGTCTGTCTGTGGCATCGTAGCTCCTAAATGGATGCGCCGATTTTGATCTAGTTTTTTTTTTGGTTTACAAGGCGTTTCAATCGAGAGTGTTCTTAGCTATGATCTAAGAAAAAATCTTCAGCCATTTGAAGATTATCAGCTCTTTTCTAGTTGTTGAAAGGATCAAGGAACGATTCTGTGTCGGGGGTTATTAAAATTTTTAATTTAGTGTTATATCAAAGCTTTTTTCCAATCCCTTCAAGATATTTCCACCAGTAATTTCTGTTTGTGTAATTTATAAAGGTAATGGCGGGACGTATGAAATTGCGATTCTGTGAACGATTTTGCAAATTACTATTACTATACCGCCGCTGTAATTTTTTGATTGAAAGCGTCTCGTTTCATAAATCTCAACCATCCAAAGTACTTTACAAGATTGGATAATAAACTTAATTTATGCTATTGACAAAATTATAGAAACCTTATAAAATTAACTTGGAGATTGAGGACCTTTTGTTACATAACTTAAAAGTATTCCACCTAGTTCTCGGATTTATTATAAATCCGCGTCTCATTGATGTAGAAAAGTGTCGGAGCGAAACGTTTGCGTGTTGCGTGTGTGGCTATTCGGAAGTAATTTCCTTGCAAAACCAACTCGGGTTGTGATACGCTGAAATGTTGCCAACTGTGCTAAATGCAGGAACATAGTATAAATGTTACATTGATGCGATGTTATTATATCTAAAACAGATAAAAGAACACAGACGTTGAAGATACCAAAACTTATCGAAAAGGTTATTTTGTGAGTATCGCTTTTATTCCTTCTTATAAATCCGATGAAGCTTGATTGGTCTTTTTTCGACACAAACATAGGTCAATAAAAAACAGTTTTCGTAGTGGCGGCGAGACGGCGGCGGCGACGGCGTTATAGCAAGTAGTGTAAAAGAAAGGCACTGGATTTATACTTTTTCATAAACCTAAACCTTTTTTGTTTACGTTTGCTTTGGTTGGACTGATTTATTATTCGTAAAACAAGATTATTGCCTATATTGCAGAACTAGAATTATTCTATGATGATTAGATAAGTTGGACTGCAAGATGTAAATTGTGATTTTTTAAAGTTATCTGGCAACCCTGTGCGAGCTCGGCTAAATGTAATTAGCGACAGCTTACACAAGTATCATGCTGATGTTTATTTGAGTACGTATGTTCCGGGAAATGCAATGTTGTCTTTGCTTGGCCACTATGATACGATCTCTGTTAGATAAAGTGATATGAATTAATATTACAACGTAAATTGTGCGTGATGTGCAATTTTTACTGCAGATATATGTAGCAATCTCCGCGTTGCAAATGGCAACACTAGTTTACAGCGGAACTCAAGGAAAGATCCTCTTAGTAACGAAATGTACTTACTTAGTTGAATGAACAATAATGACAATTCGATTACTGTACTTTCCACGTTATAAATATACCTGACTTTAAAATTTAAACCTACTTGATAAGAAATTCATAGGTTAGGTGCAAAGAAATGAATTTCTAAGGTTTTTTCATCCTAATTTTGGGTAATTTTGTTCCCCTTGCTGGGGATTTATAGGTACGTGAGGTAATATTGATAATTTATAGTCGGATAATATACAGTCTATCAGCTACAAAACTACGAACAAGTGACATTTTGTCGATAACATCAGTTTGAGATCATTGAGAATATACGAGATATAACAAATACGGTGAGTTAGGCACACAATGTTACCTGAGGTCTAGACTAGACATCTCTCAGTTGAAAAGACGGGTTCCACTCTGAGTTGTATTTCATCCTTTGTCTGTAACGATCGTTACGAGACCGCATTAAATGAAAACGTCTTGTGGAATCTACGTGGCTGTCTGTAGGTCTTGAGCAGAAATTCATTGTTATATTTTGTAACTTAAACACGTCTATTTGATTTCTAGGAATATGAAATCCCCAGAGTGACTTCTAGAGTTTATGAAGACGTAAACGCTATTTCTGAAAATGTTTATTTCGTGGAATATTTTTTTCTCGGAATAATAAGTGACCTACATATTCATTCACATCCATTCAGTCGTGCCAATAGATAGCAAAACAAACAAACTGTCTTTCGTATTTGTAATATATTGGTGATAATTGAGATTCAAATAGACTGGGTAAACTAGCATATTGAAACTTAATAGCATTAATGTCTATTACATTAAGGCTATATCAGCTTATGCTAAGATTGATAAGTTAAATGGCAATGCTAAGTGCTGGCTTTCATTGTAACCTAAATGTTAATTGGATCGTATATTTAGGCTCAAGGCCAGCAATCACAGCCATTTATTCAAGATTTACTACTATACTACAATGTCGTAAGACAAGTCGATTTCTGCTAATGAAAAAGGTTTTTTTTTGCATTGCTGTCGGGCTTTTGACAAGCACTCTCCTAAAAATAAAGAAAAGGCATTCGAAACGCTAAATGAAAACTCCCCGACAGCTACAACTGTTCCAATTGTAAAAGCTCAGCAATGAAAACCAATTTAAAAGGTCCTCAGTCGCAATCCAACTAGCACTTGACAGATTTTTCCATCTAGTCTAGGTGAACTGGAAGTAAAGGCTTGTTTTCCCGTCCACCCTGGGCCGTGACTTGGCTCCGCGCATTCTTGGCTCGCGTCCAACGCGCTCTGATGACGTCTCTCGCACGTTAAATTGATATTGGCACTTAGCACAATGTCTGTTGTCGCCGATCACGCTTAACGCTCAAACTCCAAACTTTATGCTCACTGAACTTCAGATCGCAATGTGGAAGATATGCGACACGCTTTTAAATTTAAGCTTTAGTTTTCCAACTACGATTTTTCTCTTCGTTTCTGCTGTGAAATATTGTTCTGCTTACCAGGACGTTACGGTTTGAACTTGAAGTGATTGATGCGAGTGAAAGGCGTTCAGGCATAAACGTTTCCAGTTCTTGCAATCAGTCTTCTTTCAGACTTTCTAAGCGTCATCTTCTCACTATTAAGGAAAACTTTCTATAATTTACATTCACGCTGATCTTACTAATTAAAATGTCAATATAAACAAACCTGCATTGAAATATACCGGCTATGTCTCACATCTTTATGGATTGAGTCTTATGTAAGCAATTTAAACGAGCAGCCAGCTTTGCAGTTTGCAGCAAAGGTCATGGTTTTGGTGTTACACAAGCTGTTCGAGTCAAGTGTCAGTTGGTCTCGGTCGACCAACTTAGCCTTTGAACGGAATCATGTTTGGAAACTTAGAAACCGCACGATCGAGTCCACTGGAAAGTTAGACGCTTCTGGAAACCTCCCCTGAATTTCGTGGCATATACATACATGTGATCAAAATATTTAAATTGGTTGCTTTGTTGCTATATCTCATTACTCGTATTAATTTGCGTTATTATGTTAAACATTGAGATAGGTGAATATTGTATTTAGTTTGATTAGTTATGTTTAATTTTTTTTGTTGATAAGCCAGGCCATTTGCCAGGGGAATTATCGCTAAACCAAAGATTTGTATTTTCGTGGTTTTAAGAACATAATTCTTGTGTTCGTAATTCATATTTAAAAAGTCATTTTTTTCTACTAGAACACGTGTAGAACAATCTACAATCTTCGATAAATTGAACTGTATCAAATGAGCCTTACAGTTTCTAATCAAACATAAAGGAATTTTAAAACAATAAGACCAAAACGCTACGCTTGTCATTTACTTTCGTCATTCTTATTTCCTATCAATAAATATTTTTACTATCATATTTATAGACTTCTACGATTATTCTTGTGACATTTTGGTTAATTTGTAAGGATTTTAACAACCCCTTTTGGTCCACTTCAGCATAGCAACTACTAATTACAAAATGTAGGCGAAATAATCCCGAAGCTTCTAATTTCGCCGTGCAATGTTTGCTGCAGCTTGAGCCATTCCGGCGGAGTGAGGCGTTCTCCTAGCAAGTTCCTTATCAAGCGAACATTCTGGAATTCCGTCCGGGTCGCTGGAATTTTGCCAGTCGCTGGCGCATTGTGGCCCGGCCGCCATGTTAGTAAATTAATATTGCCAATAGAGTAGAGCCGGACTCACGCCGTGCAACTTGCTAGTGGTGTTGCTGCCGACTTGAAGTTTTGTCGGTTATATTCTTACTTGATATTTTTATTCCCTCATTTTCCTTTAGTTCTCTCTATTCACTCTATTGAGAACTTGCTTTAAGAAAACACAAGTCTTACCATAACCATTGTCGGTTGTCAATTGTTTCCTTTTTAAGCTCCAGTGCTGTGTTTACTATTGCGGCATTCTTTCCTTTGTGAACAGCAAATTTTAATTTATCCTTTCCTTTTTTGCAATTGTGCTCCGACCAACAAGGCCTTTGTGTTGAATTGGTGCTGACCTACAATCTTTTAGGTCGTATTAATGATTTGTGTTAATCTGTCTACTCTATAAGTGGGCTAAAAAACTTGAATGTCTGTTTTTTTTTCTGACTTCAGTTTAGTATAATATCAGTTTTCTGGTGCATTATTGAACTTTTCTTGCTCTTGAAGTTTTATTGTTTTTTTTTCCTATTGTTCTTTCTTGTCAATATCGTAAGACCCGAAAGTTTTATCATCATTAACATAATTTGGCGCTTATTTTTACCGTATTCTAGCAAAATCATAGCAGCTCTAATATGAAACGCCTTATCGACGGCAACATTTGCTTTACAGCCGCTGTGTGGACTTTCGAGTTTCTAATTGGAATATACAATGACTGTAAACTCTGGGCAACAAAAGGCGTGCTGTATTTCATTTTATTACTACCCCGTAAGCATTTTGTATTGTGAGCCATTTTATACTGTAACTGGATTTTAGTGGAAGTACCTCTCATATATTTAAAGCAGAATTCAGTTTAATTTATTCCTTTGGTTATGGTTGTTATTGTTATTTTTTTGTTTGAAATAGCTTAAAATTGGCCATTGTACTGATATGTCAACCTTGTTTGTCAAGTTTGTTGTAATAAATATGCATACAAATAAATTAATTCTATTTATTCATTCATTAATAATTATTATTTTATCAATATTTTATGAATTTGGTACGTCGATGCACTTTATAATTATTATTTGAGATCAACTCTGATAAATTTGCGTATGAACGTCCATATCAATTATTGTCAATTAAACTCTTTTTGGGGTCTTTTTTACCTTGCTTATGATTTTACCAAAATCATTAATAGAAACATACAGGCTACGTTCTATTTTTCTTTTGACATATTATCTATTAGGGAGATTCAGATACCTTCGCAGGCATGAATTATAAAAATACGAAGTATCTCGATCCCTTCACCCGGGAAATTCTTTTGCGACCGTTTTAGCACTTTGTGTGTATTTATCTCAATTCCGGGCTCCGGCTAAGATATGGAGGTCGCGTCTATTCTTCCACATCCTGCAGGATAGGTATGATGTATGTTTTCTTAGGTCACGACTCCCGCTCACCTAATCCTCGGAGTGAATTCCTTATTCATGGATTCCTGGTGTGAGCTCGCTTCAGATGGCGGCACTTATAATGGCTTAGTAGTGTTATGGCGGTATTTCTTGCGGTTTTGTGCTGAATTGTTTATTGCTTTTGTATTGTGTGGGTTCAAACGATAAAGATTCATCCTTGACAGGTCTGGTGTCGATAGAGGTCGCTATTATTGTTTGTTTATACAGCAAATGACCGTTAACGTCTCAAAAATCTATATAGGTATCCCAAAATCTATAATATTGTTTGATTTCTATATTTTATTTATATAGGTTTTTTTATTGGCGCACGGCTTGTGCCTTATTGGTCGTTTGCTGCTTGCTTGCTTATTGGTCGTAACTTGTAACCAATCAAGTATTACCGGACTTGACTTTTATATTGCATTCTAGCTCTCCGCCCGCGTTTTTATTACAATAACCCACAGTAATCTAACATTATTCTAAAATGCCAGTCCTATTTTATCGCAATGCATTAAGCCGTATATAGTAGTCGCAATATGTAAGTGATTTTGAATATAACGCAGTTTGCGACAAGAAATGACTCAGTGATGTAAGTTGAAATATTTAAGTGAATATTAACAACGTTGTTACACAAAAGTTAAATGCACGTAAAACACGTGACTAAAAATACCTTAGATTGAAATTTTATTTATTACACTCGAGACAATTGCAAGTACATTAAATAAGCTAAACAACAGGTCCCATTCATTTCCTAAGAAATGGATTCTAGCAGGCCCTAATTTTTGTTAGTTAATAATGTTTCCCAAACCCTTTAAATTTGCTATGTAACCTTAACAAAATTGAAGCTCTTAATCAGCAAAGACAGCTAATTTCCGCTAACTGAACTAGCTGCATTACGTTGATTGGGTTACCCTCAATTGCGTTTGATGGATCGATCTGTTTCGAATTAGGCTTGCAAAACGACATTTATAATATAATGGTTTAGTGCTGACTAATATCTATAAAATACAAAAAGTTCTAAAAGTTTTTGTTCGAAGTAAGATTTTACAAACCATTTACGACGTCGAGGCGAGTTCACAATTTGGCTGTCTTCTGTGGAGAAGAACTCGCCGGAAGAAACTCCACAGGCGTTGCATCTTTTCAAAATATTTTACAAAATTATAAATTATTATTGTAAACAATTTGATTAATATAACAAAGAGTGCAAACGAAATATACAATTAGAGGAAGGCAACCAGTCAAAGTAGAAAACTAAACTATCTAATTATTATTATGTCATTATAACTTTACCTGTTTAGCTACTCAATGATATAAATATTTTTTCTGTTACTTTTTATTTTTGCTTGCTCATCGTGTGGGATTCAACAATATTACCTAATATTCTGTAATTCAAGTTCGTTCTAAAATTTATAAAGGTTCAATTTACTAGCCCAGTGTGAATTGGTCGTATTCATATATAATAATATCTATCATTATTATATATCTTCCTACGTGGGCACGACGATACGAGTCTGCAAGACAGCCGAATAAAAGTACAATAATTCTAAAAATGAAGAAACGTTCGTCCTTAGATGAAGGGGGTATGGATGAGTTTTTGTTTAAGTGGTAACCTTACAAGAGTAAACAGCAGATACTAGTTACTTTTTCACATCCCTATGTCCTAAGAGTTGAAGGTCTGCGTGGTCTTGACACGGTTGTATGACGGGCTGGCAACCGCTGACTATTGAGGGCATTGTTAGCATTCGCATTGTCTATCGAAGGTTACAAGGGAATTGACACAACTTATCCACTGTCGACTTTTTGCGACGACGTTATTCGGTTTTGTACCTTGTATTACTTGTTAGGTAATGATGCGATTTTTTTAATAGAATAGAAAATTCACTACGTTCTTCATAATTTTATACCTACAACAACTAGCTTTCCAGGGTGTCAGCTAACTCCATACCAAATTTTACTAAAATCGCTCCAGCAGTTTAGCCGTGAAGAAGTAACAAACATATACACTCACACACACAAACTTTCACCTTTATAATATCAGTGTGATTACTGAAGTAGTATCTAGACACTTAAAGAACAATCATTTTTAGATTTCGTTTATTATTCGCCAGGAGCATCTGCTTATATGTAATTAACACTAGAAATAGCTCTAAATAGCAAATAAAAAAAAAAAAAAAAACTGATAATCATCATTCTTAGTTTTTCTAATCAAGTGGAACAAACTAGCATTTTATCTTCTCTACAATAAACAACTACTGAATAATGAACGGTGCATTGTAACCGCTGCCATTCTTTATTGTAAAGGTTACATGGGAATCGGCTCTGTGTTTTTGCAGCGCCAAGCCAAGTTATCATTTTGTTTGTCTCCACGTAACAAAGAGTGTCGTGACCTCGATAGTAATTAATGCGGTGTTTGATTTAAGTGCGATGACTTAGGGACTGCGGGACGAGTTTATATCCTGTCTGTGCCATAGAAAGAGGGCGCGCAATCTATGTGACAGGCAGCATGTAAACTCGGATTTCGTCTCATTCCCGCATCTGTGGTGGGTATGCGGCATTGATTTATAACAGACCACAGATAAACGTTGAAAGATTCAAAAATGGGGCGGAAAATATGTGCCCAAGCACCTCTTTTACCACAGTGAAAATACAACCATAGTAAGAAAGACTAAGGTTGGAGTTAGTAAAATCACATTGATTGATTCCAGTGTTACCGCAATTAAAATGCGATCGTAATTGGATAGAATAAGGTTGTAATTAGGAGTTTACACAATTGTCAGACGGTGCCAAGTCTAGAACCTGTTATAAATCAATGGTACGCGTCTTAAGCCAAACCACAACCCTAGGTTTAGCAGACTAAACAGCGCGTCTAGTGTTGTCATGTCATTGTTAGGCCAGAGTTCACAAACAGACATAAACAACACAAGATGTTTAAACTTTAATCGACAATTTGACATTTGGTTTTCACAGTAATTGAACGTCAAATAGGCGTTTAAATTTTAACAAACAATTTTGTTTCTCTACTTGGGTCTTAGCACGTCTTAGCATCTAGGTATGTCGTTGCTTGTTGTTTTTCGGGGACAAAAAATCATGCAAAAAACAAAGACTAATTGGATTTGACTGACACGTCCTGCAATTGTATGTAAACTGAACTCACATCAAAATTCATTAGCAGAGATAGAAAAGTAGGAGGCGATATTATCAAAATATGGATGTGCCTTTGAAATTTCCGTTATTTCGTCTTTTGGTAATTCCGGGAATCGCTTTTAATGTTTATCGTTTTTATTGTAATAAATGTATTTTTCATAAATCAAAAGTAAATATGGTGCATAGAACAATAGGTTAGAAAACGGCCCCCTCTTTCCGACCACTCTTCACTAGATTGGCCCCACAAACAGACTGCTGAAAATAATACATAATTTTCTCATGTAAGTAACTTATTATCTTTTTGTTGGAAAATAACTGTCTTTAAACCTAACAGACTAACCTCGGAAT
The DNA here is from genome assembly GCA_948473455.1 of Teleiodes luculella. Classification (NCBI taxonomy): domain Eukaryota; kingdom Metazoa; phylum Arthropoda; class Insecta; order Lepidoptera; family Gelechiidae; genus Teleiodes; species Teleiodes luculella. Next base: position 4,498,584 of record OX419598.1, on the reverse strand, counting down.
TTATAATATTTCTAGCATTCTCCTCGCGAATCCGCCGAATTTTCCCGCGGTAAAAGGTAGCCTATGTGTTATTCTGATATATAAGCTATATCACAGTAAAGTTTCTTTAAAATCCAATCAGTAGTTTTTGCGTGAACAAAAAATACATCGATTCTCACAAACTTTCACGTTTATAATATTAGTAGGATAGAATCATCATATAGCCTAGATAGAGATCGGAAGTGCTATCGTGGAATGCAAATTGCACCTGTCACGTAAATCCGATGCATAACGCTAAACGGTCGCGTGATCGCAACTAGGCCGTGAACGGATCACGTTCCAAGGTCACGTGAGATTGACTTGATTTCGATACAATTAATAAAAAACTAAGCCTCAACGCGTGCACGCCACTTAGAAACAAAAAACTGCACGAATGCTCCAATTTCGAATTCATTCGAAGAATACAAAGTAATTGTTCTTATTTTGATCGAACTTGCTCTGCCTTTGAATTATAGGACTTACGTGTTACCAATTTAGGTACTTATATCAGTCTTATTGATTACCAAATTGAATAAAAAGATTTCCCTTCGGCCGCGTACGAAACCGATGATTCGAAACCAGTTACGGTAGAAGAATAAAACATCTTTATATGATACCATTTATGTACTTAACGTATTATGTTCTTGTGCAGTTTTACATACAGTATGTAATATGTTTAGGTACAGTTATCATCAGTTGCCTAAATTAATAAGTACAGTAGCCTGCATTATGCGGTTGGACTTACAGATAGGAATAATCCCGGTAATATAGGTTTTTTTTTCACATAACTTAAAACAAAAAATGCTAGGCCTTGCTACGAGTACTAAACAATACAAAAAAAATAAGTAAGTATCATTGCATTATTCTGTGAGGTTACTTTCAAATCTATTTAATCTTAAGTAGTGTTTGTAAAGTATAAACAAATTCCAAACTCTAGTCTTCACATATCCATCTCCTTTCATCCCTCAGTCCGTCTCTCTCGCTCCCATGGAAATGCACACTATTCCAGACTGTATGTCTAAAGCATAATTGTCTTTGAAAGGTTAATGAAGGGTTTAATTAATATGGCAGCGAGAATACCATTACGCGAATGTGATTGTCGGCAGTTAGTTGCGAATATAGTATTAAATGTCTCTGTTTGCATTGAACCAATTATATTACATGAATGAGCATTTTGAGTGAAATATGTAAAAGTCTGTCTTTTGTAACCTTCTTTTTTAGCTTATAGTCAGTCACCCGTCACCCGTTCGCGGTTATACATCTTCAAGAGCACGCCGACACATCTTTTTAAAACTATTCTTTTTTATTTGACCTAACGCTTGTGTCGAAAAATTACGACTAATCAAGCTTCATTCTTTGATAAAACTTTTGTAACATTGTAAATTAGCTGTCCGCCCCTTGGCTTCTCCTGCATTATTGTTTTCAGGATTCTGTATTTCAAAAAGCAAAAACAGATCCTTCATATGATCACTCGTGTGTTTGTCCGTTCGTCCGTCTGTCACAGCCAATTTCCTTCAAAACATGTGGACTGATTAAATTGAGATTTTACACGTATGAAAGTTCATTTTTTACCGTAAGTGAAAAAAAGAACTATGTGATTAGGCGGAGCCAATCTAAAGTGATACACGTACTTCCATTTCGGCGGTATTTTTTTTATTTAGAAAGGAGATGTGAAAGTAACTATCAAACTGTCTCGCTTTCATGTTTTACAGTCTAAACAGCTGACGATAAATAAAAATTGCCTATAATGAATAGCGTGAAAGGAAAAAACAGGCTGTGAGAAAATTTTTCGTTTCCCGCGGATTTATCTCTTGAGAGACGTAAGATAGAAGTGAGTACTAATTATTGTATTAATTTGTTTCAGGTATGTACTACAGCAACTCAAAATCTAAGTTCACGCCGTACGTAGGGTAGAGAGAGGCACAGTAGAGGTGGTAGAGGTAGGTATATGGAAATAAATATGGCAGATTCTTTGTTACCATAATATAAAAAAGATATTGAATACAAGTACTATAATTATTTTGTATATTTACGGGTCTTTACAGGAGTTGCGCTTCGGGTGCAGCCCCGCCAAAACGTCGGACAAAAATAAGGTATCGTAAAACATACCTATTTAAAATTATCGCGTAAAGACCCGTAAATATACAAAATAATGTGTACTTAGCGCGAAAGCCTCAAACAAACAAGTACTATAATTACCTAAAACAACCATTATTATCATCTTTATAACGTGTTATCAACAAAATCTGAACGTACAAAAAGTTTAATATAAAAATCAACAAGAGATCTTCTGCCATTTATTTCAAAGCATTTTCAAAGTAATTTAGTTTTTGCATTAAGTCGTCATCAACGACCAAGCAATTTATTTTCAAAAGAAAAAATATAACGTTTTACCTTATCCGATGTCCTTGTTTATTTTTTACTTTTAGCTACCTCAATTAACTTGATGAGGTAACTTTGTTAATGACATAAATGTCTTTGGAACGTTTATAAAAGCAATTATGTATGAAACATGGTGCTGTAATCTCGTTGCTTTATTGAGTTTGGTGAAATATTGTCGGGGACACCTGCTTTAGATTATACAGGAGTTATGCAGGGGAAAAATCTTTAGGTCAAAATAAAAAGGCCTCGTAGTAGTCGGCAGTGCGCCTGCTTCGAAGCAAATGGACACAGATTCGAGTAACGAGCACATGTATATATAATATATCAGCTATGTGACGACCACATTATACTAATAGGCTCTTTTTGGTTTAGGGTAAGATTGCCGTGAGGCGGCCCTACATTTTGTTTATTCTGACTTTATTGATATGAAAAGCAGTTTAGTGGGAAAGTCCAATGACGACGCCACGGTGAAGCTTTATACGTCGTAAATTTCGCACAACACTAGCATTAGGCCAACTAAAAAAGAAAGGCAGAAATCGAATTGTAAAAAAAGTATTTTATATTTACTTTATACTATGAAAGTATTATCCATTCCATCAGGCATTCACAGCAATTTGCACTTTAAAGTATTCAGCTACTGAATAAAAGTTAATGATAATTGGCTATAACCAATAACTGCGCTTGTTATAACGTCATCGTTTCGTGGAGAAAAAATTAATGCAGATACAATATAAACACTATGAAACCAATATAACGTTTTAGGTATAGCCGGTTGAAAGGAAAATGCTACTTTGTCTAATTGATAGTCCAAAAACGTATTTTTTATTAGCAAGCTAGTCTTCTTCTTCTTCGAGTCAATGGTCAAGAGATCATATTTGTTTTGCCCAGTACTCCGCAACAGAAACGGCGCAATCTGTTGCTCCAGACAAGCCAGTATCAAGTACCTAATAGCAAATTGTTTAAAAGAAAATATTTTATTGTTTTGCTTTGAGTTTGGGCTCATTTACGGCTTTAAAAGTAAAATTCATTATAGTTTTAAAAAGTTGCTCATTCAGCCGAATTCGGTTTCGCCGACAGAGCTATCGGATCTGCAGCCGACGTGGCTGCCAGCGAAATAACATTTAAAAGCTATCCATGATTGATGGAAAACTGTAAATGTAATAAAAAAAAATAATTAAGAAGAGTGTTGTAATAATTGGATGGTTATATAACAGGGTTCTGTCGGACTTTTAACGAATAAATAATATTTAATTTATAACATACTGGCACAGTTTTTTCTGTGGGAATGAGAAATGAGCATTAGGAATGAGGAATTATTAATGCGAAAGTAACTTTGTCTGTCTGCTTGTTACGCTTTCACGCCAAAACCACTGAACTGATTATAATGAAACTTGTTATACAGTAGAATAGAGCTTAGAAAAGGATAAAGGCTACATTTACCACGGGAAAGTACCACATTTCTACGGGAAAAATATAACACCTAGTTAACAGTAGAATACTGAGCGATTCGTGATTTCAATATGTAATCAGCTCTGTGGCTATTAAGCTCACTGGTACTGTGAAACGTCCTGCCATTCGATAAGGTAATTCAGCTTTGTACAAATAAATATTTTCAATGGAAATGCTGTTTAATTTTAACGTCTGTGCGCTTTTGCGTGGAAAAGTTCAATTAACGAAAATGGTTGGCTGGCACCGCAGCATACGAACGAATAATTATGTTTATTGTTCTGGTATATTATATAACTATATCTTTCCGCCCAGCGGCTCCGTAACAGTTTTTCCCGTGGGAATGAGGCATTTTCCCGTGGTAAAAAGTATCCTATGTTTTAATCCAGGGTGTCAGCTAATTCAATACCAAATTTTATTAAAAATCGCTCCAGCCGTTTAGAAGTGAAGAAGTAACAAACATACACACTCACACATTCAAACACTCACAAACTTTCGCCTTTATAATATTAGTGTGATAGTAGTGGTGTATTATATAACTGGTATAGAAATAATAAATATTTGCACCGAAATTCGAGCGATGAATGGTTTTAAACAATACTTTGTAAAACCAATTTCGATTTTAACGGTAGAGTTCCAAGACTATGACTTATCAAGTGCTGGCTTATCTACCTTACATTTTATTTTTTATTGCAAATATTTACTATTATTACTTTAGATTCTGATTTTTTATTTAGCATCAGCCACTACAGACTCTTTCATTTCCTTCGTTGTACAAACGTTTATGTATAGCTATTTACATTTCATATTACGAGACAAATATATTGATTTTGATATCGAGTTTATACAGGGAGTTTTGCCAATACTTCCCTCACACCCGAATGATGTGTTAAACTTTATCAATTATCGAGTTATACTCGGGTTGCGGCCATTTCCGACTCGGCGAATGCTTCACTCGCATGAGTTTGGACGTTAGCTTGTTCTTCGCGGCGATAAGAAATGTTCTTGGCCAGTCGAGCGTTCACTCTCGATTAAATTGCGAACTTTGTCGGAATAATACACAGGCAAAGTACAATGAGAGTTTTAGTATATCATATACTAAAGTGCAGTGCCGGATTTACATATTTGCCGCTAGTAGGCTATTAAAATTTTGTCGGGTGGGGACCCGATCTCTATGTAACCAATGTCAGTTTTTATAATAGAATATTAGGTTAATTTCAGCGTAGGGACCGGCTCCTATATATGAAGAAAGAAGGCAAAAGGGGGTAGGGTACGCAGATAACTTGACACTGGGTTAAACCAGCTGAAAGGTTGGTAACATAGCTGCAGTGGTATTGAAAATATACTCGAAGCGACTTAATATGTATGAACAAAAAAAATTACTCTTAATTTGCCGCCCCCTAAAATCAGCCGCCCTAGGCTTCAGTCTACTCAGCCTGTTGGTAAATCCGCCACTGAGTATATGGTTGGTTTGAATTCTTTTAACTTCGGGCTGTCAAAATCGTCAACTTGACGGCATTGAATTCTACCGCTACACGCTCGCTTGCTTCCTCACCTGCGCCGACGCCTAAATCAAGTTTACCAACATGAGGATATTATGACATTGAGAGGTTATAAAATTCGAGTTACATACAAAAATATAACTGTACATCACTCTATTTATATAATTATTTACTAAACTTTGAGAAACCTGAGCGTAAGATGATAGGCCCGCGTTGCTTTACCTAAGTTTCTTACACAACAGGTAAAGTATACCTCACAATGATTTATTTTATAGTTTACTTGGATTAGCAGAGTCGGTGTCAGATCCGATTGTAGTAATCAATAATCATTTTTCTCTATAACTAATAATACCAAGGAGCAAAGCTTGTTCGCTCACATCATAGCGAGAACAACTGTATAACTGCACAAGTGTCGCATGTTTTAAATTGTCTTGACAGTATCTCCAATTTAAATGTTTCATGACATGATTTTAGAGAAGCCCAAATGGTTAGTAAAGAAGAATAAAATATCGTAGGTTAATTTTTCGCTTTGTACATTGTATCCTGCTTGACAAGGCCGTGAGCTCTAACATTTACCGCATCCACATTATAAGCTATTGATAAAATATGTTGTTTGCTAAAGTAATGTGTCGCTAATACTTAAGGAATTATATTATATAGGGATGTAAATATAAGCATAGAAAATAGAAATTCAAGGAGCTAGAGTCTTTATTACACGGAATATGTTTAATAGTGTATTAAATATCAGAAGCACCGGCATGTCGAAATGAGAAAATAGTATAGCACGACAAATTAAATCTTGTCACAGTTGAAATATATCTCTATGTCTATCTTTCTATCTGTATTTTAGGTATATAGACCATAAAAGAGGCAAATAAATAACATAGAAGGCGTATTAGAGAGAAAACAATTACATTTGTGACATTATAAATCTTATCTGAATATACGATATACGAGCGATATATAATATAATATACGGTTTACGAGCGTATGTTGTTGGTCAAAACAAGTTATTAATCTGTTAAAACCAGCTTATTCTACTATTATAAAAAGTTTGATTATATTCCGACTCATTCCGTGTCAGCGATTAACTTTTTTATGTTTGCTTTACACAGTATTAAACCATGTTTACTGATAGCATCGTTAAAAACGTAATTAGTTGGTAAAAGTAACTGAATTTGAAACTCATGCTAGTCTCGTATAAACTTTTATAGTCATATGAAAAAAAAAACGTTATGAACATTAAATAAACTTGGATACAAACTGCCAAAGAAGCTTAAACTAACTTATACAACTATAGTAAAATCATGGGGTTGCTCTAAAAAAAAAAAGAAAACATGAATTGCATCCATATAGTAAAATAATATGTAAATACCTATTTATTTATACATTACATTAATTTCATATTTATACATTGCGGTTTACCTTATGATGATAGATATGTACGTACACGTAATGTTTATTACTGCTTTACTAAAATAATAACACTGTCATGAATGTTATTATAATTGATAACTATTTACACATAATTACATGACTAAACGAATCTCGAGTCTCCTTTCCATGGAATAATCGCCACATCTCTCTTCCCCTCCCACCACTCTCTTTCTCTCTTTCCATCCATAGCCAGTTCCTTGACTTCCTAGTACGAAATGACCTGCAATTTTTCCTTGGTCTAATAATGTACGCCTTGGCCGTCCACGTCTTCACCTGCCTTCTGTCTTTTCCGCTATTGCTTTAAAAATCAGTTACCAGTTCAAACATAATGACAGAACTACTATGATTCTTATGTCACTATAAGCAACTCGCGCGATACGTAGTGAGCTCACGCAAAATTTTTGGTCATTAACTAATTTCGTTCCGTATTTGTATTTGTATTGTAACTAATTTCGTTTATGTCCTACCGTCTCTAGAACTTTGTCCTTCTTTCTGTTTAAGTATCTTATATTTTTTCCTAAGTCTCTTTCCGTTTCTAAGTCTGATCATCATTCATCTCTCACTTCAAATCTTCGTCTGTCCCTCTGCGTCGACTTCTAAGACTTTGCCAAGGAGAAAATGCTGAGACGATCCTCTCCATTTATTAATTTAATGGTCACTTCGTACTATTTTGCAATAAGTCGTTTAGCTATTGTTTAAAGACTTGTATGCTACTCAACGTGACATTTGACATCATAGACTCAATGCACGTTAGGGTAAAACCACACATTCCAAAACATTCTTATGCAGTGTACGTGCGCAATGGCAAGGTATGCAATTCTGGCAGGTTAGTGTATCTTTGATTGCAAAATGTAGTTTCTTAATTTTGCGATTAAATGATTACAGAATCTGTAATTTAGTGTGTAGCTACAAGTCTTTAATAAGCTAGTTATGTTCAAATATAATTATTTATTTGCGTAGTGCAACTTGTCAAGCCTCCATCCGAGCTTGGCTGGCCGGATACAGCTGCTTCCACGATTCCTAGATACACAAGATATATATATATGTATATATACAGCACGTAGACCGGGCGACTAGCCCTTACCATAAGTACATTACCTCGTTACCGTCACAGCACTTCACACGTGCATTAGTTTTACCGGGATAGGGTAAGAGACGTGAAGATAAACGCCAGGATACTGTATTCCAAGGTCCTCAGGGCAAGGCAGGCGACTGGTTCAGGGTGCAGGGTGCAGCTACTATTGAGTTTCCGCGGCTCTCTTCTTTTCAGGCTATCTTGTTCCTTATTGCCTCTGCTTGAAGATACATTTTGCCGTGGCAAGATTTACCTTGAAGGATCGAGCATGACGTATGAGAGAGCCGCGTCTAAGCTGCCCGTTTGAGCGCGGGCTAGCGTTATTTTGTACTATGCGCACTGCCTTTCCCATTGAATATCTCATTTATTCATTTATTTACAATGTTTTACATATGTTTTTCAGAAAGAACACAACTTTTATAATACAGAAAACATATTTTAAAACCATCAAGTTAATTAATTAATAAAATATAGCAAGATTAAGGCAAAATTTTACAAGAATTTACTTTAAACAGTTCAGCTAATTTCTTTATTTTACATTAAAAAGAGGAATTTAATAGATTGCCTTATTTATTTCTAACATCCTAACTGTATTTAGAAAGATTCTGTTTCAGAAGTGTATCATACGCAAATGTGAATTTTGTTTGCTTATTAAATAATTCATTTATGTACCAATCTTAATATTAATGTGTATGGCGATAAACATCGCGGTTATATATGAGAATAAATGTGAGTAAAAATGATAACTATGTAAATAATATGTGAAATCGAAAAGTAAAAATTTAAATTGAACATAACACGAAATTGAACATAAGACAAATAATAAAAACGTAGAAATGAAATCTTATATCTATAATCATGTATTATGTACTAAAAGGAAGTAAATAAAGGGAAAAACAACGAAAATAAATACCTTTAATAGGTCTCCAAATACATTTCTTATAAGTAACTAGATTAACATGAAAATTGAATAATAGAACTTAATATCTACAAGGAAATGAGTAAACCAAATGTAATTATAATATAATTTAATCAAATTCTTATTTACAATCAAAATCGAAGTCATTATCGATGGAGTTTTGCTGCTGTCGCATATTTCGAGATGTCGAATATTACTTTTTCGAATATTATACATTTGATATTTTTCTTATGTAGCTGACAGCATTATATATTGGAAATAACAAAGCAAAACGATGTTAAACATGTATTTTAAGGTAAAAAATGACTTTAAAGTGCACGGCTCTTCTAAAAGGTAACGCTCGGTTACCCCCACTTGTGGCGCCACCTGGTGGCGAAATTTAGCGTAAGCTGTTTGCTCATCTTATGCGAGCCATGTACTTGAGATAATCTTATCGGTTTTGCTTTGTTTGTCTATGTAATAGCGTTATATGCTTTCCTATATACAATATTATATCGTTCTTATAAGAATTACGGACATATTAGAATCTAATTGGACATTAGTGATGTCTTGTAAGAGCGTAAATTCTTATAGGAAGATTGCGAGTAAAGTACATAAGCTAACTAAGTCTATTACAGAGTTTGTCGTTAGAGGGCCGGGACGAGGCGGGGTAGGCGGGGGTTCACGGAGCGGTAAGGTTCACAATGTTGGTTCGCCGACAATCTCCCCCCGGTGCAGAGCACATCTTAACGAACGGCGAACTGTTATCAGTGTTAGAGATTATCACTAGTCGTGATGTTGGTCGCCGTACTATTCCTGCGTTTGTCCTTACTTCGACTATTCTCACTTTCCCGTCGTGTCCTGTCATTACTGTCGTTACTTCTCCTCTAGGCCAGACATTTCTAGGCATTGTTGGATCGACTATTAGTACAATGTCGCCTGGGGCCGGATTCTGATAACGTTGTGTTTTGTTATTTTGGCGCGGCAACAGAGTGGGTAGGTATTCGCGCGTCCATCTCGCCCAGAAGTGATCTGCGAGTCTTTGTGAAGCCTTCCAGGTTGATTCGTTGGCGATGTCGTCGTCATTGAACGAACCGAATAATGTATTGCCACTGGATCTGCCTATGAGGAAGTGGTTTGGTGTAAGCGCTTCTTCGGCGGTGTCGAGTGATACCGGCGTCAATGGTCTCGAGTTTACTGTGTGTTCTGCTTCGAGTAATAGCGTATGTAACACTTTTTCGCGCGGACTTCGCTCTTTTAGTGTGACCGCCAGTGCAACTTTGATAGATGTTACTAATCTTTCCCACGATCCGCCCATGTGTGGGGCGCCGGGGTGTACGAATTTCCATTGTATTTGTCTGCTTTCGTTAATGACAGTTTCGTGATTGGCGTGGTTATACTGACAATGTAAATGCATTATTAATAGATGCGTTATATAGTGTTTGGCATCTATTATTGCAGGTTGGTTGTATGCACTGCTTATGTCTGAGTGCGCTTCTAGGCAGCCGTCAAGGCGTAATATGCCGTCTTCATCGATTTTCATGCATACATTTTTCAGTCGAGATTGACGTTCGATAGGTTCGTTATTTTTCAGCCTATGTATCTCTGATTGAAAACTGTCTTCTTGAATTCGTTTGATTAATAGCTGTTCTGCTCTTGAGATAAACTCGTGATCTAGTGGGGCGTGGGCCGTCTTAGTAGGTGTGATATTGGGCCGCACATTTTGTGCCTTCTTCGGCGTTTTTACGAGTCTCTTCATGGCATATACTTGTGATGATTCATGCCTGTTTACAAGTCCTTTGAATAAGTGAGTAGCCTGAAGGACGCGTGCTGTAGCGTGAAGTAGGCGGGACCAAGTCGAAAATCTCTTTTCGTCGATCAGATGTGCTACCGTCTTGGCGCGCACAGTATGAACGCGGCCTAAGGGGGTTTTTCTTTCTTCGGAGATCTTGTCCGGCGAGGTTGGGAGTGAGCCAGAAGGGACGTGGGGGGTTACAAGGTTGGAAACGCGACTTATAGGTAACTTATTTTCTATTTTATCGCAGGGCCAGGAGGTAGGATCGAGTAGTAGGAAGCGCGGTCCTTTGTACCATCTGTGGTTCGTATTAAAGTTACTAAGTACGTGTCGCGTGGCGGCTATTAAATTGACGTTTACGGTGCCGTCCGATAAGACTGATTTTAGGTAGATTGCCGCTGCGTACGCGCGTTCGCTCGCGTCGGCAAATATATCTAATTCAGATTTTTCTAGAGTCGCGGTTGGTGGTATGTGCCTAGGTACTTCCAAGTCTTGTAAATTTTTTACGTGCTTTAACCAAGTTTGCCATTGACGCTCTGTTTCGCTAGGAACGTGATCGTTCAAACTTGTGCCGTTTGATCTCGCCGCCGCATCGTATACTAGTCGCTCTTTCTTTTTCTGCGGATGTATAGCAGTAAAGTGCGGCAAGTACCAAGGTTTTTCTGAGGATGTACTGTCGGGCGCAGGTTCAGCGTAGCCCTTTTCAAACAAATTGTTTATTTGTTTGTGGTATTCCTCTTTGTTGTCGGGTTTTCGTTCTATGCTTGTGAGACGTCGTTCGGCTTGCTTCCTACTTTCGGGCATAGTAGTGAAGTTAGGTTTCCATAGTAATCCTACTTCGAATTGCCCGTTAGGTAGTCTATTCGCCGTTTCGTCTAGTATTTTTAGCGCTTGTGACTCTGTGTCGTTCTGCGGCTGTTTAGGCTGTATGCCTAGCGAGTCTAGGCTAAAGTGATCTTTTATTAGATCGTCTATCGAGCCCGGTGGCGCTGTCGGCGCTACGTAGTTAACAAGCGCGACGGGTTTGTGTTGGCTAGTTGAGAAGCCATGTAGTACCCAACCTAACCATGTGTTGGAGGCTACAGGTTGAGTAGGTTTTCCCGTTTTGATTTCCCTTGAAATTATTAAATGCCAATTGTCTTGCCCAATTAATAGGGTCGGTTTGGCGTTGGCGTATGTTATTTCGTCTTGTATTTCCGCCAGATGGGCGCACTGCGCTACTAAGCTTTCGGTCACGTTTTGCGGTGGCAGATTAAGCTTTGTGATGGTTTGCGCTTGTAGGTTTTCCATGTTTCGCGAATATAAACCTTTTATTTTAAGGTTTAGTTTGAAAGAGTCGTTTTCATCGATCTTTTCTCCGCCTATGCCTTCTATGCGCAGCGCTTCAGTGGCGCCTTTTGGTGCTATGGCGAGTGCGGTTTCTCTTTCGATAAGCGTCATTGTCGAGCCTTCGTCCAATAACGCATATGTTTGGATTTTGCCTGTTGGACCGAATAGTTCGACCGGGACTACCTTTAAGTACGCTCGTCTTTCGCTATTTTGATTATTGACTGACGCGACTTGAGCTCGTTTAACTTTCTGTTCGCTAGACTTATCGGCGCCGTTGCCGTCCTTGCTTTCCCCGCGCGGGGCGACGGGGGAGGGGGTAGCCTCTTTGTTCGCTTTGGGATCTTCGTCGTTAGAATAATGTAAAAGTTTGTGGTGTTGCTTCTTGCAGCCGTTTTTACCGCAGGGCTTTGCTTTACAGTTCTCTCTGCGGTGCGTTCCCTTTAGGCAGCGAAAACAGATGCGAGTCGACCGTGCAACTTCCCACCTTTCCGATACATTTTTCTTTGCAAACTGTTCACAATCTGTAAGATAGTGACTGCTTTTGCATAGCGAACATTGATTAGGCTTAGCCTTCATGGCGGCGAAGACTTTGAAACGCTCGTATTCGCTGTCCGAGGCGCTGTCCGATTCGTACGAACGGTTCTTGTTTTGCGAGTCGTTCTCGCTTTCGCTACGCGCCGCGGGGGCGCCACGAGACGTCTTTACGGCTGTTACGGTGTGACGTGATACGTAGCATTCTTCGTCGCTCGATTCGGACTCGGATTGCGAACTTTCGTATTTGTTGTATTTAGACTTCGTCGCGACGTTAACTAACCGACGGCGCGGTACTAATTTGAAGCGTTTCGGTTTTTCTTTCGACTTTTCCTCGCGTTTGCCACGTACAGGCTGTCGCGCCATGGCGCCGTAGCTATCTATTAGGTCGTCGAGATAATATGACATTATTTCTAAGTCGGGCTGTACGTTGTGCTCGCGTAGGTACCTGTGCCAACCGAATCGAATGAAAACGCTGAGTTTATCTTCTATCTGAGTTAATAATTCAGGCGCATTCATATATCGCCTTTCGCCGACGGAGTTTATAATGGACACTGCGTTAGATACGCGGCTAGCGAACTCGCTTATGTTGTGTCCGTCCTCAGCTAATTTAGGCATGCGCTTGATTCGTTCTAACTCAGTCAAAACGATCTGTTCCGAGCGGCCGTACCGTTTTTCTAGGACGCTCATTATCTGATCTGGGTGGTGAGCTGTGTGGATGAGTGCTCGCACTGTTTCCCTAGCCGGGCCGCGTAAGGCTTTACGTAGTCGCGCTACGTTCTGAACGTCCGTGTACGCGTCCCTACTATCGCAATAGACAGAGCTAAAGCCTACCCACTCGCTCACGTCGCCGTCGAAGTGAGGGAGTTCGTCTAGAAACCTAGTGCTTGTACGTTTATCCGACTTGGCGCTGCCGAGCGCCTTGGCTAACGACTGTGCTAGAATTTCTAGTCTATCCACGTCCGATAAGCTAGTGCTTGGTTCTGGCTGTTGCCTAGATCTATCGCGGTGCGCTCTATAGCGCTGGTCATTGTCTTGTCTGTCGTTGTTAGGTCTTGTGTAATGGGACCTAGGTTCGGGGTGTGCGTTATTAGATTGTGGGTTAGGCCCCGCAAAATAAGACCTAGCAAATGGTTGTAAATCTATAAGATTCGTGGTTGGTCCGTTAAAATGAGACCTAAATTCGCGTTGATGTACGCGGCTATGTTCACGTTCGTTCTGGGCGTTGATTAAATAAGCTCCTCTCTCCCCCCGAGGGACCTCAGTATCGAGGGGCGTTTCTACTGCACGACATACAGGTGCTGCAGGCGCGGTCGTATGTACCCATTGTTCCACGTGTATACTATGAAACGTTGGATTTTGCGGCTGCCTAACTGCGTCGTTTCCGCTCTCGTTTGCAGATTCGTCTGTGGAATCTAACTGGGCTAACTCTAATGTAGTCCTAGCTAGCGCTTCCTCTTCGCGTTTACGCTCCAAAGTCAGGCGTCGGACCTCCATCTCGGCCTCGAGCCTGCGCCTTTGAGAGCGCACGGATGACGTACTACCAACCGATCGCGTCGTAAATATCGCGTTCTTTAATCGCTGTCCGTTCTCCCGTGAATTTACTGTGGATGCGTGATTCCTATTCTCGCTTCCTACTTCCTGGTTATCATTTGAAGTTGTCGCAGTACTAGTATGTGGGAGGGCGCTCTCCCCAGACGGTGCACTCCATGTGTGCGTGTCCGAGGAAGCTGCCGCTCGCGACGTACTAGGCTGCGGCTCGTGCATCATAGATCGCGTAACCCTACGATCTCCCGAAGGCGTATGATACACTTCTGAGTGATGCATGACTGTGCGTCAGAGTACCTACAACCTACCGTGTGGTGTGTACCTACTGTGAGGTGTGTACCTAACTTGTTCGGTTGAGACACCTAAGGGCACCGAACAACGGAGGTGAGAGCCTTGTTAAGGTTAGTGGACGAAACAATCTAGTCGCTAGATAGACCGGTGGGGACGCCAGTACTACCCGTCGCATGAACTCGGCCTCCAGCCTCGAGCACAGAGTTAAACCTCGACTGACAATCTCTAGTATGAGATTTGTCTTTCTCCGTACAACTCTGCCTTTAGTCTGAAGTCAAGCAAAGATAATTCGTGGTCCACGTCTTAACTGAAGGCCGGGGTAATCTAGGTGTGCATACCCGATCAGCACACACTCACATGAATCACTCCGGTGTGGCGCCGCGCCGTCGCTTCGCTTCCGGCTGGTTGGCGCCGCCCGCCGCTGGCTTCACTCTAGCTGCACCCTTGCTTCGGCGATGCACCCTTGCCGCCTCCTTGCGTCTGATGGCTAGCCGTCCTCTGGTGCCGCCTCGGTATCTGTAACAAGAACACAACTGTATATCCGGCTCGAAGGACCATGCAACTTGTCAAGCCTCCATCCGAGCTTGGCTGGCCGGATACAGCTGCTTCCACGATTCCTAGATACACAAGATATATATATATGTATATATACAGCACGTAGACCGGGCGACTAGCCCTTACCATAAGTACATTACCTCGTTACCGTCACAGCACTTCACACGTGCATTAGTTTTACCGGGATAGGGTAAGAGACGTGAAGATAAACGCCAGGATACTGTATTCCAAGGTCCTCAGGGCAAGGCAGGCGACTGGTTCAGGGTGCAGGGTGCAGCTACTATTGAGTTTCCGCGGCTCTCTTCTTTTCAGGCTATCTTGTTCCTTATTGCCTCTGCTTGAAGATACATTTTGCCGTGGCAAGATTTACCTTGAAGGATCGAGCATGACGTATGAGAGAGCCGCGTCTAAGCTGCCCGTTTGAGCGCGGGCTAGCGTTATTTTGTACTATGCGCACTGCCTTTCCCATTGAATATCTCATTTATTCATTTATTTACAATGTTTTACATATGTTTTTCAGAAAGAACACAACTTTTATAATACAGAAAACATATTTTAAAACCATCAAGTTAATTAATTAATAAAATATAGCAAGATTAAGGCAAAATTTTACAAGAATTTACTTTAAACAGTTCAGCTAATTTCTTTATTTTACATTAAAAAGAGGAATTTAATAGATTGCCTTATTTATTTCTAACATCCTAACTGTATTTAGAAAGATTCTGTTTCAGAAGTGTATCATACGCAAATGTGAATTTTGTTTGCTTATTAAATAATTCATTTATGTACCAATCTTAATATTAATGTGTATGGCGATAAACATCGCGGTTATATATGAGAATAAATGTGAGTAAAAATGATAACTATGTAAATAATATGTGAAATCGAAAAGTAAAAATTTAAATTGAACATAACACGAAATTGAACATAAGACAAATAATAAAAACGTAGAAATGAAATCTTATATCTATAATCATGTATTATGTACTAAAAGGAAGTAAATAAAGGGAAAAACAACGAAAATAAATACCTTTAATAGGTCTCCAAATACATTTCTTATAAGTAACTAGATTAACATGAAAATTGAATAATAGAACTTAATATCTACAAGGAAATGAGTAAACCAAATGTAATTATAATATAATTTAATCAAATTCTTATTTACAATCAAAATCGAAGTCATTATCGATGGAGTTTTGCTGCTGTCGCATATTTCGAGATGTCGAATATTACTTTTTCGAATATTATACATTTGATATTTTTCTTATGTAGCTGACAGCATTATATATTGGAAATAACAAAGCAAAACGATGTTAAACATGTATTTTAAGGTAAAAAATGACTTTAAAGTGCACGGCTCTTCTAAAAGGTAACGCTCGGTTACCCCCACTTGTGGCGCCACCTGGTGGCGAAATTTAGCGTAAGCTGTTTGCTCATCTTATGCGAGCCATGTACTTGAGATAATCTTATCGGTTTTGCTTTGTTTGTCTATGTAATAGCGTTATATGCTTTCCTATATACAATATTATATCGTTCTTATAAGAATTACGGACATATTAGAATCTAATTGGACATTAGTGATGTCTTGTAAGAGCGTAAATTCTTATAGGAAGATTGCGAGTAAAGTACATAAGCTAACTAAGTCTATTACAGAGTTTGTCGTTAGAGGGCCGGGACGAGGCGGGGTAGGCGGGGGTTCACGGAGCGGTAAGGTTCACAATGTTGGTTCGCCGACACGTAGTTTCTTTTCCACTTTTTTATGAAGAAATACCTAAGAATAAATTAATGACTCACTCGAAGAGTTGTACAGAATTTCCTATTTGACTGCGTGTATCGCTGCAATACGCTGCATGCACTTTAAAGCCATCCTATAAAAACAATTCCTCAATTTGGTTAAACGCGAAAATGGTAATGGTCTGGCTTTAGGCAAAGTTTATATCCACAGAAATCGCGGCCAATGTCGATCAGATTCGCAGGCAATCGGAGTTTACGTAACCGGCGGAGAAAGTGAGTGCGCCTCACGTGATGAGGTTTCCTTAGCCAAATTAACGTGTTTTGACATTGAGAGTAGTGTTGTGCCGTAATCGGATTTTATGACGAGTCGACAGTTTTATGACCTTGAGAAACTTTTTGGTCGTGTCACAAACGATTCGCGGTCGAATGGATCGTAGAGCGACTAAAGCGTAGCATTCTGAACAATGCGACGTGCATTTTAGTGACATTGCTACTACCGGTATACCCAAATAAACAGCCAGTGTCATATCTGAGTATACCTACCTAGCCGAAACTTGTTGTCTCATACAATTTAATTCCTCAACTGAATCCGTGTATTCAGGTTATTTTGTATTAGCACCAAAATTTACAATACTAGTATAAATGTAAGAAATTACCTGAAATATGTTTTTAATGCATAATGTCAATCATTGAACATTAGTTAATTTGTTTAGATTATTATGCTAATACCATTTTAGTAATCTTTATTTTTTTGAAACCTGCTTTACTTTACTACAAGTAACAACGAAAAAGGACCTGATTGATCAGGTGGGTGATCAATTACTCTTTCTTTAACAAGTTTCTGTTTAAATTTCATCGCATCTCATAGCGACATAAATATATCGATAACAACAGTTCTGCACTAGTTTAAAACCTGCTTCGATGCTCCGAAGAGCGAGGAGGCTCGATTATATAATTCCCACCTACTGTTCATCACGTATCTGCTGTTTACATTAAACTTTGTAAAAACACGGTTTTTTTCCAAGCAAATCAGACTTAATTGGCTTTTTATAAATATTTTATTATTATAAAATGTTGTATAGCAGTGATTTCATATCACTAACCTTTATAAATGCAAGAACTTTTGATGTTTCTAAAAAAACACAGAGAATTATTAAAACGACATGGATTAATATTCATTCGTTAAGCGAGGGTAGCCAACTCAATAAATACGAATTTAAAATACATTTTATGAATGTATCTACATCTACACTATAATAAAATACAAAATACTTGTACAATGAAATATATACTAGCTACGGCTAAACTAGTATTATGCTAGTCTAATCCAGTAATATCATCTTTATGAGACCTTATATATCTGCGGAGCATAATAACCAAGTAGGTTAGATACATTATTTCGGAGACTATCTTTGCTTAATATTATTTTCTCGTGCAATATATTATTATTAGTTTTCTTCCTCGTTTGTGTTTGCCGTTACTTGTGATTGTTATTGCGTACTTCCTTTGTGAGATCTACCTTATTTTTATTATTACAGTAACCTAGTCATTGTATTTTGTTGTAGCTTGAAATATAATTTCAATTCGTCTCATTTTTCTGTCGAATGATTGTTTCATACTTCTTGGAAGAAGTGTACGAGTATGTATGTAGGTACATACTACATTATCTATAGGACATACTATTTTGCTTTGATTGAACACATGGAGGAAAAAAAGCTAAAATTAACCAGCAGCCTATATTACTGGACTTTTTGTTCTTTCCAATGAAAATATTTTATTTATTTGTTTATTTTTTTTTTGTGATAAAAGTAGACTATACTTTGAAACTTCTTGGTAAATAAATCCTAATTTAAGCAGCCGTTTGAGCATCAAAACAAAATGGACGACAATCCATACTATTTAACTTATAGTCAGCAGTGAGACAAGACAGATTTTCTGGCAAATAAGTTTCAAACCTTAGAAAATGATTAGAATATAATGTACTTTAAAGAATGTTGAGAGCTAAAAAATCTGCCAACAGAGTGTTTTACGTTTGGCGGAATACATGTAAAATGTAATTTGTTAAATATTTTTCTTAATAAACCATTAGAATATAATGTTTAGTATTATGCTGTTTTTTACTTTAATCGCTAAAAAAGCGTGTTAGTCATTTGTCACTTTCCCACAGCAACACGGCGAGTATTTCTGGAATTTTCTTCAGTCATTAATATTGGTGAATTCCAAACTGGAACCACAGTTAAAGTGGCCGTATCCAGGGCACAATGGATGGCCATTCGCGACATTCCACTCGGATCACCTGTCCAACTGTCTTAAGTGCGGGGGCCTCATTTGTCAACGTCGTGTCTTACCTCCCCCTATTGTCCGCTTGTCGAGACTACCCCCAATTTTTAACCCTCGAATGTTGCCAGATGCATGCTAAAGTTTATTGCTCGTGTATGTGATTTTGTTTCACTGTTTAACGAAAAAGGCAACTTTTTTAAAACGCATAAAATTATATTATTTGCATTTTGTTTTAGGTTGAAAATATTGGATCCTAATTTAAAAATTATTTTTCAAATAGATACAGAATATTGAGGTATTAAAGTGTTGTATGTATAAAGAAAAATATATAATAAGAGCAGAATAGAAATTTCAATTTTCTCATCATAAACCATTACCATAAGAAATCCTAAGTTCTGGCAACACTGTACTATATTGTACCAGCTCGGTAATGTAATCCACAATTTTCATCCCATATGTTCCCATCAGGGCGAAGTTCTTCAACAATATCTCGAATGTCAACCCTCTTATGCATGCATGTATTGCCGTGCGATATTTTGTTCGTGTTTTCGTGTCTTTTGTATCGCATACGAAATTGGTATTTTCGTATGAAAAGTGCTCTTAACACTTCGTAGGTAAGAATGAATGAATATATTTTTTTATTTAGCGGATTTTGCACCTGAACTTTTTCATACAAAAGGAGGACGTTTTGTTCCCCGTAAACAACTTTCATAACTTTTGCATTATGTTGTTGTTGCAATGACCTATTTTTCATTATTCGTTTTTATTATAAAGAATTTTTTATTAGTATAAAAGTTATTAAAAATTTCCCATATTGACTTTTAAATGCTAATAAATAATAACAATAACCAGATCAACTGATCAACATTTGTTCTTTAAAACTAAAACCTAGTTCGAATATCTATGATTATAATTGGACTATGTCTACGGAAAGAAAACTTTCTCTTTTTGTATGAAAACAAACAGGCTCACAAATCAAAATCTTCTTGAAAGGTCTGAAGGTTTTGATTAATAATAATTTTAATGTCTTTTTGATCATATAATTCTCAGTATTCATCTAAAACAGTTAAGATTCTCTTTAAACATTCTAGCTAGATCAATTTATAGTTTACCAAAATTCGCCATGTAATTGAACATCTAGTCATACTTATATTTTATAAAGGAAAGATTTGTGTTTTTGTACATGTGTGTGTGTGTGTATGTTTGTAATGAATAAACTCAAACACTACTGTGCCCATTTCAAACATTCTTTCACCATTAGAAAGCTACTTTCACCCTGAGTAACATAGGCTACCTTTTACTGCGGGAAAATGCCTCGTTCCTAAGATAAAAACTGTGCACGCGGGCGGAGCCTCGGCGCAAAGCTAGTTTCATATAAAGCATTAGGATACAGTCTCATACAGTTCTGCAATTAGTTTCCATAGTTGTTAGAGTTGTGTACCGCTTACAAGATGTTCTTTGACATACAATTTGCTGCAAGCATGCCAGTCGATTGGTATGCAATTAATCAATTTGCTTGCATGCTTTGTCTTCAACAAAAATTCGCAAAACGAAATCACTTTTAGCGTCTAAGAATAAAGTATAGTATAGATAGATTATAAGTATTGATTTTGTAGCCCAAATTTGACAGCCAAATTATAGTCGTAGTACGCTTAAGAGCAGGATAAGCAGATCGTAAAGAAATCGCTGATTTTGGAGCCATTATTGTGTGTTAATTTATAAAAAGTTATAGTACCTACCTATGACAGCGAACATTTTCATACTTAGGTGACAATGTGCTTTTTCAGGAATATTTTTAAAAAAAGTTGTGCAATTAAAATCGAAATAAATCTACATCTCTAAAATCCGTATTTGTTACAACACTAATCAATTAGTTTTACTACGGCTATACTATATATTACTCTGGCTTTATGTATCATTCATGAATGAAAGTTTTTATACAATAGGCCGCTACAATTTTACTTAAATTCAGTCTGCCACTTTGACTGGCCTGTGACAGTAATAAATTATTTGAACTAAACAAATCCCTTCTTTAGAACTAATAACATAAAATGATACATTGGAGCTTGGAGAAAGACATAGGCTACCCTTTTGCCGCCGGAAAATACCTCATTAGGACGAGAAGCTAGTTTTATTATACGTTCAAACACACAATTGCGATCGTATCACCGTATGTTGCCTAGTATATAAAATAAAATACCAGTTTAGATTTCGAGCTACAGCAGCCAGCGTACTACTGGCTCGATAACTCTCCTGTTTAAAGACAACCACATCTAAATACGGCATTAAAATGTAACTTGTGAGGAGTGTCAATGACGTAAGCAGATACTCGTACTTACTCGCTTCCTATTTATTCACCAAGTTTGTAACTTAAGTAAGATACTGCACCCATACGTTGAATATACCTGAGGGAGTTTTTCCCCAACTTATTACTATTACATTTTGCTACTGGACCACCTGTTCCAAGAATTTTGTTGTTTGTCTATTGTTTTCGACAATATTAATGTGATTCCACAAGCTTCCAGTTTGTGGTTCAAGAATCTTCATTGAGTGGGAGTGTTTGCTATAATGTTAAATAAATATCTGTATGTATGTGTTAACAGTTCTATGTCCCCACAGAGAGGCTCGAGCCTACGCGCTAACAGGTTTTCCCGTAGGAAAGAAGTATTTTCCCGCTGTATAAAGTAGTCTATGTATTATTCTGATGTATAAGCTATATTGTTGTAAATATAATAATAATAATCTTTATTTCCGGTTACAAAAACCCATATTACAGTCAAAAAAATAAAATAAAAATGTAAAGTTTTATAAAATCCATTCTGTAGTTTTTGCGTGAAAGAATAACAAACATACATCCATCCATACTTACAAACTTTCGCGTTTATAATATTAGTAGTATGTATATCAGTGCAAATGTTGAAATGGCGCGGGGAATGAATAAATAGGTAGGTATACCATACCTACCTTATATCTGGAAGAGAACCTCATTGTTCTTATATTCCGCTTCGATCTGTTAGACTAACTGTAGTTTTCACACAATTCTATTGTAATTGTAATCTGTGAAACTGTAAAGTACCATTTAGATGCGTAGACGATTAAGCCCTATCCTATTACGTAGATTTTGATGATAATACTTTATGTAAATGAAAATGTTTTAATTCCGTAATTTAAAAAAGATGAAATTTAACTATACGGAAAAACGTTTATATTTCTAAAGCAACAAATTTAAACATTTTGTACGCACACCACACACTTAAAGCACACGCTTTAAAAACACTATACAGACGTCATTCGTTAAAAAAAGTAATACATTCACACACATTGTTTCTTTGAGCACTAAGTATTTAAAACTGACTACCTAATTAGTCTATTACAAACTACTTTGTATATTACAATGTACTAAACTATCTACTACGTACAGGCAGTTCTATATTAAATACAGTATTCTAAACTTTACAAATGAAATAATATAAAGACAAAAGAGTACTCAACTATTCTCGGATAGAAATTAGAAACGTAACTTAATATAGTTTCAAGGAACACAGGAAATAATTAACAGTTTCTTCGCTATACCTCAAACTAAACGTTCTTGGATCACAGCAAAGGTTTACCTAGTTAGAAGCAGGTACTTAACTAGATTAGCTAAGTACAAATCCAATTATATCCCGGGTTTAATCTATTGTTTTAACATGGAAGTTTGCGACTATGAAGTTTGTGGTTCTTGAGTAAATATTGCTTGGCTCGTCTTGAGAAACATTTATGTAGACGAAGATATAATAAATAAATATTTCTTTTGTTGTTCAGATAGAAGCAAATACTTATGTGAAAATGTAAAATATTAAATACACGTAAAAGAATGTAAAAGTTGGTCACGGTTTCTGATCCGATGGAATATGTTTTTAATCCTTCAGGTAACAAAATTAAAATCAAACTAGTAAATCAGTGACGGAGCCCCTAGGCGAGCGAGATATCCCCTCAGGCGAGAAGTCTCCTTTACGATGTTTTTCCGTATCAACGCGCTAGGCCTAGGTTCGAGGCTTTTTCGAGCCGCACCTAGATGTACATGACTAGTCTGGGGTTGAGCCACACAGTACTTCGACTCCATACCAGGGATCGGAAACCGGTTTATTTTTCAAACCGGTTTCGGCCATTGACCCCAAACCGAAATCGATTCAGGTTTTAGGTTTAGGTTACCGGTTTTAACCGGGTTAATCGGAAAAGAGCGGTTTTCTTAGAAACCGTTCTTGCTGAACACAATTAACCGGTTAATTTGAGAAAAATGCCATCTTTTTTTAATAAACATGATTTGACGGAGTTGACGCTTGTCTGAACTTTAGTGAGCAGTGCATTAAAACATTTTTTTATTTGTGTCTGACTATGACTACGTATAGGTAATGTATATGTTATAGTCTGTGTCTAAGTTGAGTGTGGCTGTGTCTGAGTCTGTGTGTGTGTCTTTGATTTCTTAATAATTATTCAATGCAACCGGGCTATGACTGTGCCTAACTGTCAAGTTAATACTATGACTGAGTTCTTAGAAATATGTTTTATTTTGTGTTTCTGAAATATGTGCCGATTTTATAATGATTTATTCAAGTACGTCAAACAATCAAATTATTTTCTCGTAGTGTAGACGCTTATTTTAGTAATTAAATAATGAAATACTCATTAACTTGTAAGATCGCGCGGATTCAAATGGATTAGTTACCGATGAATGTGAAACGAAATTATTTCTTTTGACTTTTTGATATTTTATATACATCAACCTGGCAAATACTATGACTATTGGATCTTAAAATATGCAGGTTTATGCGTAGACTTCAGTGTCGATTTTGATATGATCTACTGAACTACCTCAAAAAATAAAATTATTTTCTCGGAGTGTGGACGCTTGTTTTAGTAATTAAATACTGAAATACTCATTAACTTATAAGATCGCGCGGATTTAAATGGATTACTTACTGATGAATGTGAAACGAAATTATTTATTTTGACTTCTTGTCATTTTTTAAACATCAACCAGGCAAATACTATGATTACTGCATCTTAAAATATGCAGTTTTATCCGTAGTCTTTAGTGCCGATTTTGATATATCTACCTACTGAACTACCTCAAAAAATTAAATTACTTTCCCTACGTACGGATCTCTATTTTAGTCATGAAATACTAAAATTTTAATTATCTTACATGAGGACGCCGATGAAAATGGATTTGAATGAATGTGCCTTACAGCTAAGTAACCGCTAGAATTATTTCGAACCTAAAATATGCAAAATTAATTATGTGATAACGAATTTTATGGCAGAAATATTTGTAAATGAGTTTTGTGCTAATTTAGGAATGATCTGTTGAAAAACTTAAAAAAAAAAAAATATTTTCTCCTAGTGTGGACGCTTATTATAGTGATAAAATACTCATTAACTTGTAAGATCGCGCAGATGTAAAAGGATTACTTACTGATGAATGTGAAACGAAATTATTATTATTTTTATTTTGACTTTCGGATATTATACGTCAACCAGGCCATTACTAATTTTTGATCTTAAAAATATGCAGTTTTATGCGTAGACTTTAGTGCCGATTTTTATATGATCTACTGTACCTAAAAAAATAAAATTCCTTTCTCTAAGTACGGACCTCTATTTTAGGAATAAAATACTAAAATTTTAATTATCTTCAAGAACGCCGATGAAAATTGATTACTAATGAATGTGCCTTACATACAGCTTAGTAACCGCTTGAATTATTTTGAAATTAAAATATGTAAAAATAATTATGTGCAAACGAATTTTGTGGCAGAAATATGTGTAAATGAGTTTTGTGCTAATTTAGGAATGATTTGTTGAAGTACATCAAAAAATAAAATTTATTTATATATTTTTTTACTTTTGGACCTTTTATATACATCAACCTGGCAAATACTATTGTGAAGGTCCTTGGAAATGATAACACACTGCTTGTTGGTCACATAGTTATAATATTTATTTGAGGAGCACAAATTAATACACCTTAGCTAATGGCGGGAGAAAATCGAAATACTTTTTCAATTACATTTGTTGGTGTTGCCAACAACCAACAACTATGACTATTGGATCTTAAAATATGCAGTTTTATGTGTAGACTTAGTGCCAATTTTGATATCAACTATTATACTATCTTAAAAAATAAAATTACTTTCTCTAACTATGGACCTCTAATTTAGGAATAAAAAGCTAAAATTTTAATTATATTACAAGAGGACGCCGATGAAAATGGATTAAATTAAATTAATGGAGGTAAATCTGTAAAGTACATTCATTATTAATGAATGTACTTTACAGATTTACCGCTAGAATTATTTTGAACTTAAATTTTGTAAAAATAATTATGTGAAAACGAATTTTGTGCCAGAAATATGTATACCTAAATGAGTTTTGTGCTAAAGCCCGAACAGAGAAATAAAAAACCGCGCTATATTGCGGAACTTCAATGGAACTAACTTTATAAGGGAAATTGAAGCCATGGTCGTAACGTGGCGCCCCCAGAGCAGGTTTTTTATTTCTTTGGTACTTTAATTTAGGAATGATCTGTTAAAGTACCTCAAAAATCAAATTATTTTCTCGTAGTGTGGACGCTTATTTTAGTAATTAAATACTAAAATACTTATTAACTTGTAAGATCGCGCGGATGTAAATGGATTACTTACTGATGAATGTGAAACTAAATTATTTATTTTGACTTTTGGATATTTTATATAATATGTACATCAACCTGGCAAATACTATGACTATTGGATCTTAAAATATGCTGTTTTATGCGTAGACTTTAGTGCCGATTTTGATATCAACTACTATACTACCTTAAAAAATAAAATTACTTTCTCTAAGTACGGACCTCTATTTTAGGAATAAAATACTAAAATTTTAAATATTTTGCAAGAGGACGCCGATGAAAATGGATTACTAATGAATAGCTTAATAACCGCTAGAATTATTTTGAACTTAAAATATGCAAAAATAATTATGTGAAAACGAATTTTGTGCCAAAAATATGTATAGATGAGTTTTGTGCTAATTTAGGTTAGGAATGATCTGTTGAAGTACCTAACTCAAAAAATCAAATTATTTTCTCATAGTGTAGACGCTTATTTTAGCAATAAAATACTTAAATACTCATTAACTATTTATTGTATATTTAAACTTTTTTGCCAAGATGTGTTAATATTTTTTACGAATAATACCAAACCTTAATTTAAAATTAGTTATTAATAACGCTAATTTTAATTTCATCAGTACGAGGAACTCTAAAAATAATTTCAATTTTCTTGAAGTATACAGTAATATTATTGTAGTACAATAATAACACAATACTGGTCTTAGTTGAAAATTGCTTCAAAAAGCAGTGGCATTAACACGTACTCTGAAATTATAATAAACGTATTTTTACGGCAGCATAATATAAATAACTCGCGACGGACGTGGGATGGAGCGGAGCGGCAACATCGCAACGGGCCGTCGGACGTCGTCGTCGCGATGTTGCCGCTCCGACGTGCCGGGCCTGGTTTACTGTGGCTAAAACCGGTTTAAAATTTCGTTCTTTATCAAAAACCGGTAACCAGAATGATTTTGGTTTATTTCATTAAGTTCCATCTATTAACCGGTTAATTGGGGAACGGAATAAAACCGGTTTTTAGAGCGAAATAAACCGCTATTTCAAAACCGGTTCCGATCCCTGCTCCATACTAGCACAGTAGAGCCTTCTGCTCTCTCGCAAGTCCAGTGAAGCTTCATTTGTCGTACCTTTTCGACGCAAGCGTAGGTCAGTAAAAAAAACTAAGAAATATTTAAATATTAGGAGAAGTGTAAAACAATGAGTAGCGTAGAGTAGAGTGAAAAAAATAATGCTTTGTCTTTTAAGTAACTTATGTTTTTTGCAAAAAATATCTAAAGTTAGTCAGCTCGTAAATGGTAGGTGTTTAATCAGCAACAATATCAGCCGCCATATGCAATTTTCCAGGTTTTTCTATAAAAACATCACACTACATTTTGTTTACATAACAAGCTTTTAACGAGATTGCTAGCATCTGTTCATAAATATACATGCAATCCCTTAAATAAACAAGACCAGCTGCATGCATGCAATGCTCTTATTCAGATTTCGAAAGTGTAACATCAACATTATAGTACCCAATTAACTAATGAACCTCTTCGATTTCTTTGTGCCTCATGTTGTCCTAGTATCTCATGTCATTCGTGTTAATCACGAAAGTGGATTAAAAAAACAAAAAAAAAAACATTCAAAACTACTTGTCTTTAATCCGTTCATCTCTCTTTGACGAGGATAGGCTATACAGATTTCACAGAGAGATTTCACCTTAAATTAGTCAAGTTTTTGAAGTGAAATATTTTGCGCACCCGAAAAGCTTTGCTTCATTTGCGAAATTGGCTATATACCCAATTATAATCCCGAAATCACTCGAACCCTAAATAAATTCTTGTCTGCAAACTTTCCGAAGTTTAAGACGACTTATTTTCAATACAATTTGCTAGTTTCTCGAGTAATGAATCCTGCAATTGTTTGGATTTATGTAGGCAATTAAATTATTTACAGCTCGATCTTGTTACCGTGATGCGATCTAGTGAAGGGAACTGAAACGGAAGAGGTGCAATAAATATTTAATCGTTAGACATGTTACTTTACTGCTGCCGTAAATTGTTAATTACTTACTAGTACACCTTATTTCCGAGTCATTGTAGAAAGCTGACAGACATTGTTGAAAAACGTTACAGAATACTTTCCTCTTACACCCTGTATTTACTAAAATTAAGTGAGCAACTCTATTAAAAGACCTAAAATAATTATTTCGCCTTATTATCTATAATATATTAAAACTGTAGAGGTAAAATGTTTGTACACAGAAAAAAAAAGCTAAAATCCGAGTAAGAGGGATAAAAGTAGTGAAATAAAATAAATCCATTTCTTTTTTGGTCCTCTGTTTGTACGAGCTAATCTCTGAAACTGCTGGACCGATTTAAATGAAATTTTGCATGGTGGTACCTCATCCCCGTCCAAAAGCATTACTACGAAACATTATTATATTTCTGAAAAATCAAAAAACCACGCTGGTGTATCCGCGGGCGGACATCTAGTAATATAAGTAATATAGCTTCCCATAGCACAGGGTGACCTAGTTTGGGGGTTAATAAAGATTATTAATATAGCAACCAATACAGGTTTTCCAATACCCATACCCTACCACGTATATCAAACTGTATGTCGAAGAGCAAAACTGGGAGAGCAGTGAGACAGTTTAATGGGCGGGCCGAGTGACGCACTCAATCCCGGGTTAATTGAGACCACATGGCATTTACGACCCCCCGACCCCCCACCCTTCCTACACCTTTGACTTAGGTTATCTACCTATGACGTAACGGAGCGGTTAGTTTGATAAGAATGAATAAGGATTCATAACTGAATTTATAAGGAAGTCGCAGAGAAGAAGGACAACTACAATATAATCTCTCCATATTATGTTCCAAGCGCGGAACTTAAACCTATATTAAATAAAGCATTTTTAGTAGAAATAAGGCTTTCACGCTGTTGATGTAAAGCACACATATCAATTGAATTTCTTCATAAGTGTGTAGTTTATGAATCGCGTCTCGGTCTTTTTCAATGAAAGTTGGCAGTTGTTTGTGTCAAAGAAGTGAAGTAGAGAGGATAGTGTAAAAAGAGACATAGTGAACCTAGGTACCTACTTTGAGTTTGTTACTTACCATTTAGTATTCAAATAAACTAGTAATTAGGCACCTAATTACATATGACATGTCACTAAACCCAAATTCTTCGCCTAATTATACAACATCGAGATATCAAAATAATAATTGTAAATGTTACATACAGTAACTTATGAGTGGTTTTTATCCCTAATGACGACGGTAGAAATGTGTAAAAAAAATACATAATGATACTTTACGTAAATATTGATTGCCTCTGAAAATAACTTTGCTAATAGTTTAGGTCATCAACAAATAATTTACGATGACGAATGACAAAATACTACACATTTCGGTAAACATGCTATTATTAAGTAAGGAAGTAAAAACACTATCTACCCCCTTATTACCTTGTCTTGTATTTTATTCATTGATACCGCGTCACCAAATGAAACCATGAGGCGCAATTTATACTGAAAAGGTGCGTTCTCGGATTAGAATTAGACGAACTTAACTTTTTTTTGATGCAGAGAATAGGTTCATCTGTGTTCCCATGTATGAAAATGTCACCCGCCTATCAAAATATCAGAAGATTTGCCAGGGGTAGTGCAAATATTCGCATTGACATCCATGTGGATTCAGCATCCGTAACATCCCTAGTAGGGGATGCTAACATCTTCAAGTTTAGCTATGAACTACAGGTAAAATATGCTGTAGAAAAACTTTCTGGAACATATCCTCCAATCATTGGTACCTGATCATCCCTACTGGATAACAATGAGACTCACCATGCAAATACTGTGTGGGTTATCAGGTCTCCCTGAAGCACGAAGCAAATCGCGCTAAGTGGTTTTCCCGCCCTCGCGTACAAGAGATGGAAACGAAATCGGGTCGAGTCTCCAGTGAATTAAACGTTATTTAAAAATCATCGGTTCTGTGTGTCATTCATTACATAAGAACTTCAAGAACACAAACTGTAAGTAATTAGACCGACAGAGTTAACTCGGAATTCTTGTTCATAGAATATTCAAAGGATATTATATCAGCAATGCAGCAAGGATCGTTAGAAGCGCGGCACAAACTAGACCTTATTTACTTTGCGTGTGTCGCGTTCATTGAATTGGTAATCTATGAAGCAAACTTAGTTCATAATCTGCTGAAACAGTTTGCTTAAACTTAGTATCGCGTGCCGCATCACACGACATCCTCAATAATACTCTGTTAATGCGGTTGCTGCTGGCTGCTGCTACGGCGTAGCACCAAGTCCTGGCGTAGCAGATTTGCTACGACGTCAGATGTTGCACAGCACATCATATCGACAATAGGTCATGTTATCAAGTAGTAACGTACATTTTGTTTCGGAAGATTTGGATTCGAATCTCGGTGTCACCTATGACTTCGTAGCAGTTTGCTTGAAGATGAAAATTGAAAGTATTTTTTAACGTTTAAAAAATAAGGTTAATGAAGATGAAAATTCTAGTCTTTTCATAGTTACTTTAAAGTCAGATAAGAAATTAAAACCCTAATGCAAACGACATCTTATTGGCAGAGAATGTGTTACCAGCTAGAGTCTTCGGAACCATGGAAACAGTATTATTTAATTTCGTAACATGCAAATTAGACCTTGTTTACATCAAGCCCTCCGGTTATATGAAATGTATATTTGCTTGCGAATTTCCCAATACCTTGTTAATAAGCTAGTTAACGAATATTTAGAGAAATAATTTTGTGGTAATACTTAAGCTTATATTTAGGCAATAAATAGTATATTTTTCATCGCTTATTGCTCAATTTTTTTAAGGGATTTTCATATTAATTTGGTGACCCGGGCTCTAGGTAATATCGCAAGAAATATAATTCTCGAAATATTTAAAATTTCCAGTACATATATGAACATAATCCAGGTAATGTTTTTTTTTAAATAATTAATTAGAAAACAAATATTTAAAATTTCCAGTACGTATCTAAAAATAATCCATGAAGCTTTTTATAAAAAATAATTGATTGGAAAACAAATTAATTTATACTTACTTACTTACTATGCTGGCTCAGCGACCCGAATTGAATCAAATTGATTTATAATTAGTTGAATTTACAAAAACATTCTAAAGCTACACTGGCTTTTGCTTTTACCAAGGATGTTATAAGTACTACGGTACAACAGTACTTATATTATCCTTAGCATTTAGTGGTGTGGAGTCTATATTACAATCTGTCGACAAAACCTCCGAAAATGACATATGAGCCGAGACCAAGGGTATTGGCAGATAGGTCTGGCCCCGAGCCCAGATATTGTATCGCTCGGACGAAGAGCACTGTCCTCAAAATTGATGCTCATGTTAACAAAACGGCCCGCGTCGCACGCACGAATTGCGCCCACTCGAAATATCTGCCATGAAAACGCTTCCAGCAAATGGAGCACATCACCCCCTGCATTCCACAGGACTACATTCTGAAATCATGACATGCTTTGGATACCTCAGACAGTCTAGCCAACTTTAAAAGCGCTTCCACTAAATAAAATTTGGTATTAATTAAAAAGCACAAATGGACTGCAGAGAAATGCTTTGTAACGATAAAAAGAATTTAATTATTCTCTGTTCCCGTTGAACTTGTCTTCAGTCTGAAGTTTGCTACGTCTTGTAATACGTTAGGCAAGCTGCGCCGCGTATCTAGAATGTTTACGAGGCAACTTATGTGGCTCGAGCGCGACTTGGTGTAGCCTCGATTGCGGATTTAACCCAATTAAAAGTTCTCGGACTGCTTTTACGAAAATTTGGTAACTGACAATAGAAATTTCGCTGAACCATATGACATGCACATTTGAGCTAAATTGAACAATCCGCGCACCCAACGTCCAGATCCTTTATTGACATTTTTCTCGAACAGCCAAATACCCGAACGGTCACCAGAACTGACCGTTTCCTCTAAGGGCCACATCACCGATGGATAAGTTTAAGCGACCTATTTCATTGGCGACAAAGACAAAGTCGTGCAAAAACGAAAGGGACGCAGTTATGCGCAAGAGTGAGCGCTGTCTATTTGTATCTCATTCTAACGCATAACTGCGTCCCTTTTCGTTTTTGCACGACTTTGTCTTTGTCGCCAGTGAAATAAGTGCCTAAAGCGCAGCATTTTTGAGTGTTTTAGAAAGTTCGTGTTCGTTGTCATTCCCGAGCGCTCTGTTCGATGTTTGATCCGTGCATGGAGCTGATTAAAAGTAGCATTTAGTTAATGGCGCCAGTCGTAACTCTATTTGAACCTTCTATTAAAGCGGGTTTGATCGCTCCTCGTTCACAACTGCATTACATTGTCGAGTGCATTTCAACAAGTCTGCTTTTATTTAGTTTCCTCTCGTAGGAGATTGAAAAGTACGAACATGTTGATTTACGGTTTTTCTCTCTTTATCGATATTTTATACAGTAGTAAAGTTTTACTGATGTTTTTGTAGCTCATTGGCCTGCGACTGTGAACAGACGTTTTCGCGTTTACGATGTTATTTATGCTTCGTTTGCTTTTCGATTAAACTCGTCAACTGTTGTTATTACTTGTTATGGCGACTCGATTGGGCCGATCGCTAAGTCTATTTATTCTCATCGCTTTATTCAGAATACGGTCGTTACATATAAATTTGTTTATTTAGATCGGAGCCGTGCGAAATTTGTTAGCGTTACAAGAATTTATGTGTTTTCAAAGATCTAATCTGACATCAATGTATGACTGAAAATGCTGAAATATTGCTATTGGAAATGAAAAATTTGTGCCTTATTGATCGAACGTTATTTTAAAAATTGTTTTATATTGTTTCAGGTACGTAAATGTTGGAGAAAATTGGTATTTGCCGTTTCCTCCGATCTCGTTTGTTGACTTCAGTGTTAGATCCTTTGGCAAGGTGTTGGCCCGGAAGTAAGTTGTTACCGCAGGTCGCCGCGTTCAATATCGCTGCGGCCAATTCCGGCGGGCGGAGTCGAATAAAAACCCGCCGAGTGCAATAAGTGCCGCCATCAACGTCGCGTTAGCGCCAACACAATAAAATAGAAAGTCGTTTCGTTGGAAAAACTCGAGTCGAGATCGTTGAGACGCTTCGTCCATCTCGCGCCACTGCCTGGGCCAGTGGTAGCAAACATGTTTTTGAGAATAGAAAAATTGAAATATTTTCAGTTGAAATTATAAATTCGATTTTGAGCTCGGTTCGGTTTTTATAAACTACATTAACCGGTCGAAGCTTAATTTGAAATAAAATCGCGAAAATTACCAGTAAAACACACCAAATAGTACTTAAATTTTTTACTAGTAGAAAACTTATGCAAAAAATTACTACTTTGAACTTGAGAGAATCTTTTCTACATTGTTCACCATCGTGATCTTCACCTTTGCCAAAAAACTTCCATAATTACGACTCCGCATTCTTTCCACGTCCTAGGTTAAGTTCGAGTATACTTTGAACTAGAAACATCAGGCCTTAGTCAATCCCACTTGCTTTTCTATGTATAAATCGCATCATAAATCATCTAATATTCCTGTAGTATAACAATATTATATCCTTTAAAAAAACTTAATTTAAATGTTAAAATAGCTGCTATGAACTAAAAGGTTTCCTGTTCCTGGCCTTTCTAGCTTTTACACTATTCGAATGGACTCATCGCTCACTCAGTCGGATGAACCGAGAAGTCCTTTTAAATCTGCATTATGGAATATTAACACGTTGCCAAGTATGAAATTGAAAATGCAAGGTTTCATCTCAAAGGAATTGTATCACAAAGCGTCATGTGTACAGACAGACAGTAGTATACTACATATATTTATTCTGGTCTGTATTGCAAATGTTTCTTGGGACTCCTTTTCTTTCTAGAGCTAAACTTTTCTAGTTTGTATCGCGAGACAAAAGTTATTCTCTTGTAGTTGTTTTGATACGTCGACGATGTTTGCTCCTTCTGAAGTTGTAAATTCATATCCATTAGAAAAATGAAGTGATCAAAATGATGTAGTGGCTAAATGTTATTTACGATTTCTGAACTATCCACCAGTACTATCAAAGTTGATTATTTTCTATTATTATTATTATATTATTATTAAATTCTAAGCAAATTTTCTAACTGCAATACGTAGTTTATCATTTCAGCCGAAAGACGGTCCACTGGTGGTCCAAGGCCTCTCCCAAAGATCTCCATAACGATCGCTCCTGCGTTGCGTGCATTCAATACGTAGTTCTTCTTCTTTTCGAGTCGACAGCAAACTCAGACAGTCTCGGCCCAGAAACCAGCCACACGAATAGCGTCGTCAGTAGCCTTCATCAAGTCCTCTCGCGTGCAGGCGACAGAACAAGAAGGGCAGCTAATGAAATGGTAAATTTTCTGGGTCCCATACCACACAACCACTCTGGATTGGAATCCCCTATGAATCCCCATAAGTACAAGTTATCCCTAGTCCCACCTACCTGGGTCTCCTGACCTAAGACTCCTGTCTGTTTTAGGATTACCAGATAGGCCATGGCTGTTTATGACCAGGGGGGAGATTTTCAGCTATCGGGACAAAGGGGTTAGGTAAGGAGACACTATTTTGCTAAAGCCCAACTCTCGCCTCTGCAGGGTCGACTGTTAACAGAGTGGATGGAAAACTAAATACGTAGTGGTAGTCCGAAAATTGGGCTATTATCACATCCATATATTTTCGTCATACTGTATGTATTGCACATGTGTATGCCGAATGAAATTTCAGTGCACTGCGACAAGTTGAAGTGACGCTGCTATTGAAGGCATTCGACGAATCCACCAATCAAAATAATCGAGTTCGTTAGTTCCACCCGTCTGTCGCATTTAGACTCTTGTGTGAAATATGGAACGCTCCTATTGAAGAGCGCTCTCGACACGTCCGGTCCAATAGCAACTTTACTGATTACATTATAGCCACGTTTTTGATACAACGGTTTTTAACTAAAACATCAAATACAAATACAAATACAAATATTCTTTATCACACAACATCCTTTAATTTTTTAGAAATTATTTAGTTTTTATACCAATTTATAATGAGAAAATATGTTTGTTGGTTTACATTTAATAGGCTCCGGAACTACAAAATCGATGGTAATTAAACGGTACATAGATAAAATATAATTTTTCATTCTCACGGTAATCACTGTAAAATTATCTCAATAATATTGGCTATCTATTACTTTCATAGATTTAATAAATTCTATCATTCCTAAATTTTTTTTTTATTCTACTCTATGATACTTAGCACTACTCTTGATTTATTATAGAGCTTTTCGTTGTAAAAGGGTTTGTCTATTTGGTGATGAAAAGAACAAAATTTACCAAATTCAAATATTACCTATTACAAAAACAACTAAAAACGGAAACTGTCTATCATTTATCTTTCTTGCCTCGGAAGTTCAACCGAATTTTTTGTTGCTTAAAATTTGACTATGAAAATCTCCCGTTGCTTCGCCTGCAAAATGGCTTGGCGAACGTAATTTGTTTTTGAAGCGATTGATTAATTTACCTATTTTAGCGTGAAAACTGTACTCGTGTGTACGGGTCAGATTGAAACTGGCGACACGGCTTAACTTCGCCGAATATTAATTCCACTAAATCCCCTAGAATTAAACGGACCAATTGCTTAGCAAACAAATCTGTTTGAAAGCTTCCATATGAATTTTACAATTCAAAACGTTTACGATTTGAATCCGCAATCGGAAAACGTTAATGCTCGATCTGGAACAAAAGTTTTTAATAATTCCTTCGCTATTTTTGTCAGTTTTAGTTTAGTTTTTTAAACGAGTGTTCACGAAAATATTGCATCGTGTGTGTTGTTATAGGAACCTTAAACGTATATCGGTCGGTTATTTTAATATCTTGAATGCGAAACGAGCGTCTGGCGTGGTCGGTTCACTTTCACTATCGCGCTAATGTTTTGACTTGTTTATTTTTAACGCTTTAGTTTTTACATTATCTTAATGCAGGTTTCTTTAATTTTGTTTTTAAATTTCTCATTTTACTGGGTATCGTCATACTGACTGTCACTTTCTTTCTTTGCAAGTATACATGCAGTATACAATTTAGGATTATATTCTTGCTGCTACTACTATGATTTTAACGAGCTACTGGGCTCGATTCTGCGTGGCCGCTAAAATATCAGAATTTAAGTTGCTATGTCTCTTTCACGTTCTTATGAACGAAAAGGGACAGGTGATTGCCTACATTTAGACACGTCAAACTTCGATTTTACGCGTAATTTAGCAGGAATTTAATTAAAAACATCCCGACCAAATTAAACTGAATTTGACAGCTGCGCTGCTTATTTTAATTATCATTCATTCAAAATTAAATTCATTCAACTCCCCATCCTTTTCGATTCCCATATGAATGAAAGAGACCAACAACTTCAATTTAGAGATTTTAGGGGCAGAATTGAGCCCATTGATTGTTTTACAAGCGGATCACGCTTATAATTATTAGGTTGTAGTGAATCAATAAGGATGGTATAATATTTTGATTGGTCAAGGATGAATCGTGACTTGGCCGACTCGTTAAGACAGTCACGCGCCTGATCCAAAGCCCCAACGTGACTTAGGCTTTATAGATGTTCTTAATATACCGGGCGTGATCGTTACTTCCTGCACTCTATTTAATCATACTAATATTATAAAGAGGAAATATTTGTATTTTTGTGTGTGTGTATGTTTGTAATGAATAAACTCAAAAACTACTGCGCCGAATTCAAAAATTCTTTCACCAATCGAAATCTACATTCGCCCTGAGGCTACCTTTTACTGCGGGAAAATGCCTCATTCCCACGGGAAAAACTGTTAACGCGGGCGGAGCCGCGGCGGAAAGCTAGTATAGATATAAGGAGTCTTATTCAATGCCACGTGTTGCACTAGTTTCAGTTTAGTTATAACTTGAATTTTAATCATCTACCTCTAACAAAGGAAACAGGGACAGATATGAAACACAATATCAAAATTGTGTTCTCCAATAACCCTTGCTACAATGTCCAAAGGTCGAATAAATAGATCCATTTAGATACTTCCGCGGAGGGTAATACATTCCGTTTATTGAAACGTGAATATTCGTCCTTCAAAGTAGGATATCGCACAATAGTGTCAGGTATCTGACACCTTGTTAGGGAGGTCCCTTTTGAATCCTACCTTCATTGTGTTCTGAGGAGGGTCGCGCTCAGTTTCAAACGCACTTCATTCCGAAGCTAGATAAATAAGGACCCTAATTGAAATTTTACTCAAAGTGGGGCCGGCGTTTTTCGGAATTAATTACGTTTTGGTAACAATGATGTTACGAGACTCTTTTAGACGTCCAGAGCAATTTGCGTTCATTTGACCGTGAAACGAAATTTCGGCTGGAGAACCTCGGGAAATCCTTGGACCTGACACTCGTAAGTGTCTACGAACCAAATTCATTTTCGTTGTATGAAAAATTACTAATTGTATTTACGGAGATTATACTTTAATGGTATTTTTTATTAAGTACGCAATGGTGGTAATTCCCCCACGTTACATTCTTAACTTAAATTTATTTCGCGGTCTTTTTCGTTTATAAAGGAACCAAAAAGTATTTGAAATGAATGGATCCGATTTTGAAATAATGATATTTTAAATAAGAGCGCAGCAGTCAATGTAGGCGACTTTACAGTCGGATTCGGATGTTTTCACATACACACTGTACTAGCACGTACTAGTGTGATCGACGCGTTAGAATTAATGTTTGACTTCTTTGAAACTAGGCAATCTAGTATCCCTTTTTGTTCTGGAAAGCCGGACAAAGGCGTCTATATAGCCTTAAAAACATAAGTTAAATCGGCGCTAATGTTCTAATTTCTAGTGCAATTTTTTATGACTGCCAAATTGGTTTACTGGATTGAGGTCGTTGGAAACGTCTTGCGTGCATCAAGGGGATCTTAAGATGTCTCTAAAGCACGGTTAGTGGTCTTAAGCTATAACTCACAGCCGGACGCTCGCCGCGTCAATCGCTCAACGTCAATTTGACCACCGTCGATCTTATACGTTCAATAGGAGTCGGCTCCAAAGAAATGGAAGCGATTTTTCTTACAGAAATACAATTAGAACGAGAATTTCCTGTTTTACAATGGCGCCGACGCGAGTTATATTTGATTGGATCTTTAGTTTGATATTCGAAAGTGGAAGTGATACTCGTAACTTGTGCAATATTTACAGTGATTTAACTTGTAAGCAGCATCAATATCATTGAGGATACATATAAGATTATTCCTACAACGGTGAGTAGAAATCTACTAGCAGATGATACACTTCAAAACATCTCTTATTCGTCAGTCAATGATTGCTTGCTATATCTCCTCTATATAGCCTTTATACTGCCACTCATCCATCCCGGTCTTGTGATATCTGCATCTAGCAAGATCCAACCGACGTGACAATATCGTTGGGCCACGTCGGAAATGTCAATACGAGTATTGGCAAAATTGTTGCTTCTTTGACAATTACACTCAAACCGACTCTATTTTCATGACGAAATAAATATTGGCCAGGATATAATTACGTGTATATTAATACCTATATCGCCGGCGCGGTGCAGTTCAGCAGAAATAACTTGATTGGTCCGTCCACCAGACGTATGCCAGAATTAACACATAAAAACATCTGCCAATACAGATTTATCGGGCGTAATATGATCTGAAATATCTGTCATCATTCATGTCCGTATATCACGATCGATGCACATGTGTTGTTTATCCACAAATTAAGTAATGAATTCATTTTTTCGACAGATATCATATCTCTGGTGTTGGCGTTCGCCCGATGAATTACGAGTAAAATTAATTCGGACCGCGCCACCGAAATCCATCCAGCCTTTTGAATAATGCAAACAGTTTATTGGACCGAACGAATACGTTATGCATTTCATAAATGGTATTGTTTTAAACTGTTGTCGTTTTTGTGTCTATCTCCTCTAATACAAATGATTTTCGGTCTGCTAGCTCCGAGGTTATACTTTCACCGGACTTCTGTATGCCCCGGTCAGATCCGTTTCGAATTTTTTGCAGTCAATTTGCGGCTGCCAAGCCATTTAATCTTAGCCATGAATAAATGTGATTTGTGTGGCTTTTTTATTGCATTAGCATCGGGATGGTGCGCTACGTTACTCTTGATATAAATTTATTTGAATTTGTGCTGGCATACATCATGGATATCACTTTATATCTCTCGTGTTATCAGGCATACTTTTAGCGCCGAGTTCTGTACTTGCTTGCTTATCGTGTGGGTATTGAGGTTAACCTACACACACACTGGTGTCGGAATTGCTCACAAACCCTGGTGTCGGAATTATAGAACCACCTTGGGTTTCCGACATGGCTCCTGTAACAACTACATACCGTCATCCGGCTGAGCAAACCTCGTAAAGGCCACCTCTTGTAAAAATCCTTCTTTTACAAATTGCACAAAAAATGCGCAGTATTTGCACTATAAAATGTATGCATTTGTTTTAAAGCTCTAAAGACAATCATATAGTAACTAAAAACTACAGAATTATTATTTACCTATCATACTTTTTTTTCAGTAGGTACTTTTTTGTGATTCCCGTAAAAGATTTTTGAAAGCATTTAAGAGGTTTTCTCAGCCTGGTGACGATACGTAGATCGTAGCCGGAAGCAACGGCTTTACGTGCCTTCTGAAGCACGAAATCATCTTTCTTTTCGGACAATCAGTAGATTCAGCCTGCAATTTCCTAACTAAACTAGGAAAGTGATATTTGTTCGACGAGTCCCCATCGGGATTCAAACCCGGAACCTCCGTAATGTCAGGCGAGCTTTTGACCACTCGACCACGGAGGCTGTTACTAGTTAGTTAGGTAGGCGAGTTTTATAAATATTGATGATTAAGTGTAAATTAGTATAAGCTTTTAAAGCTTCATTAACTGGACAGACAGTAATGCCATTAGTTACTTTAGTGTTGCAAGCGAAGAGAAGACAGCTTTGTTTTTGAAACATAGGCCTTAATGTAATGACCTAGTTCGCTCGCTATTTTGCAAGTGGATGCCTGTCGAGCGAGAGGCTTTTGAATTTTGCATACTTTTTTGCTGAAGTATAAATTATTCTGCGCAAAAAGGTTACGCTCTTCATTTAATGTATTTTCGAGTAATATTGAGAGAAGACAATAGCTGGTTGATTTCGTAAGTAAGTTATACCACTTTTGCCGCCCGTATATCTGCATTACTGCCATATTCCCTTGCGTGTGTCAATACCCATATATGCCACAGATAAAACAATATTACACAACGTGTCCCGGTTTCGGAGATGCGTCACCACTACAGCGAAACGAAATGTCACAAAAACACCAAATGTTTTTTTTTATATGTAATTCTTTTTGCAGTTGCAATTTGACCTATGGGTATTGCAGATGATATACGAATGCGTTCCGTATTTTATGTCCGATGTTTATTTTTACGACGGGTTGACTGTCGTGTGCGTAATCGCATTTTTTTCACTACTGATTCAATTTCAGACGCTAACTGGTTTATTTTTACAGATACTGAAACAAAAAACTTCATTTGCGTATCTGAAAATAAAGTTTCAGTTTAATTTAGACTAGATAAAACTATAGATACCTTCGTTTTATAGATTTTAAAGTTTCTAACAACTTCTTAAGTCTGCCAACTAGACTTATCTACTTTTAACTTATTTTGCTGTGAGAATTTCAAATTCGAGTATGTTTGAGAGCAGATAAATAAGACATCTTAGCGTTAGTAGGGTTTCAAGCAAGTCTTTTGTTATAATGCAAATATTATTTTTTTATTCACTCTAGAACAGAGGATGAGCAGAGCGTAAGCTGCTGTATACTACCTACCTTGTAAACATAGAATGCTTTAAGGATTTAAATAGTGTTGATGTATAAATGAGAACCAAAAGAGTAGTATAGTAAAATTCTATATATTTCTGATAATAATCCTTTACTTATTTGATGCTATTTACTCGTATGTTATTTTATTAAAATCAAACGAATGGATAATACTTGTAAATTAGAATTAAAAATATACTTTATTAGAGACTAGAACATACAGTAACATTATAACTCATACTCGTAACAAGGAAAGAAAGTGCACATGTAGGCAGCATTATTACTTAATTAATAACCATTTTAACCTTAATAGATAGAGATGAATGATTTTTTTTTTATTAACTGTACTGCGTTGCGACTGACTATCCTTAAGCTGCGTTTCCACCAGGGATAGACGAGGATGCATAGCGAGTCTAGCGAGTAATGTGTTTGTTAACAACCAATAGAATCGCTGCTTGGACCGATTTAATTGATTCTTTATAAACACCGATGGCTGACCCATACGTCAAACCCGTGAACGTGGTGCTGCTTGGGGGGACTGGTCTACTCTAGTCGATTGCCGGTTGTTTTATTGGTTATAAAATTTAGATTTTCTACTTTGACTGGTTGCCTTCCTCTAATTGCATATTTAGTTTGCACTCTTTGTTATATTAATCAAATTGTATAAAATAATAAGTAGGTAAAAATATTTTTGAAAAGATGCAACGCCTGTGGAGTTTCTTTCGGAGAGTTCTTCTCCACAGAAGACAGCCAAATCGTGAACTCTCCTCGACGTCGAAAAGAGATCTTACTTCGAATAAACACATTTTGAATTTTGAACACCTTCCTCGCTACGCATCTTCGTCTATTTCTGAGGTAAACGCAGCTTTATTCAAATTGTATGTACGTCCTCGGCACGTGAAGAGCTGGGTTATAAATCTTTAGAAGCTCAAGGCTGATTGGAGGAATATGGTCTAATCAGTAGATTCATGATTCAGTATCAGTAAGATGTGATAATAAGCGGATACGTTGTCAGCTAAATGCGTCTACTGTGTCATCATTCGTATCAATTTGTCAAACGTGTCTGATTCCAATATAGGTGTTTATCTTTCTAGTGTCAAAGAATACGAGAACTTGACTATAGACTTTAGCCATAAATATTCGTCTTCTTTCTGTTTTGTTTTGACTCAGTTTTGAGTAGGCTTCGAAGTTGGTTGCTTAATATTAAACCATACTTAAAGTTATTTATTGAAATACTTAGTAATACAATGGAAAACAGGAAAACAAAAGACTAGAGCCAGCTGTAGTTTTAGAAATCAATGCTTAAAAATATGCTTTCTTCAAGTGTTTAAAAAATATGACAAATAAAGTATACCTATATGAGGTACAATAAAAAAGTTGTGTGGTCTTTTATATTGTTTTTATAAAGTGTTAAATAACAATAAATAAATAGAAATCCTTTTTTGCATACAATAAATCATAAATCACACCAATAAGCATACAAAAAAAAATGCAAATAAAAGAATCGTCGTAATCTATTTTGAAACAAACACAAACTCAATAAGAATGTTTTAATCCAAAAGTAATTTCACAGTTTAAACTGCTATAATAAACTAGAAACTCGTTAAATGGGCCGATCGGTATTTCAAAGCCAGTAGTTAAGAGCGATTCGATTTAACGCATCACTCCGCGTTCAATTTGCAATTTGCAACTTTCAGTACAGTACATACTCGTAGCTGCCAATTCCAGTTCATTCTAGCAATCTGTTTGTTAAAGTACCTACTTTAGCCCACTACCAAAATAAATTTAGTTTAGTTTTTTATTACTCGTCTGATTCCATTTAAACTAAACCCGCCTACTGCGATGGGCAAGATGTTCAAAATAAGTCTTTAGTTGCTGAGTTGCCTTCGCAAATGTTAAACTCTTACCCCATAACTATGAGTTCCGTATATCTAAAAATATTCAATAGTAGCCTGCAAATATGACACTTAATTTAAAAAATAACAAAACATTTTGTATGAAAATAAAAGATTGTTTTTAATTTGCAGACTGGTAGTAAACCTACAAATTAATATTAACTTTATTTTACGCTCTCAATATGATGATCTTGTATCAAGTAGCACAGACTTTCGGATTATGAATATCAATTGGAGTGAATCTTAGAAATCATTTTATATTCGAAGTGTCATCTTCTAAAATATAAGTTCTTTAGTTGATCAAAGACAGTCTGGCTCTAGTGCTTAGTATAATTTCTCAAAGGTGAAAAGTGCTGTTATTTATCTGAAAGAAATGGAAATAATATTCAGGTGGCGTTCGTTTGTGCGATTTTGATTTGTGAAATTGAGAATCGTATCAAGATACCTTCAGCGTATGCCATAGAACTATAGTTGGAATATCTTTGGGACGTCTATGGCCCTTCAGGTAACAATTACCCTTCAGGTAGCAACGACCGTACCCGCCGGCGGGGGCGCGGCCATAACCAAAATCAAAATTGATAATCAGAGATGGAGCCCCTCAGGCGTCGTCTCCTTCACGATGTTTTTCAATATCAACGCGCTAGGCCGTGGTCCGAGGCTCCCTCGAGCCGCCCCTAGACGCATTGGTATATGACTTTTTTTGGGGTAGTCTTCCGCTCCCCCGCAAGTCCGGTGAAGCTTGATCCGTCGTACTTTTTCGACTCAAGTATAGGTCAATAAAAAAAAAGACGACTATGGGGCTGGCGGTACGAGTTCTACTTTTTGTTTTAATTATAGTAAGCTATTTTAAGTAGTCGCGTTCATCTCCTGGGTGAGGGCTGCTAATCAACGTTGTTCCACACGAGGAGCAATCAAGTGTTTGACCACATTCTCATGTAGCTAAAGCAATGTATTATGCCTACTTGCTCAAAATATCTTTAACTTATTCAGAATTGCTATTTTATTTTAAGTACTTACATTCAGGAAAAAAATCATGGCATTATTTACCTTTCTCTCTTCTCTTCGGCAGGAATATATATGATTTTTAACAAATTTCGTCTTGCATTGCCTTCACTTTTCACTTTACTATATCTTTTGTAAAACCTAGAAACCAAATACCGCAGCCGCACAGTTCGTCCGAAGCCCCACCCATTTCCATCTGCAATAGGAAGGCATCCCTCATGCTGCGGCTTCCACCCAAACGAACAGCAACCACAAACGGCCATTACTGGCGCCACGCACCATCAAACAAATAGAGGGCTGTAATACATTACATCGATAATTATAGATTAGCCCCGCAATGTATACGCTCATATAAACATGTCGCCTCTGATTTATGGGAGCCTAGTACTGTCTGTACTCAGTGGCCCGCAATGGATCATGATATTAACATTATTAGTTCA
Source organism: Teleiodes luculella (assembly GCA_948473455.1). Classification (NCBI taxonomy): domain Eukaryota; kingdom Metazoa; phylum Arthropoda; class Insecta; order Lepidoptera; family Gelechiidae; genus Teleiodes; species Teleiodes luculella. The sequence goes on along the minus strand of OX419598.1, from coordinate 4,454,897 downwards.
TAAATTAACATACGGGCCTAGCTTCCGAACAACAGAATTAGAAGCCCAGAAACTTTAAAAGCTCTAAATATATTATTTATTTTTTGGTATAAGATTTCAAAAGTTGATTGAATATTTCGACACAAAATTTTATGCCATTTCCTAACAACCTACCATTTACAAGAAATCTCTATTATAAGCCATTTCTGTAATAAATGTCGCTCTGCTACCATAAAAAGGAACGAAATTGATGTAAATAATATAATATTCTCACGGAAAATATAAATCACTGTATAATTTACTCATACATAATGATTTTAGTCTGTACTTAAATCAAATTATTCGGAATCAGATTAACTTTTTGAGTACGTACTATTATTAGATCTAGTAGACATTTGCTGACCTTCGTTTTTTTTGGAGAGTAATATAATCTTCTTTATAATTGATTGTATAATTGCCAACTTTATTGGAGGTCCCTACTTTCTGTCGCAATTTTCCAACTTTACAATATTGACTTTTTTAAATAGACTTGATCTTGTTTTAGTTTGTGCCTGTCGAGCTTTTTATAATGCTTTAGTTGGACTACGCCGCGCCTTAGCGATTTGTAGTTTTCCAATTTCAAACGCTACGGGCTACTACGGCACTACGAGACGTGCAAAATCTATTCTGAACAGTCCGATTTGACTTAGTAACTAAATTCATAATATTCCTAAGTGAAATGTAGAAGTAACTCTGCAAATAGCATGTCAATAAAGCTCAGTGAGAGATTAATTCTGTCTCACAGACTTTTAAATTGAATAATTTAGTTGTAACAAATAGCAAAAACATTGCTACATTCAGTTAATTTACAATTCCAAGCCATAACAATAATAATCTCAAAAATTAACCCTTAGCAGTTGCGGGATCTCTAGTGTATAAATTAAACAAATTGGTCTTTAACAAACAGCGTTGCAGGGTTTAAAATACGGTTTTGGGGTTGGTAAACCTAATTTATACTATAGCTTTAAATTATGCAATGAATTCCCGGTTGAAATTCGCAGGAGCCAGTGAAAATGGTCCGTGGCCCGGGTAGAGATAACGTACCTACCTGGGCGTCGGAGGCCACGAAACTAGATGTTTACGGGTTCCATACGTGAATAATGTTAGAATTTATATCGCCACTAAAATATTATGAAACACGTCACTGTTTATGACTAGTTGTTCTTATTTGACCTAATTATTAATTTTATAATTCCTAAGTGGATTTAAAATTTACAAAGTGATAGTTTAAATTTATTTATATAACTGAATTTGCAGGCAATCATAATTCCTAAGAATTCCTAACCAAATATAAGTATGAAATATTTCTTTCAAAAATACATGACATCATGACTATTATAATAAATAACTAACAAATGAAGTGAAGTGAAGTCGAACTCCTTCAGGCACTTTAGGTTTAATTACCGGAATGCCCAATCGGGTCATTAAGTCTATTTCCTTGAATGTCTATTCTCCGAAGTCCGAACATCCCTCTCACTTAATGTAATTTTTCCCGGAATGTCCCTTTACTTCTGAAAACGATATTTTTCAGTGTTTGATTACCATGTGGGTTTTGAGGTTAACCTATCTCACAAACTGGAGCAAAATTATTTTTTCAGTTTGATATCATTTTGTAATCACGAGTGAAATGATAAAATGTGTCGAGTTGCAGAATAAGAGCAGTTGCAAATGGAAAAAATCTCAATGAAGACAGGTTGCGAACAGGACAAATTGCGGACGGGATAGGTTACAAACGCGAGACGAGTTGCGAATGAACAACTCTGCTACAAATTCGATAATAAAATCAGTATGTAAATAGCGCACACATTGCGCTAATCTGTCAGTTCTGTTCCATTAAACTGAGATATCACATCACTAGTTTTTAGATAGTTAAATAATTTATTTTTGTTTAGTCTTGTATAGGTACATTCGTTTGAGACAAGAGCTGGCCTTTTTGAGAGAAGCTTCTTAAACTTCAGATGTCATTGTTTTTAAAAAACCTATTATATTTAAATAAATTTTACTTAGATTTGAATAGCCGCTTGCTGCTTCAATACAATTTCTACAATTTGGCTGTCTTCTTCTCCACAGAAGACAGCCAAATTGTGAACCCGCCTCGACGTCAAAAAATGATTTGTGAAATCTTACTTTGAATAAACACTATTTGACTTTGACTTTGACTTTGACTTTGACTGCGTAGCCTATCGCCGGTAGATAGAATTCACATTCCGTGGAAGCGTTCGGGGGAAGCATCTTGACTTCCTCTCCTCTCGTCGGCGCTGGATTTACTGATTCCGCCTACAATTAATACCGGTCTTCCAACACGGATACCTAGCATCGCTTTGCTCACCGTTGATGTGTTAATATGGTACACTCTCGGGTTTCGGTAGCGAAAGTATTAATTTTGAAAAGTTGCGATTTTGTTTTGGTGTAAGCCAAGTACCAACCAAATTCCTTAAGTTTTATTTAGTCAACCGTAACAAAACAGTAAAGTTACATCTGTCTCATAGAGTTCTTCAAATCTCATAAGTAAGCTACATCCCTTCATCTTTGTATGATCTGATAGATTAAAATTAAACTAAATCGTTTATGTAATTAAGAATGGTAGTAACTTAAGTAATTTCTTAACCAGAAAAATCGTTTACTCGTAAAATGAAGTCCGGTGGTGGGTATATTTTAATGAAACTTTATAGCGCTGAAATTAATCGGAACTTAATTCGAATCTAATAATTGCAATCATTTAATTGAAGACCTACTCCTATTACAAATATTCATAAACAAACAGTAATTAGAGGTGGGTCACCGTCCTAAAATTTCATTATAAATTCAAAGAAGATTATTCAAAGCCAGAGTTTTATCACAATTTTATTCCAAAGGAAAGTTTACGAGGGTCGCCAATAAAATACATATTGTAGCCGAAGTAGCAGACACCTCCGCAGACGTTCCCTTATCTCACATCTTGGGTGGAAATAAATTTATTATACGTCTCTAGACATAAGAAATGTAAATGTCGGTATACCCATTTCGCGCTCGAAAGAAGATTGATAACCGCGTCAAAAGAAAATTGTAGTATTTGCCTAAAAACTATGTAGGGAAGCGGTTCACGGCGCTTAGATGGCTATCCTCTTGGTTATAAAGTAACGGAAGATATGGTATGGTTTTAAATGACTACTTGAAGAACAAATAAAGAATTTTTTCAAATTTTTGAACATCTCGCAATGTGATAATTTTATTTTCACTTAGATTTTCGCATTTTTTTCTAAGTGTTAGTTACATAATTTTACTAAGCATTTTTCATCATAATCGCCACCTTCGTCTGTCTATACCCAGCTTCTTGACTTTCTAATACGGTACCTATCTATGACCTCAACATAACTTTTTTTTCATTTATTTACATGAAATGAGTAAACTCATATTTTGTAGTCCACAACTTACACTATATGACGCGCATTCGTATCATCGAAAAAAGAAGGAAATAAGTGGAAAATTCGTGAAAATATTTCTGTGCTACATTTAATTTCTAATGAAAAATTTAAATCGACCATATTAATTCATTAACGTTAAAAAAAAATTCTATGCGACGGCGTTCCGTCAGTTACGCCCACTCGTATACATCTGCAGTTTTTATATCTGCGGTTATCCTTCATAGATTTCCATCAGTGCGGAAACCTTGCTAAAGTATCGTGTACCAAATTGCCTCGGAGGAAGCTCAGGAAAAAAGGAAAATAAGGCGACATCGGGTCGGTCATTACGTTAATGCGAGACTAAACTTGATTGATGATCCCTGGCTCCGAATGTTGACCTGGCCAGGGGTGCCGGAGCTAAGCGTGCGAGAAAATTACGGCACGCTACTCAAATCACCAACTAGTAGTTAAATAACCGGCAGTAAATTAAGAAACATTTGAAATTGTGGCTCTTTAAAACTTTCTCCTTGGTATTAATGTTCTGAGCTAAATTACATAACTGCCAGAAGTAAAATACTAGAGATCTCAATTATATTGAAACTCCTGTTGCAAAACAATGCTACTAGCCTATAGAGTAGAGCTTAATAATAATAATAATCTTTATTTGCATAAAATGGGGTATACATAATGGTGTTAAAAATAAAATAATAAATTAAGCCTCTCCACATTTAGTCAAAGCACTATGACATGCAAACATTTATAAAACTCAACCAGGATTACTTTAGTTAACTTAACACTTAACTTAAATTCTAAAAATTCTCTTATTGAACCATTACTTCTGGACCAAGTCATACTGTTGCTATAATCCCCACGCTTGGTAAACGGGTGTCGACCGCGGCTGTTGTTGTTGTTACATTGCTTCCCATTCCCTGGAACCTGGGTATATTCCCTTGGAGGCCTGAGACCCTCACCACGACATCCACTGAAAGAGTTGGGTTGGTTCAATTCTAAGCCGGGAACCACGGCGACTACCACAGTGTGATTATGATAATAAACTTTACATAAAATCTTAAATCAATGAATAGACTTGAGCTATCCGTCTATTTGGACGCGGCTGTCACATTTTTTACCCAGAAGCGTCATCTCCCTGTACGCAAGTGCCTACTGTTCAGTGAGTTGCAACATTTCCTGCAGCGGAGCATGCAAATGTGCACTTTCTAGCGTGAAAATGTGCAGAACTGAAAGGTTTGCTTTAGCACCCCTAACTGGGTTGTCGCCTAGTCCATCCATTTCATGGCCGCTTCCACGGTCTGCTCCTGTGTCCTCCATGTCTATAGATCTTACAATAATATTGTTCACACAAAATATTTTCTGAAGCATTTGTATAGCTTGAAACCTAAGACACTCATAAAACAGAATTTATTTATAGAATTGTTAAAAAAATTGTTAAGTAAAGCGAAATGCTTTTTGATGGTTGTTGCTCCTTTACGGTATTTAAAAGACAGAAGACGAAAGGGACGCTGTTATGCGTTAGAATGAGATAAAAATACACCGCGCTCACTCTTGCGCATAACTGCGTCTTTCGTCTTTTGTCTTTTGTCTCCCGTGAAATATAATACTTTGAAACGGCAAAATGAATTCAAACGAAAGTATAAATACTAAATCAGTCAGTCTCTATCTTTGTATAGTCATAAAGCTAGTAGACATTTTTTGACCACCGGAACTTTTTATTTTCAGGAGACAAGTAATAGAAAAAAAAAGTATTTTTTTTTTTGAAAACTCATTGTTGTTGTAACTAGGAGCGACCCTTCCTAACCTGTCGTTGCCAAATGCGCGTCGCTCGGTCCAGCAGCCGGCGTTAGTGTCTCTTAATTCCTCCCATCATACGCCGGTACGAGGACTGATTCATTTTTGGACTTAGGTGATTTATAGCCTGCGAGTTGCGGAGATAAATGCTCGCCTATCATCGCATTCTCAGGCTTTTAAAGGTGAACATACCTTAACAGACATACAGACAGTCACGTGTTTGTAGTTTCAGTTGAATAGTGTTTCAGGTCCGGTGAAGCTTGATTTGTCGATTTCGCTACTGAAGAAGCATACCTAGGTCAATTTAGAAAATAGGAGAAGTAAGATACTAGTTCAGTAGTGATACTAATACAAAGTTCAAAATGTGTTTATTCGAAGTAAGATTTTACAAATCACTTTTCGACGTCGAGGAGAGTTCACAATTTGGCTGTCTTCTGTGGAGAAGAACTCTCCGGAAGAAACTCCACAGGCGTTGCATCTTTTCAAAATTATTTTACATACTATTTGATTTATATAACAAAGAGTGCAAACGAAATATGCAATTAGAGGAAGGCAACCAGTCAAAGTAGAAAAACTAAATTATATAACCAAATAAACAACCGGCCATCGACTAGAGTAGACCAGTCCCCCCAAGCAGCACCACGTTCACGGGTTTGACGTATGGGTCAGCCATCGCCGGGCTCAACCATATTACGTACCTTTGAATTTCTTCGCAGGTTTGTGCAGGTTTGCTCACGATGTTTACCTTCATCGTAAGAGTGTCAAATAAACGTACATTTGAATTCGAAAACACATTGGTACGTGGCGAGGCTTGAACCTGCGAACTTCCAAATGAAAGTAAACTACTAGCCACTTGGCAACCGACGCTCTTACTCCAGACTGATTCATTTTCGGCCTTAGGTGATTTATAGCCCGCGAGTTGCGGAGATAAATACTCGTACGAAAGAGCCGTTAGAAAACTTTCTGCGCCGCCGGCGAATTAGGCGTGATGTATGGTTGATGGGTCCTATTAGGTTATATTATCATAATTTACTCTACTTCGGTTGATGTATTTGTGATGATCTATGATTGAGGATTTAATATAAAATAAAGGTTGCGAAGTTATGATGTGTTGTTCTACATATCGCATGTTCTATAGATATTTAAAAATAACGTTAGTGTAGTGTACTTATTCTAGATAGTAGGTTTTGTGTAGTGTGGATTAAGAACACTCACTTTCTTTATTCACTTGCTTTTTTTATAATCCCATTCAAGATATTTCCACCAGTAACTGCTTCTACATTGTTTGTGTCAACGAACTTGTTCATTGCCGTGTCCACAAATAATTCACATTTTAAATATTACTCCTATTTATATTTCGAAGGTACGATAACGTCATTAAGTAAATCACGTATCATCGTTTCTGTTGCGGCCATTTGGTTTGTCTACAAATCAGTTCCAATCACCGCCGATAGTAGCACACTTGTGTTTCTAATGCATTCAAAAGGCAGCTCTGATTATATAGGAACAGGTTCTAGTTTTCCAGCTTCACGCGCGGTGATCCTAATTAATAACAGCGATCAATTAGTAATACTAGCGTTGTGAATTCACCCGATTTGTGCGTACATTTTCACAGTTCGATGAGCTGTTGCCTAGTCAACTCAAGTTGAAACGTCCCGCTGTAGACGAACTATACACGCCAGGTGTCAGGCTAAATTGGTCAAATACTGTAATGGAATAATTAAATTATTTTCTTAAATTAAAGTGAGATTCAACTACTTAACGTAACCAATAATGTCGGAAACGGAAAAGTGCTAGTGCTTAATTACTTTTCCAATCTACTAGTTTCTTGTTTGTGAATTTGATCAAATACTCGTTTTAAGTTAATTGTATAGTAACAAGCAAGATACTAATATCTTCAATCTTGCTAGGAGCGGTGATTAATAAATCGGTTGCGCGTTGATAAACTTTTAAATAAATGCTTTCTTATTGCCGCTATAAAAAGTTGATACAAATCTTGTCTTGATAGTTACAGCCGTTCTAAAGTAATGCGCGATTATACATACACATACATTTCGGTGTTTTTTTTAATTTACATCAGCGTGTAAGTGACGAATTAGTAAATACTGAAATAACATTAAATTAAAAATTTTGAAAACTTCAGCTACAAAACCGTTACTTGATCCTTTCAAGAACTAAAAAAGAGCTGATATGTTCTTGGATCATAGCTATTCTTAGCTCTCACTCTGGTTTGTAACACATTGCAAACAAAAAAAACTAGATCGTAATCGGCGCATCCGTTTAGGAGTTACGATGCCTGCATCTTTCCCGAAGAGCTTTTTCAGGAACCAAAAAAAAAAGAGTATACAATATTCGACACTCCCATAACAAAAAAAGTCTATTAATTGGACAGCTTGTATGGTGAAGTCAACAACTTTTTATTTCTTCCCGGGAAAAGTTTCATTAGGAAAGTTGCTCAAAACCGTCGACTGAGCATGTCCCTTTCAGTAGGCTTACTACGAAAGAAGCGACAAGCTCGAGAAGCTGTCAAACGCGACATATTCTTCTTTTCGTGTCGATGGCAAGTCAGATACAACTTTATTCTGTCGGCCCAGTGTCGCGACATATTGGCAAAACTACTATGGCTCCAATGTCACTATGTCGCGTTTGACAGCTTCTCGAGCTTGTCGCTTCTTACGTAGTAAGCCTACAGCAATTACTTATTATAGCCGTCGCCTACACCTAGAATATAAACACACCGTAATTTACTGTGTGCAATAAAGTATATTGTAAGTATTGTATTTTATAAATAACAATTACTTGATTGCAATACGAATGTAAATATTACAACCGAAATTGCAACCCCGAATGGAAAGGCGAATGTGAATTTGTGAATGTGAGCGGTCGTCCTTGCGCCGGCGCGGCGCCGCAATCTTTACACAAATTACATACAATCGAAACGTGGCATAAACTAGCCCTTACTCGTTAGCATTTAAGTCGGCCTATATTTTAGTTTTACGACTCTACAATACTGATGGTACTTATGAAATGTAATAAGAACGTGAATAAGAATTACATCGTGACTGAACTATAGCACAGAATACCAAATATGACTATAGTCTCACTCGTTTGTACTAAATAAACCATGGTCTAAGAAAACAAGGTCTAACACTCCGACCACGTGACTGACACAAGCCTACGTCATTTCTACGTCATTTTACCTGTTCATCCTTGTCGAATGCGTGTAATAGACAAGGATGAACAGCGCGAAAATCTTGTTTTTTTTTTTACTTTTTATTGTATCATAATATTCTCATGTCTTTGAATACAAAATAGTCCATGTCCAATATCCTTGTAATAAAACATCGAAAAGTCCTGTATAATGAGTTCTTATCGATAACCGATTATTTCAGAGAAAAATAAATAAAAAGGTATAAGAAATAAATCTAACCTTAGATAATAATATTCATTTGCTTTTATTGTGCGAAGTAATTTAGTACCGGCTTAGGTAATAATCGAAACGTGGCTGTATCATTATGTATCATTTGCTTCAGAAGATAGTTATCATAGCATTTCGTTGCCAAATTATCACAACCATAAAATAAGCATAATTGCCGGAAAATAAGCAATCATGTTACGGATTGGGCTGCGGCTACACGTGCTGGCAATTTTGTTTTTGCAAAAAATATTGCATACTAAAGTTATTTACTTTTTTTATTAGTAACTAGCTGCCCGCTTACGGCTACGCCCGCGTTAGTTTTCGCCTTGTCTTGTGGGATGGAGATGTTTTCCAGTCTGATAAAGTAGCCTATGTCACTCTCTACCTCTGACATTTAATAAGCGTAACGAAACAAACAGGCAGAGTTACTTTCGCATTTAACTTAAACTACGCACATGCTCACAGTTTTTTCCTTAGGAATTAGGTATTTTCCCGCGGTAAAAAGTAGGCTATGTCCGTCCCCAAGGTCTAATCTATCTCCATACCAAATTTCATCAAAATCGGTTCAGTGGTATTGGCGTGAAAGCGTAACATTTATTTCATTAACAACTTTCGTATTTATAATATTATTAGTAGGGATTATAATATGTTAGTAATATTTTAAAACGCAAATTCAAGAAAACACCGTTTATTTTTACCGGATCTACTTAAAAGTGTTAAAAGTAAGTAAAGTATTAGAGTAATAAAAGTCTTTAAGTAACATTAAGGTCAAGTGAAAGGGCAAAACAAAAAAAAAGCATTGGTCATAAACGCTCAATTGAAGTCCGTTATTTCCTCAACAATTCGAAATATTACTCACAATAAGTCGTGACTTTTTGTACATAAAAAACAAGCCTTTTCTTTTTGTTCATTTCACTCTGGTTTCTTCACGGTCTTTCTCGTTTGTAAACAAAGAGAAATTTCATGGAAAAAACAATAAGACAGCGCTGGTACAGTTGAGAAGTCTTCGCGATAATTAAATTTGCATTTTAAAGCAACCGCGTGCATAATGGCGACTTCACATTTAATTATATTCTTGAGTACTATGAAAGCTCTTCCGTGTTTATGTTCAGTTTTTGCCATTGACAAAATAGAAATTATTATTTTCTTACACAAACCAATTAATAAAATAAAATGTAAAATTCCGTACAAACAAGATGAATATAAGTTACCCTGAACTGTTTATAAGTAAAAATTTCTTGTTTTTCATGGTAAAAAAACCTATTATAATATTAAGTCAGCGCTCTGGTAAAATATTGCAAGTATTCAAGTACTTTAAAAATTCCTTTGTTTTCGCCGGTGTTTATTATTGAAATTGCGAATGAATAGTTTATTTAATGAAATTGCGAACGAATAGTTGATTACATGGCCCATTAAAAGACAGGTGGACTGGCTGCGCATGAATTAGTGAAGCCAATCCATTTTCAAATAAAAGGTTTGTGCCGGTCCAAAGGTAAGCGTAGAGCGGTGTAGAGCGTTCAAAACGGAATTTTAGATGGTACGAGTAACGGATTCATAGAGAGCTTTCTAATATACATTACTAAGTAGTAGGTACTCGCTTATTGTTACACTCACATTGTTTAAAACAATAATTTATAATTTTGTAAAATATTTTGAAAAGAAGCAACGCCTATGTGAAGTTTCTTCCGGCTAGTTCTTCTCCACAGAAGACAGTCAAATTATGAACTCGCCTCGACTAAACTAAGTGATGTAAATATGCTAAAGATAAATAAATAAATAAATATTTCTGATTTCTGAGATAAAAATAAATACTTTGAACTTTCGTTTTTATAACTTTCCTGTAGTAGGAATACAATTTTTCCTGCAATAAAAAGTAGTCTTTGTCTAAATATCTATCCAGTCAGCTCTCGTAAAAGACGTTTCAACTAATTAATCATCCGTCACGCCGTCTCAAGGGAGACCTTTGACCAGCCGCAGCGGGACCAAATAGAATACAAAGATCGGAAAATGGAAACGAGAATTGTAATCTCATTGATTTTTTTAACTGAAGATATCGTAAAAGCGGTATTAAAAAAATTTCAAAAACTCTAGTGCAGGGGTTCCCAAACTTTTTTTGTCTATTGCCCACTTCGAGAATAAATTATTTCTTAGCGCCCCCCTTTTTTCAACTACTTAAAAACCACTATAACTTCAAATTAAATTAATTAATTATTGTGAGCTATATTAGCGGAGATTAAACATTAATTCTAAACGAGACTTTTACTATAACCCGCAAGAGTTACCTTAAAACCTGAGCGCAGTAGGTAATACACAACTTTTTTTTCTGGGTCTCTTATCACCCCCCTTAAGGCCTGCAGCGCCCACAAGGGGGCGTTATCGCCCACTTTGGGAAAGGCTGCTCTAGTGTAAGGATATCAGTTGTGTTTTTTTAAATAAAATAAACAAGATCGATCGTAGCGTAATTTCACCCTGTATGCGGATACGGTATGTGATCTATTTACCTAGCAATGATATCGTTTTTTATGTTGTTTGTTTGAATATTGTATTGTTAAATATACGAGTAATACGTGGTAATACGTCAAAAAATACATATGTTGTTACCTCTCATAGCTTGCACCGCCTTCCAATCCAGATTCCAACACACACCATTAGTTGGATCCACTCGCAGGCGCTATATAAATTGACCACTATTGGGTTAAGTCTGACGGAGGGCTTCTACATACTGTCTCTCTTTCTCTCTCATTCTCTATCACTTTCTAGATTGACCTTTAATAATTAGCTTTTCAGACACTTTATTCTGTTATTCTTTTTGAGGATCGGCCTATTGCGTATTCAATTTGCCTGGAAATAGGGGCTTTGATTGACTAGGGAATCTGTTTGCGAGATACAGTGGCCAGCTCTTATTAATAGCAATAATTTTATTTGCACAGAAATAGCTCTACAATACATTATAAGAAAGAATACATAATAAACATAACGTAATTAAACATAATAATACATAATAAACCGGCAAATAATTGTGTCCTCGTCATTTAAGAAGCTAAAATAAATCAGGCACCTTTTAGCCCCCGAACATCGCTGCTTCATAAATTTTATAAGATAGGAAAATTGACTTTCAACTAAATCTTTTTGCTTATAATGTTATCAGTTTAGTTTTTATATAGTTTAATATAGCAGTTTAAAATGAAAAAAAAAAACTTGCTATATCGTATTCGTATAAATAAATAGAGAATTTCTATTCTATGATGCAACGACTCTATGTTCATTGGAAATATTACAAACAAACTCCAATTTAGGTCGTCGGTGTAATAACAAAGCTAGTGCCATCCGACTGCAATAACATATCCTCATAAATGCCGGACCAACACAAAACAACCAACGAGAAACAAATATTTACCTAACACTGGAATCAAACCTGCAGCCATTCGAGCTGAATACATACACGCTATTCGACGAATATAGGTCAAAATAATGGTAGAGCAACTTTCAGTGGGCGAAACGCATCGCACCAAAGTTGCGCTCTGCTTGCGATAGATGGCGTTACAAGTATAGTTTAGTTACGGGTTATACTTCTGTGGTTTAGTTCAGAAACTCACGATTTACAATAATTTCATTTTATACCTAAGTTAGCTAGTAGCTACTGATAATATTTCATAATTTAGTAAGCCTATTTACTTTTAGTGAAAATGTGTTTTAGGAAAGTATAAAAGATTACGATGATCGATCACGTTTAGCTTACTTTATTTTCATTCAAAACAAAGTACACTCTAAATCTAAGATTTGTAAGTATATCTGAGCTTTCCTCCAATATGTTTGAAAGTAATTTATAAAAATTTTACTCACAAATAAAATTTCCATTCAAGTTTACGATTTGACCTCCATCGCAGTTTGAGAGATTCTCTCCAAAACGCATCAATCTAATAGCGGACGCCTAAGGTCAGATCCGAATGGCTGTAGTTAGTGGTTAAACCTTTTACCAGAATCCCGCGGTAAAATATGATGAGGCACGATTTATAAGGGTGCAGTAAATGGGGGACGTGCCCTGAATAAAGAAGTTAAATATTTTTGATAAAACGTTAAGGTATATCTGTAAAATATACGATCAATTCGTTGCCGTTATTTTATTACCTTTCGTATGGTCGGAATATAAGATACCTATATCAGGAAGATCAAAATACATAATTGTGTGATACGTTTGTTGCCCGCGTCTGTACCTGTTTCTATTTAGGAGGGCAATGTGTTTGTTATCAGCTCTTACGAGTATACTACGCTATCGATCGAACTTAGCTATTTCCGTGAATTAACTAGGTCCCGGTTGCTCGATTTCACGTAATAACAATCTATATTTCTTGGAAGAACAGAAAAAAATCCAAGTAAAGTGATATGGTTGGTTAGCGTTTGAGTTATGAGATTCACTTCATATATTCATAGTTACTTCACCCAAATATATTCTCCCCTAGTTTTTGTTTCACACTCAAGGCAAAATATTCACCCTGACTAACTTTCACGAGGAAAACAATTATGAATGCAGAGCCGAGGGAGGGCAAAAAGTTTCCGAGATCGTTTCAGTAATGCGAGCTTAAACTAGATGGATGTACAGCGGCGCCTAGCGAGTGCAGTTTTATCTTAACTAAATAGCCTTGGACAGGGTTGCTGGCGTCAAGCCTTCAGGAAGACACTGATGAGAATTAAGACTGGCGTATCTACCGCCTACTTCGCCAAAGTTCTTTACCTAAATTTACTTACCTTTAAGAGTCAGTAGAATAACCATTTCCAAAAAACAACCTACCATACTAATTTAGCTTTAGGCGGCTCAATAATTTGACATTAGGGTTTGTGAGGTAGGTTAACAAAATATAAAAGCTAAAAAAATATAAACTTTTCTTTGTGCTTTATGTTTCTTGGGAAAGGACATTATAGTATGACGGTATTTAGATTACACAAGTTAGCACTGACTGATACAAAAAAATCTGTAATAGTGAAGCTAGAAGTCAATGAATAAATAAATGCGTACAGAATATTAAAGAAATAATAGACATATTAAGCAGCAATAAGAAGTATGTAAAAAGATGTAGGTCAAATGACGCTAGTCTTCAACCAAATGAGCCAATCCACTTTGACGAGTCAAGCCGAGCCAACTTTAAGGTTATTTCGTCGGGGGCAGCGAACCCCATGCATATTTAAAACGCCGGGCCGGACATATAACACGGACTCTTCACTCGGACTTTCTTTTAGTCAAATGAGGCAGAATAAAATAATGGCGGGAAAAAAGGATCCTCGAAAAAGTTATGAAAGGGAGAATCCGAAAGTTCGCTGGCGACCACCCTTTTGCATTTTGTACGTTCTGGTGGGCTCGCGTTATTATTTATGTTGCGTTCCCTTGACCGCAGTCGAGAGCTGCGGCTCGGTTTAATTAATGCTGCCCATTACCCGTACCTCCTCTTCTTCCTAGTGTTACAACAATTATTTTACCAACCTCATTAAGAAGTTTAATGTTGAGAAGGAAAATATTCTTGTCGAGATTCCCGGTATTCAGTTTCCATGTTTTCCTTTCCCTTTGTTGTCCGTTCTCCTTTGTGCTATTGTTATTCAGTTTCAACAAGTTGCGCAACTTTTTCTTTTGTTTATTCAATCGGTTCGAGCATCTTTTTGATTGATACTTTGTAGAGTTTAGGGAGTGATTGATTCAATCTGAAGGGCTTGCCGCGGAAAACTTTTCCACTTTTGCCACGAAACCCCAATTCAGTTTTCGGATTTGTTCGGACAGTTTGTATTAGAATTTATGATTCTGAAATATCAATTTGCCTATTTCTAGCGAGCTGAATATTGAAGATTTTCATTAAAACTTTCACATTTAAGTTTGTTGGGTTTGATTTCGAAAAAATCTGAATAATATTCCTGTTTGATTTAATATTTCGGTTCGTTTATTGGTTTGTTTTTTAGCGCTGTGGTTTTTCCTGTGTTTTGAAAGGCAGCGTGCGTCTCTCGTCCACTAGTATTAGTGGTGCGTCCAGTTTTCCGTCGCTCGTCGGTCGTCCATCATGTTTAATCGCGTCGCCTTTTGTTCCTCGGTTTGTTTAGTTCGGCAACGTGGACACGTGTCAAAGTGGACATTTTGTTGCGTTGCCTTTGCGTGATGAATCGTTTCGGGCCCGAGAAAAAATTGAACGGATATCGAAGCTGTGTCCAGTAATATGTGTGTTCTTGTTGTTTTATCGCCCTACCCTGGTATGATTTTGTTGTCACCTATTATAGAGGTGATAGTGTATTCAACGAATACAATTGCAAGGTGACTAATTAGTTATCTATCGTATGTTGTTTAACTTGATCAGTAGTTTGGAAGTTTGAATGTTGACTTATAAGTACTCATATGTATTTATTCTCAAACCTGGCTGGACTAACTATAATTTTATATATATATTTTTTACACACCATGGGTATACATTTCATACGTTTTCGTTTATCGTCTCATTAGACCCGAATGAAGGGCGTATGTAATGAAGCTTACTTACCCATTAATCACGATCGTTAGGTTGTACCTTGTATCTTTCATCTTGTTTGATAAATTCTGATGTTGTTGCTTCGTTCCACATTAGGAAATTGTTTCGACCTTGGTCTTTTGTGCTAGGCCTAAACATCTAGCTCATTAGGAGAACGCGACGAATGAAGAAATTAGAAGATAAATAGTGTATGCTAATGACGTCAGAACGTACTAATGCAAGAATGTGAAGACGATTGGACAGTTCTACGTGGTTCTACTTCTCATTGGGACAGTGGTAGAGATAGGGATTTTTGATGCATGAGCAGTCATTGACGCATGCATACAATGCACAGATTTTTTTCAAACGATACGATTTAACTATAGGAAATTATCGCAAAATACGTAATTTGGCATATACCGTAGTAGAAAGCGGGGTGAGTGTGTGACCTTGCCAGAAATCTTGGCGTTACATTATTTTTAATAACTTTCAGGAAAAGAAAGAGGTCAATGAACTTTTGTCCGGATTTATATGAAACAGACCATAGTTGCATTAAGGGGCTTTAGTCACCAGTGTAAACCCCCCTTTATGAAACACCAAGATAGGCGTATCTTTATTCATATATCTATACCAATATTATAAAGAGAAAAGATTTGATTGTTTGCATCGAATAGGCGCCGAAACTACTGAATCGATTTTAAATAAACTTGGTAAAAAGATAGAATATACCTTGGAGAAGGACATAGGCTACGTTTTACAACAGGAAAATTCCTCATTCCCATGGGGAAAAATTAATAACGCGGAGTGATGCGCGGGGCGGAGAGCTAGTTCAAAATATTTTATTCATCATAGTTTTTTTTAAACATTTTATGATATCAGATGTCAACATGTCCAGCCGCATGTGCTGGCTAGTACAACCTTTCTTCGATTGTTAAGAAAATGTTAATTA
This sequence comes from Teleiodes luculella, assembly GCA_948473455.1. NCBI lineage: Eukaryota > Metazoa > Arthropoda > Insecta > Lepidoptera > Gelechiidae > Teleiodes > Teleiodes luculella. The sequence goes on along the minus strand of OX419598.1, from coordinate 4,438,844 downwards.
GTTGAACAAGTTTCACAAAGAATAGCTACCCGTCATAGAAATTCGAATTTGACTAATAAAATCCTACTTGGAAGCGACTACACCATTTCATTTTACTTGAGTAAAACGAGTAATTGAGTGTAACGCTAATGGCGGCCCGATTGCTTATTTAAATGCACTCGAAGTGAATCCCAAATTAAACTTCCCTTCCGAGAATGCCAGGGAAGCTCTGTACTTCAAATTCATTTATTCCGTCAAGTTGATTGTTGTTAGGGTAAGGTCAAATAAAATTAGAGATGCCTGATGCGAGATATACGGGCACATTGCACGTAGAACCGATGGCCGTCGGGAAAAAAGGTTCTTGAATGGCGGCCATGCGCCGGAAGACGTAGCGTGGGCAGGCCCCCTACAAGGTGAACCGACAATCTGGTGAGGGTCGCGGGAAGCCGCTGGATGCGGGCAGCGCGGGACCGATGGTTGTGGAGATCTCCAGTCCAGCAGTGGACGTCTACTGGCTGAAATGATGATGATGATGACGATAATGCAAGATATGAAAATGTTCTTGTGAGGCTCACTGCGTAACGCGCGAGAAACTCGAAGAACTGTCGAACGCGTCATAGTGACATAAGAGTCATAGTAGTTCTGTCAGTATGTCGCGTTTGTTACTTTTCTCGAGCTTCTCGTGCGTCACGAGGAAAGCCCGCTGGTGAAGTCATTTTAGTTTACTGAAGGAACCGACCGTCACTTATCCGCGGTAGGCTATTACGATTCTAGAACAGTTATTTTATATAATTTATAACAAACATTTCAGTTTGTCAAGTTTTCAAACGAACTGTGTATGTAATGTAAATACTGACAGTAGTCGTAGACACGACGAAAAAAATAGTAATCACACTTCTGAAAATAAATAAAAATCCTTTACTTTGCCATTAATTGGTACTCCTGTTTTAGTGTAAATTAACGGAAAAGGTCTTGTTCAATTACCAAAATCGTAACTACAGCTACTTCAAAGCTTATAAAATAACGATAATAACTTGTCCATAATTTTCGAAATCCAATGTTTCAGTGTTATTTTGCTACACTTCCTTCTGTTTACCACTTACAGTTGCCAAGGGGTGGTGGGGTGGCCAACTCGAATACTCAAATTAATAATAGTTAGTCACGGAAGAGGAAACGGCAACACTTTTGCTACTACTATAAAGAATATTTAGGGCCAAATTCCCTACTTAAGAATGTGGTGGTCACGTCAAGAGAAATTACGTTTGACATTTTATTTTTACAACGTTTCCGCCCGCAGCTTTGACGAAATATTTTAGCGTTTTGTTTTTCATAATTGTATTTTTTTCTAAGAATTATTGTTCGGTTCGTCTTACAAAGCCGCTGCTAATGAACGATAAACTGGTACCTACAAAAATACTATTTCTTATCTGCATTGAATTAAATGTATGCACCGTGTTATGTCATTACGACTTTAAAAAAAAGTTAGTTTTCTAAAACTGTCTCAACCGCTGTTACAGTGTGATAGATTTGTGCTAAAATAAATTCAAAACTTTATCGCATTTCAAGATACCTTATATAGGTACGATACGAGTAGGTATATAGAAAAAAATAAGATGGAGGCGGCGGCGCAGGCTTTCGAGAAATAAAAAATTACAGTAACTCTATTGAGCATTAATCAACGCCATCTATCCGCAGCGCTCGAAACTTCTATATTGATATTGTCACTGAATAATCTTCGTCTTGTATAACTAATATCAGAGCGGATGTGTGAAGCTTGCTTCATTAACCAGCGCTTCAGGGTAGGTTCTACCCGCAAATACGTATTTGATTACTAGCGTTCAAAGTTTCAACCACACCACACGCGAGTGTAAAATATCTTCTGTCGATACGAATACTAGGAAACCTGGTTGAACGTACTCTGAACTAGTTTAAACCTAGTTCCGAGCCGTGCCGTGACTAGATGTTAGTTACATACATGAATGTACTTTTGGAAACATCTGTTTTTGTACATTTCATACGTGTGCGTTTGGTACGTATACTATACGTATACAATACAATATTGACACCAAAAAAAAATACAAGAAAACAATTTAAAATATAACAGGAGTCAAAAAGTGGCCTTACGCGTATCGTCATACGCTTTGAATTTTTTTTGCGACATTTTGGATTAGGTTTACAACAGTTTTTTTAATGCAGGTAGCTTTTTAGAATTTAGCGTTGACATGAATTTAACAACCTTTTATATTTCTTCATGCTACTACGAAAATTAATCAGTGATTAAAAAAAAAGTTTTTGAAATATAAATGTCCTAGAAAGTTGTTTAAGCTGCCTAAAAACTTGTTTTTAACACACATTTTTAAGGGTTTTCTCCACGATTTAGTTTAAAATTGAGCTTACCGATATTTCGACAGGGTTACATAGAATGTTCATAACTTGCTATTAACTTATTTGTTTTTACTTCGTTCGAAACTTTAGTCGCCAATATCAATATCTCGTTGGAAGACATCCACGTTGCTCCTGTCACGTTTTCAATTAGCGTCCAAGACGAACATCGTACAAGATATAATGAGGGTTCAAAGTCTTCTTAAGGCCAGCGCACACTTGACGAGGCGCGGCGAAGATACTGAAAGGCTTACAATGTAAAGTAAAGCTCGGGCTTTCATTGGTCGGCCTAAGAAATAAGAAAACCTCGCCATATTGCGGAATTTCAATGGAACTAATTTTATAAGGGAAATTTGCCATATTCGTAAAAATATACACGATGCGGGCAGCGCAGGACCGATAATTGTGGAGATTCTTGGGGGGAGGCCTTTGTCCAGCAGTGGACGTCTTTCGGCTGAGATGATGATGATGATACACGATGCGCCCCCAGAGCAGGTTTCATAGTTCTTCGGTCATTTTTTAAACCTTAAAGTTTATACCTTGCATTCGAGCGCACATGTTCTATGGGCAGCTTTACGGCACCGCGTACGCCGTTCGCTATGATTTATCTTATTAAGTCATTTTATTCACTTATTAATTTTTTTACCGTATGGCATAGGGTTTTTAATAAGATAAAAGTAACTATGTTCCCACATTAATTTGAACTTTGTACCCTCAAATATAAAGTTGAAAACCATTACTTTTTAATGCTTTGCAAAATTAATGGTTAAAATTTACTTACCTTTTTAGTATCTTCGCCGCTCCTCGCCAGGTGTGCACTGCCCCTTATACAGATATTCCGTACCTTTCATAAAGCTTTTTAGATCTTCGGAACCATTCATTGGAAAGCTTGTAATCGTGACTGTTTACTTGAATGGACACGCGGTGAAAAGATTTCCTAGACTCTCAGGTTTCAAAGATTTTTCCGTCAGATTTTTCAGAAAGATACTTTTATTCGAGATACCGTTTGTGTACCCGACGTGAATCCTAGAACCTTTCTGTACCTTGCTCAGATAAAAAAACATGTTTTAAATAAAGATTAATTTTCTTTGTACAGAAATCTTCAGAATACACGCAGTCTGCCAAATAAGCATAATCATATTATTATTATTATATTATTATACTATTGAACCGATTTCAAAAATTATTTCACTATTAGAAAGCTACATACACCCTGAGTAACATAGGCTACCTTTTGCCTCGGGAAAATGCCTCTTTCCCACGGGCAAAATTGTTAACGCGGGCGGAGCGCGGCGGAAAGCAGTTGTATATAAAAATTACTTTTTAATAGCCCTGTGGTTTCCGGCTTAGAATTAGATTAGAACCTAACATTTCCTGTGATTTTCGTTCGAGGCGATATAACATAATTATACATAAACACAAGAAACGGTAGGCAGCAGTGTTTGCCTATATAATCAACAACTTCATGGGGTTTCCGTATCATCTCGCTATGCCGTCGTCCGAGGCTCTCTCGAGCCGCCCCTAGATGCGTTGGTATATTATATGACTACATTGGAGTAGAGTCTGCTCCCCCACAAGACTGGTGCGGAGAAGCTTGGTACGTTGATTTGGCAACATAAGAGTAATTATTTAATTAAAAAATAACTGCAGTAAACCTGCCAAAAGTGGGTACTGTGGAAATGCCTTGGTAGAGTTATTTATTTATTTATTATCCAATACAAATTTTCCTTAAAAACTAATCATAGTCCCACAAAACTGCACAGCAGTTTGCCTGTTTGTCTGTAGGATCCAATACTTAGTTCCTGTAGTGGGCTATTGTAATTACTGGCCTATAAAAGTTACATTTACGTAGTATATTTTATTTACTCATTGTACAATATTTATCGGCAACCCCTATTTCTTTAAAAGCCCTCTAAACACTCGGAACGGACATCGTATTCGCACTTAAAGCTTGGAAGCGCTTACCGAACTGTCACGTAGGCTCCGTCTGGGGAGAATTACTAAACCTTTAAAAGACTCACTTGGCCCATTTAGATGTAATTCGGATTGCCATTTGTAAGTATTCTGTAATACTCGTAGCGTGTAGGTAATCAGATAGATAAATATTTACCTATGTACAGAATGTGAGTAAGTTATGCATTATTATATTTCTAAAAATTTGCCTACAAACAGCCACATCCATACAGATTGTAGATTTTTGCCCCCTCTTCGGAGTTCCATATACTTTTTATTCGTAATTCGCCCACTTTCGTTTTTGGCCCCCTTTTTAAGAGATGTATAAACTAGGCGCCGCGCGGCCAACCGCTTTCTGCGGCTAAATTATAATTGTAGAAAAAAAATCTCAGCACTCTTTGCAAGACACGATACGTCATGTAAGACACGATAATACGTCTTTATAGAAGCATAGTGTTTAAAGCCCAGCGAAGATATCGACTCGCACGCAACATGTGCGTCCATTAACATACTCTTGTTACTAATTAGTGAAGCTGGTTGCTGGGAGTGAACACTGCCACCTGCAAATTGGTAGCCGAATGCACTGCAGCCGATCGCCACTTACGTATGTTAACCATCGGCTATTTTCGGCATTGACCTTTTAGTGTCATCTCACAATAATAATAAATGGATGGATGTAAGGATGGATTGATAGTTATATGTTAATTACTCTTTCACGCAAAAACTGCTGAGTTAATTTTGATGAAACTTTACAATATAAGAATAACACCAGAACAACACAAGCAAATTTTTTTAAGAAAAATACCTCAATTCCACGGAAAAATCTCTTTGCAAACCTTTACTTTAATAAAATTAAAGTGGCTATGTTCTTGGTCGCAGGATCTTTCCTATTGATCAACGAACAAAGAACTGTTAAATAAATTACTATAAGTATTTTCTCACTAGTACGATATTACGTTTTCACAACTGACAGATGAAAAGTATACTTACTCTCTTTGTCGCCGTAACAAAAGAGCAGTGAAAAATTTCACCGACGTCCATATTTCCTCAAGCTGCCAAAGAATTTTTGAAAAATGCTCACGATTCTGCGGCGAGGGACTTGTCTTTATACCTCTAACATGCCACTTTACTTAAAGATGACGTCACAACGCCCCTATTGTGCTCCGTAAAGACTTCGACAAACCAAACGCGTGGCAAAAGCAGCGAGGTTGTTAGAATGTTTGTATTTGTGGTTTTGAACCGCACAGTTTTGTAACTACATCGTGTCATCCGAAGACGTCCTTTGCTAGCCAAAGGCTATCGACTCAAAGATCCCCGCAACCAGCCACTTTCAGCGACCCTACCATATTATTATGGTCGATTAACATGTGTGGATCTGCAAGGTCTGCATGTTACGCATTCCATCACACAGTCGCTATTTAAAAACATTTCTACATCATCGGCTGTCGTCGATTCTACGCGCAATATATCCCGATCACTGCCACTCAAATTTAGTATAGTACAATTTATATAGTATAGTACAATTTGGCGCGAGCACTTTCAACTTGCGTTTGCCCTTATCAAGTCCGGTAAAGCTTGATTGGTCGTACTTTTTCGACACAAGCATAGGTCAATTAAAAAAAAAAACCGTTTGCCCTGCGTTTGGTCTGTTGCGACCTTTAAGGCTAGCAAGAGGCCACTCCGCTTTCCACCTCCAGTAGGATAGAAGTGCATTAGTGCGCCGTTGCATTACTACTGAAGGAACTGCTTTGTAGGATTTCTCTGTTCTGTAAATTTTATGACGAAGATCCGTACAGGGATCATCTTCAGTTTGTGACGGCCTTTATTTTAACTGTAGATTCTTTGTTTTAGTCCTGTAATCCTGGAAAATCATGTCTCATTCGCTTTGAACCTACGAATAAAGCTTTAAAGTTCACTAATATAAGTTCACTAGTATTTTGCCGTATGTGTTATTCTGATGTATAAGCTATATTATTGTAAAAATTCATTAAAATCCGTCCAGTAGTTCCAGAGATTAGCGTATACAAACAAACAGACAGACAGACGGTCATTTTTGTCGAAACTTGAATTTTTTTGTTCAGCTATAGGTACTGCCTTTATCAAGGTACAGACATGCCGATTCTTCCCCCGTAATAGATAAAAGAAGAAAATATATGAATATATTATGCATATTTGAAACTTTCACACTTGAAGACATACATAACATTAAAATTTCAGGCATTATTAAAATAAGCGACGTGCAAATAGGTCTGGAGCTCAGCGCCAGCATAATATTGTAAAAAAAAGCTTCTTATTTCACAATTTAAAATGTAACAGTACTATTTATTTCTGGTGTTAATACAGAATAAATTTGTGTTGTATCTTAGTATTGTAATTAAAATATCGCTTGTAAAAAAATATAGTTACTTAATACTAATTTTTAAATACTAAAAGCATTGTTTTTTTTATGGCCTGAAAAGTATTACTTACAAACTTAAGCATAGAAATAGGACAACGAGGTGAGATAGGTAAATTCTACATAATTATACGCTTATCAGTTCGTTGTAACGTACAGGTTGTGGCACAAGACAACGTGGGAATGAAAAAAATAGTACTATGTGAAAGCGAATATAAGATAAACTATTTCATTGACTTCCTTTCAAACCATTCCGAAATCAATCGTAGATTAAATAGAAATGTAATTCTATTTTCAAAACAATGTTTCGCTCAATAGAAAATTATACTTAATATAATAAACGCAATACAAAAGTAGTTCACGCTGAGTTCAAAGTGTTTCAAACAAAACCACTTTCCGGTCATTGTTCGTGGTCCGTATGCAATTTTATTTTATTTTAATAGTTGTAAGCCAGTCAGTATGAAAATAATAGTTCGATTAGACATACGTTTATTACAAATCCAACATTACGTACTATTATAAAACGTGAAATTTTGATCACTTCTTCGCTAGCGTGTTGCAATTTATCTTATAAAGCTTAGCTTAAAATATTCTGTTGTACGTGTATGTTGGTGAGGATGTGGGGATCTGTGATGTGGAGTTTATGATTGAGACCTTCGTGAATATTAATAGCCAACCAAATATAGGCCCACGCCTCGAGTTAAATAGGTAAGCTTTTTTAAAATTCAGTAATAGCAAAATTAATATATTCTGTTCCTTGCCCGTTTAAAGCATTTTTTTAAATGTAGTTCCGAATAATATTTATCTATCTGACTATTAATATCATCTCATTTGCCCCTCTTCTTCTTCTTCTGTCTGTCAGCAATAATGTCGCATCTATGTTCTATATAAACCCTTAAAATGAACCCCTATTTCTCTTGGTCACACGCTAAAACTTGAGAACGGCTTTACCGGTTTCATTCATTTATTTTTAAAATGTTTAATAATACCACAGCTAATACTTTTTAGAAGATTCTTACATTTAAAAAATAAGAAAAACGGGAAAATCTGTTAGCGCGAGTGAGGCTGCGGGGCGGAAAGCTAGTATAAAATATTATCTCGATATAGTTAATTGATTCAGGCGTCACCTTGCGGAAATCTATAATACTAGTTGCGATTATTATTTAGCACATATTTGGCTACTTTCGTACTTATGATGCTTTTACATGAGATTTTCTTTGGGCGGGCCGTGTGCATTGCGCCTCGCATGAAAAAGGATCGTATGTGTGCAACTAGCTATTCGATTTATTAAAGTCAATGTAGAAGGGCTTTCAGCAAAGTTGAAAGCACTTGCCAATAAACACGTAGTTGCATTGTATTGTATGTAACTTGTAACAAATCGACAGTCGTCGGGGCGCATTGTCTGCACGTCAAAAGCCACGACGGTTGGCTTGGTAGCCGGCATGCAATGGCTCTTCTTCGTAGTTCCGAGCTGGATTGAACCGCGTTGATTTCATATAAGTTTATTTCCAGTAGAATATGCATGGAAAATCTAAAGATCTGAACTCATTTTCCAAAAATAGCTCATGTTATAGTAACAACAGTAAAAAAGTAACAAAATCAACTGAAAACTGAGACTGAGAGAGATTTATCTATCTGTCCCTCTCTGCAAAACAACTTTTTCTATGAAAATCGGACATGTAAAGTTACGTCATTATCGGATCTCTCTTTCTAACTAAGTATAACTCGTAAAATAATTTTTACTTTTGAAAAATAATTTAAAATTTGGTTATGAATGTTGATTTAAATTCATATTTTTGAATAAAAAAAACGAAAGCTATGGCTTGGTATGTCGAAATTGTTAAAGCTTGGTACGTCGAAATTGTGACAAGAGGTCAGATCAATAAAACAAAAGTATACACCAGCCTGTCCCCCACAACATAACCCACACCAAAACAGGTTCGGGATATGATTAATTTTTTAAATAAAATAAAATAAATTATGTACTTACTATTTAATAATAAACAATACAATATACAAATACATTTTATTGACACTTAGGACAAAAGTATTAAAATTTTAAAATTATACTTTTGTTCAGCTCTAACGATTAGGGTTGAAAATTATATTCTAAGTTTAATATAATGTCACTGCTTTGATAGAACAAGATTTCAGAAAATATATTTTATTTCCGCCCAGCGATCCGCGGATTTTTTTTTTCAAAACTTGTATTTTTGTGTTAGCTACACTCCTTTTATCACCGACAATCAAATATACACCGATTCTTCACTTTTATTATAAGTATAGATTAGATCATCATTATTGTGGAGGTCTTTGAGGGGGCTTTGTCCAGCAGTGGACGTCTTTCGGCAGAGATGATGATGATGATGATGATAGATTGGAACTCAAAAACAATATGAGCTATACTATATCTAATGAGACGGGGCAGCACGCTCAGCATGTTTCCAATGAATATTACAAGCTCTACTGATGAAGTCAAAACTATTCATATTAATGCACTCCAAGAATTCTCAATCAAGCGGAGCGGGAACTGGCCAGGTCAGGAGTTTCGCATTTGATTACATTATGCACGCCTCAGATAAGCAACTCCGGAGTGGTTTACTAGTGTTGCCAGTTGTATGGAAACTTAATGAAAACGAATATAGGTACTTACCTTGGAACACGTAGACATATTTTTATGTTTACGTTGTAAATTGAGTTCGTTTTGATCGGAATCAAAATGAATAAGGCATCAAATAGATCATGCTTTTATAACGCCTTAATACTTTTTACACTACGTTACTACTACAACAGCTTATAATATAGTCCGCTGCCGAATGGCGGTATCTGATGCGTAATCGAAGTTTTTTTTTGTATTTTTATGGTTTTTAATTACATCGTTCAGTATTGAGAAAAGTTGGTTCTTGGTTCGGACCAATTCCAAGTCGAAAACAACAATATATTACAGCCATTTTATTTTCATTAAAACCAGGATTATTATTTCTCAGTTCGTAGGCATATATAATATACAGGTATGGCCACCTCAAAACTACAATTATTTCCAAAATTTTAGTTGAATATATTACGAACATATTGCCAACCCTACAACTACAAGTGTAACCCTCCCACACAGTATTGGTAATTGCACTAGCTATTAGTTCTCAAGTAACAGATATAGCTTCATCGAACGTATTAAAGTTCAATTTGATGAAACTCTCAAGGTATCGGACTCGCAGGTCGTGACCTAGTCTCGTTTGTCAGATCTGATCAAGATATTACGGCCTATAAAAAAAGTTATCCACATAGACGGGGATTTATTATCGCCGTGATAAAGTGGAAAGTAGTGGACTTATCAGTTTTTATAAAACGTCACAAAAAGAAAATGTTTTTAGAAATCTTGCCAGTTTTTGCTGGAAACATTATCGCGTTCGGCTTTGATGGGCTCACAATGTTTTTATTGTCATCTGGCTTGAGTGTAAAAGGATATTTTTTATCAGTTCTAATTTGTAGCTTGGTAGTAAAGTAAGGTTGCTATATTAACTGTAAAATATCCGATTTTCCATACTAAAGAAGCTACGAAATCACACTTCTAATAGTCATAATTAAAAGTGCATAATACATAATATTGTCAACAAAAAAAGAATAACTTGGATTTAAAATGAGAAGACAGACCTGGCCATTTGAGTCGGATCGGAAACCAAATGAATCATCCCTTTCCAAATTCAAAATCGATCTACAAACCTTTAACCCGAGTTATAATACGGCTGAATTATAAATACGAGAAATCTGTAGTATCGGAGCCGGTGAGGTAACAATAGGCGAACGATAGACACATGTCAACCCTCATCAGAGATACCAAGAGCTGAGGACGACCCTCCTCTTGAGAATGCGCCCGTAATTGCTGCTAGATAATATAGGGAATATCTCGGATATCTAATAGCCCCTAGTAGCACATATCCAGGCTTATAACCAATCCGGTGAAGCTTAATACGGCGATTTTGCGAAACCAGCGTAAGTCTGAATATCAAGTTAAAAGACTGGCCTGTTTTTACAATTAAGCCGCGCATTCACACACATAACAAGTTAAAGAGCGGGCTGTGGAAAGATATTAGAGTTTATTTGCAGCGTGTCCCATAGAAAGCGGGAGCAACCTGTATTACAGGCTGCATATAAACTTGAATATCGTCCTGCAGTCCGCGCTTTCCCGGTTCGTTCTTTTTACGCTACTTTACCAGTGTTATGCAAGGAAGGTGAGCAGTGTAAAAACACAATCAAACCACGTCACGTCAGCGATCTAGGAGAATAAAATGATACTATTATAATAGGCGTACCTACTCCTACCACCAAATAACTCACAGATCACAAAGTTTTTGTCTTTTTTAGTCAATTCCCTTAACATTCATAAACTCAATGTATATGTAAGAGATGTAATGCATTAGTAATTTCATGCGTGGATGAACGCAGAAATTGCTTGTAAAGTAGGTATTATTTATTCCCACCATAACAACTTTTACAGAAAATCATGAATAAATAAGTTAAACATGAATCAATGAAAAATGTTAATGGACAAACGTAGGTATTAATGTTTTGAAACAAAGAACTCTGCAATGTGTTATGTATGAAAATACTGTTTTATTGCACATTCGAGTTAACAACATTGCTAATGTTATAATGCTATGAATGCATCGCTGATTATGAAATAAATGCGTCTTATGTTACATAATAACTTGTGTCTAGAACAGCGAGCGAACGAGTACAAATGTAGATGTCAAGCCGCAACAGCTCCGCTCGCTCCAAGACAAATGCGAAAGTAATAATATGAAATAGAGATATTTTCCGGACATTTTCCCTTAAAACAACGAGTCCGCCATTGTTTTGTCAACCGATAATAGAAGTCGACAACGTATTTTCTACTTATAAACAATGAAAATAACTAACTAAACGTCTTTATTTCCAGGTAAGTGGTCCCATCGTTAGAGAAACAACGTCGCGTCGGCTTCCTGAGAGGAGCGTCATTATATTTCGACTCGACTTCGGCAAACAAACGTATTGATTTCAAAGCGCCGCAAATCCTAGTTGCGTCGAACAATGGCGGTACGTTTTTCTTTTTTTTATATGTATATAGGTTTTTGTCGATGACGCGCGTCGGTAAACCCTGATTCAATCATGTGGCATTACGTTCAAAATTGCTATGGAGAATAAGCCAGGAATATCCGTCTCGATTGCGGGCAACCTGTCATGGATTTCTTTTGGAGGCCGCCCAACCCTCAGCAATGCTGTTTTGTTATCTGTTGTTTTTCAAGGAAAAGGATAAGTTTTCCGCGTCTTTTTTTTTAAGTATAGCTAGGGCTGTTATGAGCCAGGTTTTATTTGATTTATTTAAAAGTTGTTCTTTTATGTTTTTCTTGTAAGTAAGTGAATCGACCTTTGACTCTATTGAACTTAGTTAATTACGAAAAAAGTTTTATTTTTAACTTTACTAAGTAATTCGTAAAGCTGTGACAATCAAGAAGTCAGCATTACGGGAATCCAAGTTATAAAAAATTTAACGTTCTGGGAAATTCTTCCTTTTAGGATTCCAACTTTATGAGGATTAGGAGAGGAAGAAAGTTTTCTGATTGTTTCAGAAATATAAATAAATAAAATTTTCTGGTCCAAAGAGTTATGAACAGCCTGATAAATGAACATTCTTAGATTTTCACGGTTGTTAATTGCACTAACACACAAAGCTGAAAAACCGATAATTGTGGAGAAAACCTGTGAAAATGTGTTAGCCTGATGAATGCTGGAAAAAATAACAGTGAATTCGTCTTTTCAATAAATTATCCAGTACTCTAGGATTATTTACCATAGATGTGTATTTAAGCACCATTGAGTATTAATATGATGATTTATACAGCGCAAGCACTAAACTTGATTAAATACACAACGCACAAGACGTCGTAGTTTCAACTAAGCGATTAATCATATTTAACTTACTGTTATGTTATTACTATGATTACTCGTACAAATTGTAGTGTCTTGGGACGAGAGCTCTTTATGTGATTTACCTTCTAGAATATTCTAGATAAAGCAGTCTGAATGCTAAGTGCACCGAGAATGAATACGTTATTTAAATATTTGAACGAACAGTTATCCCTAGCGTAATAAATCAAGATTATTTGTAGTTAGTGGTGAACTGGTGACCGGGCAAAGGAGTGATGAATTTGAATGAAACTATGCAGCATTTTAATTTAACACAGATTTTGTATAGGTACTCACTCATGTATCTTTTGAGCGTCGGTAGCCAAGTAGCTAAGACCGTTGACATCCATTCGAAAGTCCACGGGTTCAAGCTTTTACACGCATATTTTTTTCTATAATCGAATTTATAATTATGTACTTTAATTCGACGCTCTTTCGGTGAAGGGAAACATGGTGAAAAAACCTGCACATACTTGTAAATAAATTCAAAGATTGTGTGTGAAGTTGACCAACTCGCACTATGCTAGCGTGGTCGGTCTTGGTCGATAATTCACCTTGATTTCAGGGTAAGCTCGAACCCCTCGGTGGGGATATATGAGGTGTTAACGATGTTTCTTTTGTAGTTTTTTTGCTTAAAATTATCTACCGTCTCCGAGAAAAAATACTTAGCTAAGATTAACAAGTGGCTTCTAGCTGTCGTATGTAACAAATAATGAAGTTATTGTTTTTACTATGGATCCCTAAAAGAAAGATTGACTGGAGGATATCTCAGACAAAAAGGCCCTTTCCAGCCATTACAGGCGTAAGTCTAAAAACTAACATTTATCTCGTTCACTTTTTCCTGCGAAATTCGTCGATCAACGACTCTTTTATTTATACTTTTACTTTTTTGTGATTTCTTAAATCTCGGTTGGTGTAAGATGTTTTAACGAAATTGATGTTTGAAGTATATTTTATTCTATTTTCTTTGAGTTTTCGCAGAATATTCTACGACCTATATTAATATGCATTGGACTTTATTTCTTTCAGAAAACGGTGTTACATTTTATTTTTTATTTGGAATTAATTTGTATATTTTTTGTATTTACTTACATATTTATTTGCATTTTCCAAATACATTGAAGAAGAAGAAATAGAAATATTAAAAAAATACACAAAAAGATTTCTAATTGAATATCTTCCAACAGACTAACAGAAGAGAAAAAACAATTAATTATAAAAAAGGTTAAAGAAAGATTTCAATTGATGCTCATTATTAAGTATTTTGTATTGTATTGTATTAAAATATTTAAAAAATATAAATTTGGCCCCCAATATTCCCAGTGTGTTAGTTGTAACATAATGAGGTTTAGGCGGTATACTGTCGAGCACAGTAATTACACATTAAGCCTGAATGGATTTTAATTAAGTACCGTGAGACACCGCTTATATTAATTTCTGCTTCGTACATTTTGGTCAAAGATAACACGAAGTCCTTTAATGAAACAATTTCCTCTTGGGGCTAACATATTTAGTTAAATTTAATGAATATTTGACTTTTACTTCTTCGTGATAAATAAATACATAAATTTAACAAGCAACAAAGTAAGACCGGCTCTCGTCTCAATCTCAATCAAATGTTCTTCATTGAAGTGAACAGAAACAAATGTTGACATCAGTAGTAATGTATGTAGTAGATATTGGCACAGATTCATAAATAGTTACTTGTAACAGATACATCACTCCATACAAAAGCCCCTTTAGGTAACAACGCCCGCACCCGCCGGCGGGGGCGCGGCCAGAACCAAAATCAAATTTGAAAATCAGAGACGGAGCCCCTCAGGCGTCGTCTCCTTCACGATGTTTTTCAATATCAACGCGCTAGGCCGTGGTCCGAGGCTCCCTTGAGCCGCCACTAGACGCGTTGGTATATGACTTTTTTTGGGGTAGAGTCTTCCACTCCCCCGCAAGTCCGGTGAAGCTTGATTGGTCGTACCTTTTCGACACAAGCATAGGTCAATAAAAAAAAAAATCCATACAAAAGCGAAAATACCTACTCTTTAATATCCTACAAAATCCTAATAATAATACTTTCTGCTCAGAACTAAGTCTTAGTGATTTCATAGTTTTGGCGAAATCGTGCGGTGCAAGCATGCAAGCGTTCAAGCGGGCGTTCGGCGCCCTTCTGTCCGTTGTACGCGTACGCGAACGAGTGACGGAAGCCTAAGAACTATTACCACCCTACACGTGTTTCATCTCTACACGTGGCATCATTTGAATTTGATCAGTACCAAATGACCTTTGACATTTCTATTGGGTTCAAATAGAAAGTGACTTTTGATTAGTCCTATTAATAACCAAACGAATTACCTACAGTCTTCTTTATTATATATTTTTTCGGGAAAGCAATTTATCATACTATCTATTACTAATATTACGTTTCTTGGTAACAGCGCCAACAACGGTTCCCATGAAATTTTGTACCAAGGAGCTCGTATTGCTCTCGCAAAATTGATCCAGCTGAGTTACATTTCTAGGAAAAATTGTTTTCTTTGTGTCTCGACACTATCCAAAATGTACACACCAAAAAACGTTGTATATTTTTATTGTAAACAGAGCACAACTCAATACGTAGTTTTCTAAATATTTATAGGTAGGTACTGCTAAAAATATCCTCAAAATTGTTAGAAGAGGAAGTTGACTGTAAATTATTATTAAAACTGGTTTTGTTTTGTGGAAATGAAATACTGTATTGAACGTTTATACTTGTATTGTTAAGAAGAAGGACAGATAGATACACAATTTTATTGATACAAGAAAGGGAAAAACAATTAGTTTCTTAGTTCTTTTTTTCAGTACATTTTATTTTTCAATTTTTTTGGCCTTTTTGGTTAAAATAGTTTTTAAAAGAGATTTAATGTTGGATTCCACCAAAAATTCAAACTATTATAAGAGTTCTAAACGGCTCGGCCATCGCCGAAACATTAAAATGTTTATACTTTCAATAAAAGAGGAAAGACACAAAGGGTAATAATCACAAAACTAGTTTATCAATCACACTCAGTGGAGCAGCGAGGCCCGTAATCCAATGTATTTCCCCCGATATTATTAGTTGACTGAATGTCACGTCCCTTAATTTTTCCTCGTCCGACCTCCCACTAGTTCAGATCCTTTGTCCGCGGAGATTTGTGGCTCACAGGCGAATCCACTTGTCATAGGGACTGCAAACTCTATTACTGCAAAAGTTGCTTTTTTTTTCCAAGTGCCTTTATTTTATTATTTACCAGCTGTGTTTTCGCATATATTTTAAATAGTAAATATGTTATTTAAGGCCCTAATTGGATTTAAGACATTCAGTATCTAAAAATAAAATTTTGTCCTTTTTTGTGACAACGTTAGGGCTTTAAAAATTGATAGCACCATCACAAAAATGGCTATAATCTATAATAGTCCACCGCGGGACTATGGCTTTACTGTCCCATTTTGCGTAGGCAGATTGCTGAAAACTGCTGCCCATTCTCTGAGTTATGTATGTAGTAACCCAGTACGGTAAGCAGAAAAATGCTTTAGCATTTTAGTGTTATTTCCTATAACGGTAATATTTCGCTAAGACCAAATGTATCAGATTAACTTATTGGTTGGCAAGCAAAAATGAACCCTGTTGTTGCATTATGTGCAAATGAAATTGTACCATAGGGTGGTAAAGTGGTAAACCCATTTCTGGGTGGACGTACGACATCCACACACCCTCAGGAAGAGTTGGCTTGATGCAATTGAAAACCAGGAAGCACACAGAGTCGGCAGACGATAAAATATTGAACAAATAAAATTTTGATTCACTTTACAATCGAGTTTTCTTTCTCCAGCTATTTAAATGCGCATCCACAGGAAATTCTGGTTTCCGTTGCGGCACCTGTCACTTAACTTCACTGGGAGGGAATTCCCTGAATCGCGAGTCTCTCGGGCAAAATTTATGAATATCTAAATTTTTCACTTTTTCACCGGCTGACAGGAAGGAATTTCAATATTCTGATCAGATGGATTCTTCGTGTTACGTTCACTTCAATAACTGTGTTTGGTATGCGGATGTTAGCAACATTGTAGTGCGTATATTCCGGGGGATATGAAATTTGCGTACAGACAGTATTCATTGTATTGTTGCTTAGTTAGTCAAGTGTAATACCGCCGGTCGTCTCCGCTACGACTACGAATCCAAAATGATCGCTACATTCCTTAAAATTGAACACGATTTTTATTATACTCGTGGATACAGTTTTTAGTTAACAACTCTAGCTGCCTGCCTCCGGTTACACCCGCGTTGTTTTTTGACTTTCCCGTGCACAGTTTCCCGTAAGAATGAGATATTTTTCCGCGCTAAGAACTATCTAAGACATTGACCAGGGAAATAAGGTACCACCATGCATAATTTCATTCAAATTGGTTCAACAGTTTCGGACATTAGCCTGTACAATATTTGATGTATAGTTTTCCGTACTTCAGTTAAATACTTACTTGTTTAAATAACATAAATCGTAAAACCTTGATGTGTTATCAGTCATAACGTATGCATTTGAAAGACATACATATAAATTGAAATTCCATGCGTATCTACGTATGTAATAAAAATAGTAATTGCTGAATGCTGGAAAAGTGCTCATTCCACCGACAGCGTTTCCGCCCTGAATCGCTAAAGGAATGTACTACAACATAATTTTAAAATATAATATTGCAAAATGAGAAATACAAGACTGCATGTTATTTTTATTCGATATTTTAGTTGCTCATAAGTCTACTCTATATACATACTTACTATCTTCCGTTTTCTATATGAATAAAATACATAGTTTAAAAAACTAAAAAAACACGCTTCCTGTCCGCCATCTTGGACGTCCGCCATATTGGATTTAAGTCACGTGAATTTTTTTTTTCGTATTCCTGACAGCATACCCTTTCATTTGATACCCATATCATGGGGGTGGATTTCAAACAGCCAGTAAGCCATCTTAGGGAGGCCGCCATATTGTATTTGTAATGACGTTTCTTAGCTAGTCATGTATTGTCATCAGAACTCAGAGCGTGTGCAAAATGTCATCCTAATCGAAGACCGGGAAGTAAGTCAAATTAAAATTCCATGATTTTCTTACATACATAGTTACTTACAAGTGAAGCTAATATAAAGCGTGTAGTAATAATAATGATTTATTTCACTCCCACATAAGTATTACTAGTCTAGGCTAGGTTAAAGACAAACTTTCAAAGTTTATTTAGTTAGGTATATACATATTGGTACAGGTATAGCTCCTGGAGAAGAGAGACTTTCAAGTACAGAAAACAAAAACGTTGGATTGGAAAATTAATTAATAATTGTGGGTTCGTGTGTGAAAGAGCGTGTGTATGCGCGCGTGTATGTGATGTGTGTGAGGTGTGCGTGTAGTGTAAGTGTAGGTATATGTATGGTGTATACAAGATTCTTTTTTATATATTTTAGTTTATAAATAGTGCTCTGTTGGACTAAAGCTTCATATTTTGTCTGGAGGTTTTGCTTTTGGTTTTGATTCCTGACTTATGTTGTAGTGGGTACCACACGATGATTTATACAGTTTATACTATATTATCACAAACAATACACTACTGACAATCTTCTACAACTCTTCCTTATTCTACGATCTCCTTACTATTGTTGTTATGCCGCTGTTCGCCGGCTTCATACCCCTCCAATCTACCGTGTACCGAGCTGGTAGCAATCAGTCGCAAACCTGTCATCTGGATGAATAATTGAGGCGGCCTCCTCTAAGGGACGCGAAAATCCGGGCAACGTGCTCGCCCATACATATTCAAGCAAGGCAAGGCATTCGATTGATCAGGGATGTCATAACGATATATGCGACTCTGTGCCTCTGAGCTCCTGACGCCTGATGTACTCCTAGTCTATTTGTAACTCAATTACGTTTGAAATACAACAAGACATAGTTTTATTTGTCCCACCGCCATTTTATTAATTTGTGATTTCTTTCATATACATAATATGTGAGACTTTCGTGGTTATTTTCCTGAATTTGATTTCGCACAGTTCACGATTCACGTTTTTTTTAACACGAGTAATGTAAAGGGTCCATGTTCCTACTGTCATCCTATTGGAGGAAATTTCAAAATGGCAGGTTACTCACAGCACTTTGACATTGAACTGTAAGATAATCTTCTTCTTCCTACTCGTGAGCGCGGGCTTTAATAGAGCAGCTTGTACTGATTTTTTTTCTCATCTCTGTTTACAATACAAGTATGTAATCGTGTAGGTACGTATTTGTGCGTGCGTGTATGTACATGTACGTTTCCGAATAAATGTGTATTTAATAATAGATTCGTGGAATATTGTTCTATTCAAGTAGCTTTCTGTGTTTTGTTTTGTAAATCGGAGCTGGTTGAGAGGAAGATCTTGCAAGTATTTCTCGTGATCTACCTTATTTGCAAATCCTAGTGTGGGAATATTTGAATATTGTTTGAACCTCGAACGAATTTAGTTCCCAATACCAGTGAAGCTTGTTTGATCGTACTTATTCGACACAAGCAAGCAATTAAAAAAAAACAAAGAGAAATTAATGTAGGTTCACTCAGCCCGCAAGTAATATTGACATGAAATCTATGAAAATTTTTTTTAATCAATATTTTGCTTATAAATTTAAAATAATCTAATATTAACTACAGAAATATTGCTTACCTAAATCGGTTTTTTAACAACCTTTTTTGTTCCAATAAATTAATAAAATTAATATGTTCGTACTAGATTTTCACAGTATGAATAAAATTGTAAATCAAAACCAAAAGTTTTTAATGATTTCAGAAGCAATTAATAGAACAAGTTAGTGTACATAATTTCCAACATCAACCAATCAAATAACAGTTTTAAATTGAATCCTTATAACTAACGTGGTTTAAGGTATTTTCTATCTCATATATTTCAATCACTGGCCACCCACGCACCCATACTGAACGACCTCACCTTATCTTTAGTCCAGCAAGTAAGGTTTAATTAGTTTCCAGCTCTATATCAAGAGACGGACGGGCAGGGGTATAAATCCTAAGCCTAATTTGCTTTCTGCTGGTAACAAATGGCATAAGCCGGTGCGGTAAGGGGACACGTGCGCCGTCCGATAGGATTCCAATAAATCCTAGTAACTGGAGGTCCGGTTGCACGTAATAAGGCACTACATAAAGCGTTTAGTTTATCTCTTTTGAATTCCTGCGCTCCCGGTATATGGAGATGTCTTATTGGTCGGTATTTCTTTATATTTGACTTACGTTCACGAGACGACTAAAGTATTTGCGCGTGTTTTGGGAAAATATTTATCTATCTAAAATGATTGTCTGTCATATAGAAGTTTTAAGACTCACTGTGTTACTATGACGAGTTGGTGTGGCTGCCTCAACAATTAGTTACTTTTAACGCACCTTCTTTATTAACTAGCACACAACCCCCAACTACCAAATACAGCAAATCTAATCTGCTCAAAATTTGGAAATTTTACTTAAATGTTAGCTAATATTCTGTAAATCTTTGTTGAATTGACACTGTATCAATAACTCTTTTCAAAAAGCTTAGAAAAATCTCACCTAAAAGGCTAGATTTTTAACTTGTTCTACTTCGTGATAAAATGAAAGCTGAAACGTTCCCCTTCTCGATTATGAAAACTG
This sequence comes from Teleiodes luculella, assembly GCA_948473455.1. Taxonomy (NCBI): domain Eukaryota; kingdom Metazoa; phylum Arthropoda; class Insecta; order Lepidoptera; family Gelechiidae; genus Teleiodes; species Teleiodes luculella. The sequence continues at coordinate 4,418,524 of OX419598.1, read as the reverse complement.
TTCAATGTCGCCGCTTGAAGGCGCTGCGCAAAGAAATGGAATGGAATTCAAAAATTGAATCAAAATTACAAATTCATTTCAAACGCGGTGATGTGCTTTATTACTCCCCCTTAATTTGCTTATTCAACAAAATTACAGCTATTCAACAAAATCACACTAACAAAGATGATTTCACGCCGGAATCACGTTCGCGAATTTCGACACCAATTTGGAGCCAGCGACTTTGAACCCTGCGCCGACGACATCGAAACCAATTACTCAACACTTGTAACGTTAATTAGGCGCCATGTTAATTAGTCACGCACATCTGTATTATACGAATCTGAATAATAGCTGGCTGGTTGAGTCCCATATTTGGGTATAGAGTTGTGTCTACAGCGGATAATACCCTCGCGGTACTGTGCGATTCTGTGGCGTACTTCACGCGTGAGCTGTAAAAACTTCAACTGTTTTACATGAGAACTATTCTAAAAGGGAATTCATCAACGATAAAAAATTTGGCCAGGTTATTGTAATGATAGAAATATTACATTTAAATGACTTCTTATCGTGTGGGGATTGCTAGGCCGACGGTTAACCTCATAACCCTTTGGCTACTCGATAAAGTTAAGAAATAGGTCATGTTTTCATTAGATATTCTATTGTTTCATAAGGAGATGGAGTCTTATTATCACAAAAAAGTTAAACGCCTGTCTAAGAAAATCTTAGACACCTATGTAAGTTTTTCTTCTAGTTTACTATAGTTTAAAATACCTAAGCTGTAACACTGTAATATCTAGTCTCTTTGTTCTCTGACACACATATGTTGGAGCCGCGAATCTGTTAAATTAATATTGTGTGCCGAGAGTAGGCTCGCGGGCAATCAGTGAGGAGAAGTAATTACATGTTCATTAGGGGTACAGCGACACGCTACATCGCGTGACAACGTGTGGCCGACTGTACACACCCGACTTACATGATGAAAACATGTAACATGATTAGTTTTATTCTTAAATCACAACGAAATTTAAAATTTCTTTGAACTCGTATTTGGACATTTTTATCTCCTCGCTAATTCGATAACACGCACGCATTTCAAATTATGCTACCTTCTTCTTCCTAGAGTTAGTAATTTATTTCACTTCGCCCCATTTTCGTCCAAAAGGTCGCAGCTTTTTATATATTTTTCGTAACCGTTGTAGTTTCGGCCTTCCTCCATCCAATATTACAAATTAGGATACCGGTCAACGTAATCTGACTATCGTTTCTTTCAAACAACTTTATAAAATGAATTCGTTTTCGACTTTATGTTGAGGGTGTAAGGTTAAAATTAGGGTGGCAATATATTGGCCACTGCCTTGTAAAGGTTTAAATTCTTTGAGCGCAATTACAAACTTCATGTGCTTTAGTTTTTAAATTAGATTTATTATTGTGCGCAAAAATTAATCAGTATCGTATAGTTGCAAGGGCAACGACCGACTTGACGAAAACGCTAAAGTTTCCGCATTTAATTATGTAATCTAAAAAAACTAAATCATAAAAAGCAAACTTCAATTACGTTCACATTCATCGAGATTTTCGGAAGTAATTTATTTTTCTCTAGGATTTCGACGGTTACCTATTGTATTTCCGATATTTTTTGTTCCGAATATTGTTATTCCGCTAACTTTTTGACATTTATCAGTTGGAAATTTTATTTGTTGTCCGAAATAACATTTTCCATTGTATTATGTTTCCGCGTTTTTATTGACCTTTTTACTTGTTCACCGATGTTTCAAATTTCCGCTAAACTATTTACCAGTATACCGAAAATCCATGTCATCATTAACCATTTTTTTACATGTGCGATAGCTCAATTGAACCATTATATTGCAAGGTCAAATTTAATATCTCCATTTTACATTCTGTATTCCATCAAGCATGCATGCAAGCAAGCATGCATACAAGCAAGCATGCATGCAAGCAAGCAAGCAAGCAAGCAAGCAAGCAAGCAAGCAAGCAAGCAAGCAAGCATGCATGCAAGCATGCAAACAAGCAAGCAAGCAAGCAAACATGCAACCAAGCACAAGCAGGCATGCATACATGTCAAACCTAACAGAAGGGTATGGCGGGCGAGGTGGGCTCGCTTTGCTCGCCCACCACGCCCGCCATACCCTTCTAACCTAACCGACAGATGTCGGGGTGCCCCGAACTCCAAAAACATTATGTGTCGTAATTATAAAAAATAATAATTGTTACTTCGGAATAATAAAAATAACAACCAAAAAAAATCTATCGTTTAAAAAAAGACCAAGTGTGATTACGGGATTTAGTAAAAAAGATTAATCGTAAAACGGAATAACGTTGTGCGGAGAAAGAATAATTCAGTAAAGTGTTATTGTGGTGATTTAACAATATGTCAAGTCATACAATGGAAATTGAAAAATGTATGAATCGTTTACGGAATATTGAAATTCGGTTATCAGTTTTTCGAAAATGTGATAGGTTACCGATTTCGACGAATATCGTTCGTGCACTATAGCTTAGTCTGTACAAAGCCTCGCCGTACTCACGCGCTTCCGGATTTGGTGGCGGGCTGCACTCTTCCGATGATAAACTATGCAGGGCCACTGCCCACCGAATTGTTGAGTGGGCTTATATGCCAAGATCCCACAGCTAATTTATACACCATATGTTTATTTTAACTTATTACAAACCCTGGTGTTAAAATCATTGAACCGCCTATATGGCTTCTGACGTGGCTCATGTAAAGACAACATCCGTAGATAAGATAAGCGGGACCAACGGATTTGTAAGGTATGTTAACCTCGAAATCCACACGATAAGTGAAGTGCACCAAATACATGTATACAGTAGTGGCCAGTACATGCGACTGAAGGCTGGAAACTTTGTTTTTTAGAGAAAGAAAATCAGTTTACAGTAGTCCATGTATATTTTTCCAAACTTGTTGATAAATAATAATACTTAGATCGAAATTAAATTAGCGCCGTACATTTTTTTTTCACAAAATTGAATATAATCTCGCCGCACGCTAAATTAGCCTGGAGCTTACGTTTAAACTTCCGTGACTGGGAATTAAAAAAGTACTTGAAAATATTTGTGCCAAGATTTATTCTAGCTACATCAGTGGCTAGGGTGAACCTATTTACAATTTTGAGTTTTTTTTTTTTATTTTACGCCCACGTATTCTTACAGTGGGATCTTAGCCTATAAGTCGTTCCTGTCTCAACAAACCTCCACCTGTCATATCGATCCGGTCCACAAACAAAAAGCAACATGAAGCAACCGATTGAAAAATACTGAAATACTCAATCAGCGTTCATAACACCGAGCTTTTCATACTACAGTCTACTCTACACCCTTTTTGATACTCGGAATGAATTTCGCATCAGAAAGGACGTGATGAGTTCGCTCAAAAATTGCTTTTTCCTTTTATAAATACAGTTCAAAGCGAATATGTGTTATTGGTTTTGAAATACAGTGTACCTGCGCTTCGCTTTGAGGGTTTATTTTTATATCTGTTTGTTAAAAGTCTATCTAATAACATACGAGATGATTTATGTATACCAAGTTACGCGTAGGTGTGTAATATGAGAATAGTCTTGCATCGTATTACCTAAATCTAATCATAAAAATTATAGTGTTTTATAGTCTATAAGCTTCCGCGGTAAAAGGTAGCCTATGTTACTCAGGGTGAATATAGCTTTCTAATGGTGAAAGAATTTTGGAAATCAGTTCAGTAGTTTTTGAGTTTAATCATTACAAACATACACACACACAAAAATACAAATCTTTCCTCTTTATAATAATAGTACCAGAATTTTTTCTAGTTATACTCTAAGAATAGTACTATGATATTACGAGTATGACTAAGAAAAACTAAAATAGACGTGAAGCATGATTGGTTATCGGTCGATAATTAAACTTCAACGTTTAACGAAAACTTGGTTTGCGTGCCTATAAACGCGATGAATGACGTGGGAATAAGCAGGCCTACTTACTTTACTACACGCGAAACATAATTGAGAGGGCGATAATACTTCGGTATCCATCGTCAAGTGTCAGTTGAAACCTGATCCACTGATTTCAAATACGCAGCGTTGGTGAATAAAGTGGGTTGAATGTGTCGTTGAGTGGTTCGGAGTAGCTTCTAGTCAAAGCGAGCACCTTTCGAAGCCATTTAGCCCGGCGGTCACGGTTTAGCTGTAGGACAAGTGAATGACAGCCCGGGTCTTCAGATTAATATAAGTCCGAGTGCACACTGTAGAGCTCTCTGCAGTTTGCAACTAACGGTGCGTCGCTTTTGCCAAGCGCCGACGAAGGGTGGAACGCTTTGCTTGTGTCTGTATGCCTATAATGAAGGGTTGTATTGTAAATCTAATGGGTTTAAGAGCCGAAAATCCAATGTCAAAATTTATACGAAAATACAATCTATGTGCCAAACCAAACGTTTCAAATAATAAAACCACAGAATAAAACTTAGAACCTTTCGAATTAACAATCTTTCATGTAGTCTTCCAATAATCTTCTGGGTGTTTCACCTTCGCTTTGGTGCTTTTATCTGTCAAAGCAACGGTTCTCCGATTTATAATTATGTTATAACACTGGCTGTCCGCCCGCGGCTGCGTTGCTTTTTCGTCTTTCCCGTGGGGATGAGATACTTTCCAGTGGCACCTAGTGGTAAAAAGTAGCCAATGTCACTCGATTATATCGATTTTTCCATTTCTGGTATACAATATATTAGAAAGGGACTGTGTAAGTAACGTATTATAGATACCTAATTTTCTATCTTCTATTACATTGTCTTCAACATGGTTCTCTTACCTGATAATTCTGTCTGACACGATTTCCCCAAATTCCTTGTACATGATCTGTATCTCCACCTTAACTGACATAAACAGACATCTGAAGCTTATCTCATTACAGTTGCGTACGAAAATATCGTGTAGGTGATACGATATAGTGCTACGAGTAGTATGATTAATACAGAAATGTTAGTAATATCAACAATGATAGACACGTAGCGATCAAAATATGTTTTCCTCTTTTCGCGGAGTAATTTAATTACTGTTCATGTTCGAAGGTATCTATTTCAGTTCTTTTAATATATCCACTCTATGAGAAAATCTATACGCTCGAACATTATTTAATAGTACCTACTCCTTTAGTGATTACGACCACTTTGTTTGTAGATTTTTTGTGGAAATAAGATGTTTTTAATTTTCTTGTCTGGTCTATTATTATTCTGTCTGGTGTAGTCTGGCTTTATTTATTTATTTATTGCTTGCTTATGTATAACTTTGTATTCGTTCGACCCATATCTCGTTTTTTAAACATTAAAGTTTTTCTTCTTTTCATTAATTTGTGTCTGACTCACACAAATGCTTCTCTTAGTTCAATTAGTTCTTTGTTGAACTAAACTAAGGCCTATTCCTTGATCTAAGAGGATTGATAATCTCCATGTTTGTCAACCGGGGTACCGAACCGGCCTAACCGTGACTTTTCGATTAATATAATGTAGAGCTTTTGATCTACCTACACTTATTTTACTATGAAAACTTGCCTCCTTTTCTGAATACCCCTTTTTCGTTTCGATCTACAATGTTTGGTCACAAAAGCACAGCAGCTCAAAGCGTCAATCTATTCTAAAACCGTCCATATAAGCCGACATCACAATTGCAATATGCAAATACAAGATAGCTCGCATTTCGCGCTTACAGGGTGTTCTCTACCCCATAAACCGAATATCTGCGTTCTGCTCCAGCCGGTTTGTTGACGTCGGGTCGGAACCGCAGCAACAGTACATAGCTTGTGGCGGCGGGGATCTAGATCCAACTGGAATTAACTAGTTTGAACCGTTTGAATAACGCAAAGAGTATTTAACAATATAGAAACTTAATACATGCAAATCTTAAAGAAATAAATTTTGTCAACTAGCCTTAGCTAGTACCTCAGTAAGGTGGGGTTGTCTCGAGGTTGTGATTTCTTCAAATATCATGCAGCTTTCTATTGGTGACTTTCTATTGGTCGAAACTGACGGAAAACAATAATATTTCAGTATCAAATCACATTGTTGACAGTATCGGGTCGCCCTATATTAACGTATCTGTACAACCCAAAAAAAAATCTTTAGTAATGACCTTGGCTAGTAAATCAAAATCTTAGTTTCAAACATAATTTGACCTTTGAGTTTTTTTTAAAGACAGACTCGAATTTTTACCTAGTAGATTACCAACTTTATTATTTACCAACTGAATTATAAAGAAATCCATCCATCTTTCAGCGTCATAACATATTGACTAATGACAGCCACTGTCAGCCTACTTTCGGATATTTATGTTTACTTTATTTTATTTTTATTGAATTAATTGTACTATATTTGATGCCTTGTTGTAGGTGCTACAAATATCATGACAAGTTTACAAAATAGGCTGGTTGTAGGAATTTGTTAGTTAGTTATTTACAAATAGAATATACTTTGTTGCACCCTCAGTAAAACATAAATACATAACACAAATTGAAAAGCCACAAAACATAATATCTTATCTTATCTGATTATCTTTTGTTGCTTTTCAAATTGTGTTGTGTGTTTATCGTGATATCTCTTCCAAAATATTTGTATCTAATTCCTTGTTTCATACCAAGTTGTCGGCAAAACCGTGCAAGCAGCCGCAACCCCCGTCGTCTTGTCGGCACCTCGTTTGATATTCACCCAATCGAATTTCGATCGAGTTTTTACGAGTTTCCCGAGTTCCGCAACTTGGTCGAAACTTCGCGGCTTATTGTTCGAAACGAATTAGAAATACGTTTTCAAGGTAAACTTTAATATCGTTAACATCACGAGATACTTAATAGATCAGTAATTGAAAAAAGTGAATCGATTTGTTAAAGATTTGAAATTTAATTTGGATTGTTTATGTACTAAATATAGAGCACGTCCGGCTGTATGAATAGTTACTCGCACGAACTTTAATCAAACGTCTGAAAGGATGTTCGCTTTTAAAAACAAATTAGTTTATTTTCGTTGGTCCCGACTTCATATTTCCCTTGACAACAATCTAACGGCAATAAATATTTCATTTTGACGATCATTAATCTTTCGCATGGTGCGCGTTGGCTGTTCAATAAAATTGACTGGTTAATTCTACGGGTAAATTATGAAGTTCCATTTCACCTCATATGGACATACAATACACCAAAGGTTCTCAATTAAATAGACCAAATGGGTTGCGACACTTGCGACATCAATAATAAAAAAGAAAAAATATTAAAGGAAAAAGAAAAATAATTACAGGTATTATAAATGAAGTAGAGTAACTATAAAATAAATAAGTACGTATTTTCTTGTCTATTCCGTTTTATGTCTGTAATTTATACTATAGCGCAAAACGGCACACGATTGAATTTATAGCTTTAACTTTATTTTCAGATTCCTAGTTATTTTTAAGTAGACGGACAGGTAAATATTAGCTTTGACGTCGAAACATGGTTTTACAAAATGTCACTTTAATTCAAACTGTTTTCGTCTTGCATGTAAATAAATATTTTTGGAACACGAAGTAGGTTTTTTAAAAGAATAATTTAATTCGACGAAAAATTTACCACTTCTGTTTTGTCACATTTTAGCATAACATAATAACATTTTTGTTGGTTTACTTTTATAATATTATATTCTTTAAAAAAACATTGAGAACCACAGTACACACAATATGGCTTCGGCATATGAAACGATAAAGGCAGGTGAAATACGACCAATAACGCCCAATACGTACGCCTATAGAAAATGTTTATTTACTTATGAATGGGGCGCACCCTTATTGTGGCCTGCTACAAATGTGCTTGCTATCTCCACTTCATATCGTTTTGACTTTTTCCTTATTTTACTTTCTTTTTTTGGTGAACGTTCATCAAATATATAATTTTATTTATTTTTAAAATCGTTTTTGAATATTTTACTAATAACGGATAAAAATAAAATAATAACGGCTAAAATCTGGATATTAAAATGAAAGTATGGACTCCATCAATTTACGTACTTAATCAGTAGATAACAACTTATGGTGAATAATTTCATATTATACATTGTACGGAATTTCTTAATTAATATAAAAAAGATAATATCTTTAAAGTGCAGCAAATAGATAGATAAAATATAGCCAAGTTGAAGTGGTTTATCCAGTAGATTAGATTAGAGATTAGACGATATTAGATATTGCATATACAAGAGTCATTCCATCTATCTTATTATAAAAAAAATAAATTCCTCTAAATGTATGTAAGTACACTTATCACTTCAAATCGACTGCACCGATATATATTTTTTCATCTAAAGGGAGAGTATAGAATTGACTTTATTTCACACCAGGAATAACTAGAAAACAATAAAACAACAACAATAAAATCACAACACAATAAAATTGTTCAAATAGACGGCTATGGCAGCAGTTTCTACCAGGAAACCTAAGAAGAGATGAGTTGGTTTAATTCTAAACCAGGAAGCAGAGCCTTATTATAAGGTTGTATTTTTACATTTTAAATATTATCGTATTTTTACCTACACTAAAAATGCATCGTAAGAATAGGTAGGTAAACAAATTTCCACATATTAAGGTGACTACTTCAAAAGAAAACTTCTTATTAGTACGCTACCTACAATATTCTCTACAACGTCATTAGGAAAGTTCATGGTATGAATAATTATACCCTCCGATTCAAAAACTATAATTAAAAGTTTCCGGCTAGTTTCATCTTGGAGATTTCCTCGGCGGAGTTACATCGTGTGGGGCCTTATGAATCTTATGGTGAAGCCTAGGGTTGTAATCAGAGATACAATGAGGCCCCTCGGCCTTTCGCTCTATACGTGGATTCAAATTCCTAGAATTGTGTTTAACTAATTGAAAGCAAATAAGACTGTTATACAAAAAGTCCATTGTAAATAAACAATAATACAATATTTATCTATTTCTACTCTTCTTACAGTTTCAATGATTTAAACTATCCTTTTTTTGTTATGAAAATGTGCTTTTTAGATATTATGTTTAAATATAAAATGCCCTACCTAGATTATACTTTCAGTGAGGAAATTGTATTTTATTAGGTATATACAGGATTGCAAAAAAGAAGAACTTAAAAAAAGCCATTAAAATTAGATTTGACATTTTGGCTAGATGAACATAATAAACTAAAATGAAACTAAAATGCAGGATGAGTGATATGATAACACAAAAATTCGAAATAAATATTTTAAAATTTTGTGTCCCAAATCGTGAGCTCCTTTCACTCATCCGCCTCTGCCTTTCCATAGCAACACCACTGGTTCTTCTCATTAAAACTTCCCACCTGAAGGGAGCAAGCATTCTTCTCTTGTACTGTAACTAAACCCCGGATCAACTATAAATCCTCGCTTAAACTTGGACCTGCAACTTAAAAGTCAGCTTTGTTCTAGACTCGAGTAACCTTACCTTACCTTTTAGCCGAGTCTTTGATCAGTACGGTAACTTTATCTTACTCCAAGGTAATAATTCCGATAAGTAATATGAAAGAAAAATTCACTTGTTCTTCTTTCCTTTATTGGAAAAAAGGAACAATTTTAAAACTGTTTTAAACTACATAGAGTCAATACGAGTATTATTTACTACAGGTAAATATTATGCTCTAAGTAATAGTACAGAATACATAGTCATTCCGATGATCACAATCAGTTTCAAGCAGTGGCGTGCACTCCGTACAGGCAGAAAGGCACTGCCTACCCTGGGCGTACAGCTCAATTACCTAACCTATCATCTATTTGACAAACATAATACTAACCCAATCTTGAACAGTTGAATTTAATTTCTAACAACAGTGAAATAGAATTTACTTTCCCATGCTGGCACGCTCAAAAAGCCGTGCCTACTCGAACTGACAATTTCTATGCTAGTGTGTGACACCCGCGGCTCACCAGGTATGGGGCGAGCCAGCGAGCGCTCACAAGAAGAAGTTAACACGATGAGTAGAAACACAAAAGTAGAAGTACAATAAACTTGTAATAAACTTAAAACTTATAAATCTTCTTATAAACTTGTCGACAGGTTTAATAAATAAAATCACAGAAAATCACAATGAATTTAGGACATCGGCCGGCATGGCCGATGGGAAAACGAAAAGTGAGTAAAAAAATGAATGAAATGACGGATTGACTTTTGACTAAATTCCAAAATTGAATATATTCGAATTTAGGCGAGAATGGTAAATGAGATGAGAATGAGGCAACGAGGTGGCATGGTAATGCACCACGTTACAAGTGTGCTCTAAAAATCTCTATAAAAACACAACTCACGCACACTAAAACAATTTTCAATTCAAAGGTGTTCAAAGTTAAATTTGACTTTGAGCTAATGAGTTAGAGAATATAATCCTTTACCAGCAATGCAAAAGCTCTGCCTTTTTTGCACCTTTCAACTCTCCGGTATTAACGCGCCTAGAAACTACGCTTTACATTGATAGCTTTGTAGGATGATCATATAAATAATTTTGTACTAACTCAGCAATGAAACTCAAACTAGCATCCCGCGTCGCCGCATAGTAGAATGGAGTACTGGCGGAAAGTTTTTTTTTTAATCTGTTTAATGGCTCTGGGTACGGAGCCCATTTCTCTAGCGCAGAAAATAATACTCTCGATTTAATTTGTTTTTCTTATTTACAGTACCGATCTTTCACTCTAAGTTTACAAATATGTAATTATGTATTTAAAACGGTGCACAGGTACATAAAATCAGTCAAAAACAAAAAGTATTGTTGAAATTAAATTTAACTTCTGGCTTCAAATGCTCAATATCTTACACTACCTACGCAGAGTTTATAAAAAAAGTAAGATAACCTCAAACGCGCGGCTCAATCAAAACAAACAAACGGAACGATACTTTGTGATTATAATTTCTTTAAAATCTTCGTATTTGTGTTGAAATTCATTGTAAATGCTGTGTAGTGGCGTGGAAATTAATAATAGACAAGTAAATTACAACTTGTGATGAAATAATAATATCATTATGAAGAAGAGACGCGAAAAGGGATAAATATTATAAACGATTTGCATGTTTCGAAAACGGGGTTGAGTGAATTTTATTTTCATGTTACAGGTAAGTAAATAGCTAGTTTTTATTTGATAAACGTTTTGAATAAAGTGCAAGATCTATCGACTTATAAATTATAATCAAAAACTTTGACTGAGGTTATCGACCTTACTTCGCCGGCGGACCACAGTTTTTATTGTGAGTTTAAAACTGGCGTAGAAACGAAATCAATTAATTAGCCGAAATATTAAAAATATGAAAGTGTGTAACAACAAAAGGTTCATTTATAAACTTTTCTACTATGTGTGCCTACCCTGGCCCTAATACCTGTGCACGCCACTGGTTTCAAGACTTCAAGTAGTAAACTGTTGCGGCTGAAATTATGCTAAAACAGTAGTTAGGAAGTTGATATATTATATATTAACTACTCAACAATTTGAGTCTCTCAAGGACCTTTAGTATCTAATCTACTTTGATTAAAGTTATGTTAATTAATTAAGATTCATTATCATAACTTAAATAAGAATCGAGATAAACTAATAACGAAAAATACTACTTTTAACAGGTCGATATTTCGATAGTATTTAAAATTTGGTTAGCTTTGCTATTCATTCTCTACGAAACCACGCGGCGAACATTACGCTTCATACTTTACACTTGCAGGCAAAGATAGGGGTAAAAAGGAGGAGGAATATACAACGAAATTTGCTTGCATACGTGACGTGTGTGTTCTGACGTCACCGCGCACGAATAATAAATGCGGGCATTATTTCCGTGTGAATAGCGGCGGGGACGCGGCTTAGTCATTGCGAGCATTTTTGTGGCTCCTTTGACGTCACATGAGAATAATCTTGAGAAGACGGAGAAAACGTCAAGGAAATACAAGTGCGGAGGAGAGAAATAGTCGCGTTTCTGAAAATACGTGTTCATATCAACCAACGTGTTCGTTTTAGGGTTGCTCAAAATGTTTTTATAGAATTATAAGCTAATCTTGATTGTATTTATAGTATCCTAATGTAGTCGAATGTTTTTTTTAACTTTGCTGAAATGCTTAGGTACTATAAAAAACCTAATTTGCTTTTTGATAAAAATATAACTTAGACTTGTGGAACATAAAATGTTATGTAGAGTCGGTTCAGTCTCTATCATCCGACATGTTTCCATACCAAATTTCTACACATGAATAAATTCAGCTACTTTATCACCCGCTACATTCTACAATAATCCAATTTGAACAAAAAAATATATATTAAATTGACTTTTCTATCGTCGCACGTGGAGATTCCAGGAATGGAGTAATAAATGTTGCTGTTATTTCCGTAAGGGTAGAGCCTGAAACGAGGCACAGTTAATCTGAGCATTTTTGCGGTGCCTTTGATACTGCTTTGCTTTCTAATTATTACGCTCTAACTTTTTTAATACCTACGCTTTTACGAACAAAAAGATTCAGGAGAGTGACAATTTATTTTAGAGACGCCTTTGCTCTATTAGTAGATATTAGTAGAGCATTGTGGATGATTTTTACATTAACGCGGCGTCGATCGCATTAGTCAAGGGTGCGTGAGAAAACATTCGACTTAAAATTACGCCTAATTTGACAATTACGTAACAAAATTAGATTCATTCATCTGACGTCGTCCTTGTCGGTTCCCATATAATAGATTGATAGATAAATTAAAACTTTTCAAAAAAGAAAAATATGAAAATTATGAACGAAGACTGCGATTGAAATTGAAGTTTAGAGTCAAGTTTGGGAGATTTTTAATTAAATTACCAAAGCATGTATTGTAATATATAAAATAACTTGAACTACCTAGATAAATAAAAATACTAACTTTCAAATTTTGTTTCAGGTAAGTTAACAGAAATCTTCCAGGGCAACAGAATCCATTTTGATACATTGTAAACCGTGAGTCCTGAAAACTATTGATTTACCCTATAATAATCTTTGTAGTCTTTACCTACCTTTTAAATAATGATGACTGCTGTGACAATGACCTTTGTAAAGTGTAACGAATAATCAGCTGATTACATCTTTGTAGTGTGTTATAGTGTCTAGTTGGTAGTGTGCCTGCCTACGAAGCACAGGGTCGCAGGTTCAAATCCCGCCCAGGGCAAACATTTTTATGATGAGCACTAGTGTTTTCTTCGTGTCTGGATTTTGTTTATTTATATATGTACGAGTATGTATATCAGCTGTCTGGCACCCATAGTACAGGATCTGCCTAGTTTGAAGTCAGATGGGCGTGTGTGATATGTCCCTACATATTATTTAATTATTATACATCTCTGTCCCACGGACTGACGAAACTGTCCGATATCTGCAAGGATCTGTATAACGGCTATATGACGGCTTAAAAAATCTGAAAATACGTGTTCAGTTCATTAATTTTATTTACTTTCTCAAAGCAATGTTTCAGTGAGTATCTAATCTTCCGAGAAAAGTTTCTTTGAGAACATTGCTTAAAACAATCTGTATATTTTATACAATTATTAAAAAAAAGGTCGATGTGAATTGTTTATCGCCGCGTACATACATCTATAAATAAAGTCACTTGCGCACTGTTTTGAAAAAACGCGGTCGCAATCTTATATGGTTTGCGTGATTATGTAGATAGCAGCTTTAAAAAGTAAATGCTAAGCTGCCCGTCTCCCGGATTCTCGCTACAGGTGGTTACATGGCTAACATTCCCCTTTTTGTGCTATCAGCGAGATCGTAGCAGTCTGACGCCACTTATCAGGGGATTTAGAACAGCTTGTTTCCTGAGTGCTACGCCGTAGCACTTGCTACGAATCTTAGCTGAGCGTATTACAATTATAAGAATGTTTCGAAACTTACTTGAATTTTTAAAAGCATTGTCCCGTGGTCATTAGAAAGTAGGAGTTTATAATTCGAATTAAATTTTATTGGCATGCTCTGTTACTATGTGACTATCCGATGATGGTATCAAATTTATAAAAAAATACACCATATTATTTTATATTTTTCGAGACTTATTCCATAAATAGCAGAGTTTTGTATTATTCATACTACTTACTGTTAAGAAAACACGCTGTTTAGCGCTACAAAACAAACTTTATTATTAACCAGAAAACCAAAACCTCGTTTACACACTCGAACTTAATCCCACCCCAAACACATTACACTTAGTTGGATGTCGTGTAAGCACAATGCACGTAGACAAAAGGCTAATTTACCTTTGACTCTAAACTTGTTTATTGTCTTTTCCTGTAATCCCGATCCGGGTTACCCTGGGAATCTCGGTTGGAACACAAGAAGGTAATTAAGGAATGCTATCAAGCTGATGCAGTTTCCCCCCCTCGCTCCCCCGAGGGAGACGTTAAAGAAAACACGGTCCCATCTAGAGTTTAGTCCAATATAAACATTGCTGATGTATTTCTAGTGCATTCGATGTCTAAATAAACAAAAGAATCTTTGCTACCGTATATATAGATAGGAAGTAATTAGCAAAGGCAAGGTGTACTGAAGAAGCTTTTGTCATAAAATTGACTGCAAGTAAACATAATATCAATCTGAAATACGTACGCTTTTTAATGAGTTAAACTATTCGCGTAATGTTTATAAGTACTTCTTTTGTACTACTTACTTCTTATCACAAATACGCCGTGGCCAAACGCAATCCCATAGCAAATAAAAAATAAATAAAAAAAGTTTCTTATACGGGGTTTTAGATCATAATTCAATCAATTTCATAGTTCATTATATTTTCCATTTAATAGTCATATTTTCTTAAATACAAAAGTGATATTTTACATAGCAGCAATACGGGTATATCTTAGTTAGATAAATAGCATGACAACAACTTTTACCCATCTAGCAGGTTGTTTTCGAGTCCTCTGTAGTTAGTTCACTCATTTGTTTTCAGCGTTCCATTATGGTGACCTCCGAACTTATGCAGGTGACATTGTTTTTGGCACACCCCTAGATTTATACTCGAGAATAGTGATGTGAATGTGACAGCTACTATTAAATCGGCTGTAAACATTGTGAAAGTAACAATTCGTGTGAATGCACAATCGATATGGAGTCCTTTGATCGGTGTCATGTCAAATAGAAAAAAATGAGAAACCATTTCGTGTAATTCGTATTGCTTCGTGTTTACTTGATAGAATCGGTCTTTGTGTTCGGTTTTGTTCGAGGTTTTATGTTTAGTTTTTGTGCAAAATGTTAAAAGGCAATGTTAGTGATATCTAGTTGAATATATAGGTATATGAAGGTATAACCTATTGAAAAAAGCAAGGAAGGTATTTTTTTCTTGGATTTTCGCTTTTTTATTTACATTTTTTTTTTTGAAATGTGCAAATTACATGTATCTTCTTTCTTTTATACGAGTATTGTTAAATTATTTTAACATAATAAACCAAAGCGATCTGTATATTGTATTGTTTGTGAACCAATTTTGTTACTAAGCTCTATAATACTTGAGTTTCTGGTTTCAGCCCTTTGATAGTAGGAATGTAACCTTTTCTAAAGAAAAATGACGTCACTATATCACAACACTAAACAGCGGGCGATGTGAATCACTACCCTTCTGGCGCGAATATCTGATCCATTGTTTAGTTTTAGTGGCACCCAGATAGTTCTAGTTTGTTGAGATTCAATAGAGCTGCATTTGAATGACAAACTTCATACAATGTTGTCGGTTTTAATGAAGCTGCCGTGTCGGTTTGTTATTAGCCCGGAGGAAACAGTGTTTTAGGAATACCTAACCTTGCCATTATCCTACCAAGTGATTCAACTTAATGCCAATTTAAAAAAACAGGATTCAACTTAATGGGATTCAACTTAACGGGTATCTAACGTTCAGAAATCTTAACTTAGTGGGAATTCGATTTTTGGTTTGAAGAGCTTAAAAGATATGTTGAGTTCAAAATACAAATTCAAAATTATTTTTATTCACAATCTTTAGATTTTAGAAAAGCATTTTTCTACGTCAAGCGTAATAGATACAAGATTTTTGTGATCATTAATTACCTATTATTACTTTATCTATTAATTTAATTACACATATTTATCTAAATCTGTATTAACCTACTTCTATCAGTGTAAACAATCGCAAAACAAAATAACAATATTTAATTGTTTTGTACTTTGTGTTTTATGTTTTCAAACTCAGCATGTTTATAAACCAGGATTTTACCTTTGAAAATCAATTTATACTGAAAACGGGGCCGCTATTGAGAGGGCAAAATACCCTTGAAATAATTTTGGATATCCGTTTGGTTCGAATAAAATGAAAATTGACAGAATTATTTGTGAAATGGAATTTATACATAGGTAATCAAATTTTACTAATAAAGCATTAAAGGGTATCATTCATTTTGGACCAAAAAAGTAAAAGTGCCGGCCAGCAGAAAAAAGTACCTATAACTTTCGGGTAGAACACACAATTCCTGTATTCTTTTACTATGACACTAATCCTGTGCACCCCATAGTTGTGTTGTTAGAAGCTATTAATTAAATAATAAAAATGTTACTATAAAAGTATTATTCTGACGCATGTCTCAGCGCATGTAGTCATATTGTATTGAATATATTATATTTCTTTATTTTATGTAGTTTAACTTTTTTTATTATTATTATAATAGGGGCCCACTTGGATTAAGTATGTATTTGTTTAATATAATTAAAAATATATTATGAAAGTATTATTATGATGCATAATAATGATCATTCATCAACTTTTTTTTGGTTATTATTAACAAAAAAAAGTTAAAAAAATAAAAAAATATTTAAAGAAAATGTAAAAAAAAGTGAAGAAATATAGAAACTACGACGTGTTCTATCCGAAAAATACACTTTTTTTCCTTGGCCGGCATTTTTACTTTTTTGGTCTAACATTGTATGAAACGTGAATGATGTCCTTTAAATTTGTTCTTTGAACTCCAGTCGTAAGGTTTAAGTTACAAGTTTGAAATTTATTTTTAACGTTATAAGAATCATAAAGTTGCTAAAAGATAGCATGCCATATCAGAATAGTTTTCTTTTATTTTTTGAAATTAAATCTCATGAAATCTCTAAGATAATTCATCAATTCATCTTAGGATATTTTCATCACTTAGTTAACAAAGCTACATTTTCTTTTCCTTTTCGGTAAGATAATATACATGAGCAGACAACAAATAGCCATCAGACATTCATATGTCATTTAGAAAGGCTATCAGGCGGCCATAAAATCACTCGGCCGATGGCTCGTCCCGCAAAAAGGCCAATGGGTCGTTCCACAAAGGTCGTGCGATGGAAAAAAATCGGCGCTAAACTGTTTACGGGATACGTGATCGAATGTAATCTCGACAGCGTGCACCATTTCCGGACAATTACGTGACTAAGGCGACTCCGGGATCGGGGAAATGATGTTATTGGACGCGCGGGAGCGGTAATTAGTGCTGTTTAATGGAGTCAATTTTTGTACCGCTCGAATATAATGGAGCTTCGAATGTTATGCCTCTTTGCTGTGCTTTTTTAAATTGACTTCAAAACATAATTCTTCACGTTTTTGAACAGCATAACATTTAAATTAAAAAAAAATCTGTTAGTGGTTATCACTGTTTATTCAAGGAACCATTTCTTTATTATTTATTACGTTACAAGTTAAATAAATTCGTAAGCGTTTTAGCTACACATAAAGTAATTTAGAGGGAAGATTGTATTCAATACAACCAAAAGAGATTCTTGTTCCTTTATTCGTTTTTGGCTTTGGTTCAAAACCGAGAGTTAGAAAGCTATTAAGTTAGTAGAATTATAGGCGACAATATTTTGTTCTGAAATGCTATTTTGGGTTGTCAAAGTTATTTTTGCTGTTATAAATCACCTCCATTATGCTTTAGAATTCGTTTCAAATATTTTTTTAAATCTCGCTACTTTTAAAAAGACGGTGCATTCCTGCGCATCTGATATGGATATGTCGTGGCCGCATCGTAGAATTGCCCATTTCATGAAATGATCGGCCATTTAATGAAATGGTTGCATTTCATGAAATATTTCACTGTCCATTGGCCACATCATGATGTGCCCAGACCAGATCAATGATAAGAAATCGTTTGACGATAGGGCCAGCTGGACGCACTGCTATTTCATGAAATAATCAATCTTAATTGATCATATCGTGGAATTGTTTCATTGACTACCGGTAGAGGCGCTGTAAGCGCCTAAGCGCTTTGTTTGTGTCAAGATGGCGGCCCTTGTAAGCGAAGTTACCTATATTTTTTATAAATAATATAAGAGTTACCTAATTAGTAAGTATGCGATTAAGACTCAGGTAAAGAAACATTCCTACCAAAAACTTGAGATACCTATAAAACTCTAGTGCGCGCCAAAGATGTCACGTGTGGTTCAGTGCGTGTGAGCGCGTCCGTCCATGTGCCTTTTTAGATTAAGTAAGTTTGTTATACTTATTTTAAAATTATTTTAATATTCCATTGTAAATTTAAACAACTAAAAATAAACAAGTACGTAACAAAATTGTTCTGAGTTTTCATTAAATATTTTATGGTTACCCTATTTTCACGATATGGTCAAACGTGGGTGACCAAATCGCTAAACGTTTGTCGTTTAATGATTTGGTTACCATTAGTTGGCCACTTCATGAAACAACACTTCACGAAATGGTCAACCATTTCATGAAATGATCAATTCAGCGATTTGGCCACGACAGATACACTAAAGTTCTTTAATTTTGTTTTTATTTAATTTTAAACAGTTATAAGTCAAAGAAATTTAAATCGAATGAAAATTATGAATTGAAGAAAATTAAAGCTTAGTCCTATACGTCTTTTCCAGATCAAACTCCACAGATTCCGGAGTAGCACCGAATGGCGCGGCTGTGTTTTCTTCCACAATAGGGTTAATTATGTTGCCATTGTGGCGAGTTATGGGACGGCCGAGTCGCATGTGTGCGGGAAGCTGTTATTGCGTCCAAACGTGTAATGCGAGACACAGAGAACTTGGCCACACTTGGCCTGTACTTGTGTCATGACCTATTTTATATTTTACGACCTTTGATCTTGGATATATATTAGGTTATTTATAAATAATATATATTGCGTAAATTTTTATGAACCAAAAAAAATACATTAATGTGTATATAAGAAAGGAAATTTTACATGAAACGTCTGACAAGCCCAAGAAATATATAGCAACTTATTTATCGTAAATACCCATGTTATTATGACAAATAAATGTATCTTTATCTCTTCATCTGTATCGTTGATTCTACCTAAAGCAAATAAGTATTTAGAGTTATAGAATGAAATTCTTTATTTATCGTTAATCATTGTATTTATTCGATTTATTTTACCTTGCAATCGAATTACAATTGAATCGTGAATCCGAGCGAGCGCAAACAACAACAAGAGACGATGGAATCCAATAGAAATGTATTATTCTGACCTTTTCGTCGTAAAGGTCGCCATGAAAATTGAATAAGTAGTCAATACTTCAACCTCGAAGAACAGGTCGGGTTTTGTGAATAACGAACGAACGACATGTCGGCTTATATGACCTATATACGATATATTTTTGGTAGAGCATGGGTTTAATTGAATGATTGTAGAAACATTCGTCTTGTGGGCGATTCGGGTACTGTTCGAGGAAATGATCTCTCAAGGTTCTGACCATTGAGCGATTTGGGCGTTCGCGGAAATAGATTTTCAGTGCCAGATTGTTCCGATAATGGTAGAAAAAAAATTACACTTCATAATAAATATATACCTATAATAAACTTACAATGAATTCAACATTACAGTATTAATTCGCTCCGAACTTTAAAGGGAGTTCAAGAAGTAACTACCTATAAGTCTGAATAAAAAGCACTATACCTATGTACCCTACTATTTGTTGGATCACTAAAATTCACTATATCTGTCTATGCTACATCAAAGCGGTAGTTTAGACCAAAATAAAACACAGTAATTAAAATCATATCTATCTTGCTATTTGGCATTATGCATTTTATTGACATCAAGAAAATAATTACAAAGAAAAAAAACAAGTACAATGCAAGAAGCCAACAGGCGGCTTTATTGCTATAGTAGCAATCTCTTCCAGGCAAGTTTAGGAAAAGAAAAGATAATAACTGTGCTAGTCATGTAGACCAAAATAAAACACAGTAATTAAAATCTTATATCTATCTTGCTATTTGGCATTATGCATTTTATTGACATCAAGAAAATAATTACAAAGAAAAAAAAACAAGTACAATGCAAGAAGCCAACAGGCGGCTTTATTGCTATAGTAGCAATCTCTTCCAGGCAAGTTTAGGAAAAGAAAAGATAATAACTGTGCTAGTCATGTAGACCAAAATAAAACACAGTAATTAAAATCTTATATCTATCTTGCTATTTGGCATTATGCATTTTATTGACATCAAGAAAATAATTACAAAGAAAAAAAACAAGTACAATGCAAGAAGCCAACAGGCGGCTTTATTGCTATGGTA
This sequence comes from Teleiodes luculella, assembly GCA_948473455.1. NCBI lineage: Eukaryota > Metazoa > Arthropoda > Insecta > Lepidoptera > Gelechiidae > Teleiodes > Teleiodes luculella. Next base: position 4,398,036 of record OX419598.1, on the reverse strand, counting down.
GCAATCTCTTCCAGGCAAGTTTAGGGTATGGAAAGGAAAAGATAATAACTGTACGAGTCATACTCTAGTGGAGGTATCTACTTCTTTATTATCTCTAGCCAACTTCTTCCAAAAATTTGGATCTAAGCACACCCCTACTTCTAAAACTTTAGGCCATTTTACATGACAAGAGAGACACAAGACATTTTAAAGACATGGCCGAATAGACAACGCAAATAAGCTAAACATATTATATCTGCAGCAATATCTGAGTAGATAATCTCTACCGTGCATGATAACAGTAAATACCTAATAAATTCGCTTGAAATAGCATCTTTTGTTTGGTACGCGGCCGCATGAATATCCCAACTAGATACATTTCAGCCAAAGATCCTAGTTTACAGGACACATTTCCTGCCAGATAGATTTGGCCGCATTCCAAAGACGTTGGTTGTTTATCTCGCTGGCAATTATTGTGACGTAGCGTGTTGTAAGGGAGTTGTTTTGACAGGTGCATAGGACAAAGTATATATAACATTATAGAGACGCAATACATGCAAATGTTAAGGAAATAAATTCTGTCAACTGCTTAGGTACGGGGGGGTTGTCACGGGGTGGTGATTGCTTCAAATGTCATGCAGATTTCTATTGGTGACTGAAAATATATCAGTATCAAATCACATGTGTGTTGACAAGATTGGGCTGCCTTATATTACGTCTATATACTACCAAAAATAATGTCTTCCTTACTCTATGTGGTGTATAGGAGTATAAAACTCTCTCTCTCACACACACACACACACAAACGTGTGATATGTATGTATACACCCTTATTATATATAATATAATATTTATCTATTGGCACACAGAACCGGCTTGCAAGTAACTCTAACTGTCCAACTTAATTAAGAGCATTTTTTTTTTGTAATCTCTGACACCTAAAATACAGGACTCTTCCTAGTTTAGTATCCTATACCTATCTTTGTATCTGCCCCTTATTGGAAGTAAATAAACATTATTATTATTATTATTAATTCTAATGGTCTAGACTTGTACGGCCCCGTAGCGTAGTTCGCTAACGCCTCTCTTTAAAGCTCAGGGTCGCGTTTTGAATCCCGCCCCATGCAAGCATTTGTTTCAAAATCAGATTTATCAGATTTCAATCAGTCAAAATCCAAAGAGGTTTGAAGAGCCAGCTTCGGCGAAGCTGGCTCTTTAAACCTCTTTGGTCAAAATCAGAATTTTGATTTCTTGAACGGACGACATGTGACGTAAGAGGATTACTATTTGAATAGTTTATAAGAAGAACTAACAGAGTCTTCATTTGAGTGTTATAATTACAGCTATTAACTATTACACCAGACATTTACAATTCGGGGACATGTTAATTATTTGACGTAATTACTAATGATTGAGCGTGTATATTACAATCAGTAATACACTGAAGCGATGAGTTGTGGTTTCTAATAACGCTGAAGGATCGTTTATATACAGGGGTGAATGGTAATCTTTTTTTTTAATTGTCCTATGCTTGTGTCGAAAAGTACGACCAATCAAGCTTCACCGGACTTGTGGAGGAGTGGAAGACTGTATCCCAAAAAAAGTCATATACCAACGCGCCTACGGGCGGCTTGAGGGAGCCTCGAACCACGGCCTAACGTGTTGATACCTACTGAAAAACATCGTGAAGGAGCTGAGGGGCTCCGTCTCTGATTATCAATTTTGATTTTGGTTATGGCCGCGCCCCCGCCGGCGGGTACGGGCGTTGTTACCTCAAGGGTAATTATTACCTGAAGGGAAATGGTGATCAATACCGCTGAACACATAGGTATTAGATGTGGATTTTCTCTTAAAGTTCCTTCGGTGATAAGTACTATGTGGAAGTAAATTTAAATAAGACAATATTATAAAGGATTGTCTGGTAGAAATTGCTACCTTAGCTATATGTTTTGTATACTTGTATTGTTGAAAATTGTTTTAATATACTCTTCGTGTGCAATCGTTTATTAAGAACCAGCTATCCTCCCCGCGGCTCCGCCCGCCTTAACAGATTTTTCCGTGGGAAGTATGAGTATGAGTAGTAGTATGCCTTACTTGTAGTGTAGTAGGTAGTGCGTATAGACATGCGCTCTTATGTAATTACTACTGACACACAAAGACAATGTGCACACACAAGACACACACAAGTATGGCTCGCCTGCACTCGTGAGTTAAACTTCTGTAAAGTAGAAGAGAGTACCAGCACTCTGGTTGGTTCTAGAAACACGTAGGAGTAGTACCTACACATTAATTTATTAATAAAAAAAATAGTAATAAAAATATTAAATCATCATCATCATCTCAGCTGAAAGACGTCCACTGCTGGACAAAGGCTTCCCACAAGGATCTCCACAATGATCGGTCCTGCTCTGCCCACATCCAGCGTCTTCCCGTGAATAAATAAATAAAATGTAAAAAAAAATTAAAAAAAATAATTGAATGACTCCAGTTTTACTTTCTACAAAAATGTAACCTAACAACGTTAAACGCTTGAGTGAAGAGCTTGTATGAAAAAATTCTAAGAATTTTTGTGCCTGCCTGTTTAACTTGTTTGTGGTTAGACCTGTAAAAGGTCACGTTCATTAGGGGGATAATTGATATAGCATAATGCAGCAATAGTATTTCCCTTCTCAGTGTAGACACGTTAATTGCATGACAGTAATGCGACATTCCGACGCCCGCTCACCGACTAACCCGGCGATAACAATCTACAGCGGGAAAAGTTGTTAAAACTGTGAATAGCTGGGAAAATTCCAATTATTTTCGAAACTATTTCGCACTGTTTGAAAGCAATAGTCGTAAAGTACGAAATGGAATTGAGGATTACGAGTAATGAACTTTGGAAAAATTGAGGTGAAAAAAATGCGCAACTCCGCTGTGCAGAGCAATTTTCGTTTATTTATTCGGCGTTAACTTTAATTAAAGAAAAGTTTTTCTTGCGTCATGTGGGTGTTCTATTTTATGGAACTGAGCTCCTTTAAAAAATAACGATAGCTTTAATACTTTTGGAGTAATGGTTGGTTATGCAGGCTCTTAGAATACTACGAAGGCGCCTGCTGTACTGTGTTTGTTTTAATTTAGCGTAAAATGATCAAACAAATGTAAATATTACGTCACGATAGCTACGTGATTTCCGTAATTAAATACACTTTGATACATAGCCTTGACTGTTAAAATAATGACAACAAGTAGATTCGCAGAAGAGCAAATCAGAGTCTGTTGCGCTAACAGAAGTCATTGGAGCATATCCCAATTATTCCTGGGCTGCTTTTGCAAATTACTGGTATATTTCGAAGTACATTACGTAGTCGATATGACAAAGTAAATGATTCAGATTTGAGACTAACTACGCAACGCAATGAATATCAAATTTTATTTGTAACTTGTGAAGCTTCATGTAAAAACCTCCTAAAGTGAATGTAAAATACTACTGTTTTGGTTGTTTATTGTCGCCTATTGTCGTTTTCCAAAACTGTTCATTAAATGAATGAGTAAAATATTATTTATTCCACACAAACACAAAGATAGAGGAAAATTTATCAAATTTTAATCCTACACTGGCAAAATACGACACCCTGCCGTGAAGCCATTGAAAGAGAAAAAACATTTTCAAAATTCTGAAATGATTGATTGTAATTTTAGTTTATTATTTTTAATATGCGAATGTATTGTAACATATACAATGCCTTAAATACACAAACTTAATATTAATCAATTTAACACAGACAAAGAAAACCTGTACATTTGGAGGCCTCATTTGGTAGCAGTTTCTTCCAAGTCACCTTCCACAGACCCAGATCAAAGCGATATCTATTGAAAGATAGTACCCAACAAGCCAGCTCAATTTGGGCATATCGGTCTGGTTAATAAATTAATCTGGTGGCAGATCAACGTCAGTGGACGCAGACGGGATAGGAACACGACAGACAAGAGAGCTGGCCGATAACGCCGTCGCGCAATTAATGAAAAGCTGATTTCGCCGAATGTCTTCCGAGATAACGACCCGACCCTTATTCGATTCAAAGAGATACTTATCGCGGCTTTCTTTTATTTGTTTGCGGTGTGTTAATTAAAGTGTAATTAGGAAAGTTTTTGCTGCTTTGTTTTGGGATCCGAGGGGCGGTTTAATGCGTTTTTTATGGCGACGCCGGCTCGTGTAAATGTGTTTATACGGACCTCCTTTAATAGACTCGTGTTGTGGGACAAAGTAAGCCGCTGTCATCTTGTCTTTTGTTCTCGCCACCCGAAAGACTCAAGAAATTCGTTCGGGAAGCTGCCAGCGTTTTCAATTTAGCCCCCAACAATTATCAACTGACTTTTCAATTACAACCCGATGCAGTGCGAAACAGGAATTCCAGAATTTTAATTTTCGTTCACCGCTCGTTTCATTTCAATCTCAACTTTCTAGGAAAGTTTCGCGGTATGAAATGGACTAGTGAACTGGTCTGGTCGGCAACAAACATGGAGTGCTAAATAAACCGGTGCTCCCGGCAGCTGGATGAAGGGAATTATGACGCGGGTATTAGTCTAATCCTGTCAAAGGACGAGGAAAAGTATCTCGCTGCCGGGTTCAGAGTTCCAAAACCTTTTGAGGATGTTTAATTTCTCAGCGAGGATTAAGACCGCACGAGCTCCAGGTCTAATTGTTAGGAAATGTGTATTTTTAAAAAGAAGAGCGTTTTTAAGTACCTATCATATTGTAAATGTTTTGACATAGAATTCTGCGTTTTTACACCGTACTAATGACGCTAACCAAATAGCGGTCATTGTGAACAATAGGTAATCAATACTGGACTGGTAGAAGAAGACCATAACTGATACATTTATATTTTTGTGCTTCTACTTCAATCAAACCGTCTTCTTATGGACTAAGAGATACCGGCTTGGAAGTGTAATCTAATCTAACCTAACCTAACCCCACATGTGAATTAGTGCATGGCTCCCCATAAAAAACGTTATTTTAGTTGCTTGTTGTCTCGTACGATACCCATAGAATGTCAGTTATGTCTGAACAGGGCATTGTTCGCCAATTCTGTAATAGTTTGATTCACAGTTAGAGATAAAGACATTAATTACTAGATTATTTAAATTACAGACTATCTGCAGCTTTGCTTTACATACAAATTGTTTGTGACAAAAACGTTTATTTTTATTTGTGTGAAGTTGCTAATAGTTTTACAGAACTACAGTAAATTCCTGTCCTCACTAAGCTCTAACAGCCCCACAGCGCCATTACAGCTACATTTCTCCCATTACTTTCATAAAAAGTTTCCTCCTTAGTTCTTTCCCTTCGCCGTGAGCAAACTTGTCCGACGACGAGTCAGAACTCTGACAAGTTGTTCTTTGACAAGGCGAGTTCCTTTTGTATCGCGGTAATTAATGTTGGGGCTCTTCCGCACCTCCCTCCGCCTGCCATTTCTTATCTGTGCACGGCAAAAGCTGTCAAAGCTAAAGTCACTTCCATTAAAAGGTTGTAATATCAACAAAAATATTTGGAACAAATTTTACTAACGTGACACACGGCAATTTTGTAACTGACTAACTGACTGACAGTTCTAGCGGTGGCGGTGAGTCGGTGGCCCAGTCGGAGGGCCGTTGCCTTCCATACGGAAGGTGCGGATTCTAACCTCTACAAACCCATGTGGTTTCAATTTTTGAATTATATACAGTAGCCAGCACATGCGGCTGGACAATTAAACTACTAATTTCGCCCCTACTGCTACGGGATAAAGGCGTTCTCCAGGTCATGCATGCATGTGCTGGCTACTGTACATTTATCGACGCTCGATGAAGGGAAACAGTGTGAGAAAACCTGCACACACCTGCGAAGAAATTCAAAGGTTGTATGTAAAGTTGAACAACCCGCACCAAGCCAGCGTAAGACTTAAGCCTATTCGCCCTAATTCAGGGTAGGCTTGAGCCCCTCGGTGGGGACATTATGGACGGTTACGAACCAGCGGTGTCGCACCTCTGATATATTATAATTGAAGACCTATAACAGATGCTGTTAATTAATTTGGGGTAGAGACCTGTCGTTGTGGAGATTCGCGAAACCTTTGTTTAGTTAATAGCTTTTGGTTGAAGTTGTAAATAAATAAATAATGTTTATAATTACTATTTTATGGAGCTACAAGTATTTTTGGAGTCCAAAGCGAATCACGAAACACAATTGAAAGATCCTTAAAAACATTGAGTAGGGCAGTGTTATGACTGTTTATTTTTTCTTAGTACTGTGGTATTGACGTAAACATGTAGAAAAATTATGGGAAGAGGCAAATTGGTTTTGTCGCGAGAAGTATAGAATAATATTACGAAGCCTTTGATTTATTTCGTCAAAAATAGTCATACATTTTACATGTGTACATAGTCATACATAATCATAACTATCTACTCAATATTTTCTATCTATCTCATCAGATAACATTATATAACTATTTCGAAGATACAGTTTGTTATATTAGTAAATTGTATAAAATAATAATTTATAATTTTGTAAAAATGTTTGATATGATGCAATGCCTGTGGAGTTTCTTCCGGCGAGTTCTTCTCCACAGAAGACAGCCAATATTTTGAACTCGCCGCAAAATAATATGTAACTGACTTAACTTAGTGATGTACATATCCGAAAGTTAAAATAAATACTTTGAACTACATAACTACAATAAAAGTAAGTGGCCACCGCGTCGCCAAGACCGTTATTAGTCCCCGTCACCAAGACAACAGATTGATAAAATATTAAACTGTCATTAATAATGTTTAGCTCCCCTTTTAGAAGTACGTTAATATTTGTTTGGTCGTTTGTTGACGCCAAAAATGAGGGATGAACTTCTAATATAACTGCCATAACTTATTTGTTAAAGCTCAAACAAGAAATGAACAAAGTTTATAATTCATGAAATGATACTATAAATTTTCATAATTGATTTTACGATGGGTATTAACGTTAATTCGGCCTGAAATTTTCAGGGCGCACCTTTTTATTTCCAAGAAATGACTTATTAATAATTTGTTTCACATGAAACGTTTCTCTACGTAGATTTAGCCCCATATTGGTTGGATTAAACACTATTAAATTATTAGTATAGATATTGTACCTAGCTTTTGTGCTCGAGACTAGTAGAAACCAATAAACATTCTCATGTTCCAATCAGGAAGCACTACTGTAAAGGATTGCTTCGGCGGAGACAGAGCCAAAGTAAAACGACATACAAAGGTAGTTTTAATTGGTTAGAGCTGGACAACATTCTTTAGGAGCGAGCGTTGGATGAAAAATAAAAATGTTCGTACAGTAGGTACAGTACAGTGTTGCCTTTTGCAGTTTGTCAAAATCCGTCCTTTAGTTCAAAATTTGTTTTCAAATTCTCTGGGAATTAGATCTAGTTGTACTTCGTGCTGATAATATTCCGGGAGGAATTTTAACTCACGAATGTAGAAAGGCGCTTTTTCGAAGTAGTATTGTATCTTCTCAAATCAATTCAAATACTTAAGGTTTATTCATTTATTAAAGTATCTATTATGTAAACAAACATGACACGACTACAATCTTATGATGGGGTAATAGTAATAATAACTATAAGTGGTTCAAAGCAACGCAATCTGACTCTAGTCACTTTATGATTCAATAAACTCAATATAATTTAGAGGCAAGTCGGAGATAACTTAAAGTTTATTTTGGTGAGCAGTTTGTTTACATTATAGGGACTCTGTTAATTGAATAAACTTTAGTACGTATTTGTGGTGTTACGGTCTCAGGTCTTCTAAAGCTAACAGCGGCCAAGTCTATACTTAACTCTTTATAAGGCAAAACAACTTTAGAAAATGCATTCGTTTTCGACTTTATGTTGAGGGTATAAAGTTAAAATTAAGGTGGCAATATAGTGGCCACTGCCTTGTAAAGGTTTAAAGTGGCATACAGAGTTAATCTGTCTGATTGTGCGAATGTGACATGTCACAACTGGTCTATGGGTTGGGGCTGTATGTGCAAAATGTTCCGTAAATCATTGCACCACTGCGTCGTCGCCCCATCGCTCGCATCCCGCTCTCTCCCAGCTGCGGGCTATTCCCATTTGCCACCTTAACTCCCTGACTGAAAGTGGCGCCGCGCCGCCATCTTTAAAAAATAATTATTCGGGAATTTTTTTTTTTCGAATCTCCGGTAGTTAATAACCCTTGAATTACTTCGCATGTGTGTGCAGGTTTCCTCACGATGTTTTCCTTCGCCGTAAGAGCGTCGTATAAACGTACATTTAATTAGAAAATCGAAAACACATTGGTACGTGCCGAGGTTCGAACCCGCGAACTTCCGAATGGAAGTCTACGGCTTTAGCCACTTGGTCACCGACACTCTTAAGAAGTAAATATTAAAGAGTATGCTTTGATTGTAGCGGTAGCGTAACGGTAAAGGAAAAGTTTCAGGCCACCCCTTAAAAAAACTACGCCTTGTACAGATTTTAAAAGGTGAAGCCTATTCGATTTTAAACAAATTGTTTCAGTAGGATGATGCATAAACTTTTAATGTTTAAATTTTGCAAAACATTGCATGCTATTTGTCTACTACAATAGCAATGACTTAATCTTATCGGCTGTGCCAGTAAAACCTAATACTCGAAGTACTTTAAACGTTAGGTAGTTCCTCTCATGCAGTTTAGCAAATGTGCATAATGGTCTGTAAATCAAGCTGCTCGCTGCTATATCTTGCATATTCTGTGCCAACTAGTCAGCTATTGGCCTCTTTTGGCTTCAATTTAAGTATTTATCTATACGTCTGTCTACCTTATCTATGTAGGTACTTATTATGAAACTAACAAGTCGATGATTTAAGAAAAAAAAAGTCATAGCAATTGTTTTTTCTTGTTTATTGTATTCTCTTTTTTGTTGTGTTGTATTGTGTTTTGCCACATAAGTTATGTCTATGTCTTACTGATTTTTTTTTTCAGAGATCATGCAAAATTGGAAGCGATTTTCTAAGTTATGTTCTTAGATGCACTTGAAATTTAGTCTAGCTCGGGTCAAACTGTGGAAAACATGATTTAATATTTCATCTCATGGACAAATTGAATATTATAATGATGTGATAAATTGGGGCGAGGGACCAATTAAAGATCTTCTCAAATATCTTACTCCTGGCTATGACAGTAAAAGGACCCTTTCTAATAAATTAAAACCGCAAAAGCGATAGTGTTTTGGCCTGTCCATCAAAAGTGTTTAATAGCAAATAGATTATAACGTAAGGAATTGTAGTCATCTCTCTCTTTCATTCGGAATTACTGAGAGAGAAGTAATTGTCTTTTCTAAATCGAATATAGTTGAAAGATACCATAGCCCCGTAGCCTCGTTGGTAGTGCTTCTGCCTTCGAAGCACCTGGTCGCGGATTCGAACCCTGCCTAGGGCAAACATTATTTTTTTATTTTTTATTTTTTATTTTTAAGTACAACTACATCATATATATAATACAATTTAAATATACAATTTATTCGGTAGTTTAAGCTTATATATATGACAATTACAGTGTACATAACAATCACCAAAAATCGAGCTTAATGCTCTCAGGGTTCCACCACCAGCCCCCGCAATATTGTTACCTGATTTGGTACAATCTCTTTAAGTTAGAAAGATGGGCGATCAATTTATTTATTAGAGTGAATTAATATACTAGAGTGCATTCCTGATATATTTTTGGACACTCTTCATAAACCTAGACTGAGTGTCGTGAAACACATCAAAGCTCTCCAGACGGCCATTAATACTGTTGTATTTCTGTAGAATTCTAGTGATCGGGGACTGCATACCAAGGTTAGTTTTAGAGAAAGGGGTGTAGAAAAAATTACATATTTTGTTGCGAGGGTATCTGTACGGAATCGCAAGGGAAATTCGTTTAATCAAGTCATTGCAGCGAGTATGACCGTTTACCAGTTTATAGAGGAATTTCATGTCCAGCAAAATTCTTCTGTTGGCAAGTGTGATCATACCAAACTTATCCAGACGCTGTACATATGGCTGTCTGTGAGAAAATCCGGGGCTGCAATAAGCTAGATGCCTAGAGAATGCCCGCTGAATGCTTTCTACTCGTTGTGAGTGAATCGCGTAGATTGGGTTCCATACTGTACTTGCGTATTCAAGGTGGCTGCGTACCAGGGAATTATAGAGGATGATTTTTGTCTCTAGACGTTTAAAGTCAACAGTATTTCGCTTCAAAAATCCAAGCATCTGTGCAGCTTTTTTTACAATTTTATCTATATGAGACTTAAATTTTAATTTACTATCGATTACGACGCCCAGATCGCGAATTTCGTCGACTTCCTGCAAAACCACGCCTCCAATCCGGTAAAAAGTGGCAGAAGGTTCCTTTTTCCTACAATATTTAATATGGAAACATTTGTTTACATTGAGGGTCATGCAGTTTAGATTACACCAAGATTCAATAGCATTCAAGTCGCTCTGCAGGAGTGACGCATCCATGTCGGACTTAATAGTATGGTAGATTTTCAAATCATCGGCAAACAGGTAGAATTTGGAATGTTTAATATGATGAGTAATATCATTTATAAAAATCTGAAATAATATTGGCCCAAGATGGGAGCCCTGAGGAACACCAGATTTAGCAAAATATGGCTGAGAATCATGACCGTCTAACACCACACTCTGAGGTCTATTATAGAGATAGGACTCAAACCACCTAAGTAGCGACCCTTCGATCCCGTATATTTTTAGTTTTTGTAAAAGAAGCTGGTGGTTAACTTTATCGAAGGCGCTACTAAAATCCGTATAGATAGCGTCAACCTGAGAACCCCCGTCAATTACTCTAGACAGATCCGATATGAAAGCCACCAAGTTAGTCAGAGTAGACCGACCTTTTCTGAAACCATGTTGTTGATCTGAGAGAAATTTTTCAAGGTATGAGGTGATAACAGGACATACAAGCGACTCCATAAGCTTAGCAAAACACGATAGAATTGATATCGGTCGATAATTTTTGACGTCTTCGTGATTGCCTTTTTTAAAAACAGGGACAATGCGCGCTTTTTTCCACTGTTCAGGAAATAGACCTTCTTCAAGCGATCGATTAAAAATTAAGGTTAGCGGCAATGCCAGAAGTTTACCACAACGTTTGACAAACATAGGGGGAATAGAATCAGGACCCGCTCCCTTCTGTGCATCTAATTTCTTAATACTCTTTAGCACGTCGCTCTCGATGAAACTTAATTTGCTCAACAAATCAAACATTCGTGTGATGAGCTGATGAGCACTTGTGTTCTTCTTCCTCATATATATCTGGATGTTATTTATTTATAACTAACCACCCGCCCTGGCTCCGCACGGGAAAAAGGTGATTGTGGGTTATCTATTAAAAAAAACCGCATCAAAATCCGTTGCGTAGTTTTAAAGATTTAAGCATACATAGGGACATAGGGACATAGGGATAGAGAAAGCGACTTTGTTTTATACTATGTAGTGATTAGTATTTATTTATGAATATATATAGGTACGTGCGTATATTAGCTGTTATCAGCCAAGTACAGGCTCTGCCTAGTTTGGAGTCAGATAGCCCTGTGTGAGATGTCCCCACATATTTATTTATTACTGGCTGTCTACCCGCTGTTATGGCCGCGTTGTGTTTCAATTTCTTTCGCAGTAAAATATAGCCAAAGTCACCTTCCAACCCTCACTCTATATCTGTGCCGGTCAATCCGTTCTACTTTACCTACTTTCGCATTTATAATATTAGTATTCATCATGGTCCAAGAAAACAAGGTCTTGCAATTAGACCACGTGACTGACACGAGCCTACGTCATTTCTACGTCATTTTGCCTATTCATCCTTGTCGAATGCGTGTAATAGACAAGGACGAACAGCGCAAAATGACGTAGGCTCGTGTCAGTCACGTGGTCTATTTGCAAGACCTTGTTTTGATGATTTCAATGATTAAAATCGTAATTTTTGGGACAGCTAGGAATAATCCGTGCTAACGACGCCGCATTCGGAAATTGCAATACTCATATGTCACCGAGCGTCGCAGCAAAGCGTCTGCATTGATGTGGAAGCCACCAGCTCTCTCTGACCCTTCGCCTCTCTTGCGCATCTCCGCCTCTCATGCAAACACCGAAAGCTCCTTTTATCTTAAGAGGTCTATGTAAATTGGACGCACGCGTGTCATTCAGATAACCGTTTAATATTTCAATTGTAACTTCAGTACATGGCATTGGATGATTTTGGATGCCGTTTTGAAACTACAAACATTTCGTTATTGTCATATTGACTGTATCGATAAACTGGTTTGATTTTTCAGTATTTACGATGAGAAAGTTCAACTGTCGTATTCATGTGAAACAATTGTTTTGTTCTGTGAATAGAATCCACATTTGAGAGGGAAAACTTTACAAATTAAATGTAATTCCAGAATAATTTTCAGGCGTAATTCTAAGGCTTTCATCTAATTGCGGTAATAATATCTCTGGTCCTTTGTTTTTGTCTTCTCAACAATTATCTAAATAGACTTAGTATTTTCAATGGCCCCTCTTAGTACTATTAAAAGTAATTGAGACAAAATAAAACAGAATGACGAGAATTTTACCTAAAATTCCTTAGAAATTCCAGCCACGACATGGGAGTAAAACCGCTATATTTTTCACTAAACTCGCCATTCAGACCTATGTTTGAACGTAGGTCGTAACCGCCCTGTTACGGTCATAGCACATGACACGAATGTCCTTTGGCATCAATAAAACGATTATTCTAGGTCGTAGGACTAAGCCCAGCTTTGCCGAAGTGAGTGACTTAAGGGTGAATACGCACTTGAGAAAGTGCCTAATACATACACATGCCATGTCTTATTATGTAAGACTATGAAGTGCCAAAGAACCTAAATTTAATAAACTGTTGCCTAGGAATGCGAGTTATAAATGACTGTAATTCTAAATCATCAACTTCGGTGAAGATATTTGGGGTATACTTTGCTGTAATGTTTATTAAAGATCTACGTGTTTTATTGATCTTTTTTGGCTACATGACTGATACAGACATCAGATTTTTTCTAATTAAACGCTCTTTGATATTTTGCGTGGGCTGTTTTGCTTCATTTCTCACGATATCCATGTTCATGTTAGAAAGAAGGCACAACAAACAAAGCTCTACTATCGGGCAGGGCAGAAGACACAGTAAGTCAAGTCAACTGTCAGTTAGACAGAAAATTTTGCCAAAACCAACTAATCACAGTTTAGCCAAAGTTGCCAAAGCATACGATATAATAATGGTCGTCAAAGGTGTAAACTCTCCCGAAGTTGGTTTGTAACGCGCTGCCGAGTCTATATACCGAGGAGTTCATTACTTCATTATTGCGATCCGTCCCATTCTGAGCTGGCGACCCATCTCCACATCACAATACTCGGAGACTGTATTAGGTACGTGTGTACTATATATCAAAAGGGATTATTGGAATTCATTGCTGAGGACGTTTGTTAAAATCTGACTATATTATTTATAAAATTCAAAACTATATTGTATTTGTTTTGCTTTCTGTTTAATATATTTAAATGAAAGATAGATCTAGCGATCAAAAATATATTGTGAAATGTTTGGATTTGCTTACATTTGCACTAAAGTTATTGCATATCAACAACATTTAGTGGTTGTAATTCAATTAAATAACAGAAGTTAAGATTAATATTTACAATAAACTTAATAGATGAGTCGAAAAACCATAAATAGATTTTATTATTCGCCGAAAGACGTAAACGTACTGAAACTCTAAAACACAAAGACTGGCACAAACCATGACGCAAATCGGCATATCGTGGACCTAGTACCGCCTCCAACGAGCATAATTTTTTAGACAATCACTCAACCAAAACAACAATAATTTTTAAGCATTTAAAAAAAGAGGAAAATACAAAAGATGCGATCCCGATCCCGAAATTGGCAGGTTCTTCTCCACGTCACGTCAGTTATGTTCAAACTGATATCGCATCGCCGCGCATTGTTAAATCTCTTTTTCACTGCTTAGACTTGTACATTCGTTTGAGACGAGAGCCAGTTTTGGATTGAGCAAAACTTTAAACTTCTGAAATGACGTCATCAAGTTTCTAAAGGAGCCTATCACTACATTTATAATAAAACAAAGTCGCTTTCTCTGTCCCTATGTCCCTATATCCCTATGTATGTTTAAATTTTTAAAACTACGCAACAGATTTTGATGCGGTTTTTTTTAATAGATAAAGTAATTCAAGAGGAAAGTTTATATGTATAATACATGCATAATATACTTAAGGATAACCCACAATAACCATTTTCCCGTGCGGAGCCGGGGCGGGTCGCTAGTAATGAATAAAATAATTTTGAATTTCGAACTCATCACGCACGTCCATCAAGCGAACACACATCGGAGACGCGTTTGACATGCACAACTCATCGTAATGTATGCGGTACACGCGGTACATAACGCGCAGGTAGCGGCGGCCATCACTATTCAGCCGCCCGCATAATCTGCCAATCTCGAGACGCCTCGCGTTATCTGTCTGCATGCGTAATGCGAGATGATGTATTGTAGCCGCTGTATTGTCCTTAACCACCTCTCGTGCTTCCAGAATCACAATTCCGAGCCATTCATATATAAATACTGCGACCCGCCCCGGTTCCGCACGGGAAAATGGTTATTGTGGGTTATCCTTAAGTATATTATGCATATATTATACATATAAACCTTCCTATTGAATCACTCTATTTATTAAAAAAAAACCGCATCAAAATCCGTTGCGTACTTTTAAAGATTTAAGCATACATAGGGACATAGGCATAGGGACAGAGAGAGAGAGAGAGACTTTGTTTTATACTATGTAGTGATAAAGCATCCAGACACAAGGCAAACACAAGTGCAAGTTTGTAAGTATCTGTACTTGTGTTTCTGTTTGTGTGCAATTAGAATATTTTCATTTTCATTTCAAGTGCTCATTACATTACACGTATGTTTGCCCTGGGCGGGATTCGAACCCGCGAACAAATTTGCTCTATTATCGGGCAAGGCAAACGACACAGTAACACAACTGTCAGTTAGACAGAAAGTTTTGCCAAAACCAACTAATTACAGTTTAGCCAAGTTGCCAAAGCATACGATATAATAATGGTCAAAGCGGCTCTATTGTCCTTAACCACCCCTCGTGCTTCCAGAATCACAATTCCGAGCCATTCATGCGTTTAGGCTTTGTATCTATAGCTGTTTATTTATTATTTTCAGAATGAAAGGAGGACATACGAACATAATTTCGCATTTATAATATTAGTATGTATTAGGGTTTTATGGTTGAACTGCGCCAATCCAACTACGAGTATACTAATTAATTGTAAATATTTTAACTTAATATTCAGTTATCTTTTGTATATAATATTAAATATAAATAATCCACGCATTTTCCTTTTTTGTTATTAATTGAACTTTTTTCTCGTTCACGTTCATTTTAAAGTTGTTGGATTAGTTTCCCTACCTTTTAATAATATTATAGCAAAACTCGTCACTGGCACAAAGAAAACTAGTGCCATAAACAAAAAAAAAATTGTTAGTTTATTACTTTCCCGACGGTCGCCAGCCTCGCCTGTGTAACCTGAACCTGCTGGACTACCCTTCCCACAAAACCCAATTCTTCTCCCAATCCTTCACCGTCCAGGCCGCGCGGTTTTCAAAAACCTCCTCCGGCGTCACTATGAGCTGCAGAGTGGTTACGTTGATTAGCATAGTACCTTTTCCTACGTCACATTTCCCGCACTCTTGTGCGTGTCGTCACGTCATTCCTCAGCAGATTAAGATAAAATTCTACAATATGATATATTTGCATGTATTGTGTCTATACTTATTTATGTATGTATAATATTTGTATTTATATATTTTATGTATGTATATGTATATACGTATGTATAGTGTCAGTTTAATTTAATAACTATATTCATTCGATATTATTTGCACAACCGCCTTTTCTTTTCTTGTTGAACGTTTCTACTCTCGCCTAAAGGTTGCCTGGAAGAAATCGCTTAAAGCGATAAGGCCGCCATTTGCCGCAAATTTATGTTCGTGTTGTTTTATATGTAAAAAATTATGTGCAATAAAGAATATTTGTATTTGTATTTGTACTTTTTCAACAGATGTCGTCTGTTAGCGTAGGTATATTTACTATCCATAAATCGAAGCGAACAGTTTTTTTTTCGATAACCCTATATATTAGGGTGGTCCAAAAAAATTTTTTTTTTAATGTTGGGGCTCCACAAGGCTCTTCTTGTTTGATATGGCCACAGGCACCCCTATATGAAATTTGAGCCAAATCTAATGATATTTAGGGGTCGCGCCAATTTGACACTTTTTTATATGGGATATATAAGGAAACAAATATCTCTGTGATGAATTTTTATTTTTTTAATGAATTATAATGTTTATTAAATCAAGATAAGGTACATATAATTAGTCTGCATCTTTATTACCCAAATACATATCCATAATATTGGATTTCGAAGCCACAGGGATTTTTTTCTATGTAGATCTACCACACGGAGGAGATACTGCTTCTGCTGTTTGTTTTTGGTAATACTTGCATTAAATTTTGTGATTAATGCAATTCCACGCTCTGCACAATCATTCACTACTTTCATTTGGCGAGCTTTCTCTCTCATTTCAATGAAAACTTCATCGGTAGGCCATTCTGAGGGATCTTTAGCCAAAAATACTGCTGATTTTTTTCGTCCGCCAGTGGTCAATAGGTCAAACAAGGTCGTCGTTCTTTGTGTGAAAAAAGACTGTAACGGGCTATAGGGATCACAAGATTTCCCATCTAGTCTCCTAAAAGCCTTCTGTTTGGGTGGTTTCTGCATGTTTTGTACCATTTCCCTTTTGGTTTCGATACTCACTCTGGAATCGAACAATGAAAGTCCAATCAAATGTTCGGAAAAATACCAAAGGTGGCGACGTAATGCTTTCAGTGCAGTATTACTAACATTCGTGTTCGGGTAATTTTTTATTAATGCAAGGAGATTTGCGTCGTTTAGAGGAGCTCTTTCTGCCAATGGGGCCTCATTCCAATAACGTCCATAAACAAGACTCACAAACCGGCTCAATTCAGTGATGGATCGTTTTTCTGCCGTGGTGAGAGTGAATTGCTCTTGAAAAAGATATATTTTTAAACAATATATAGCTTTTGCTATCCAACGAGCCTGGTGTAAGGCACCGGGTGCGCGAAACTTCACTTCAGCAGCAGATTCTGGTCTTCCCAGAAAAATAAAGCAAAGATTAAGTAATTCGAGGAAGTCGTCTCTCGGCTGCTGGATTTTCATTGCATCGCTATAATATGCTCTCATTTCTTCGCGTAGTTGACGGAGTTCGGCGGTACAGTACATACAGTACTACATACAGTACCAATGTAGCATTAGCTTAATAGTAGTTGGTAATTTCGCTATATTAATTAATCGTTCAATTTGGCGCGACCTCTAAATGTGCTTCTATTGATCAGATTTTTGGTATACACACTCTTTTTAGATAAAGAAACAAAAATAACCTTGTGGAGCGGGTTATTTTATATATTTTTTTTTTTCATACATTTGTGGACCACCCTACTATATATATAAAACTGTTCTTGTGGCAAGGCAAAGTGTTCATCAATATATCCAATACCTCACCTGCCAAATGTGGGATTATAACAACGTCTTCCTTTCAAGGGAAATGTGTCCTTCCAGTAGTGGACTTCATAATATAGGCCCTTATTATGGATTTTAATTTTTTTAATGCCAGTGAACAAACTAGTATGAAATAAAAAAGAGATGGAAGTAAGAATCGCTTGGAAAATAAAAATTGTTAGCGATCCATCCAGTCAGCGGCTGTAAATATTTGCAAACAGCTTATCCGGTAGCAGTTTCAAAATGCAAGTGGTCCGAATCTAGACGGACAGCTGCTTTTAAATGAAATTGCAGCGCTGTCGACTAGGATGCAATCTTACTGAGAATTCTTAAAGTTTATATTATAGTCTTAAATAAAACATTTTATTGTAGTACTAACTTTTTATGATACTGCGATGCATCAGATAAAATGCTTCCTCTGACAGATAAAGCTAATCTGGCAAAATAATAGGTTTTTATTTTGTTTGAGTTTGATGTTTGCCATGGTAATTTAAATTCAAATCTTTGCCTATCTATCTACTTATCCAATTACTAGGCATGTTATTAGAACAAACAATCTTTCGTACATTAGCGTTTGCAATTTGACTTTTTTATTTAGGTATGTCCATTATTCTTCGCAGGCTGTTATGATAATTACTGGTTATGATAATTATAATGTTGTAGAGTCGGAAATCCATAGATATGGGTCGAAATGGTTTAAATAAAAGGAACATACAGAAAAAAAAAAACATGTTCACCAAGGACACTTAAGAAATGTTGGCAAGCTGGAATAAAGTGCGCGCTCGCGAGCCCTTTCGCCGGAGCACCACAGCCCTTCACCACCCTTCACTCCAAGAACAGTTCCTCCGTTCCGCGACATTCACGAGTAGCGCCCTCTCGTGTACAACCGAGCATACTTCACTACTCTCTAGGCATTGTACACCTAACAACACGTAAAGGTTAACTATAAACTCAGCCTTATTTTCATACTAATTAAGAATATCTTCCTGTAAAGTCCTTATTAGCACGGATATTATGCAACTAAGAACTAAATTCCTATTAGAATTCCAACGCAGTATCGCTTCAAATTAGTATGCACAACTTACAGCAGCTATTTATTAGAGTCGGGCTTCAATATACTTGTTTGCTTTATGGAGGCATATTCTGTAACTGTTCCCGAAATTTTGCCCGTTTGGTGTGTGAAATTCATTAAACTCTAACACGAATTTTCACACACAAACGTACACAGTACAGTATAACTGGCGCCGCAATTAAAAGTTCACTTGGTGAATATACGCCAACATTTTGATTTAAAGTTTGCGGATTCGGCCGCGCTGCGCCCAAAAAGGACGACTCGACACCCGGGTGAAATATCATGTTTCTTCCCTATATTTGGATAAAGTTTTAATTTGGCTCTCTGTTCACACACATAAACATATAAGTTGTGTCTTTATAACTAAAAATACACCTTTTCACTGCCGGTTTCTTTTTTTACTCTCCTTGTACGTTCTGGCAACTTCAATGATTTCTTAAACTTTTACGTTTTTTATCTTAACTTTTTCTATTTTTACCCTTCTTTTTGACGCATTTCTATACAGAATCTGATGATAACATAAACCGTGTTTCCCTTTGAAGTTGTTTTATTGGTATTTTTTCAACACGCGGATTTCGTCATCATGATCCTTAGCATATCGCCTTCTTTTTCTGTTTGGCTGGTTTTGAATTATATTCAATAAAAATGAAATATTTTCGTTATATTATGTACACACTCTTTAACTCTTCGAGGATACCAACATAGGAATAGTGACCTAAGCTCAGAAACATTTTCAGAACGTCTCTTAGACTTCACCCACAAAATTTTACAGTTATCAAATTTAATCATTGTCAGCTATATCCTTATAGTCCGGTTCATTTTAGACCAAAAGTGCTCTAGAACTTGAGTTTCATCTGTCACTCCTGTAAATGGCAACGACTCCTACCGTTGGATTCGTCTTGATGTCCTGAACGTGAAACTGTCGGTCGTCAAGTGCTAAAGTGGTGGAGGGATGAGAGGGGGGTAATCAAAGATCGCTGGATTTTACGTTGTAATTTGAAAACTAGTGGACCGATTTCTTTATTATTAGTATTATTTGAACGGGTATAACATTATCTACAACACGTTCATATACATCGAATACGTCAATGCAGTGGTTACCGCGTAATAATACGAAACATAATAAAAAATAATTGTGTTTAAATAATATCACAGATTACGCTAAATCTATAAAGTTTTTGTGGTAAAAATGTTGCTTACTTTAATTCTACAACAAATTACCTAATCAAAAAGGTAACAATAATTACTATAGGATTTATGGTGCCTGAGCTAGAGTTAATTAACTAAACGTAGTCGCAGGTCAATATACTACGAGTACGCAATAAAAAATTGTTTTCCGCGTTAATTGTTACAAATTAAACTGTACTAACATGTAATTGTATGTACTGAATTGTCTAAAATAAACATAATTTTTTTTTTATTTTTTTATTTTTTTTTTCGACCTAAATTTCTTTTATTTTTATATCATGGGTAGATATTACCAATATATATCCCCTGGCATAGTTTTTATCCTGTCAGGAACTTTAGGCCAGGGGCTACAGGCAAATTAAAAACTACTATAGTGAAAACTAAAAAAATGTTTTCCGCGTTATTTCGACGTAAATTTCTTTTATTTTTTTATCATAGGTAGATGTTACAAATATCTATCCCCTGACATAGGTTTTATCCTGTCAGGTACCTTGAGTCAGGTGCTACAGGCAAAGTCAAAACTACTATAGTAAAAACTAAAAAAATGTTTTCCGCGTTATTTAGACGTAAATTTCTTTTATTTCTTTATCATAGGTAGGTGTTACAGATATCTATCTTCTGATGTAGGTTTTATCCCGTCAGGTACCTTGAGTCAAGTGCTACAGGCAAAGTTAAAAAAACTATAGTGAAAACTAAAACATTGTTTTCCGTGTCATTTCGACGTAAATTTCATTTATTTTTTTATCATGGAAAGGGATTACTAATATCTATCACCTGACATAAGTTTAATCTCGTCAGGTACCTTGGGTCAGATGCTACAGGGAAAGTCAAAAATACTATAGTGAAAACCTAAAAAAATGTTTCTCGGGTTATTTCGCCGTAGATTTCTTTTATTTTTTTATCATGGGTAGGTATTACTAATATCTACCCCTGACAAAAGTTTTATCTTGTCACGTACCTTGGGTCAGATGCTACAGGCAAATTCAAAACTACTAATAGTGAAAAACAAAAAAAAATTATCCTCTTAATTTCGACGTAAAATCTTTTTTCAAGGTATTATTTGAAAAATGTAAGCTTGAAATATATAATTAAAGTAATATGGTGATTACTTACCCATCTCTTCTCATTCATTTACTTATACCTATTTGCGTACTCGTAGTATAGTGATCCTACGACTACGTTTCGTAAATTAGCTCTAGCTCAGGCACCATAAATCATATAGTAATTATTGTTACCTTTTTGGTTAGGTAATTTGTTTTAGAATTAAAGTAGTAAACATTGTTTCCACGAAAACGTTATAGATTTAGCGTAATCTGTGATATTATTTATACACAATTTCTTTTTTCAATGTTTCGTATTATTGCGCGGTAACCGCTGAATTGGCGTATTCGATGTATAAGAACGTCTTTTAGGTAATATTATACACTTTCAAATAATACCAGTAACAAAGAAATCGATCCACTAGTTTTCAAATTACAGCGTAAAAACAAAAGTACAAATTCGCCAACTTTGATTACCCCTCCCCTCCTCCCTCCACCACTTTAGAACTTGACGACCGACAGTTCCACGTACAGGACACCAAGACGAATCCAACGGTATGAGTCGTTGCCATTTACAGGAATGACAGATAGAATTTTTTCATTCAGTACTGGAGCGAACCGGACTATTATAGCAACAGACCAGCTGACTCTAACAACAGTTCTCTTTATTTACATATTCTTTATGCATAAAGAACTGCCACATTTCATTAGTTAGCCTGTTAGGGTTCCGTATATCGTAACTAAAAGCTCTAAGAAGTTTGCATGAGAACAATTACTTTTAATCGCTTACACGGAAAGACCCTTACAAAAGTAGTCCTTTTTGGACCCAAATCACATTGCCAAGTGCTACTTTATATATTTGAAAGGGAAATCTTTGCCTTTGTTCGATCCAATTGGATTTACTTTAGATTGATACGTTTGGGGACTGTGTTTATTTGTTCGATTCTATATATTAGATGTTTTTACATCGACATTTTGAAGTCTTCTATCGTGTGAAAAAATGCGTGTACTTAGGAACAATGAGGTTTAGCTGAAATTCACTTAATTTTGACTTAGATGAGCAATGTTTCTATGTCATAGGGGCCGTCCATTAATCACGTGATCTTTTTTTTAGCATTTTTTAACCCCCCCTCCCCCTTGGTGACACGTGGTGAGGTTTAAGACTACCCCCCACCCCCCACCCAACATCACGTGTATTTTTAGTACCTGCAAAGAATCTTAAATTTTTTAGAATATTATCTTTAAATACAGGTATAAACCCTTACCTACCCCTTTGGTTCGTTTTCGTCATTTTGATTTAGTAATTGACTATGAAAGAAGGCCTAGGTAGGTAGGGGAGAGCGGGGCTAAAAGTTCCGATTTTTAGTTAACCTGAAAATTTGTTATGAAAACTTTAATTTAGTATTCATACAATGCGATCAAAATCAACTTACATATGTGACTTTGGTATTAAGATAGTTATTTGGGTAATATATTGAAAGATTTTTTTTCAATGAATTTTTTAATGACTCGTGTCGGGAAGTAACAACATACCCCAAATTGGGGCAAGTTGTTAACAAGCCGGGGTAAATTGTTACCATATCTGTGAATGCTATTATCAGTAAAATAAAAAAACCATAACTGATTAAACCAAGCCTGTTTATGTAAGTGTTAATCAACAATATCGTACGAATCACTTTGAGCATAGGTAGATTAATAAGTCTTGATTCTGCCTTCATCTGCAATGGGCCTAGTTCTTACATTATTGACACTGAACTATTCTTCTGACACAGAAAGTGGATAAGAGTTACTGCCACAGCACATTAGACAATAATACCGTCGTTTAACAGACTTCCCCTTTTCTCTCCTTGTTTTCCTTTTCCTTGCTTTGTTTTACCCTCCACTTTTTTTTCTTCATTTTTAATACACACTTTCCTTTTCTTGTTCGGCTCTTCTGCTAAGGCTTATTTTTCTGGAGTTTCAATGACAACAGCGGACTTTCTAAGACGTCTCTTATTTGTTCCACTCCTTCCACCACCAGGTACCACCTTCGGAAGAGGACGTACTGCTTCTGGAGAGAAAGGGACTTGATCTCAGATTTGTTCTTCTATAACACCAGAATATGCAGGCAAATTAATATCCCTCGATGGCCCTGGCATCATCAATGATATGTCTTTCATCAGCACTAATGTGTACAGTTACAGATATTTCGCCTGTTGTAGTGGAACTCTCCGACACTTCTTCTGAATTATTCGTGACAATGTCATCTGAAACGCCTAAAGCCACTGATGCGTTGATTAAAGATAAAGGACGATCTGTAACATACGATCAAGCATAATCGTCTTGATTATGAGTTTGGCTGGATAAATTGTTGTTAGGGTCTTGGAGAGACCATGAAGTCATGAATTTGACTTGGCGAGCCCTGGAGGGATGAGCATTGTATGGAGCTATGTGGTGGCCGTATACCGTGAATAAGATACCTCATGTTAGACTTTAAACGGTAAAAACACAGGGGTCATAAGACCGTTTACGTTTATGTGAGGCACTTCTAGAGGTAGAGCCTATCTAACAATTTCTGGGTTATTTCGTAGCCAACTATCCTAAATCTTTGCACAATAGTTTTTCAAAAGGTGTGTCCGCACCAACGTGCAATCAATTCTTGCATCAACTTATGTGACGCAGAACCTCGTGTTGATTTTCGAATATAAGTCCGCATGCTAAAAAGGAAAAGAAAAATATTAAATATGTTCTATTCTTGGTTTCTAATGGATTGGGGCAAGTTGTTCCGACGTCACAACGTGCCCCCGAAGAAAGGAACATCTAGCCCCAATTTCCCATTTTAATAAAACAGCAAAATTTAGGTTGGTTACGAAACATACGTAATTTGCGCATAGTGTACCAAAACAGTAGATAAATCCTTACAATAAAACATAGAAACACTAAAAGCTGATTGTTATCATTCGTGAGATAGACCAAAAATACCAAATACGAAAATATTTACTCACGTGTACCAGCGGCGCACGAGGTGCTGTTCAGATGGTCCGAGCGCCACTGGCTGGTTCAAGGTAGGTGCCGTCGGTGCGCTGTGGCATTTCATTTTAGCAAGTGTTTATTCGATATTTTTATCTCTTTTCTTCGCGAAGTTATTTCAATCGGAACAACTTACCTCGGTAACTTTTAGCCCCGCTCTCCCCTACCTTATTTTATTCTGAAATTAAGGACTATGTTAAAAATGCTTAGACAGAAAGCTTGAAGGTTGTTTTTGATTGGAAAAAATAAATACACGTGATATTTTACCACACCCCCCTTGTGATATTTCGTGATTTTTGACAAACCCCTCCCCCCCCTTTAAAGCCTCACGTGATTAATGGACGGCCCCAATTAATAAGTTTCACTAATGTAGTACAGTAGAAATTTATCATCATTTCTACGTAAGGGATTTTTTTTAAATATTTTGAATCTTATATAAAATTATATAACACATACGGGGAAAATCTGAAATAAAAAATAGTTTTTTTATTTACCTACCATATTAATTGTAAAAATGTCTTTATCAATGTGTTCAATTTAGTACATCAGCACTGACGGTTAACATAAAACTATGACTGAAATATTTAGCATTTATAACTTCGCAACAAATATGAGTAAAACCGGCTTTAATTTAGTATTCCTTTTGTACCGCTGAACAAATGAAGTCGTGTTAGCATTCCGCATTTCAAAGTTGGTGTGGTCAGAGCTTTCATTCCATTAGTAGGGGAAAGTTGCTGGTTATTTTTAATTAATTCTGCAATGGGAGGTACGTGAAGTTGCGTCCGCGTCGTTTGCTAATACGGAAAGCTCTGTATTTTGTTCGGCTTTTGCTGTTGCAGGAAGAGCAGAAAAAAAATCAGCAGAATTCAGTAGTTTATTGGTGCCCCATTTTCATCTATTCGTTCGTAATAAATCTTATGCTTGCTTATCATGTGGGTTTCGAGGTTACCTACCTCCCACCTAAATCTTAATCCGTTATTCGGTCTTGGACAGTGTCGATAGCATACCTCAATAGCTTTTTTCGCCACATAAAATCTGTTCCCGACTTATGTTCCAAATTAATATTAGTGTTAACAGCTCATATTATGTTCCCACCGAGGGGCTCGAGCCTACCTTGAAATCAGGGTGAATAGGCTTTAGTCGACCACGCTGGCCTAGTGCGGGTTGGTCAACTTCACACACAACTTTTGAATTTTATTTCGCAGGTGCAGGTTTCCTCACGATGTTTTCCTTCACCGTAAGAGCGTCGAATAAACGTACATATGAATTCGAAAATCGAAAACACATTGGTTCGTGCGGAGGCTTGAACCTGCGAACTTCCGAATGGAAGTCAACAGCCCTAGCCACTTGGCCACTGACACTGTATTATTACGTTATATTAATTAATATTAGGTTTAGTCGATATTCAGAAATTTAAAGGCGAAGACGGAGAAGTCAAGCAACTCGTACTACTGGGACTACGTGGGTATTTAAGACCACTCACTGTCATTTAAAGGCCCGAGCCCTTCGATAGTAGCTTATAACATAAACAAATCAAAAACACAAATCTTTTCTACTTTTGATATTAACATAAGCTATAATAAGATCTGATTTAATAATATCCTATTTTGTCCTAATATAACTGAGGAAAATAATAAGCTTTTCCGGTAAATACTAATGGTGCTTCCATTCATTTCCTCTTGATAATGAGGTACGGATTCCTTATTAAGAATGTCATAAAACTGTACGTGTTCTTCAGGATATAAGTGGGTAGAATAATAACTTCATACACGTATTTCAACAAAGAAAACATATAATCCTACTAATATTATAAATGCGAAAGTATGTGAGAATGGATGGATGTATGGTTACTCTTTCACGCAAAAACCACTGAATAGATTTTAATGAAACTTTGCAATTATATAGCTTATACATCAGAATACCCGCGGAAAAACTGGAGGGGCAGAAAACTTGTATTTACGCTCTAATCTTAAAGTCTTTATCTCCTTTTTACGCTTTCAAGGATAAAAAGGGACGTAATATTGTCAAATTTGTATTAGATGTGTTAAACTTTGATTTAACGCGTCGATCGCAACAGTTTAAGACATAGAGTAAGAAATATATTTTTTTGGTAGTATAGAGACATGAGAGACGTAATAAATATATTTTTTTGGTAGTATAGAGACATTAGAGACGTAATAAATATATTTTTTTGTAGTATAGAGACATTAGAGACGTAATAAATTTTTTTTTTTTGGTAGTATAGAGACATTAGAGACGTAATGAATATATATTTTTGGTAGTATAGAGACATTAGAGACGTAATAACTATGAAAATGAAAATGAATGAAAATGAAAAATGTTTTATTCGAAGTAAGATTTTACAAATCACTTTTCGACGTCTAGGCGGGTTCACAATTAACAAAAACTATATTTTTTTGGTAGTTAGAGACGTAATATAAGGCGACCCGATCCTCTCAACACATATGTGATTTGATACCTGTGTTTGATACTTTGAGACGGAACTTGCAAAGAGCTTAAAATCACACTAATATTATAAAGGCGAAAGTTTGTGAGTGGGTATGTTTGTTACTTCTTCACGTATAATAAATGGCTGAAGTTTTAGTAAAATTTGATATGTAGTTAGCTGACACCCTGGATTAACACATAGGCTACTTTTTACCACGGGAAAAACGGTTATCGCAGGCGGAACCGCTGGGCGGAAAGCTAGTCTGTAGAATAAAGTGCACATCGATATTATATCTCTATACAATATGTCATGCTTAAAGCGGTTGAATATATATTGTACAATTTGTACCAGTTAAATTTTACGTTAGTACAAATGTATCAAAGGCACAATAACACACCGAAAATTGAAATCACACGACCGCAACTGTTCATTAGTGCTCAACATAACAATACCGTTACAAAGGAACCAACTTCGGCCAGTGATAGTTCGTGCGTCCCTGTTTTCCCAATATTGGAATATTCCTATCAGTTAGTGCAGAAAGTGTACTTATTATGCACGCTGGAGTGTACTATGCGTGCCAAATAAGAATAGGATCGCGTTTGCAGCTAACGTCACGAGACAATTGTCACCAAATGTCGAATTAGTACAGTTAGCAAAAAAATCTAATAATTACAATATCTAATAAGTAATTTCAATCAATTAAATCTTACAGATAAGGCAACAAAAAACCCCTTTTCATTTCGAAAATATATTATGCGTACTTAGAAAGTTATTTCAATTGTAAATCGTGTGCTTAGTTACGCAGGCCACTGTTATTTACGATTTTTACTTGCAATTTTTTAGATAATATACTCGTAAATCAGTATTATTAATGACGAGTGATTACATTGATGTTGACTTTAATAATTCTGATATGGCGATGATTACTATCATGCTTAATTGAAAAACTATCTTTTATACTCCGACCTAAACTTGTGCCCGTAATATTTGCTAGAGTACGAAAATAATGGCTTGTGCAAAAGTATCAACATTCGTTTGCTCTTCACGTAGCGCTAACAGACTAACACCGGATATTACGAGAGCGTAACTCGCTATTTAACCGGCTACCTAAAGACTCGACGTGAAAACATACAAAATAAACCAATCCACCATTGAGGAAGGACTTACAAGTACTAGAGAAGAGAGGACACTATGAATACATTCTATGTGCCAACATGTCAGCATCGTGAGGGAGGCGGAATGCTTACATTACACCTAACAGAATGCCCTTCTGGTAGCGAATACCCTTCAGGTAATAATTACCCTTCAGGTAACAACGCCCGTACCCGCCGGCGGGGGCGCGGCCATAACCAAAATCGAAATTGATAATCAGAGACGGAGCCCCTCAGGCGTCGTCTCCTTCACGATGTTTTTGAGTATCAACGCGCTAGGCCGTGGTCCGAGGCTCCCCGCAAGTCCGGTGAAGCTTGATTGGTCGTTCTTTTTCGACACAAGCATAGGTAAATAAAAAAAGGGGCGGAATGCACGGCGAGAAGAAAATCAAAACACAAGTGTATATAGAAAAAAAAAACACGATGGTAGTTCAGTGCAATCCACTGATAAACCTACACCAAATAAGCAGAAACGAAGTATTTTACTAAAAATAACTAAGCAGACGCAACATTTTGAAAGCATTAAAAACAGAATCCCATTAAACTTTTCCCACCTGTATTCACAAACCAATCCGCGTTCCGGTAAATAAATAAACAGTAAAACACAACTTTTCCGTTGCCTACAGTTTGTACTGAAGCTTAGCATCCGCTTTTAGCGAACAACAACAAATACCTATTGTATCGAAAAAGTTACAATTACAAAGTTATTTTAATCAGTCCCTCGTCTTAATCAATAATTTATTCTCTAACGGTCTTACCAAGATAATTTTTCACATTTTACAAGTTTTTTTAAACACGCTTTAATCATGTGTTTTACATTTGTAAAGGGTTTTTAGCTCATAAATGTTATACTTCATGAATTCAGACGTTTAGAGTTTTCTAGATGGTTGCCAATAACCTTCAGTTGAATAGAAAATATTTATTTTTAAATACTCGTAGTAACGAGCTCTCTTTTGTTTTTCTTTCTACCTTAGACACAAAGAATATCAGTAAGTAAGTCTGTATTTTCTCTGAAAACAGTCATACAAACAGAATCTCGAGTGGAAAGCAAGCTCCTTGTATCCTTAAGGATTTCCGGGTAAGCCTCTACTATATCTTTAAAATCTCTGATTAAAAGGAAATGCTACATTAAGTAGGTACATTTCCTTGTTAAAACGCGTGGAAACTAAAGCGAGGAATTTGCGCGGGATTAAGAGTCAGTCGACTCGACGAGAACTTAGTCAATTATGTGACATTCTGCGGATATGACAATACGCGGATATACGAGTATGACGATAAAGGACGATGACCATTTTTATATGAGCCCCGTCCCCCCCCTCCAACAGATCTTTTGTACGTGTCAATAGGTTCTTATGGATCTATAGAAAGGCTAGTAACCAGTTTTTTTTTTTTTGTTTTTTTTTTTAGCAAGACGATTTTTTCTCTGAATATCCCGCGTCTTTGAAAGATGTCGCCATAATAAAAAGTAATCATATAGCTAAGACGTATACACTGAGATACATTTCAAATCTGTTGGTCAATGTTATTAGGTTTTTGTTCAAATCTGTTGGTCGATGTTATTAGTTTTTTGATTTTTGGGGTGACGTTTTGACAGCCTATAAGTGTCCAGATTGAATGCTTACAATCTATTATTTTGGGTACCAATATTAATAGAAAGACGATTTTTTCTCGGAATATCCCGCGTCTTTGAAAGATATCGCCATAATAAAAAGTAATCATATAGCTAAGACGAATACACTGAGATACATTTCAAATCTGTTGGTCAATGTTATTAGGTTTTTGTTCAAATCTGTTGGTCGATGTTATTCGTTTTTTGGTTTTTGGGGTGACGTTTTGACAGCCTATAAATGTCCAGATTGAATGCTTACAATCTGTTATTTTGGGTACCAATATTAATAGCAAGACGATTTTTTCTCGAAATATCCCGCGTCTTTGAAAGATGTCGCCATAATAAAAAGTAATCATATAGCTAAGACGCATACACTGAGATACATTTCAAATCTGTTGGTCAATGTTATTAGATTTTTGTTTTTTGGGGGGACGTTTTGACACATCGTCCTTTGTAGAACAGTTTGTAGACAAAAAAAATGATGCTGATTCCATTATTTCACACTCAAAAGTTCCTTAGGAGTATAACCAACGCCTCTCTTTATAGAGGTTCCAGGTTCGAATCTCGGTTTTGCACTCGTCGAACAAATATCAACTCTACTTTCCCGAGTTTAGGTTGGACATTGTTAGGACATTGCAGGCCTAGTCATCTAATTGTATCGAAAATAACGATGACTCCGTGCTTTAGAGGAAGGCACGTAAAGCCGTTTACCCCGTACCGGTCCGTCCCGGCTATTGTCAACGGATGTAGCGTTATAGGACCCATGTCAGAAGCCTTAGGCGGTTCAATAATTCTGCTGGTTAATAACCCCGAAACCAACAGCCATAAGCTACAAAGCAAACGTGCCTCTAACACATTCGTTTGATCTATTTCTCTTTTCTGACGAAGAATGATTTATTGTCGTAAAAAGCTTGTAGATACGAGTGAATTTTTAAACCGGGTAACACCAGTTATAATGAAAAAGGACGGAAGAAATAACGAGAATAACTTTAGTTAATTTTGGCTATTCGACCTTGTCACGTAACAGAAAATAAAGACAACCCCTTAGACTTGTTGCAGTATGCCTGCCTTCGAAGCACAGGGTCACGGATTCGAATCTTGCTCAGAGTGATGAACACCTTTGTTTGCCTTTTGCTTGGATGTGGTATAATCATACTAATATTATAGAGAGGAAAGATTTGTATTTTTGTTTGTGTGTGTGTATGTTTGTAATGAATAAACTTAAAAACTACTGTACCGATTTCAAAAATTCTTTCACCATTAGAAAGCTACATTCACCCTAAGTAACAAAAACTACTTTTTGCCGCGGGAAAATGCCTCATTCCCACGGGAAAAACTGTTAACGCGGGCGGAGCCGCGGCGGAAAGGTAGTCTTGTATAATTGTATGTATAATGTGTATGTACATAATCAGGTGTCTGACACCCATAGTATAGGCTCTGCCTAGTTTGGGGTCAGATAGCAGTGTGTGTGTAAAAAAAAAATAAGAAAGAATGGACAGCGTACGGCTTTATGCTTGCAGTAAGGGATACCAATTTACTAAATTTCTCCCTGGGTCTGCTGTAAGATATTTCTTTAGAAATAAGCAGACCTGTTGTGTCGTCTCTCTACATGTGATTGTCCTTTGTATGTTTATGTGTACAATAATTGTTCTATGAACGGTCATGTCATGTCTCGCCAGTATTGTATTTATTATCTGGAACTAGAAACTACAATTTGATTAATATTCTAGAACACTCTAGTAGACGGACAGTTCTTGAGTTCCTCTGAGATTAGTTTTGAGGGTATTGAAATATAGTGCGATCTATGCAACAGTAAACAGTATATATTTACATATATTATTTATGACTACCTTTCGTTTAGCGTTGCATCAAGCATCACTAGACTTGGTGTTATTTTATTACATCCCTACTTATATTATAAATGCGAAATAAACTTTGTCTGTCTGTTTGTTTCAATACGCCAAAACCGCTGAACCGCTGTTGATGAAACTTTGTACAGCCGTAGAATAGAACTTAAGGCCATCTATTATCTATCAATGCATTCTTGCTAACAACCCAAAACTTTACCGCTAAAAATAAAAATAGAAATCTGTACTCTCTTTTTTTTTTAATCCACAGCATTAATACTGGCACACTCCAAACAAGCACTCTCTCATAGCAAGCAAGCAAGCAAGCAAGCAAAGCAAGCAAGCAAGCTCTCTCTCTCTCTGGCGCTCTCTCTCATATTATTAATGTACGAGAAAAAAATATTGTGCCCATTTTTAGCAGAGTGCTTAATTGAAATAATATTCGTGTTTGTGTGCCTTTGTCCGCGATCCAAAGGAGATTGAGGGCGGGGCGTGCGGCATTTTTGTTGTTTTTTCCTCCGCAGCAAATGAGAAATACTTTTCTCTCTGTGACACTCGACGCCCGCTGTCCGCCTATGTACCTTCGAAATAATGGCCTCACGCCGCTACTGTCCTAGGATGTCACAAAAAACCTTGTTGATCTGAAAAAATCAAGTATTATTCTTAGCGCTAACACGCAACTAAACATGACTAATGATGTGTGTGTAATTGGGTATGGTCTGTTTCATATAAATCCGGACAAAAGTTCATTGACCTCTTTCTTTTATTGAAAGTTATTAAAATTAATGTAACGCCAAAATGTCTGGCAAGGTCACACCGTCACACGCTCACCCCGCCTTCTACTACGGTATATGCCAAATGACGTATTTTGCGATAATTTCCTATAGTTTTATCGTATCGTTTGAAAAAAGATTCGCATTGTATGCAGGCGTCAGTGACCTTTCGTCCAGATTAATATAAAACAAACCATAGTCATTGCATTAATAGTGATGTGAATATTTTATATTTAATAGTGCAAAATATTATAAAGTACTTGATAAGAATTGGGCTTGTATAATTCTAAGCCGGGAAACACGGCGTAGGAACGCTAGAGTGAAATCTGGAACCTAAAAAAAGGATTGCTTTGCAACTTTATGTTTAAGGGTACAGAGTTCAAATTATGGTGGCAATACAGTAGTCACTACCAGGTAAAGGTTTAACCTAGGGAAAAGTTGAAACAGCACAAGCGATGGATAGCTAATAGTGCAGTTTATACAAATAAGGTCGTTTTATTAATCCTTCACTTCAACTCAACACTTGAACTTTTCGTTTTACTGAAGTTGGTCACTAATGTCACTATCATGAAATCATTATGTTTGAAAAGTATTTGGCTTAAAATACGGCCAAATGTTACTAGCTGATTGTTAAAGAACAAGAAACGTAAATAATAGTTTAGCGGTGTTTTAATATTTCTCGTTTTGTTTCCAGGTAAGTGGCAGCGATCAAATCTCTTCTGATGAAAGTACGTACGTATTGTCAACTTTCATTAAATAAATAAAAAAAATTGACATTCCTACAAACAGTCCTGAGTACTTAATTTGCATCGGAGTGTATTTTTTTTTCGACATCAACTCATCTCATCTATAGAATAAAAAAGTAGAGGTCGAAAATCTGTACATAAAAAAAATTATAGAAACCGAGTCAGGGGGATGTAAGAAGTGGAATAGAACAAATCAAGATGTTTTTCTTGTTTCTCTGTCTGTTTGTACAGGCTAATCTCCGAAAATGCTGGACCAATTTAGTTAAAAATTGCATGGTGGTACCTTATATCCCCGTTTAACATCTTAGATAATTTTTACCACGGGAAAAAATCTCATTCTCACGGGAAACTGTGCACGGAAAAGTCAAAAAACGACGCGGGTGTAGTCACGGGTGGACAGCTAGTAGTTAGTAAATAAAATACCAAGGACCATGGTCTAAGAAAACAAGGTCTAACAATTAGACCACGTGACTGACACAAGCCTACGTCATTTTGCGCTGTTCATCCTTGTCTATTACACGCATTCGACAAGGATGAACAGGCAAAATTACGTAGAAATGACGTAGGCTTGTGTCAGTCACGTGGTCTAATTGTTAGACCTTGTTTTCTTGGACCATACCAAGGACTAAAGCTCTACATGGATGGACGTTCAAATGCCAACAGCTGGTTAGCTAGCCAGTCGACAATAGCTACAATACGAGATGTACGCACATACATACCTTTAGTTAGAGTTAGTTATATGCTATGTTATATTCCATTGATGCATTAATGAGGCATTGTTAGTATACCTCAGACGTTGATGTGATGATACGTCATCCATGTAAGTTAGATTGATGTTTGGTCGTACATACCTTATTTGATTTCTGCTACATGACTGGATTATATTATTAATTCAACTAGCTTCCCGCCACGGCTCCACCCGCGTTAATAGTTTTTCCCGTGGGAATGAGGTATTTTCCCGTAGACAAGTTAGCCTATATTCTTCCGCAAGGTCTATTAAATACGCTATTCTATCTTTGTGCCAACTTCGCCCACTTTAACATTTTTTCCCATGGGAACGGGATTTTTTCTCGCGGTAAATCGTAGCCTATGTTCTTTCCCAAGGTCTATTCTATCTTTGTGCCTAGTTTTACCTAAATTGGTTCAGTAGTTTCGGAGCCCATTCAATAGGAATATTTTAGGTACTTTTTTTACATTATTGAAGTTTTTTTGGTATTCTGTGGTTTTAGTAAGAATCCCTCTATTTCTTTAAATAAAATATATCCTATGTTACTCAGTATGAATGTAACTTTCAAATGGTTTGGTTGACAAACAAAACATACAACATACCAGAAACAGAAACAGAAACAATAATCCGCAACATAGTGGTAGTACTCGTGAAACTGTACAACTTTCCCCAAGGAACATAGGTCGAAATCTCAAAATTAAAATTCAACTTGTCATACAAAGTGGCCGGTCACGTGACGGAAGTTTGTATAAAAAGTACAATTTAATTTTTGAGATTTCAACCTATGTCCCTGAGGCAAAGTTGTTCAGTTTCATGAGTAATAATACCATTATGTTGCGGAAAGACAGCAAGTCGAATTTCATGGTGTATATAGAACACTAATAAAATACATAGTTTATAAAACTAAAAAACACGCTTCCTGTCCGCCATATTGGATTTAATCCCGTGACTTTTTTTTTCTTAGTCCTGACAGCAAACCCTTCCATTTGATACCCATATCATGGGGGTAGATTTCAAACAGGCAGTTCGCCATCTTAGGGAAGCCGCCATATTGGATTTGTAATGACTTTTCTTAGTTAGTCATGTATTGTCATCAAAACTCAGAGCGTGTGCAAAATTTCATCCTAATCGAAGACCGGGAAGTGGGTCAAATTAAGATTCCAAGATTTTTTACATACATATTATTATAATGGGGAGGCCGCCATATTGGATTTGTAATGACGTTTTTAGCTAGTCATGTATTGTCATTAGAACTCAGAGCGTGTGCAAAATTTCATCCTAATCGAAGACCGGGAAGTGGGTCAAATTAAGATTCCAAGATTTTCTTACATACATAGTTACTTACAAGTGAAGCTAATATAAAGCGTGTAAAAATAGATAATAGCCAGTACTTCTATTAGTAGCTTACACAAGAAAGTTCATGTTGCTCTATCTGCTCGAATCGGGGCCAATAATTAACTTTGTTGGGACAATTTGTAGTCCTACATAACGTCATTAGTCTAACATAACATGACTTTTATTCGCCCTTATAAGAAAAACACATTCGTCTGCGTTATACATTTACTTAATCATTGTTATACGAAAATTGCCTATTTCTCTCCATTGCAGCCATGTATTATGTTACATTGTTTTGTTAAATCTGAGCCATTAGTTTTAGTCTGAACCTCATTAAGAATCAGACGTAGATTTATTTACAAGCTTTTTTGTCTAATGTCTTAGAGTATAAATAAAAAAAATTCTGGGAGGGATATTGTCATTGCCTCTCTCTTATTTTATTTTAAGAATTTACTAGCGATCCGACCCGGCTTCGCACAGAAAAATGGTTATTGTGGGTTATCCCTAAGTATATTATGCATATAAACCTTCCTCTTGAATCACTCTATCTATTAAAAGAAACCGCATCAAAATCCGTTGCGTAGTTTTAAAGATTTAAGCATACATAGGGATATAGGGACAGAGAAAGCGACAGACTTTGTTTTATACTATGTAGAGATTTCCAAAGTATTGACCAATATATCACATTACCACCTTTATTTGAACTTTGTGGTAAACTTCTAAAGATTACAATTTATAAAAACCTGTAAAAGTTGCGATTGTTTACGTTTACTTAGGTACTTGTAGCTTTACTACGCTAAGCCAGAATTCATATTACAGTGAAGACCTGTGGGAATTCGTATTTCCTATTATTTGGGTGTAATGTATGTAAGTTCACTCACCTCACTCACTTTACTAATTAATTCTAAGCGAGAAGAGGTCTACATAGCCCTATCAAGCATAATGTGTTAAAACACAGATACATATGTTTCGAGATAGGTAATTATATAATCCAAACGACTAACTCGTTATCAAAAACAAATGACATGTGAGAACAAAAAAATTCGTATGCAAAATTTTGATGAATAAATGAAGATTGACGTATAAAAATAATGTTCGTACTTCGAACATTTACCATCGGTCCGGTGTACCAAACCTTTTATATTCTAAAACGAGATTTAGTATTCTGTGGTGTTTATCTTTGTCACCTCTGTGTCGAGCAAAACTTGTAACTTGATGAGAAACATTTTGAGACACATTAAGCCGATTTGTCATTGTTGTCTGTCTACGCTGTGACCTTCTGAATGTGACTGTCGATTTATTTGGATTTTAAAACAAAAACATGTTTTACGTTGACAGGTGACTTTTATTGGGTAATTCAAATACCTTTATTGTTATACTCTTTGATACGCTAGTTGCGCATGATTTGTTATGAAATATTAAAATCTATTGTTACAATATCGATCGATCGATCACGCCTCATAGTAGGTAAGTAAATAGGCCTTTTTGGATAGCATTTTTCTTAACCTAAAATTCTACGTAGATTGCACACTATCTTGTGCATTTTCTTCAGTCAAATTAATTGCTTAAACGAAGTAGGTATCGAAACAGTGAAAAAATCTCCAATATTTCAATTTCATGAGTGTACATTGTAAAGGGTAGACTTGACATGTGACCCTTATATCGCTACTCAACCGGTTTAGTACAAGGTATGTAAGTAGAGCTATTTTTCAGTCTGTGAATAAACTATACCAAGTTAGCCCAGTTTTTACCGCGGGAATACTTCATATTCCCAAAGAAAAAAAAACAGATAAAGTTAGTCAGAAATGTTTGTTGTTCCTGCTAACATTAAGGCCGATATTAGTCCGATAAATTGGTGTTGCTCAAGTCACGTTCTGCGGCGGCAAGCGGCGCGACAATAATGTTCGCTTGCTCGTTGCTTTATTGGGAACTAGCGACCCGCCCCGCCTCCGCACGGGAAAATGGTTATTGTGGGTTATCGTTAAGTATATTATGCATGTATTATACATATAAACCTTCCTCTTGAAACACTTTATCTATTTAAAAAAAACCGCATCAAAATCCGTTGCGTAGTTTTAAAGATTTAAGCGTACAAAGGGAGGGACATAGGGAGGGACATAGGGACAGAGAAAGCGACTTTATTTTATACTATGTAGTGATAGTGATATAAATAAACCTTCCTCTTGAATCACTCTATCTATTTAAAAAAAAACGCATCAAAATCCGTTGCGTAGTTTTAAAGATTTTAGCATACATAGGGATATACGTAGGGACATAGGGACAGAGAAAGCGACTTTGTTTTATACAATGTAGTGTAGAGAGCGAGTGAGAATATGTGACGTCAACGTTTTTATTAAACTAAGAATTAGCCAATTCAATTACGATTGTATCTTAAATAAGTTTTATTTTTGGGTACACAGCCTCCGTGGTCGTGTGGTCAAAAGCTCGCCTGACGTTACGGAGGTTCCGGGTTCGAATCCTGGTGGAGATTCGTCAAATAAATATCGCTTTGTGAGAATTCTTGATACGCCATTATCTAATCTTCGAGGTGAGGCATCCGTACGCCGAATCCTATGTTGATCTCTAGTACATCTAGAAACAAAGACAATATCTACAACTTTACTTATACACATAATAAAGCAAATTATGTTACTGACGATAAAGTAAACATTCAAAGACTACTTACAAAAACATTACGAGGTTTAATACCGTTCGGGAGCCACTCGAAACTGTAGACGTCGTAAAAATATGTCGAACCATTTCTGAGGCCGTTTAATACTCTTTCTAGAGATTTATTTTGTCGAAATCACATTCCGTCACGTCGAATATTGCTATCGGCTACGCAACGGCACAAAGTTGTCACGACGCAACTCGAAAGATTCGAAATTTCGAGATTATAATAATAATATACGTTTTGTTAAAAACTGTATTCCAAGGTAATTAAAAAAAAACACGACTTTCAAAAATTACCTATATATACCAATATTATAAAGAAAATAAGATTTGGTTGTTTGTTTCTCGTATTTAATAGGCTCAAAAACTACTGAAACTTGGTATAAAAGTAGAATAGACAATAGAGACGGAAAAAAAGGCCACCTTTTACTGCTTAAAATTCCTCATTCCCATGCACGAAAGCTAGTCACTAATAAAGTGAATTCAGATCAAGAACTTTAGAGTATAATATTATTATTTATATTTTACTTTTTTTTACTATGTTCGATCGTTTTGGATGTCGATCTTGGGAATAGTTATATTAATTCGTGATCATTGTGCTAATGTATGGTATTGCAATGTTGATATTGTTCACTGAAAAATAACATTTTCTTAGATACGTCTTTTACTTAGGGAATAGTAAACGCCGGTCTTTAGCTTTATGGCGGAGATAGCATTAATGTTGAGGTATAAATAGGGCTGCCATTATCTAAAATTTTATATTTCCCGAACATTAGGATACAGATTGGACCACAAGTGCGCTTGATCGTGATGCATGGCGTAATGGAGTGGAGGCCTTTGCCCAGTTGTGGGAAACAAAATAAGCTACTAAAAAATAACAATTGTAAGGTGGACTCTTACTTATCCATATCCTTCTAATTTGTAACAGTAACCTTTAAAAGTTCTCGTGATCAGCTCTTAGGCTTATTTCACACCGGGATAAATGAGGAAACTTGGGACTGACTTATTCCCAACACAAGTATCTGTGATTAGTGATTACTTACTGGGAAGTACCCACCTTACGCATGTAATATGGTTTTCAGTATAATTTTTTTTTTATTGACTGGCGTAACCCTAGTTGCTAGTATGACCAATGGCCGCAGCTCGCACGGCCATAATTTACGGCGCTAACTGGCGCTTTATTAACTCGCATTCTGTTGGATCCCTGCCACGTGCGAAACGTGTTTTATGGAACTCGGATTTTTTTTGGCTTCACTAGCGTAAAACGCTCGCTTCTCATTTGGCTGTTCCGGGTTCGAAAGTTCGAACCCCGTCAAGGAACCGTACACAAAAAAGATCACTTTGTGAAACTTTCCCTAGTTTGTTTAACACTTTAACTGTCCAAAGCATATTTTCTTTCCTATCACGAAATGTCCAACGTAGCTATAAGTTGATCTGTGGTAGTCATTGTTTCTTGGTTATTATTTATAGAATGACAACTACACTAGTGCATTATATGTAATGCACGGACGTATCAAGCAAGATCATCAGTGCATTATATGTAATGCATGGACGTATCAAGCAAGATCATCAGTGCATTACATGTAATGCATGGACAGTCAAAGTGTTAAGACTTTGCAGGCTTAAACTGTTGGTCCGAAAAGAAATTTGTTTCTGTGCATCGGAAGGCACGCAAGGCCGTTAGTCTCGGCTACTATTTACAGATGTAGTCATTATGTCTGTCAGAATACTTAGGCGGCTCAATCATTCTCATGACAGTGTTAATGAGGTTGGTCGATGACCTTACAATGATTTATCATTCATTTATTCAATCCACACGAAGATTAAGTTTTAGATTTGTGATTGCCATGGGTAAACTTGCATTTTTTTAGTAAATAATTTGTTAATTACTAGTCTTAGGCGGCTCCGCCCGCGCTAAGAGTTTTTCCCGTGGGAAGGAGGGATTTTCCCTCGGTATAAAGTAACTTATGTATTATTGTGAGCAATATTATGGTAAAAGTTTCATTAAAATCTATTCGGTAGTTTTCGCGTGAAAGAGTAAGAAACATCCATCCATACATCCAACCATTCATCTTTCCTCACAATCTGTTTTGACAAAGTCGTTTAAGGATATAAAGTTTACAGTCTTAAGACTTGTGTTAATGATTTTGATTTGGAACTACAATTCATCTTAACAATAAGGAAGTGTCTTAAAAAAATATAATTGGTCCGTCAGTTAGATTACTAAAAAATAATGTACACGTACGTTTTTTTTTTTGTCTGGAAAACGAAAAATGCCGACGATACAGCACTTTGAAATTTCCAGTGACGACACGCCGCCATACAAATTGTACGGAAAAAGTGACGTCATAGCACTCTTCTCCTACATTTTGCAATACATTTTTTTTCTAACTTACGGATTAATTAGAATCGATTTCTTTTTTCCAGGACACTTCCCTATTAAATTGATTTCTCATTCGATTTGATATTTGCCAGATTTCCACTTCATTTAAAGTGAGGGTAAAGATTCTGCAGCGGTTTAAACGGTTGCCACAGTATTATTTATGTAAATTTATGACAATAACCGAATCTCATGCGCCATTGGTTTTCAAATTAACTCGTATTCGGCCCCTCAATGCCGCCGCCCCTCTAATTGGCGCGCTGATATTATTTATATCCCCTAATTGCCAGGCCTCTACGTGGTTGAGATAAGGATCAGGGTCGCGCAAAATTAAAATCCGATCGAGTGTCATATCTTCTAATCGTTCGCTATACTTTCGATCGCGAGTTTATTGGTAAAAAGAAGAATGTTTTGTAATTTTTTTGGTGTCGATAATAATAATTTCCACAGACTTGTTAATAAGTATAAGTTTGTATTGTATATCTACAATCAAATGCGTAGTTTTTACTGGCTGATTTGTTAACAACTTGAGGTTTTTCTTTGAGAAAAGCTTCGGCCAAATGAATGTACTGCCGTATTATTCTACTAGCTTTTCGCCCCCCGGCTCTGCCCGTGGCTCCGCCCGCGTTAACACATTTTCCCGTGGGAATAAGGAATTTCCTCGCGGTTAAAGGTAGCCTATATGTCCTAGACAGATAGAGTTACTTTCGCATTTATAAATTTTAGTAAGGATTGAATTATTTACAGCTTTGTAACAAACAGTTACATACGAGTATGTACATAGGTTTGCAGTAATACTTAAATGAATAACTCTAAAGTTTCGAATGTACTGATTAATTACATAAAATAATATTTGATGTTTTCTATAATCAGCTCTGCACCAGATTGCCTGTAATGCGAATTAACACGATGTGCAATTCAATTTATGTGTAATTAGATTCATTTTACACACAATTTCACATATTAAGACCATAATCGGATTTTGGTTTTGGTGGTAACGCATTATTAAGTAAATTTTGTTTCGTTATTTTCATTAGCATACTTTTTTAGCTACTAGCTGTTGACATATTAAATAGGATATTACGGTTTTTTTAAGCCTTAAAAGTAATAATGTTTATTTGTTTATCAGTCACAGTGAATCAGTGAATTATTTAGTCATTCAAACATAGTGTTGCCTAATTTCTTAATCAGAAATTAAAACAGCCTCCGTGGTCGAGTGGTCAAATACTCGCCC
Organism: Teleiodes luculella; assembly: GCA_948473455.1. Classification (NCBI taxonomy): domain Eukaryota; kingdom Metazoa; phylum Arthropoda; class Insecta; order Lepidoptera; family Gelechiidae; genus Teleiodes; species Teleiodes luculella. The sequence goes on along the minus strand of OX419598.1, from coordinate 4,357,140 downwards.
CACGTTGCGGAGGTTCCCGGTTCGAATCCCGGTGTGAAACTCGTCGATAAAATATAACTTTGTGAGACTTTCCCCAGTTAAGTTAGGACATTGCATGTCGGAAGCCAAAGACGGTTCTATTATTCCGACACCAGGGTTTGTGAGCTTGTAACCTCGAAACCCACACGCACCCACAAGCACAATAAGAAAGCATTGTAGGCTGAATCACCTGATTGTCCGCAAAGAAGGATGATTCCGTGCTTCAGAATGCACGTTAAGCCGTTGGTGCCGGCTTCTATTTACGGATTTAGTCGTTACACAAGTCATGTTAGAAGCCACAGGCGGCTCAATTATTCTGACACCATGTTTGATAAGGTAGGCTAACCTCTTATTATCTCTCTATAACCTCGCTATTAATTTAATTTTTTTGTGTTCGTGTAAGTAACATATTTTGTTTTAAATGAGAAATAAATATATTTAAACCTAACCTCGAAATCTACACGATAAGCAAGCAAGTGAATCACAAATTAGTCTTATTCAGCGTAGAAATTCTATTCGGCCATCGCGAAGTTCGACGTATGTAATCTAGGTCCGTTAATTAAAGCTTTTCATCAACACTAATTGGTGTTGACACGTCCGCCGTTTAATGAATAATGATGTTACGCACAATGAACGCCCTTAATTGTGTTCTAGCTGCTGAATAATTAAAATTAAATGTAGGTATTTATAAAAAATATCTAGGAACTTTAAACTATGGTTGCCTGGTAGAAATTGCTACTCAGCAATAAGGCCGCCTACAGTTTACGCCTACGCCTGTACACTTTCGTCCTTTTTTTGTGAATTTACTGATTCTAGGTATTATTTCTAGTGTGCAATAAAGTATATTCTATTCTATTCTATTTAGTTAAGTAACAGAAGAATAGTTACAAAGGACTACCGCGATACTCGTATTCAATTCTTGTATGCTTGAGCTAAAGGGAAAAATCCTATCCAAGCACGAATTTTTTTTTTGCCTATAATTACTAAGTTTCCAAGTTCGATGTTTGTAGGAGGTTTTAACAAACAATACTTTGTAAGAATTCGTCGGATGAAGATGGATTGTCTAAAAGGTCTGATGTTTTCGTGTTTCTGGTGGTGAAGTTAAGTGCTGACTGTCTACATACGTTGTTACTTATTCCCTGAAGCTTTAAGGTATATATGGGTATTGGCAGTATTGGTCATTTTATCTGCAAAGTCAAAGTATAAGTTATTTTTATTGTTCATCATAGGTTTTTTTTAAACACTTTTTGAGATCAGATCAGAAGTTAAAAAAGCTTTCATCAAACAAAAGTCGGCTATGTATTGGTTCTTAAGCTTAAAAGGTGTATGATCGTCGACTTAACTGACACGAAAGATAGAGATAGATAGAGGTATTTTCCTTTCTATTTCAATTTGAAAATAAAATCCAAAATTCCTTTTTCTTTAACTTCAACCGAAACCGTGAAAAAATGTTGTTAGCAACCACTGAATGTTTACCCTGTGGAACCCGCGACAGTCCGAACTGCGAGTCAACACTAGCTTTCAGAACGGGGAAATACCGTCGCGTCGCCGGATAGTTCCCATTTCGCTATAATAAAATTACTCAGCGGAATAAAACAGGACGTTCTTTCTCAAATTTTTCATGCGAAAGTATATATACCTATTATATTTTAGGTAACAAGACTTTTTATACATACACAGGTAGTTTCTTTCGTTAGATTGAAAGAAAAGACAAACAATCCAATATTGATCGAATGAATACCTGTCGTAGACTGATTCCTAATTATTCCCTGAAAAGTGAAAACTAAGGATACAATGGAAAATGAGAGAAATCTTCCCCTTTTTGTCTGACTATGTAACTTAACTTAAGTTACATAGAACAAACGAGAAGAGACCGTAACGCCAGTTTTTCACAGGGAGTTGCTAACGAGCTGTGTCCAGCAACTGTGAGCCGCAAACAAACAGCTGGGCCGCGAGTGACGTCACAGCACTGACCTGGCTTAGCTCAGCTTAAGCTAAATAAGCTGCTGTTTAGTTTACAATAGGGAATGGGAATAGAGTTATTGTTTTAGAATGAAATTTACAATGCACTTTATGGGGGTATAGAATATTCTTAGGTGATCAGAGAATTCATGTAATTAGGGAACTTACGAAGAGGTCACAAAATTGTTTTATTATTATTCTTTTGATTTGGTTCTTAATTGGACTAAGAAATAAAATCAATATATTTTTTTACTAAAAACTATGGTAAATTAATACTCTATTTTGAATCTTAATTCATCATCATCATCTCAGCCGAAAGACGTCCACTGCTTGACAAAGGCCTCCCCAAGAATTTTCACAATGATAAATCTTAATTACTTACGTTCTTAAAATATTTTTACCAATTTGTTAGTAGTATTTTTAACACATCTTACTCATATGTATGTATCTATTCAATAGAAATTATTTAATAGACCATTTACAGGAGATATTCATTATAAAGGACACAAAATGTGACCGCAAATAAATTGATTATTAATTTTCCTTTCAGCTCCCTACGCCAATCAATTTAGCAATAAGTGAGGCGAATTATATCTCATTAAGTAAGTTAACTATCAAATGATGTCTGACGTCTCCCACAGACGCCAAGTGAATCTTCTGACGTCGCCTCCGGGAGACTCAATTAGCAAGCAATAGTCGACTGTATTATCAATACACCACGCTTATTTCATACCGAATTTACCGTGAGTGGCGCTGACATTTTACGTGTATTCACGTCATGTATAATCTACCTTACTGAGAACGAATGATATTCGATGCGATCCCCCGGCAATACGATACGTGCTCTAACTGACATAAGCATTAATTTGTTTAGGACGCCAAGCCAAATGTAGTAATGTAATATGTCAAAGAAGCCCCAGTACTTCAGGGTATTAAATTCATATCCGCCGTGGTTTAGACACATGTGTGGAAATGATTTACGGACGTTCGTTGGTTGCCGGTAAATATTTGGTGTATTCGCCGACCGCAGCGAGACCGACGTCGACTGACGTCACGATGCGATGTCGTGCCCCGACGCGGCGTGTCCACACATAAATTCAGCACAACTCCGACCAAAATTGAATTATACGAAGCCCGGATTTTATATCTATTAGAAAAACGGTGAACGGTCCCCCGGGCGAGGATTTAGATACCGATAACTTTCTCATTTCCTTCGGGCAGCGCCACGCGTTACTTAAACGCGTAAAACTCAATCCCACGCGACAAAAAGGCCGCGCCGAGGGTGAGACTCCGAAATAAGCCATCAATCTTTCACCTGACAACGCGTTTACCAGTTTATGTTCCCATTTTATGACGGTTACCGTGCTTATCTCATCTACGGCTCCACGGAACCCTTGTCAACTCATATCGGTTGCTAAATACTAAAATCAACATCGATTGAATATCCGATTAACATGGCAATATCTAATGCGTAAAATTGTTTCCGGAATATAATTTTCACATTTGATTTACTGAACCGTCGCTTTCGGTGGCGAAGTAATGCGGGGAGCGTTGCTGATTGCTGAACTTACTCGATTATCTCACACTTGCTCGCGTAAACAGCCACTCTTGGAGAGGCGCTAATAAACACGGTATGAGTTAATTAAAATAGTTCGGGTGCACCAGCGGGAAGCGTTTCCAAGTCTTGATTAAACGGTGAGGATGCGGCTTAATATTTTTGAGCGAGTAAGTAGTTGGGGTGTGAATTTTAATGAGTGTAAGCGCGGGAAGGTGGCGCGGCGGCTCGGATCCGCGCCGTCTAATCCTTAAGAGCTTGCGAACGTGTTTGTGTAAAGTTTTCCATTACATTAGAGAGCTGCTCGCTCGCAGCCTGAACTAGAACAAATGCGCGGCAGCTCGGATATCGTAACAGCTACTGTTATTTTAACGGATGTAACTTTGGATAAATGTCAACTGTTTCCGAATTTACTGCCGCTACCAGCGACTCGGTTTTATTAGCTCGTTTTGCATACATTACTCGGGCACCGATACATGGGCGGACGTGGATCGCTTTAACAAGAAGCGACGCCCGCGCCGCCGCCCGCGGCTATAGAATCACAAATAAAATCTTAAACTCGATAACAGTCATTGTAAGTTTAAAGAAAATTGGCTTTAGTTCGTGGGCGTGGTAACAACTTTTCCGCTGTCCAATTTAGAGAGAATTTCTTCCCGATTTCCGTATCCGTGGAGGTAAGAAATAGGATTTGCGGCGATCCCCCTCATTTCTTCTCCATTATACTGGGTTTTGACTACCGTTATTCTCGGCTTTATTCAATGACTTTGATGATCTCGCGAACCTTTCAGTTTAAACGGACCGTTAAAGTGTTATGGGGGAATATTCCCCTTAATGTGGTATTCAAACCTTAAGCTCCTCAGTGTTAAAAGAGAAATGTGGTTGAGGAAATTATTCGAGATCGCTTTAATTTGTTTTGGTTGTAATTTTTTCCTCGTTTTATTCGCGGATATAATCTCTGTACAAATAAATTGTATATGTTTATGCTAAAGGCGTTGTTGATGCGGTAAACAATGATAACAGCCAGCCATATGCATTGCAGATTTGTATCTGTTATGTTATTGCTATGTCGTTAGCAACGTACTCGTAATGTTAAAGTATAATTATTTAAACTAACTTACCGCCCGGCTCCGCCCGCGTTAACAGTTTTTCCCGTGGGAAAGAGGCATTTTCCCGCGGTAAAAGGTAACCTATGTTAGTCAGGGTGAATGTAGCATTTCAATGGTGAAATATTTTTTGAAATCGGCACTGTAGTTTTTGAGTTTATTCATTACAAACATACACACACAACCAAAAATCAAATCTTTCCTCTTTATAATATTAGTATGATCTAATTACTCGTATTAGTAATTAGTATTAGTATATGATTGAAATATGTTAGAGTGAGATAGATGGTTGTTCTGTAGGTCGGAACCAATCTGTTGGTTGTCAACCTTAGGATGCTTCATCAGCAGCAAATATACGAGTATTAATCCACTATTGAGATCTACAGCTTACACTCAAGCCAGGCCACTTCCTAGAATCCCATTACAGCTGGCTCAATCGCTCGTCACATATGCATCTGGCCTTTGATCTGATTAGTTACACCTCAACTATTGGTTCTTGGCGAAACTGTTCATATATTATGTGACCTGGTTTAGTAGTTGCTAGTTGCCAGTGTAAATACGGCCTTATAGTGCGGGAGCCGGGGGCCTAAACACCTACCTCATCGAGTACCCCAATAGGCTATCTCTAGATCGTTAACCGACACTTAAACACTGAAAAAAAAAATAGTCTGCCAGAGCCGATCCTGCCGGGTCATCGAAATTTTTGACGTATTTTTTTTATGAACCTACCTCATAAAGTACCCGAATGAAAGTGGTGGCATCAGTTAACCATTGATTAATTATGTATAAAAAAATTGGTCTGCCATTGCGCAGCCTGCCGGAAGTACTTGGCAGACGCCCTGAAATGTGTCGGATGGGCAAATTTCAGGGCGTCTGCCAAGTACTTCCGGCAGGCTGTGCAGTGGCAGACCAATTTTTTTATACATAATTAATCAAAGGTTAACTGATGCCACCACTTTCATTCGGGTACTTTATGAGGTAGGTTCCATAAAAAAAATACGTCTAAAATTTCGATGACCCGGCAGGATCGGCCCTGGCAGACTATTTTTTTTTTCAGTGTTTAAGTGTCGGTTAACGATCTAGAGATAGCCTATTGGGGTACTCGATGAGGTAGGTGTTTAGGCCCCCGGCTCCCGCACTATTACGGTCGTAAGGCCGGTTAAGTAGGTTATCCGCTTCAAAGTAATTTAATTACTGTGGAACACAGTTGTGGGAAGGGAATTGCGTTTATGTTTTATTTTTGTATAAAAAAAGTAAGTTTAGTTTATCTCCATCTTGTATGGTAAGGTCATCGAACCTCCTTCATTGACCCTGCAGTACAAAGTAAGGGCATACGAATACAGGATAATATAGGAAATGCATAAAAATAACAATAAAATGTAACGAGTCGTTGGTTGAAATTCGATATAAAAGTTGTAAAAAATAGAGAGGAGAGAAATCGCAGAGTAGTTGGTATTGATATAGAAGGACCTGGCTGGATAAATAATCGTGAATATAAAAATAAAATATCTTTTATATTTGTATCTTATTTCTTTCGAAAGGCATTCTCTAGTTCCTTAGAACAAAATGCTCCTTATAATATTGAGTCATGTTTCTCAAAGGGATACTTAATATCTAACGTTGCAGTAATAATAATGCACTCATTGCATGCCTGTCCCTTGTCTACTTTGTTCAATGTACGTATATTATGGTTCAAGCCCCTGCCCACGCTTGAATGTTTTTCATTTTTCCGCTTAGATTTAAAAATTGTTTGTTCAATATGACTTAAGATAAACGCATTTACGTCGTAGATTCCTATTATGAAATGTATATGTATACGTTAATTTTTTAACATTTTTCTAAGGAGCATGGCTTCTAGGAATTATTTTATTCGAAATTTGATGAAGTTACTCATATTACTAGGCTAAGAGTGTTGCTGTAGTTACTTCTTAGTGGCTCCGAAACTGCTGAACCGATTTTAATGAAACTTGGTATAAAGATAAAATAAACTTTAGGGAGTAACTTTTACCGCGAAAAAATTTCCCATTCCCACGGAAAAAAAACTGTTAACGCGGGCAGTTAGTAACTAATAATTAAGAAACGTACTTATAGGTCTGTCTCTGATAGGTACTCAAAACGAGCCTAAAATGGAACCCTCTTAAACGTATCTAATTTGGCAAGGCGTTTCAGAAAAATGCGGCAATGCCAAGTTCCCTGCTTAATGTATCTTTAAGTGCCAGAAAAAGAATTAATACTTGGTAGCAGTGGTGTTGCGACTGCGATACTATTGCTATCGATATTTGATTTTGAAAACTAGTCGATAGTTCGAAAGTACTATTAAAACTATCATGACATGACCCATAATACTATTGTTAGTAAAAATGATTAGATTCTAAATAGTTGTGATTTGTCAATAGTATCAATAAAAGCATTCTGGATATATAATTTGAAATAAAATATTTAGTCCCTTATACTTTATACATCAACACACAAAAATACGAATAACAAGCCTTTGGGAAAAAAGTTATTTGAAAGTATAAAACACGTGATATGATTGCACTTATGAACTTGACTGTACATGTTATGTTGACTGTACAGATATTTCTATTTCCTCCACTTGTTGTACTATCTTTTTTGTTATGTGCACTTAGTGCAGCATGATGCTTTTTTCCAAAGAAAACAGTTTTATTTAATCCCTATTATTATTACAAATACCCCGACTAACACAATGCTATCGTTACTATCGACGCAGTTAAAGATGTACAAATAGTATTTACTAAATTTAACTATTGATAGGATCTGGGGTCACGATAGTTCTATAGTTCAGATAGTACCATCGAAATATCGACTAGTTTTCAAAAGCATCATGATAGCATCGATAGACTATCGCGGCAACACTGCTTGGTTACTACAGTAGCACCAAGTAGCGTTTACAATGGCCTCGGCTGACGCAAATTAAGACGAAGCTCCAGCGTTTGGCATAATCGCTGCAATTTGTGAGGGGATCACGTAGATGTTTTATTTTTGGATCGCTCATCTGGCTAATGCTCGCCGTGCCATCTGAAACAAGGCGTTGACGTCATCAAGCTTGAGTAATTCGAGCCAATAGCGGCGTTATTGTCTTCTTATATCGTGTGGGTTGATTTCATATCAGCTCGTATAAGTCAGAAGGGTATAAGTCTACTCTGAATTAGAGTGAAAAGGTCTTCGTCAACCACGTATTTTTTCTCTTCACAAAAAGCCTTTGAATTTCTTCCCAAGTATAGCCCTCTAGCTATTTCTTGTAATTGCCCTGCCCTAACAGGACTTCATAATGATTAAATTTTACACCTTTTACATACTATTCTTCTAATATCTATAAGTGCCTGATTAATTGTAGAAATGCAATCAATTGACTGGATTTTACTCACGATACTTTCTTTCGCCCTAAAAGCGTGAAGAAATCGATAAACATTGGTACAGAAGTATGTAATAGCTATGTGGTTCAACCACAGAGCAGAGTTCAAACCTGTGTCTATCAGATGACAGCACTTTCAGTTTCGAATCTCTTAACAGAATTATGAAATATGAAAGTTTTATTCTATTGGAAAAATCAACCAAATCTAATGATGATTAATTTGACTATAATTATTAGTTTTACAAAAAAAAATACAAATGCCAAAATAAAGGTGCTTCTAAACGGGCAATATTTTTCGGCAATTTGTAGCTGCACCATTGGCTACTTATTGCCGGCTATCACAAAAATATTTGATGGCTGAGCAATCTATGGCCGAGATATGTGCTGCAATATGTCTGCAATAGTATGGCTCATGTTACAGACTCCTAAACGAGCTACACAAACCGACAACAATGGCCAATGTACTTCATTAATGAAATCAATAACCGTTATTACTGTTGTTTACGGGTCTTAGCGCATCAATAACCGTCTCGTTAGTCCACGTATTAGTCATTTTTGACACAGATTACTATATTAGTAGCTAAATGGTAGCTAATGATTTTTGTTTTGTTAACCTAACCTCAATCAATCCCAATTCCCAAAACAAAACAACATGACAACTTTACTGCACAGAGTATAGCAATTAATCACGGCGTCACTCACAAACTTCATGTCGCGTAGAAAAGGACGCACTATACCATAATAATAGAGAGCGACGGAAACAGCAATAGAACTCGCTGGGCAATATTGCAGAAATATCGATCGCTCAGCGATCCTCCGGCAACCTAAAAAACAATATCGGCCATACATGGCCATACCAAACATGTGTGGCTATATGGCTGGGATATTACTGCAATATTGCTTAGTCTGGCTGGTGTTGCTAGCAATGTTGCCAGCCACTGTGTTGCAGCCACAAATTGCCGAAAAACATTGCCCGTTTAGAAGCACCTTAACTACAATAATGGACTCTAAGATTTACAGCAACATTTTCGTGTTGTGTTCATTTTGCGTTTTGTACATTTTGCTCCGAAGGGAACAATACGCCTTAGATGAAATCCAACTGTCAATGACATGTCTTATACATATCACAGCCAGGTATATCCATAGTGTGCAATAAGCTCTGCACTGGATGACGGCGGATCATCGAGGAAGCTGAAGTGGCTTTTGTGCGCAAGAGCACCCTCGATCCAGTTTGTAAGTGCAATGCCACTTGCGTACCATCTACTGGATGCGATCCTTGCGAATTTCAGACAATATTCTTGGTGGAAAAAGTGAGATATTCAAAAATGTTTGAAAACAATTGCACAGAGATTCAGGTCACAAAAAAGTAGATTCTATGGGGCCCATAAATATTTTCTAGATTTTTTTAAAATTGTGATAATTATTTTTGTCCACATCAGACCGCATTTCCGTTTGAAATCTACCCTACCCCAAAGTTGCCTCGTAGAAATGCTACCTTAAGCGAAGTCATATACACCCTATTTTAGCAAAACAAACAGTGAATAGTTTTGAATAGTTTAGTTAATGAAAATTCTTAAATTTTCGCGTTTGTCAACTACATTACAGGATAATTAAGATCATCGCGGAAAATTAACCGTGAAATGAGTATAGCTTAATTAATGTTTGTATTATAGTGCCCTTGTGTGTAATAAAATACATTATATCCAATTCTAAGTATTTTTGTCATTGTTACACAGCAACGAAGCAGCGATTAGGCGTCATTTACACTTTCATTTCGGGATGAAGCTCTGTGTTCTATGAAAATGTATTAATTTACTGGATACCATAATACTAACAAAGTTATAGATAGCTATATTTATAAATCATCATTACATAGTATAAAACAAAGTCGTTTTCTCTGTCCCTATGTCCCTATGTCCCTATGTATGCTTAAATCTTTAAAACTACGCAACGGTTTTTTTTAATAGATAGAGTAATTCAGGAGTAAGGTTTATATGTATAATACAAGCATAATATACTTAAGGATAACCCACAATAACCATTATCCCGTGCGGAACCGGGGCGGGTCGCTAGTACATACATAAATAAAATCACGCTTCTTTCCGGAAGTTACGATCTAGAGACACTTCTTTCGCTTCATCCAGATTTATTAATCACATCTCACCTGACCTTTTGTCAGAACGTCCCCGATTCGGTCTTGGAACGTTCGTTTTGGTCTTCCAAATCCAACACTTATATATACCTGTATAGTTATACGAAAGACCTATCCATCCATATCGTTATACAATGTAGTTGCGAAGGGTTTGAAGCTAAGTGGCTCTCGAAGCGATCGAGGGCTCATTGGCTTCCCCTTCCCCGCCTCCGGGAATAGCATCCCTCTTTATATTATAAGGGGATGCAAAGCTGCCTGACTAATTTTATACTGCAAGTTTCAGGCTTTATTCAATATCGCCACTTGAGCGGTTGAAATTCTGCTTTCAAAAATATTTTATACCACGTCTTCAATAAATTTAATAATGATGCGATTTGTAACTTTATTTATCGTTCAAGCGTAAGCCAATAAACATTTTACAATTTTTTATTTTATTATATTTGGGGAAAATAAAACTTAAATCTACTTTATATTACAGAAACCAATTCAAAAGTTACCAGATAGGTTACATAAATAACGGTAAAAATCATCGTTGTTTTACAAATTTATTTTTGCGGCTAAACCACATTCAGCGTACTAAGCTGTCCGCCCGCGGCTACGCCCGCGTTGTTGTTTTTTCCTTGTGTTTCCCGTAAGAATGAGATATATTCCCGCGGTAAAAACTATCTAAGATGTTGACCGGGGTTTAAGGTACCACCATGCAAAATTTCATTTTAATCGGTCTAACAATTTCGGAGATTAACCCGTACAAACAGATAAACAGGACACAAAGAGAATTGATAAAAAATCTGGATATTATGTTCTATAATCACTTTTTACATCCCTCAAACTCGGTTTTTAGCATATATTTTCTAAGTACAGATTTTTTACCTCTAAAGTTTTATTATATTGATGTAAAGCAGTTCAAGCAGTATTGTATGATCACAAGTTTTTTTAATTTGTAATCGAGTTTTTTTCTTCATTCAAATCGTGGTATAATATACCTAATGCAAGCATTGAAACGATTCTTCTTCCAAGAATCATTTTCCAACTAAAGCCATCAAGAAACTTGCTGAGAACGCGAATCGTTTGAATACCACCGGCTCGGTATGCGAGATCTTCGAGACTTGAACAACTAATACTCGAACCGAAGTCTATAGTCCACATTGAGGAATGACGTACAAGTACTAGAGAAGGCACCTTGTCGACGTAAGGCTTCATTTGTATGTAACCTTTATTATATTATCAACTAGCAATAGCTTTCCTCGTTAACAGTTTTTCCCTTAGAAATAAGGCATTTTCCGCGATAAAAGGTAGCCTATGTTACTCAGAGTGAATGTAGCCTTCTAATGGTAAAAGAATTTTTGAAATCGGTTCAGTAGTTTTTGAGTTTAAAAAATACTAATCTTTCCTCTTTATAGTATTAGTATGATGAGTGCGGTTCGCGGGTGTAGTTTCTATGTACGCCAGTACATTATAAGTTCAATGATAGTCTACAGCCTTCACTATCATCACTACAACATAGTATAAAACAAAGTCGCTTTCTCTGTCCCTATGTCCCTATATATGCTTAAATCTTTAAAACTACGCAACGGATACTGATAGGGTTTTTTTAAATAGATAAAGCGATTCAAGAGGAAGGTTTATATGTATAACATATGCATAATATACTTATGGATAACCCACAATAACCATTTTCCCGTGCGGAGCCGGGGCGGGTCGCTTGTAGTCGTATAAAGGGGATGATTCTTGGAAGCAAAGATAATACGACGTCTGATTCAAATCAGAACCTAATCGCGAGTTACGGAGAATGCGGAAAATGTCGTTTAAGAATTGATATTTTGTAAGAGGATTTTCGTACATCTATATGGGACTCAATCTTTAAGATTGAAAAGAAAGCGCCTCGTTATTTTCGCTTTCTATCTAAAATAATGGTTGGTCTGGCCACTAGCTTTTCACCAAGACTAATATCATTTATACTAAAAAGTATTATAATAGTACTAGCGACCCGCCCCGGCTCCGCACGGGAAAATGGTTATTGTGGGTTATCCTTAAGTATATTATGCATGTATTATACATATAAACCTTCCTCTTGAACCACTCTATCTATTAAAAACAACCGCATCGAAATCCGTTGCGTAGTTTTAAAGATTTAAGCATACATAGTGACATAGGGACAGAGAAAGCGACTTTGTTTTATACTATGTAGTGATAAATGATATTATTATTCATTCTACGGATTTTAATTCTTTATGTTGAATTTCCCGATTTACACGTGTAGATAATGCCTAAAATGTACCTAATTTGAAATCTTCGCTCTTCATAAAGCCGTCAGGTCACAGACATTAGCAAACTCACTTTTTTAATACTCCTAATAGTTCTTTTAGTTATATGCAGTGAACTCTTCAATATCTGCTAGTAGTAATATGTCTATACTAATATTATAAAGAGGAAAGGTTGGCACAAAGTTAGAAAAGACGTTGGGAAAGAACATAGGCTACGATTAACCGCGGGAAAATTTCTCATTCCCATGGGAAAAGTTGTGAAAGCGTGCGGAGTTGGCACAAAGATAGAATAGACCTTGCGGAAGAACATAGGCTAACTTTTACCGCGGGAAAATTCCTCATTCCCACGGGAAAAACTATTTACGCGGGCGGAGCCGCGGCGGGAAGCTAGTACGGTATAATTTAGTAGACATAAGATAGGATAATTCACTATCCTACATACTAATTTCATCCAACAATAGCTGTCGTAGCAACTAGCGTAGCTCGTAGCCGCGTAGCATGCGCTACGTCGTCGGCCGCAGCCGTGTCGTAGCATAATAAGCTGTCTTAATAATTGCGCCTCCATTGCTTTAGGGGTCTGGTATTTCATAATAAGAGTTCAAAACCGATTTTAATTCCCTCGAGGGGTCCGAGAAATATTTTTCTGGGGTTGAATAAAAAAAGTATACAACAATATTTGTAAAAACTTAGGTCGGTTATATTTGATGTAGATTAGTAAATTAGTCGTTAAAACTCGCTGTTTCATGCGAATAAACAAATTGGTCAATCGTGAAATGATTTATTTAATTCTAGATTTTCTGATTCAAATATAAAATTAACAAAATAATTTTCCAAAATAATTATAATTTATACTGTATTAGGTACAGTACAGAATGAAACTAGGTCTACTAATTTCGTTAATTATGTACTAATTAGATGTCAGCATTTTCACTTACAAAATTTGTACGTTTGGAATTTCGATATTTTGAATTTGAATGAAATATATGACCTTAATATGGGTCTATATTAAAACCCATAATTGAAAATGTATATATCGAAAATCCATAATCGATAAATGTCATAACGATTAAAATCCATAATTTTGAAATACATATGTCGGAGATTGAAGCCAGATTGATCATTTAAATCGATTGTAAACATCGATGACAGTTTTTATTTTTACGTTCTCGAGTATTAGAGGGTAGAATCGATATAGTCGACCGGTGTGAAGTTGGCGCGGTGACGTTTGACAGAAGGCCCTACTACCGAGAGTGGGACCGGGTGGTTCACTCACATAAATAGCGCTGCTCAGGGCGGGCGAGCCCTCTGGGTAGATCCGCAGCCGCGTTGATAACTTTGTGTGTCTGAGAATTAGTGTGATTCTGGTGGACGTACTGGTCCGGTGTGTTTTGTGATGTGTGATTCGATGTGTGTGAGATCTGGATGTATGTTGAAATAATGGTTGTTGGAATATTGTTTGTACCACAGTCCAGTGGTGTCTGTAAACCGTGAGTAAAGTGATCTAATTATCGTGTCGCTAGCAAGGTTGGCTAGGTTCTGATATTCGTATGGTGTTAGCTATGGCATTGTTATCATGACCGCGGGTAGAGTAACTGTAATATGGTCGAGTTACATAAGGTCCGGGCGGGGAGGCCCCTTGGTTGGCCAGTTTGTAATTGTTCAGTGTTTTCCATGCCAGTTTCCCCTTATGGCATTTTGATGGTGCTCGGATCTACCTAAACCCCTTTTAGGGATTGATTAGGTCCCGATCGCTCAAGATAACAAACAATCGAGTCTATGGTGGTATAGTGTGTTCCAATTGTGAAGGAATTCGATACAGTTGGTAAAGTCTGTTTCAATTGTAACGACATTCGATATAGTTGGTAATGTCTGTTTCAATAGTGATGACAAATTGGGGTAGTCCTGACAAAGATAGTGTACGATGGTTCTCTAAAAATTGTTGTAGCATACGCCCACGCTTACCGTATTTCCCGCGTGTTGCCCTTTGCGGGTTTCCTTTATTTATTTGCTTTGCCCACCATCGTCTTCTGTCCTTTTTCCGTCACATATATTTAAAAGCCCTAACTTTAATATGAATACTGTGAGTATGTATAATAATTAAGAAATATAAATTTGACAAATATAGTAAACATATAATGTTATACATATATATTATTATTATTAAATTATACATATATATTAAATTATTATTTTTATCACCAAAAATGCTGTTTCTCTTATCTTCTTTTTTACAAAAATATCTTAAATTTATGATTTTGAAAGATTATACAATTATGGATTTTAATAGTTATGCTAAATAATGGTATGTATTTTTGAATTATGGATTCTAATAGTTATACTATTTAAAGTTATGGCAAGTCTGTTATGGATTTTCATAATAGGGATATTTATGTTATGCAATTTAAGAGGCACCCCCTTAATATAGATGTATTTTATTATTCAATTAGGGAACCTAGTCATCGATGCTTAATCTCAAGCTCAAAGCGGGGAGTGCGGGCTTTGTTTATTCCACGCACTTATGCAAAAGAAAAATACCATAAGGAACCTGAAAATAAATTCAGTTGGCTCTAAACTATCCCCAGAATGATCATTTCATAATACAATACAAATATTCTTTATTGACCAAGAAAAGAAAATACAAAAGAAATAACACAAACAAAGAAAACAATAGGTTTCAATCTCTTCCAGGCAACCCATTCCAAGAAAAACGCTTAAAGTAGTAAAAATCTAGTAAGATAAACTACCGATACATACGAACAGCGTTTACTTAAAATACATGGACATTAAATAATAATAGTAACAAAAAAAATACTTTATTTCAAACATCAAGGGCTAATTAAGCACAATACTTGATCAATTTGTTACTAATTTATTACAATATTTGCTAATTTAATATTATAACGGTGAAACTTCGATCACCTTCATCTTTTTTCGATTTTTCCGGCCTATGATGAACACACGTTTCCTTCTAAGTAATCCTTTTCTGAACGCTAGTATTATATTGATTCTTTGAAGATGTATGCCGCGTCGCCGCCGTTTGCTTGCCCCGGGCTTATTTGACTTGCCCTGTGTGTGCTGATCTGAACTGGAGACTACCAAATGTACTCGAGCGGTATATAATAGTAAACGACCAGAATATCTTGAACTAAGAGTCAACGTAACCACAAAATAAAAGCTTTCCAAAAAGTCCACTCCCGCCGTCCTTGAAATTAACTACCTAAATTTGGTTGACTCCTTGAAAAACGTGTAATCGTCATTTTTGTGTTGTGTTTAATCAGCCAAATACACTACAACAGTAATAACACTTATCCATTTTTAGCACATCGCGCGCGGCGCCGCTATACGTAATTTGTGACGTTACTGAACTTTAGATGAGAGGGAAAGCTAACGACGAGTTTGATAAGCCCTAGATTGATGATTTTATATGACCATTATGTAAACATAATCAAGTCCAGCAACTTATAAAAATCCGCTTCGCATTGATTTTTGAAGTAAAAAATAGTATTTGAATACATTAACTAAACCTTTTTAGGGGATAAAATAAATGCGATTTCTTTAAACATCATTCACTGGCATATTTATAAAAAAATGAATGGATAAAATTTACCGTCACCCCAAACCGGTTAATATCTATCGTCGCGCCTCTCCTTTACCACGGGTTGCCTAGAAGAAATTGCTACTTTAGCAATAAGTTCGCCTATTTGTACACTTTTATTGTTGTGATGTGAACGGTATTTCTTGTAAATTAAATTAAATTACTACTGGTGTGCAATAAAGTATATTCTGTTCTACTCAATATCTCGTTTAATTTAAGATCAATTACATACTAACTACACTGGCTACACCGCGGGGTGCGGGGGTTAAATAGGAGGTGTGGTTATCTTGGTACCACTTGCAGCGGTACTTCTGTTTCGCGAATGTTTTATTCATGCCGCGAAGCTCGCTTGGCGAGAATAACCGGCTAATTTTCGAGGTGTTCGCCCGAGATTCCGCCAAGGAATCTATAGGTGCCACTCAACTTGTCAGGGTAATATTCCCAATGCTGAAATAAGGAATCAGTGTCTTTGCGTTAATTAATTTATGGTAATGCGCTCTTTATCTGTGTGAAATCACGGACGTTTACTGGCCATGTTAAAGAAATGGGTTGGTTACTTTTTAGAAGTATATGTGGCTAGTGTAAAATTTTGTGTAATTAAAAAAGTTACATAACATTTATGGTATTCCACAAGAATTAATTACCAAATATTACCAATCAATACATACATAGGTATTCATCATCATCATCATTTCAGCCGAAAGACGTCCACTGCTGTCCATAGGTATTATTACGTTCAAATTTCGAAAAGCTTAATGACGGTCTCTTATAAAAGGTAGAGAATCTAATCAAACGACAATAAATGCCGCACCCTTGACCTTATCAGGTGGTGAGAGAGACCTTGTACAATACAAATGAATGTAGTGCAACCCGTAACTTAATTTTAACTATCTACGTGTACCTACTAGAGATGTGTAGGTAATGCGTATGATATCACAAAAGTAATACTTATCACCCTAAAAGGTAATGCAATATCACACATTACGCGAGTATTGTAACCAGTACACGTACACATCACACATTAGCTATTATGGAAGAAAATCAACTTCTTTCGGGTCAGTTAGTAAAAAATAAAAACAAAAACACTTTTTTGTGTACTATCTAACTCGAGTAATGCTGTCGCGCGCAGGTAATGTTATATTAAAGTAATAACGGAGTACTACAGAGCATTTCTTCGTACTAAGTAACAAATTTCATTCAACATTTCGGGTGATGTGTAATGGTACGGGGTGATATCACCTTTTCAAAGGTAATGAGTAATGTGATATGGCATTAAAACGTACTGTTTTGCGCATGTCTAGTACATACCTACATTAAAATATCATGTATGAACCTAAGTGGAGGCCTGGAGTCCTAAATCACAGGGAATCCTAGTTTAGGCTCCAGCTTTTGCAAATATATAATTTATTGTAACTAGACTACGACTACTGTATACCCGAACTTATATTTGTAAAGGAAATAAATATATTACTTAACTTATTTACTCTCATAGTAACAAAAAAAAACTTTAAGAGTAAAAAATAACAGTCTATATTCATACAGAATCGTGAAAGTATTCATTTACAATTTCGCTGTGACTCTGAAAGCTACAACAGAAGATATTTTGTTTCGAGTCGAGGTCTCGTTTTCCACAATCAAAGTTACGATCTTGTCGCGCTTCCGCTTAATTTGAAACACTAAGTTTTTCTCTGAAACAAATGCGTTTGCCGCTCCCAAATTTGCTTTATCCGACTCCGACGGAACCTAAATAAGTTAAATTTTATTGTATTGTTTTTGTTTGAGTGTTTTATTTGTGTTCGAATTGTATGTTTTGCTTCGATTTATAAAAACCAGAAAGATTAATATATAGAGAAGCTAATCAACACAACATAGAATAGAATGGATTATACTGTATTGCACACTAGAAAATAATACAATCCGTAAATTCACAGAAGACCGAAAGGGTACATGTAGGCGGCCTTATTGCTTAGTAGCAATTTATACCAGGCAACTTTAGGGTGAGGAGATACAAAAGTGAGTCGGGTCTGTGCAAACAATATATTATACTACTTATGAGAAATGGTTAAAATATTGTACTTACTAATTAGGTACTACTATTTGGTATTCTGTGATACTACTTTAAAATAAATAATTTCAATTTTACAAAACGTCATAGTTTACAAAACTTTCTTTTTGTTTAATTATTTACCCTCCAAAATTCGCCTTTATGGTTAAAATTAATTATTCAATGTTATACGACTCACGACTAGAGTCACGAACTTACAAACATGTATCAGATTTCAACTCAATCGGTCCAGTAGTTTTTTGCAAATTTTTTCTTTGTTTTAATTTTGTAATCTCTTATAAATTAAAATTAGTTTTTAGCGCCTATTTGTAAATAAATGAAGACGGTAGTAGTGAGGACTCTATAGTTTGGTATTTATTTTTTTATTGGACAGAATCACGATAAATATGACTAAACTCCCTTACTAATATAATAACGCAATACATTATGCGGTAGGCCTTCATTTTATTTTTATTTATCTCCCTTGTTGTTTTAACAAATACATTACATCGGGGGTCGTTATTAAGTCGTAAATATTTGGGTCCGTGTGGGACTAGCGGGACAAAAGAGGACTCGTAATGGAATTATCCCGGCGGTAACTCGGAATTAATTCGAGTTGGACCTTTCGGCACTCGTCCCGCCGAGACGTAACGAACATCGGATTTGTCTAACTGGTACTATTACTGGAATTAAATCGACTTTACAACTCCACTGAGCGTCGGTGGTCAAGTGGTTAGTGCCATTGACTTCCGTTCGGATGTTCGCGGGTTCAAGTCTCGGCATGTACCAATGTGTTTTCGATTTCAAGGAAACTCAGCGTTTTTTTTAACTGACCTGTGCTTGAGTCGAAAATGTCCGACGGATCAAGCTTCACCGGACTTGCGGGAGAGCGGAAGACTCTCCCCAAAGTAGTCATGTACCAACGCGACTAGGAGCGGCTCGAGGGAGCCTCGGACCTCGGCCTAGCGCGTTGATACTGAAAAACATCGTGGGACGGGAAATTCAGCGTGAAATACGTGCGTTATGTTGTTGCTGTGTTGAAACACTCTATCCCGAATTTAGATGAAGTAGCTGATAGTCAAAACCTCAGGTTTACGTGCGATTTAGTTTATTTTCGAATAAAATTTTCTTTGTGGTGAAAGAGAGTGTTAAGTGTGTGCGAATTCCAATATTGTAACACATAAGCACGTGGTGGGTATCGAAGCAACGCTTCCTAGCAACTACACCATCGACTCTCTTTAACATAAACATACAAAGATCGGTCAATTAGGGTGATCGATTTCTTCCACAGTTTCACAATACAAAATCATTTTCCTTGGCGCGCGGTAAAACCTTCAAAATTAATAACTTAATAACTGTAAGTTGTAACACGTACCTATACGTAACTTTGGTCGTAAACCGTTACAATGTTAAGTGCGCCGGTGTACCTGTAACGCCACACTGCGCCATAAAACCAAACTTCGGCATTAGACGTGACGTAACTGACGTAACGCAAATGAATCCCTTGTGTATGAGCGAAACGTGGCTTCGGTGTAGAGCGTAAGGCGTTTAAAATACTATTCTTAATGTTGTCTTCCGTACCAACGTGCTTAGCCGAGGTCCGAGGCTCCCTCGAGCCGCCCCTATTCGTCATATAACACATCAGGCGGATCGGTAATAAATAATGATATAAAAAATTAGTTATCTTTAATTTTTCTACTAGATTCATACAAATATAAATGAGAGAGGCTTGGATATTATTTTGTGAAATAAAAAAGTTTTGAAATAAGATTATTAAAACATGTATTATGACTAGGGAAATACTTTATTTATAAAAAAAGTCTAAAAATGAAATTCTAACGATATTATGTTTTTATTTTTCGTATAAAGATCCGCGGGGAACCTCTATTCTCGTACATACGCATAGCCACATAGCTATATTATGTCTGAATAACCTTACAAGTAAAAAATGTCGTTAGGTTTTCTTTGTAAAAATATTTTCTTTTATGCCTAAAAAAGGTACGAGTATTTCGTGTCTACGTGCTAAGGTCACCTTAGATAGCGTTTACTACGCAATTTGTCATCCAAAAACCGCTTTACCAACCGGACCGTAGAATTTTACCATTTACCTTTAGAAAGGTCTTATAGTGACAAAGTTGTGTAAGTTCCACAGTACTTGAACTAATATTAGGCTTTGAGCTAAAGCCGCCGTCGCTTTGCTGGTTAAATATAATGGTTAAATAAATAGCCTAGTTTGCAGAGTTTTAGGCTCGGAGCGCAAAAGGAATTTTGAATCGTTTTATGTTACTAACTGGTATTACGAGTAGTTTCACCTATTTACGGCCCCGTAGCCTAGTTGGTAGTACGCCTGCCTTCAAAACACAGAGTCGCGGGTTCGAATCCCGTCCAGGGCAAACATTCGTGTGATGAGCACTTGTGTTTGCCTTGTGTTTGGATGTTGTATATTTATATAAGTGTGTATTTATCTATATGTGTATATTTATCACCTGTCCGACACTAATAGTCGAGATTTGCCTAGTTTGGGGTCAGATGGCCGTGTGTGAGATGTTTATTTATTTGCTTTATGACGATGACTGATTGGTGGTGGCTAGGGCCTTTGCATTCCTTTTTACCGGTTCGATTTCTATCATCCATCTATGTGTTTTTCGTACCAAAATTTGTATGTCATACTAATATTATAAAGAGGAAAGGTTTGTTTGTTTGCATCGAATAGGCTCCGAAACTACTAATCCGATTTTAAAAATTCTTTCACTGTTGAAAAGCTACATCATCCCTGAGTAACATAGGCTACTCTTTACCGCGGGAAAATGCCTAATTTCCACGGAAAAAACTGTAAACGCGGGCGGAAAGCTAGTTCTAAATATTTCTTCTTTTACAGCGAAGGATATAAGGATAATATATTGGGAAAATCAGCACATGCCTGTAAAGAAATTGAAGTTTTTATTTATTTATGTATCAAGCTTCACCGACCTAGAAGGCTTACGAGGTTGCAAAGGTCTGTTTGTCCTATTATGGGGCAGGCTTGTAACCCTCATGATGCCCTCATGGGTTTGTATGAACTGACTTTGATGTAAATTGGATCTTTGCATGCATCATAAAGCTTGTTAATTTCCACTCGATAACATAAATTTTGTCATATATAAAGATTGTTTATTTGTGTGCAGTACCAATACATTTTTAAGTTTATTGTTGGAACAAAAATCTCAGTGCCGTCGTAGTAGCGTGCTTCCCGCTTTATAGGCCATCGTCTTCTCGCCGTTCGCACCTGCAGACTCTCGCAGATATGACTGTCATATTCTTGTTAAACAGCGGATATTAAAATTTCACAGTTTCCTCGAATCTCGGCGAGATCGTCTCACCGCTTTTACTGTCCATACTCCGGTGTGTTACCATAAAACAAGCCGCGGGAACTTCCTCTTCCCCGACATTTCGAGACATTCCAAAGAAACTTGTACGATCTATAATAAAATCTAGAAACTGCCAGTTATAACTTTAAGAAAGTTACTCCGACTATTTCACTTTGTCTCCGAGTTTTCTTTGCGCACCCGTTCGTGTATGTGAAGCATTTTCTATAAGACATTTTATCAGCGATATTTGGAAGGGTAACTGAGCCGCAATCTGGCCGTGTCGGTCTCTTAAATATTCACAAGGATAACCAAAATAAAAGTACTCAAAGCGAAGCCGTAGAATGATACGAAGAATTTAGTTCAAAGGTTTTACTTTCACCGAGAACGGACGTTCGGATGAATTTCCCAAATAAAATTTCATAAATATTTTTGATATATTCACGGTCAGGCTTTTCATACTTTGCCCGCGTGGCTTATCTGGATTATCTCGGGATTTCCCTTGGATTTTTTTAACTTGTTCGCGTTTGTGCGGCCGCTTATTGCGTTTTATCCGGCGCGTGATTTGCTCGCCGCGCCGCAAATATGTTTATCGTGGCCCAAATTTCCGCTCATATTTATGGTGCTCTTTCGGACGTAAAAATGAAACCAAAATGGGGAACGCTGAGCCTCAATTATAAGTACTTTATTAAATTTTAATATCGATTGAACGGACAAACGAAGGCGGCATATGATGCTGTAGTATAGAAAGTTTTTGCTGTCGTACACTACACCAAATTACATTTAAATGTATTAATAAATTACTTTGATCCAATATAATGTTGACGTTCAGTAGCACTGAAAAACATTTTTAGACATCCGCTAGTACCTACCTGGAAGCGATCACTGATCGACTTCACCTTTGCTGACCATTACCATAATTATTATATTCTGTGAAATTATTTACATGTTTGGTTTTATTTTACTGTTAATGTATGTTGGAAATAAATAAATTATATAATACTAGCGACCCGCCCCGGCTCCGCACGGGAAAATGGTTATTGTGGATTATTCTTAAGTATATTATGCATGTATTATACATATAAACCTTCCTCTTGAATCCCTCTATCTATTAAAAAAAACCGCATCAAAATCCGTTGCGTAGTTTTAAAGATTTAAGCGTACAAAGGGACATAGGGACATAGGGACAGAGAAAGCGACTTTGTTTTATACTATGTAGTGATGATAATAGTCAATAAACTACAATCAGCTAGCTGTCCGTCCGGAATAATCCCTCGGAATAATCACGTCGGGGTCACCAATATGGAGGACAAAAGGAAAATCTTCCGCCGGGCATGGTGGTGAGCCCGAAACCGCGGTCCAACTGCACTTCGTTGGAACTTGCATTTATTCAATGTCTTGCGAAAACTCTGATAGCGCGTTTCAGGCCTCGGCCTCTAATTGGTCGCTCTTCTAATGACGTAGTATGTGGCGCGCCGCCACAAATCCTTTTCCCGTGGGAATGAGATATTTTTAGCGATAAAAAGCAGCCTATACCACTCGCCGGCCCTAAATTTATCTCTGTGCAAAAAAAACAGGTCAAATCGTACTTTCAGCAGGTAACTGTAAGATAGGTTAACCTCGAAACCCACACTCTAATCGAGCAAGTTTGAAAAAAAGGCCAAGAAACAAAAACACTTTCGCATTTATATTATTATTACAATGAATTTATGGACTGATTTTACTGCTTAATGATGTAACCTTTGACGTCACAACGTAATTTACTAATCGCAATCGTAACTAGCTTCAACAACATTCAACTATTTTAACATAGCATTTTGTTTGTTGACAGGTAGCCGTGTGATGACAGTGCGTTGAGTCGCGGAATGGTGCGGTGTCTGTGCGCGTGCAACTAGGAACTTGCGTGTGTGTGCGTGTGTGTCGGTGTGATGGTGACGTCATGGCCTGCGCTGGCGCTCGCGCTGGTGTGTCTGCAGCTGTGTGCGGCGGCGCCTGAAGCCTTGTACCACAACCAGTTTGCGGTCCACGTGCCGGACGGGCCGGAACATGTGGACAGGATAGCGAGGAAACACGGCTTCGAGAACCATGGACAGGTAAGTCATCATCATCATCTCAACCGAAATACGTCCATTGCTGGACAAAGGCCTCCCCCAAGGATCTCCACAATGATCGGTCCTGCGCTGCCCGCATCCAGCGGCTTTCCGAATAGGTAAGTGTATTGTGGCATCGGTCATGCCATCTCTTTTGCCTTTGGTACTGGCCGCGTTGTTCTAAATTTGAATTATTTAAAATTAAACTGATTTTGATAGATTCAGTCAGTTCTTTCGTTTTGTTCCTGGGTGCGGTGGAAAAACGCACCAGGAATCGGTTTTTCACGTATAATAAGTTATTTCCAGTTATTTTACTGTTCGTATGTGAAGTGTTTACGTTTATGCAATAAATAGTGTTCAAATCGCATTTCCTTAGTTATTATTTTGTAGCACGGGATCGCCCGTGTTATATTTGGTGGAAAGGTGCCAAACGGGATCCTATTGGTGGTACTTTCGCCGTAAAGCGAGTGGCAATTATAAAGTGAAGTAGTTTTTAACAAATTGAAAAAAAATCCGATTGTAAAAATGTCAGATTCTGACATAAAATTTAATGGCGTAAGCCAGGACATAAATACATTTTTGAAAAAATTCAAGAAAATATGTATCTTGAAGAAAATATCAGACGATGAAAAATTCGTACTGTTAGAAAATTATCTTGCAGGACCAGCATTAATATTCTACAACACAATCGAAAGTACAGTATCCAAATATGAAGATTTGGAAAAGCTATTGAAAGAAGAATTTCCCAATACAATCGATTACCAACAGTTTTTCTACATGGCGAAACAAGGCAAATCCGAGGGTATTTTGACTTATTATTATCGCCTGAATGAATTAGCGGCAAAAGCTAAAATAGATGATGAGACTATCTTCATCAGGCAGTTCTTAATGTCATGCTATGGCTTCATTAAGCATAAGCTGACAGGATCAGTATTCGAAAAAAAGCTTAATCTCAAAAAAGCTATCATACAGTTAATGGATATTTATAATGTAAACGAAGAACGCAACATCGTGCCGGCGAGGATGCCGTGCGGCCTCGAAACGTTTTCTCATCCTGCACAATATTCCGGCTGTGATGTACATCAGCAACCCGTTATGGATACTAGGCGTCAGTCGCCTTGGATGACTCCTAGAGCAGTCTTCGCTTCGCCTGTTCCTGGGAATTCAGGAGGGGTACGCCCAGCGGGTACCCCTCAGGTTAGTGAACCGTCCATGGGTACCGGTGACCGCCCAACACCACAATCTAACCGCTATGATCTGAGATCAAGACCAGATCAGTCTGTGCAGATGATAGCCGAGGAAAATATGACAGTGAGAAGTTCGTTTACGCAAACAGAAAACTTTATTCCTATTTTCCCTAATTATAATGATAGTGTTCTTGATAAGAAACAAAAACCTTTTATTAATGTTGAATGTAAGGGATTTATTTTTCCGACCCTCATTGATACAGGCGCAAGTGTTTCCTGTATAGATTTCAATGTATTGGAAAAAATTAATTTGTCCCTAGATGTAGACAAAAATTTTTTTTTAAAGGGCGTGAATGGCCAAAAGTTATCGACTGTAGGCGCGACAACGTGTAATTTAAACATTGGTAGTGTTATTTTTGCTTGCGAGTTGGTTGTTGTTCAGAATTTAGCTTGTCCTATAATTCTTGGTCAAGATTTTCTTAGTCGATACAACGGAATTATCGATTTTGGCTCAGCAAAATTGATGTTGGGTAGCAACCGTATTGATTTTTTATCTGACGTATCCACTTTTGTTTTATCTTCGAACAATCGTCAAGTTGACTTTTGCACCTCCTTTTTCAAAGATGACGTTTGCTCGGAACAAATAAAGGTCGATGCACACTTTCCGATTTTACGACATGAAGATAATGTCAATTTTTTAGGTTTAGATAATGTTTGTGAATTTGCGATTGAAAAGGATCAGGAATTTGTTTTGGGTTCTGATCTGTCGGTCACGCATAGAGAAAAATTAATGTCTTTATTGTTACATAATAAGGATAGATTTGCGTTTGAAGCTTCTCAATTAGGTCGGTGTGATATTGTGGATGTAGATATCGAGACTTTGGATGAAAAGCCGATTTCTTCTCGACCTTATAGAGTCTCTCCAGTGCAGAAAGAGGTCGTAGATAAGCAGGTGGAGGAGATGCTCCGCTTGAGGGTGTTTGAGGAATCTAATAGTTCCTATGCTTCCCCAGTTGTTTTGGTGAAGGAACCTGACTTCAAGGATGACGGATTAGAGATATTTAGGATCGAAGCTGTGTCGTTTCGCGAGGCGCAGTCAAGTGATGATTTTTGTTTGCAAACAATTAACCGTTTGCATTTACATGGTTCATTTAGAGGTTTTTTCGTAAGAAACGATTTGTTATTTAAACGTGTTTTAAGACATGGTGTTCTTAAGGACGTACTTGTTTTACCTAGAAGTATGTTTTGTGATGTTTTAAAAGGGTTGCACGATGATGCGTGGACAGGAGGTCACTTGGGTTTTTCTAAAACTCTTTATCGTTTTCGTTCGAGGTATTTTATGTGTAATGCTGACAGGGAAATCGAAAACTACGTTCGTTCTTGTCTTCCATGCCAGGAAAGGAAGGGTGGTAATGGAATTGCTCCTCTTTTACCTATTTCAGTTTCTAATTTGATGGAGAAGGTGGGAATAGACGTTGTTGGTCCTTTCCGTTCTTAAGCTAAAGTACTCGTACATATGTGGTACACGTAAACAGATTAAAAAAGTTTTATGTACGATGATGATGATTTATTTTTTCCCCTTTTTTTGGTTTGGTTTGGTAGTCGGAGAAGTAAATTTCCTTTTTCTTTTTTTATGATAGTTTTACTATGATGGGATCTTTTTAGGTAATATTGTTCCATATTTTATCTTTATGTGTGTTGTAATATTGTTTTTCTTTTCATGTAATATGAGGATAATTTTAAAATATATTAATTAGTCATATTCTTATTTTAAAAAAAACAACTTAATGAGATGGCTGCTGCAGCCTGATATTCAAGACCGAGATGGCAGCTGAAATATTTAAAATCATTGTTAAAAAATATTATCATTTTTCACTCTAAAACTTAAATAATTCTAAAACATAGTTCATACTCTGTCACTTAAAAAAAAACTTAGCTAGTATTTTTAAAAAAAAGGTTTCCTGTGAAAGGTAGGAAGTGAGGTGATTTGTTTTAGTTAGTGGGCATTATGTATGCAGAAGAAGAGATAGGTATTTGTGTGATATAGAATATGTTCTTCTTTTTTGGAAACATGCATGGCACATAGGTGGCTATATGTATGGAAGTACCTTATGGGCTTCATTTTCAAGGTTGAATTCATATTTTGTTTTTCATAAATATTAGTTCTTTGCTGGGTTACGTTTCATTAATTAACTTTAATATTTTTGAGTTTGTCCAACTTTATATAAATTCTTTTATATTTTCTGTAAATTTCAGATCTTCATTTTTCATGGTTACTGCTTTTAATTTTGAACACCTATTTCAATTTAGGTTTTCTTTTGAATAATTATTCAATTGCTGTTACATACAGGTTGATTATTTTTTCTCAAAAATATTTTTCTTATACAGGGTGTTAAAAATTATATTTGAATTTTTAATTAACAATTTAACTTTAAAATAATTTATTGAAGCTATTGATGAAGTTACTGAATTTAATTTCGTTATGAGGGATTAGGTTTATATTTAGGTAGTTTTAGCTATTCGCGTGTTAGGTTTAATGGATGTGGGCTTTGTTGTAAGCGGTTTTTTTCAACGGGGGTTTTTCCCTTGCAAAAGCAAATAGGATATTATTCCTAATTGCTAGACTTTAGAAGTTCTGAGTCCCTATCTATTCTTTTTTTTTTAATTCTCTGTTTTGATACTTGTCCCCCTTAGGTAGGTTGTTAGTTTGAACTTTGTATTTTTTGATGGGGATGTTTAAAAAAATATTTTGGTCGTTACTGACCAAAATAATTTTTTTTGAAGAGGGAGAGGGATGATGTGGCATCGGTCATGCCATCTCTTTTGCCTTTGGTACTGGCCGCGTTGTTCTAAATTTGAATTATTTAAAATTAAACTGATTTTGATAGATTCAGTCAGTTCTTTCGTTTTGTTCCTGGGTGCGGTGGAAAAACGCACCAGGAATCGGTTTTTCACGTATAATAAGTTATTTCCAGTTATTTTACTGTTCGTATGTGAAGTGTTTACGTTTATGCAATAAATAGTGTTCAAATCGCATTTCCTTAGTTATTATTTTGTAGCACGGGATCGCCCGTGTTATAGTATCTATACTAATAGTTTAAAAAAGGAAGATTTGATTGTTTGTTTATTTGTTTGCATAGGTTACAAAAAATATTCGTTCCAATAATCATTTAACATACAAACCTGTGGAGAAATAAAGAGTCGAAAGTGCCAAATTATGTAAATGTATTTAAAATTTCGGATACATTATACAAATGTACATAAAGATACATTACTTAGTACTACCTAGTCGGCCTGTGTACTCAAGTCACGAATCGCTGATCTTGATGAGGCCTAGGGCTGATAGCCTTTTTAAAAATTTAGTTTAGTTTTATTAACTAACGATTTTATTATTCGTTTTCATAATTTCATACATAGAATATTACCACAGAATACCAAATAGTTGACATTACGTAGCAGCTGCACTTTTAGGGCGCGTTTAGACGACGCGCGTCGGCCGCGCGTCGGCCGCGCTCTTAGCCACTCTCATAGAATTTCAACTGGACGCGCGTCGGACGCGCGTCGGCCTCGCGCGTCGTCTAAACGCGCCCTTACGAACTGTCGTAGCTTCGCGTCGCGTCGGAAGAAATCTTCGTAGCAGTTTACTACGCCGTCTCGTAGCAAACTGCTACACAAATTCGTACATTATTATGGCGTGGCCTACGCTTATGTCAATCTACGCAGTCGCCAATCATCCCTTTATAAGTTCATTAGACCCTATTCAGCCCTCACAAGTCCAGTCAATAAGAGTAAATTAGACGCAATTAAGCATTAATTTAGCTGTAACGAAAGTTACCCGTTGGTCTGCGGTGTTGCGGTCAAACGAATTATTTGTCAAATTGCTTTGGTTTTACCTGAATGCTAGATGATAAAGAGGTTACCTACTACAATCCTATAACAATCAAAAGTGGAAGAAAGTGATCTCTGCCTACCTGTGTTGTAGATTCCACGGGTGTAAGCTGCTGCCCATTCTATTTTATACCTTTAGCACAGAAGTAAATAATAGCACAGAAAAAAATATAGTAGTACTAACCCATAATAGCACTCTTTTGGTCGCTTCGTACGACATATTTATTAAGTGGTCATTCAAGAAGTCACTTGTAGAAAACAAGTCTACAAAAACTGTGTCGGCTTGTTAATTTTAGAAAGTATTTGTCAAATTGCCTTGGTTTTGTTTAATTTAAACGCGTTTTGAGTTCTAATTAGGTGCTAGTAATGAGTATGTTTGTTAATTTGTTGCTGGCCACAACAAAACTCCGACTCGTTAAAATGTTAAAATTATTCTTGATTTTAAGCGTGTAATGCATTAAATCGCATGTTATTGGGAATTGATTTATTTTAAAGCCAATGTTTATTTGTATATATATACAATATTTTGTATATCTTCATATTTTTTATTGGTATAGTTTTTAGTAGTATAAAGTACTGTCAATTCACATTATAGATAGTATTCCTAAAGAATATTATTATTATATTCGACGTACATAGAAACGCCTTCCATTAAATATTCCTTTTGTACAGCTTATTTATCACAACTGAGTTGCTGGTTTATAAAAACTTTTTTTTTTATTATTTGACTTATAAAGCTGACGACAATGTGAGTATTTACTCATTTGAGTTTTCTATTCTAATCTAATTTATATTCTATTCTATTCTATTCTATGATCATATGTATAAATAATTAAATAAGTGTTGTAACGAACGATTGTAACATAATTATTACGAACACTATCATAGGTCAATCTAATGGGCCAGCTCTTGAAATATAATTATTTTATTTAGGTTATATTTAATAACCAATTTCTCATTTATCTTTCCCGCGTACAAGCCTTTTCATGTTTTTGTATTGTTATAACGCTCATTAATTATAACAAGCTACACGATATTTACACTACAATTATTAGGAAAATAACCGCCCGAAATTCGTAGAACTAACAATCATTACGCCTTTCTTTCACTAAAATTAGCTGTAGTGCTAGCGATCTTATCTCACAAACACCATTTTACTACTCATGGCGGTTTCTCTTTGAAGACTCGCGTAAAATTTCCTGAAATAAAAGTAGTGTATACGAAATAACTATTAACGGTCGCTTAGCATCATCAGTAGTTTAAGAAGCCTGAGGCAACGTTACCGTTGGAACAAAAACCACTTTTAAAAACTCGTTAGCGGAAACTTTTGAACGAATAAGAATAAGCTACGATAAATTACGTATTTTAGCCTGTTCTGAGCACTTTCGCCGGTGCGATTCATATTTCCACAATGATACCTAGTCATGCGATGTCTGTAAATATGTTTATAATTTACAAGGTACACGTACATTTTGTTGTTCATTAGATAGCCAGTTGCTTTCAAATGTGAACCAATACATTTTTGTCATATTAACTACGCAATGTACTTATAAATAAGTAGGTTCGTGTAGTTTCGTGGCCTAGGTGGCCTAGTTTAGTGTGTTTTGTTAAGCTGTAATAATAATGTTGTAGAACGTGTAAAAAATCTAGTTATTAACTAGATTTACCTACCTAGTAGGTTAACTGTTAACCTACGGATATTAAAGGTTTACTACAAGTAAGCGGCAAAAAAGAAGTGTAAAAAATGTACCTTTGTGATTCTGCTGCAAATATGTTTAAATGCCATTATTGAATTCAAAAGTGATATTCAGGTTTGATAATTTTTTAACAGGACTATATTCATTTGCTCTTTATCTTCTGCGTGTGTAATATGGGATTTAATCAATTAATGACCAGCTGATTTGCATGACCCCTATCTGCATACAAATGAATGTGAATGAAAGGTCAGGCAGGTTGCTCTAGTTATATACTACCTACTTTCTCGAACAAGCTTAATGGAGTCGGATTATGTTTGAATAAAGGTAACCTTAGAATGTCTTTTGTCAGTTTTTTAAAATAAAGTAAATTCACAAAATCTAAGTCTGATATTTTATTTTAAAAACAACCTTAACAATCTGTCTTATTTATTTTTCAGATCTGACATTTGATATCTAAAAGCCGACTAAATTACACTAGACAGGTTTCACTAGGAGATTCTCAGAAGTAAATAAAGGACGATAGGCAAAAGAGGTCTAAGAGCCTCTACTAATGAGACCTATTGAAAATGAAAGTAGTCTTAATATCCCGCCCGAAAATTAACAAATTCGCTCCTGGGGTTCTTTTGTTGTGGTTATTTATTTATTGTTTATCATTTATTGCACACAAGTTTATTTACAAGAAATGGACAAATAAAAACAGACACAACAGGCACAGCTTATTTCTTGCGAAATGTCTTAAAGCTGTCCTTTCTGGTTATTTTTATAATGACTGTTTTCATATTTCATTTGGTGTTTATTATGACACTTTTAGTGTACTATGTGTACCGGGCGGCTGATGTATAGGTACTTGGGATAGAATAAAATATGTCGTCACATACATATATGTACTTAGATACTACGTAGATAAATAGAATCGATGTATTTATATGGCACAATTTTACTATTTTAAATCGAAGTGAAAACGAAAAAATAAAATAGAATAGGATAGAATACACTTTATTGCACACCAGCAATAAAATACAAGAAATACAGTTCATAACCATAAGTAAGCGTGTACAAAAGGGCGGCCTTATTGCTAAGACAGCATTATCTACCAGGCAACCCAATTGTACTTGGGCAGGGGCTCGAACTCGCATCTCTTTAGCTAAATTAAACTATTGAGCTAGTATTTTTTCCATAAACTGGTCCAACTCGCAGTCATTATCATTACCCGCTCCATCCGCTTCGGTTCGTCTAATTTTCTCTGAACTTTCTTGCGCCTATAAAACTAACATTAATACTTTGAGAAATGCTATCTTACTGAATAACAAATAATCATATTTTAAGCGTAGAAAACATCTTTTTTATTAACCAGCCACTCTAAGAAGCGATATTTGACAGCTGCCAAATTTATACAGAATTATAGTATAGTGTCAAGAAGTGAACTGTATGTATATAAGCATAAGGAAATAATAACAACTATCAAATATCGCTTCTTAGCGTAACCGATTGTCATACGTTTATTTTATTATGTTAAGTAAAGGTGGTTATGGTACGCGGTTGCGATACCGAATATACGTATTTCTAGGAACAAATTGGAGGAAGGTAAATAAAATATAAAATGAACAAAAAGTAAGTATATTGCCTGACTTTTATGTTCATTATCTCAGATGGATTGCTCCCTAATAAAAATGTGTATAAAAAGGGAAGCTTCAAATTGCAAAAAGCTAAATTCAATTTTTCTTTTTTATTATTATAGGTGCGTCGCACGACCACATGAGGTTCCGCTTAAAGCTATTACTGCGTGGTTTAAGTTACAAGATCTGGTTGAACATTTTGTTGTTTAAGTATGTCTAGTCTAGATATAGAATGAATCAACGAAAACTATTTTGTATCATGATGACGCAACGCGACATTCACTTTCTACTACTATTATAAAAGTCCACTGTTTGATTAAGGTTTCCCTTTTGAATGAGAAGCGAACGCGTTGCTATAATCCACATGCTTGGCAACTGAGGCGATTCTTAGCTATACATTTCTGAACGCTGCTGTCCGTTCCCTGGGTTACATGAAAAAGTAATAAACTATGTGGCGTTAATCGCCTGATCTGAAAGAGCTAGGTGGTCCAATTCTATATCGGCGGCGCGGCATATTAAAATTGATGAAAATTAAGTCACAATAAAACAAAGCGCCCGACGCATGGCCGTTCCGCGTCTGCATCAATCACTTAACTACCATTGCTGAGGTATTACACTTAGAACAGCCGCCGTTAGAATAGCACCCAGCCTATTCTACGAAGAGCACAGACCAATATTTTTGGCAAGTGCTCTTCGTAAAATATTTTTTTATTTTTTTGTATATTTATTTTTCCTAGAACACCTAGCAAAAATATTGATCCGTGCTCTTCGTGGAATAGGCTGGGTGCTATTCGGGCGGGTGCTCTAAGTAATACCTCCCGTTGCTCGCGTCGTCGCCCGATTCTGTGTGGCGAGCGTCCATGATGAGCGATTGCTAATCCCTTATCCCGTGCACCACGCAGCAGCAGCCGTAAACGTAACCCGCTAAACGTTGCGTTTGGTTACGTTAGCGTTTCGCGTCACGTACGCGCTGTCGATGGCTCTCAGCGGGCCCTCCCCTACGTTTTATAAGTATTCAATAGTGTGCGCGAATTGTGCTCAACGCCCCACATTCTGACTTATTGAGTCTGCTTTTGTGTTTGTTTTAACATTCCACGCGGGTCTTACTGTGAGGCTTGTAAAGCTTTTACGTTAACTTCGGTGAGAGACATTTTAACGAGATTACAGCTACTGAATAGGAGGCCCTTTAAAGGCGCGTAGTTACCTAAACTAGAGTTTTTAATACTACTTAAGTTACGCCGCCATCTTTGTTAATAATTTATTCTACTAAATAACTTAGTTACGCAACACAATTGAAAAATCTCTTTCAACGAATTCTTAAATAGGTATAACGTTCCAGGTCTGCTGTATTACATTAAAATAACTTTATAGTTAGAATAAAAACAGCACAAACTCAATTTTTAACCCCCGACTAAAAAAGGGTGTTATAAGTTTGACGTGTGTGTCTGTCTGTCTGTATGGCATCGTAGCTTCTAAACGTATGCGCTGATTTTGATCTAGTTTTTTTATGCAACAATCGAGAGTATTTTTAGCTATGATTCAAGAAAATATCTTCAGCCATTTGAAGATTATCAGCTCTTTTTTAGTTGTTGATAGGTTGAAAGTAACGGTATTGAGGCGGGTTTTTTTTTATTTAACTTCAGGTGTCGTTTAAATGTACTACATAACCCAGCCCAGCATCATCATATCCTATCAATTAATTTCATGATAGCGAAATACAGGCCTGGTGATATGAACCTACTGACTGCTCACCAGTTTTCACACATTCTAATGACAATTTAATCTGAACTATTACGTCACAGGCCCCAATGACCTTTGCCACGGCTTAATATGAATGAGTCGTCAGGCTCGTCACGTTTGCTACTTCAGCAAACATTCTTGAGGCCGCCATTGTAGACAGAGTCTCTTCAAACACTCCTGGCGTGTTTGGCTTGCTTCGGGCTTCAGAATAGACCTGCGATGGCACTTATCCTGTTGTTGCAACCAGCTTATGGTGTAGCCCTGTTTGACACTTACATACACGTGTTGCTTGGAGTAATTTACATCGAAATCTTGTATTTGTTTCTAGATGCGATTGAAGCTGAAGGAAGTTCTTTTTGCTTACTTCAGACATCGGTTTTCGCACTCCTTGTCTATCATTCACAAATTATTCTTCTTTTCTCTCACTAGCGTATAGGTTGGTTGAAAGAGATCTCGCCTTTGCAATGAAATTCTTAGCAAATTTTTGGTATGTTTATGTGCAATAAAGTATATACCTCCATATAATATATAATTTAAAGTACGTATTCCGACACCAGGGTTTTTGAGGTAGGTTAACCTCGACCCCCACACGATAAGAAGAAAGGACGACGACGCTGGAAAACGCTAGAAAGCCGCCAGTGTGGGGGGCCTGTAAGTCAAGAGATGAGAGTTGAGTTCACAGCAACCACACATTACGTATGACAGTAGTGAAGCCGTTCAAAAACAAACCAGTTAGATTGAAGGGCTCTCAATAAGCCTGTTTCATATAACAATGTCAACTACACGCGTGTTTTGTTCAAACACTTCTTGAATCAAAGTTCAAACAATTCTTGCGAAACTTTTTATTTATTTCTTAATACGAACAATATTGTTAAATTATTCCATGCATCTTTATGAGTATTTATAAATTGAGAAAGTTTCATACATAACCTTAATTAAATGTATTTTAGATTGTAAACAATTATATTTTGTGTATGAATTTTCCAGTTTTAAGTTGTTAATACATATCACTCACTACTATTAAGGTACGGGCGTCACTTACCTTACTTAACTGCAAGATTTTACAAGGATTTGTCCTTGTATATTTATTTGGGAAACAAAATATCTAAAAATTTAAGTGGGCCTTCTTTGGCGCCCGTACCTTACTATTAAACCAAATTTTCTAAATTTTTTGTTCTTACCGCTTTTAAACCCAAAAAGATGACGTGCTTTTTGAATTAAGACATGCCTTAACTAGTAGGAACTTAAGTAGTTATTTTAATAAACACACGAAAGGAAGATAATTCAAATCTACACAATGGAAAGCACATACTCAGCGGCTCAACCTAAACTAAGTGTTGACACTATGCTCGGTTCGGTTAGAGTCAAGATGTTGTTTTTGTTCCAACAAATACTGCGGTCCCATAAAGATGTTAGTCTGTTTTCGCTCTTCACGTCGAATAACAGTTTCGGAAATGCGTAAGAGGTGCCCTCGGAGGTGTGAATTTTTACATGTTGTTTGTACATTTCATTTCATAGAACATAAG
Source organism: Teleiodes luculella (assembly GCA_948473455.1). Lineage (NCBI taxonomy): Eukaryota > Metazoa > Arthropoda > Insecta > Lepidoptera > Gelechiidae > Teleiodes > Teleiodes luculella. The sequence goes on along the minus strand of OX419598.1, from coordinate 4,321,983 downwards.
TATAAATTTAACGTGGATTATTTATTATCTACATAGTAAAACGAAAAAGAAATTATTAAAATTTGTCACTTCTGTGTATATTTCAGAATCACGCCATTTTTTGTACCTTTTAACAATATTGCTCTGCAGAGATCAAAGGACCGAGAAAAACAGAAAGGTGGCGGACATTGTTTTACCTTCGTTCAAGCCTCGTTTGGACATTAATAAAATGTCGATTCCCGGAATTGGTTTATTGGAGAGACAGTAAAAACAATTACTTTCGCATTATGACTCGTTTCTTCCGGGCAATTTTTTTATAAGGAAAATCGAAGTGGAAGAAGTTTTGTTTGTAACGACTTGTTAGACCCAACTGTTGGGAGGAAAAAGCTATTGTATGACATAAATTGGGTAATATCGTGTTTCGTAATACATTTTCTTTGTTATTAGATTTTGTGGAGCGTGACGGTGCGGGGCGTTTATTTGCCTTGAAACGCGCCTTTACCAGATATCTAATATGATAAAGAAGCTACGAAATAGGCAGCTTTCTAACCGCTGCTAAGTCTAATTTGATATTTTACTTCACCGAGATATTTCATTACGACAGCGTATTTTTTTTCTTTTTTTATGGCAATTGAACTGTACGGTCAAGCCTACATTGGGCCCGATTATACGTATTACCCCTGTGGTATTACGATTACGCTCTAATTTAAATCATATGTCCCTTTCATGTTCTTGAGAAGGGAAAGGGACAGGTGATTGTCAACTTAATTTAGAGACCTCAAACAACGATTTTACGCGTAGTTCGCACTAGTTTAGCAGGCATTCGAAAACATCCCAACAAACAACCATCCCAACCAACCATCCCATCCTAATGAACTATGACATTTATTTCCGAATTCCCATTTATTGCTGAATTTGACAGCTGCGCTCTTATTTTAAATATCAATAATTTCAAAATTCGATTAATTTATGTCCCATCCTTTTCGATTGCTATATAAAATCAATGAAAAAGACCAAGAACTGTTTAGAGATTGTGATGATACATGTGTTTTAATCTACTTATAACTATACACTTTTTTAATTACGTGCAAGGAAGAAGATTATGTGTTCTGTTTATTTTTTGGATATGATTTGTTCTATCTAAATATAATAAGGATTCACTGCTATAGAATTTCTATAGGTATTAATAATTCCTTTATTTTTTGACATACAAATATATCACCGCCAACCCACGCCGCTAAGAGTACCTATCTCCAAACCATCAAAGATCATCCAAGTATCATCACTTGGGTATATTTCAGTCCATAAAAAGCCATTTCAACCGGAAACAGAGAGCGGAAAAAAGATAAACTTAGTCGTCGATAATGCGAAGGGAAATGGCAGAACCGTGCGACGCCCCACCTGGGGATTGAGAGTGCTCTGCTCGCCCCCTAGCTTGGTGACATCGATGTCGGTACTACCTGACACCTCCGGTAAAAGCTACCTAAAATATGAACTACTTACTTACTTCTGCTAAACGTATTTTAAGTAATAAAACAGGTATAAAAATGATAATGCCTGCCTATTATCGTACTCGTACTAATATTATAAAGAGGAAAGATTTGTATTTTTGTAATGAATAAACTCATAAACTAATAAACCGATTTCAAAAATTCTTTCACCATTAGAAAGCTACATTCACCCTGAGTAACATAGGCTACATTATACAGCGGGAAATGCCTCATTCCCACGGGAAAAACTATTAACGCGGGCGGAGCCGCGGTGGAAAGCTAGTTACTAAATAAAACAAGTTAGCCTCAATAATATAATGTTTCAAATTCATTATTTAATGTCTTTGGGTCACGAATTTACATACGTGTTTCTTTCAACCCAATCGGTTCAGCAGTTTCGGAGGAAATAGGCGCTAATAGACGGACGGACAGACACCCGAGTGATCCTATAAGGGTTCCGTTTTTGGTTTTTGAGGTACGGACGGAACCCTAAAAACATATCGGTGGGGATTTGTATGGGCGGTTAACAACAACATGCACTAGCGTCTTTTCAGCGTCGTTGTCGTGCGTCGCTCATACAATCATATGCAGCGAGGCGAGCGAAACAAAAACGGACGCGGAAGATTGTATGCGCGACGTACGACTTCGACGCCCAAAAACCGCTAGTGTGGGGTTTTTTTTAATTGACCTATGCTTGTGTCGAAAAAGTACGACCAATCAAGCTTCACCTGACTTTCGGGGGAGTGGAAGACTCTACCCCAAAAAAAGTCATATACCAACGCGTCTAGGGGCGGCTCGAGGGAGCCTCGGACCACGGCCTAGCGCGTCGATACTGAAAAACATCGTGAAGGAGACGACACCTGAGGGGCTCCGTCTCTGATTATTAATTTTGATTTTGATTATGGCCGCGCCCCTGCCGGCGGGTACGGGCGTTGTTACCTGAAGGGACTAGTGTGGGGGTATCTAACACATGTCACTCATCGAATATGTACTTTTAAGGTAATTGAAAATTTATCATAGAGATATAAGGTTACTAAAAGCTCTTCTTGGTTGTTTGTTTCACGTCTAGTGTGATGTACACGTGCAAGCTTGTATGACGTGCGTCGGCGCCTGTCTTTGATCTGTAGCGCTTGCGTAGGCGTATAGGTGACCTGAAAGTCCTCTAATTGTAAATAAAATTGCCTATCGTGACGCAAATTCTCAGATAGTGTGCGCAAACAACGCCTACTCGTCTCATCTTAGCAAAAGATTGCATTGACGTGAAGATAATTACATTTCAATTTTGGTTCAGTAAATCCGGAGCACTTTTGTTTAAGATTATTTGCCTACGATTATACCTACCGTAATATTGAGTATTAACTACAAACTACCAACTGTTTTATTTTTATTCCATCTGTAAGTATAGGTATCTATTAATATCATTGTTTTAAGTTAATCAAAAAATGTTTATTATACTCGTATTATCACATAATACAATCGAAAGGTACTCGTACCTATGTAACTAAAAAAAACAATCAAGATTTTGTGGTTGACCAACAAAGCCAATCGTCGGCGTTCAAAATAAAACAAAATCAAAATGTTTTATTCGAAGTAAAATTAAATTATTTTCCGAGTATTTTTGTCGTCAAACCTAATAAATATTATGGACCAGACTATCTATGACTAACTTTGGCACTAGGTATATAACCTTTAGGTTGAAATACAATTTGCGAAATCAGAGTGAGTGAGACCCATGAGGTCAGGATCATCCCCGTTATAATTTTCCCCTTTGCAAGAAATCCTGAAAGTTGCAAGGCCAAGGTTTGATCCCATTGAGAAAGAGCCGGATGGTTCATTGTGAACCTTTTTTTTATTGGAGGTGTGGATTCGCTCCCTCGGAAGTCTGATTAAGTTCACGACAAACGCATTGGATAAAAAAAAGTATAATTTTTGGCCACATTTGCTTTAAATATAAAAGTGCTCATGTCTGCGAATAATATTTAAACGAACTTGTAAATTGATACTGCGGCGCTTTTGTGGACAAGTAACGAGAAGTAACGGATAATTTTTCGTGCTTTATATAAAGATTTAAGTAAGTAGTACCTAAGTTAACAGTTGGGCAAATGGGTAAATTTTGTTAGTAAGAATTTACTGGCTGCTTCTAAAGAATAGCCTAATAACCTGAACTTCCTTTTTTGGAAATTGGCTTCCACCTAAACACGAAGGCTAAACAAAGGCAGTAATTTCGCAATTCTTAACAGGCTCTCATTAATCACAGGAGAGCACTTAATTGGGAGCCAGGAGGAACCGAAATTAGCTAAAGAAATAAAGATGGAGTGTACTACAAAGGTGCTTATAACCAGAACTCTTAGACCTCACGTAGAATAATTAAGTACCTAACTTAGTTCAAACATATTCACTTAAAATTACTGGAAGGTTTAAGAAATATAATTCTTCATTCTTTATTATTTATTCTTTATTATTTATTGCACAAATTAAAATAACAATGATTCTTAAAACTAGTATACAACGGCTAGCTTATCTCTGTAAGAGATCTCTTCCAGCCAACCTACAAGGTGGTGGATACGCTGGAATATCGGAGTTTTATAATTTAAATATTACTATTTTAAAACTCCATCTAATTAGTTCATTATTTTTTCGTTGTGTTGGTTATTGCCATATTCATATAGGTATACCTATCCCCACAGAGCAGAGGTGTAAGTGTTAATCGACCCCCCCTGGTTGGTCAACTTCATACAATCTTAGAATTTCGCCGCAGGTGTGTGCAGGTTTCCTCACGTTTACCTTCACCATAAGATCCTCTTTCCTCTTAGATCGTTGAATACAACATTGTTACGTGCCAAAGTCTGAACCCGCGCCTGCCTAATGGAAGACAACGGATCTCTCTAACCACTGGGCCACCGACGCTCATATTGTCTGTCAGTTTAATTATAGATTTGCAACTGAGTGTATTAATAAACCTAGCAGAAAATTAAAACGCGGTGGCTTAATTGAATCTATTTCACAATGACTTTATCGATTCATATTTTGGTACCTGTCCTTAACTTTGTTTCATAAATATCTAATACCGGCCGCTCATTCGTTCTATTGTTCGGAGTACACATTTGTATCAATAACCATACCACTAATGTCACCACCGAAGCCAATAGATTTCATTGTTCAACCTTTATGCTTCTACAACACAATAGCCAAATTACTATTGGTTTTGTGGCTTTCCTGCAGTCTAAAATTACCTACTAGCAATGCTGACCACACGGTATGGGATCGTTGGCAATTTCTTACTTGGGCTACCTACTAAGTTTTGATGATTATAGCCAAACAATTAACAGCTCTGTTCCTTTTTTAATAGATTTTACGCCGAAAATGATTTTGAAAAATATTTATCTTTTGTAATAAATCTTTATGTTAACATTATTCCATTGTAATGTATTAACTATCTTTACATTAAAATATCCTTTTGCATACCTACTCAAAAATCCATTTTAGAAATACCTGCACTCTAGCGAATTTTATGTTTCCAGCCAGAGCCAATATTTGCATCTAACCATACTTACAAATTTATGGATACGAAAGTCTGTATAAATCGCGGTTGGCGTGAATACACTTGTATACAAAACTAAACATGACGTAGGTACGCACTGTACGCACATTTCACACCTAGTAACTCCTTAAAAAATAAACATTTGTCAAATCCCCTGAATAAATCGTGCAGGTGAAGGTGTTATTCAAAGGCATCTTTGCTGTCATCGCCGTAGCTAGTTTACAAGGCGGACGTCACGGCCCCTTCGGAGACATAATGTAATATTCTCCGTGAAAGGCGGCCAGGTGTGTCGGGCGTCCCACTCAAATCTCGCTGTGAAAAATGCGCCAGTCTCAGCTGAATTACATAAAGCTGCTTTGGAACAGACGAGCGGCACTTTGTAGTAACAAAGCTGCAGCAGTAACACACGTCGACGGCAGCAATTATTGTTGACAGTAAGCATCGTCTTTCGTCAACGGCTGCCGACGACGCATTCCAGCTTTGTAACTTTATCTGACTTAACTTAGTAATCAAAAGTATCCTAAAGTTAAAAATAAATGATTTCATTTCATTTCCAGGCCATTGTCAATAATAGACTAGCGGCACTTTGTTATTTGTAGCCGTCACCACATATTGACGGCTGCCTTCGACGCATTGGCGTCTGCCGTTGACGTTCCGTCGACGCGTTGACGGCAGCCGACGGTTGCAGTTAACAAAGTGCCGCTCGTCTGTAAGCAGCCTTATGCAGGAATGTGTCAACGGCCCGTGATAGACGCGCGAATACAGTCTTCGGATTCTTTGTGCTCGTAATAAGCAGCAAATATGCCAGATGCTCGCGCGACACGCTGCCGGATTTTATGGGGTGCTACGAAGACGGTATTATTAAGTGATACAATAGGATTTTCATAAATCACTTCAAGCGAATTTTTTTTTCGTAATACTGCATATTTATCGGTAGAATCATGGTGGTAAGAATGTTCTTCGTATCTTTGTAAATGTTATTTTAAACCTTGGTACCCTCGAAAGAGTAGTCAATGTTTTTCTTTTCTCTAGCTAAACATAGCTCCCAACCCATAGGGACACGGGACACGGCGGCGGGTAGCGGAAAAATCTGGAAATTTATATGCAATTTATTGTATATTAACTCGCACCGTTTCTCGTGTCTGTGGGTTTCAACCTTAGTTAGACTCGTTTTCTGAGGTTTTCTTCTCAACAACGTCTAGGTCCGAGCTGGTAGTTCCCGTTGTGTTCCGCGGTCCTCATCATCGGGAAGAAAACATTTGGCTCCCCACTGTCCACGTTAACGTGGGTGGAGAAACGTAGACAAACTCAAGGTTTACAACGGGAATGAAAGATCCAAGCCCGTAAGAGGTCGCCCTTAGAGTATAAATAAAAAAATTCTGGGAGGGATAGAGTACGCCTAATCGAGTATGGACCGCAAGCACGGATATGAACAGTTCGAATATCTTCAGCGCGTTCGTTTAGTATCAAATGGTTATCGGAGCTGATTATTTTTCCCGGTAAGAAATTTAATAGGAGAACATTTTGAAATGTGCAGTGATAAGTTGCAAACATGACTCAAGGTACAAATAAAAAAAGAAAAATGTTATTGATTTCACCGCCCATACAAAATCTGTCGTGTCCCGCATGCCCTGCCACTTGTTCGGCACTGGAGCTGATGAATGCTGCTGACAATGCTATCAGGGTAGCAGAATATTGGGCCGACAGAATATAGTAAATCTGACTTGCCATCGACACGAAAAGAAGAAGAAGAAAATCTGCTTAAATTTGCTTACGCTTGACATAAAGGCAGCGGAGCAATGCACGTGCTCTATGTATATTTTATTCTCTAAGAGGTCGCCATTTTCGGGTCGTTAAAAATTGTATACGTGCAATCTGCTACCTTAAAAGGTTTTGTCACACCATGTTAATTGTTACCACTTTTACACTACCAGAGTTGCTACTATGAGGTTTGACGTCTTTTATCCAATTAGATGATATTCAAATATGGCGGGTTTTTCGCAGCTTTTGACGGATAAATGTGAATCGTTTGACACATTTCTTCATGCTAGGCTACAGGTTGTCTAGTAAGACATTTGTAGAAAAAAAACATTCTTCTCGCGCACGTGTTTATTATGCCTTCTTTTATCCCCGAAAATATTATTTTCATCGTGCGTAATAAAGTCATAACATAAAGGCGCGCCGACTCGGGACGGAAGGATGCCCGCCTTTCCTGGGGCCTTCTAATGCCCTAGGTGCTTCATAAAAAATACTTCATTTAAAAATTTCCTAAGTATCAATGTACATTTTTCATATCAATATGTTTATTGGTATCCTAGCTGCCGGGACGCGGCTATAATAAACCCCCGTTTCTAAGGTAAATTATATATTGACAGTTTGAAAAGATGATCTGTATTTAAAAATTGCCTTTTATTTAGTACTCATTTTTGCTTATTTTATTCTTCTTTGTTTATTTTATGTATTTTTGTGAGTAACAATATAGTTAAGTTATGGGTTTGTCTGTTGTGAAATGGTTTAGGTATGTGTTAAATAAAAAAAAGTCTGTCTTCTGAAATTAAGGTGATTAAAATTCTACGCAACAAAACATTGATTTTGCAGAGTTTGGAAGCGCTTCGGGAATATTAATTATCTCGCGCTACCAATAATCGGATTTGTCCGTTGTTGATTGTACCAATTCATTTGGAGGTTAAACGTCAAAACAATCGGGACCTTTGTGTACTATTGGCAGTTGGAAATCAATCAGTTACGAGCGGAACTTGGCCCTAATTGGATTGGTGCCCCCTTTTGCCCTGGAGCGGGGGCACCAGCCTGCCGCCCCTTTTGATGCAGAATCTCTTGGGACCCTGTATTTCTTTTTCTGAGTTCGTAGCTGGCACGTCAAGTGAAAAGAAAGGTTCTTAATGCTAAGAGATAAGATATCTGAGTGTGTAGGTTTGTTTGATAGCAAGCAAAAATACAAAAAATATGTATAAAAAAAAATTTGCTGTATGCTGAAATTTAAGTTGGACGTTTCTTAATTAGTGAGTGATTTTACGGGAAAACAATGAAATTGTATTCTATAGTTTTGTATTGTATTGTATTATAAAAGTTTTGAACCCTAAGACAAGTCACGCACTACCGATTCCGTTCCGAATCCGAGAAAGTCCATACAATATTTTTTTCCTTCCGAGACAGTTAGTATCGACGTTCTCGGATTGGGAACGGAACCGGACGTTGTGCGTAATGCGCCCTAGGCGTCAAGAGTAGGTACTGAAATAAGTATGACTAAGAAATATTTTCTTTGTTTTCAGGTAATTAATGTTTACAGAAGACAAAATGTACCAGTACCTACTCTGCCAGTGGTCTGCCGCATTTGCCTATATGTAAGTTTAATTTTTAGATAAGTGTATTTATCACCATCGCCATAAAAATTTACCTTCTGCGTTCTTGTATGGATCGTAAAAAACCAACATTGTTTTTTATGTACTATAGACCATATTAGGTATAGATTACAACCATATTACAACGTATAGCTATTCACGCTTTCATACGAAATTAATTACTTCGAAACTTTGACCTGCTTAAGTTGGCGTGTTACCGAAAGCTTTAAGTAGTTCGCCGAAGTGTAGGGACTCCCTAACTAACTAGGACGTTTTATGTTCCCAAAGGTATTACTTTCGTTCGGGTTCTATTACCATTCAGAATACTGGCTGTTAGTAGGTATAGGCCGATTACACGTTTATGCATCTGTAGCGGCTTATTGAGATTACATTGCTGTGTTGAAGTCATATTCGTGTTGCTAAATTGGTACTGTAAGAGCAATCCAGCAGTTTCTGACGCTGAAGTGCTTACGGGCAGCCATAAACACGTCGTGTCTGGACTTGGTCAGGAACTCCGATATGACGATACCAGTATCCTTGAGCGCAGTCTTTGTATCCCAAATCAGACGACGGTGTTCAAAGTCCCTGAACCGCACCAAGACTGGACGGGGTTTTGAGGAGAAGCTTCCCAAACGATGACAAGCCCGCAAATCACTGGAGGTGAGATCGGTCAACTGCATTTTGTCGTGTAATACCTTAATGACAACATCGCTAACCCGCTCGTCCTTACTTTCAGGAATCCCATGGAAGAGAAGTACCTTACGTCTCAGGAAATTCTCATGTCGCTCCAAACCAAGTGACAGCAGATCTGTTTGAGTCTTGAGCTTGGATAAAGCCTGCCAGACCAGGGTCTTGAACTCAGCGAAGTCCTTGGAATGTGATGTCCATAGTGAAGTGTTGTGGAATAAAGTGGTCCAGTAGTGCTCAGAAGTGAAATTTTATATTTACGGCAAGTGTAGTATTGTTATATACTAATTAGCAAACACATACATTTAATAGAGAACTGTAAGTATTTATTATTAATTAAAGTTTACTAACGATTTAAAACACTGTTTATTGGGCGACGTCTACCCGCAAATTTGTTATAGTTAGTAGTTTTAGTTAGTTTTCGATGTTTAGAAAAGCGTTTTCAATGCTATTTGAGAGTCTCTTGTTTTGTATGCATTTTTTCTACTTTTCCTCTTTTTCATTCGCGCACTGCAAGGTGCAGCCTAAGCAGGGCGGCATCCTTTTAGGTGGAATATGTTCTGGTGAGTTTCACGGAAGCTGCTGGATGCGAGCAGCACAAAACCGATTGTTGCGGAGTTCTTTCACTGTCCAGAAGTGGACGTCTTTCTGCTAAAATTACGATGATCACTTTGATCACTTTAACAAGCTAAAAAAATATTTATTAAAATCGAACCAAGAACTCACTACGGCAATTCATCTCACACGTTATGCTCACAGAAATCTGGTTACTCGTACATAGGATTCAAAATATCCAATCGGTATAACGTTTACCATAATCGACGACGGCTCGGAATACAGTTCTCCGAAAGCCCCACGTATTATTTATTCAAGGTGTACGGTATGTTTTGTGCGATGCGGGCCCGTGTGAACACGCAGCTGTGCAGGTTAGGGTATTCGTATATTCGAATGAATACACGCAACGTCTTCATATATTGATGACTGTTGGTTACCGAAAGCTATAGATATTGCTTAAACTAAAATCTGGGGGTTACGCGTGAAATGATATAATTTTGTCGTGCGTATAATCTTATCTTGTTGGAGGATATTTCTATATAGCTAGTTTCTCGAAGATTTTAGACAGATTTATGACAGCTAAGTGTGTGATAATCGCCTGTCACAGTGCTTCATTGTAGGTTTACTGTAAAAGTGAATGAAAACATACGTTTGCCAAATAGTTTATGTGTGATGACCAATCCGCATTAAGCCACATTCAACTTGGGCAAGGGCTGATCTCGTCTAATTTTTTTTTTCTCATCCTAGCTTTCCACCTCGCGTCTCCGCCCGCGTTAACAGTTTTTCCCGTGGTAATGTATGTTACTTCGCAAGGTCTATTCTATCTTTATACCAAGTTTCATTAAAATCAGTTCAGTAGTTTCGGACGGAGCCGATTAAACAAACATATAAAGATTCTAAAATTTTGTCTAAATTTAATTCTGATGATCTTTTCTTATCGAGTGGGTTTCGAGGTTAACCTACCTCACAAACCCTGGTGTCGGAATTGTTGAGCCGCCTTAGGCTGATGATATATAATTCTGATGATGATAAAGAGCGTCGGTGGCCTAGTGGCTAGGCCCGTTGGTTTCCATTCCGAAGTTCGCGAGTTCAAACCTCGGCACGTACCAATGTGTTTTCGATTTTCGAATTCATATGTACGTTTATTCGACGCTCTTACGGTGAAGGAAAACATCGTGAGGAAACCTGCACACACCTGCGAAGAAATTCAAAGGTTGTGTGTGAAGTTGACCAACCCGCACTGGGCCAGCGTGGTCGACTAAGGCCTATTCACCCTGGTATCAGGGTAGGCTCGAGCCCCTCGGTGGGGACATATATGAGCTGTTAACAGGATGATGAAATAATAGCATAACATAGCAACATTAGCAACACACTGATGTGTGTGCAAAGTCGTGGCTTTTTATAGCGATTCGTAGTAAAGCGAGTATTCTATGTTATTTAAAATAACTGTTCAAACTAAACAAAGGTAGATAATTTCGTGATTATAGGTACGAGTAGGTATTAATGAACTGTTTAAGTAGCAAAATATACAGCTATTTGATTAGTATTTACTTTAGGAAAATACACAGTTCAATACCCGTTCATATTCTATTAATTACTCCGTTTCAAAATAAACTCTATTTACACAAATTAAGGATCATTAACCGATGTGTATCTACAATTTCCATTACTAATTCCGATCATTGGTGACGATAAAAGCAATTTGATCCCTATCTGTATGATTTTTAATTATATTTTTCCAGTTTAGTTTGCGTGTTGTCGAGCATCGCTTCCGTGACAGTTTTCTGTGCACTGTCTGAAAAATTTTCACTCGGTTGCGAACCCAGTAAAATAATTTTATAATTTTATTCTTTTAAAATACCACCGTGTACACGAAACTGAATTGCCTTTACTCTACCAAATATAGGTACTTGATGATCATTCCTAATAAATAACTTAAATGTGCTAACCAACATTGATTGCAAGTGTGTGTGAAATGATTTTTTTTATCGATAATTTCTTGTCTCCTAGATATATGTCAATAATATACCTACTTGAATGCTTTAGGTTCGATCGATATGTGAATTACGTCACTTGGATGAAATTGCTACTTAAAGCCTGACATTTTATTTTTAATCCCCGAAAAAAAAGAGGGGTGTTATAAGTTAGACGTGTGTGTCTGTCTGTCTATCTGTGGCATCGTAGCTCCTAAACGGATGCGCCGATTTTGATCTAGTTTTTTTTTTTTGTTTAGGTGTCGTAATCGAGAGTGTTCTTAGCTATGATCGAAGAAAATATCTTTAGCCATTTGAAGATTATTGTTGAAAGGATCAAGTAACGTAAAGTTTTGTGGCGAGGGTTTTTAAAATTATTCATTTAATGTTATATTCTTATTGACAGACTGTATGTTTTCTGTGTTTCTTGTTCACCAACTTGTATTAAATAGGTATGAAAAAAAAAAAAACAAATATCTACTTTGTGAAGAAGAAAGGCAGGTAAAAATATCCAAATTTTCTGATAAATAGATAGACATACTGTTTAGCTACAAACAATACAAAAAAGAATCGTTTTCGGTAACGATTAAACAACATACATGTATGTATGTAACCGTTTATTCAAATAAATAAATACATGTTTTCTCTTAACTTACTTTTCTGCCAAACTGCACAGCAGTTTATTGGCAGACTAGACTGCTCTCTTAACACAGTGAACCAACATTTTACGAGAAAAAGAAATGAATTTTAAGGGGAGCTTGTTTTAATTTAAGAATTTTAGAATATCATACATATCTCAAGGGAAAGCAGAAATCTCTGACAATGCTAACCAACCTTACAAACCATGCAGTTTATCACTAACTAAAACTTTACTATTTCATATTTCATTCATAAAGTCAGAATGTAAACGAACCCTCTCCAGTATATCCAATCACTGTTCGATTTTACAATTACTGTCGCTCTAGCTAATTCCATTTACAAATCCTATGAATTTTTGATCGCCTAAAGATAATTAATCATTTGAATTACTAATCCACTTGTGTCGTGTTCGATAACAGTGTTCCAATGGATTTGTCATTTCGAAGTCCATTATGTATGCCATTGATAAGTGCCGTACAGATCATAGTAATAAAATTGTAAATTAGTATTAAAACCTTAGAATATAAATAAATAAACAATGCTCTCCTATTAAATTACTTATTTTCATCGGGAGAAACAAGCCCCCCCGTAACATGCAGTGCTATGACAAAAGTTTGTCGCACATTTAACTGTCCAAAAACCCGCCATATTGAAATATCCTCCAATAGGATAAGAGAATAATACGCACGACAAAATTATGTCTGTCACGCGTGGACCGGGCATGTTAGAGGGGCTGCTCCGATAATCATTTGCTACTAAACGAACGCGCTGAAGATATTCCAACCGTGCTTGCTACGGTTCATAGTCGAAAAGGCGCGCTAGCCTCCCAAATTTTTTTCATTTATACTCTGATTAAAACATAATAGGATTATTTTTTATCCAACCTTGTTGTATAATCTAATCTATTGATTGTTTGTGTGTGTGTGATGTCAACCAACTCACACAAACTTATGGTTAATGATTTGTAAACTCTTCGTTGGTTCAAAATAGTTATTAATCTATGGCCTTATATGCTCTCTGAAACTCGTCTTCCCAGTAAAAATATACCTATAGCGGAAAATATTTCCAATACATCTGCGTATCAAGAGCTAACACTCAACCTGGCGGTACGAACTACGCGCAATTTTAACCGGTAGAAAAAACACCAGTATTTTCGTCGTATCGGTATTTTTTTGCGATATTCAACAGTACAAAAAACCCCTTACTTTCGTAGCAGTTGCTATTTTGTCTCGTAACATATTCCTCGGTTTCTATTTTGATTCGATTTTCGAATTTCGCTTTAGTTCCTGTTCCAGCAGTGTGCATTGTAGATATGCTATGCTAATTAATACGTTTTGCATCAATGAATATTATGATGTTTTTATGTTGTTTTTGTTATACGGAGTGGAAATTTAATTGAATTTTATTTGAGAGTACCAGAATATTTTCTCATGTTATAATGTAGCGCGAAAATGATTTGCATTACTTTATAGTAACACTAGCGACCCGCCCCGGCTCCGCACGGGAAAATGGTTATTGTGGGTTATCCTTCAGTATATTATGCATGTATTATACATATAAACCTTCCTCTTGAATCACTCTATCTATTAAAAAAAACCGCATCAAAATCCGTTGCGTAGTTTTAAAGATTTAAGCGTACAAAGGGACATAGGGACATAGGGACATAGGGACATAGGGACATAGGGACGGAGAAAGCGACTTTATTTTATACTATGTAGTGATGATTATCTTACAATTAATATTTATAATGTAAAGAACCGTAGTTGGCCATTAAACGAGCTACTTTAGTGGACTACTACACCTACAATACTTTAATATTTTCAAATTCACCGAACTACCTATGATTGACTACAGAATTAAAATCGATTTGATTGCATGACTAATGTCTTAAAAATTTTTTTATCAATAGATACCTAATGAAAATGTCTATAAGCTTGCTATTAGCCAATGTTTTAGTAATAATAACTAATGTACTGAACTAACTCGATCAATTGATCTCTTTATAATTTAAACTAGCTGCCCGCCCGCGGCTTCGCTCGCGTTGGTTTTCGTCTTTTCCCGTAGGAATAAGATGTTTTCCAGCCTGAAAAAGTAGCCTATGTCACTCTCTGCTTTTGACCTTCCATAAGTGTAACAAACACAGACAGCGATACTTTCGCATTTAAATTAAACTCCGCACAAACTCACAGTTTTTCCGTGGGAATGAGGTATTTTCTCGCGGTAAAAGGTAGCCTATATCCTACTGCAAGGTTTATTCTATCTCTGTACCTACCTATTTTTTATCACAACTTTTGCCCTGCGGCTCTACCCGCGCCAACTGTTTTTCTCATAACTTATTTTTCAATATTATTACTATTATTAAATAGTATAGATTATTTCTATACCTAAATATTTGATCTCTACAAATTACTTGAAATTCAGCTTCCTACAGGACTACAAAATGTAAACTTGACTCAAAGTCAATAAGCGTTCCGGTGTTACTGTTAAAAAAATACAGGGTGTTTTTTACAATATCGCACCGGTGTTTACTGTTTACGCTGCGCCGGATCGGGAGCGTGCCTGATGAATATGCACGATATCCAACATTGATATGTTTGCGTTCAAGTGTGCGCTTCGGATTGCAAGCTTTGTTGCCGCTCGCGCTGAGTGCGCCTGCAGGAAAGATACTAGCGAATTGGTTGCGATATTGTTTAAGGGGCTCCCCTATGCTAAGTGGCGCCGCCATCCGTTAAAAAATAATTACTCGATGAGTAAACAGTTTTTCAAAAATCCGGTAGGTCATTTTAAAGATTTGGTGTTTTAGGATATATAGAAGCCATCAACTCTGTTAGTTTGAGTTCGATGAAGTTACAGATAGAAAATTTGCCAAAAGTGGCCGTTTTTAGCAAATTTTCTATCTGTAACTACAGCGGACTATAATAAATACAGTTTATGGCCGCTATATATACTATAGCACGCCAACTTGAAAATGACCTACCGGATTTTATAAAAAATGTGTAGAGAATGAAATCGACCATTTCAGTAAAACAATTTATTGCGACTGAACCAAAAAAAGAACAAAAAACAGATGTCAAATAAGTATAAAATTCCAAATATTAAATATTAGTACTCATCTAAAAACCTTCCATTTTCCAGCCAGTCGTCGACGTCGGCAACATGGCACCCCCCGGTGTAGCACACCATTAATAGTAGCCGACGAACAAAGAAGCGCTTCCCTCTGCTTAAAGAAAAAGCATTGGGGCCCCACGGTCAGACCGTCCAAGACGGCAGGGAAAAACTCTCAGAGAGTACCGCGAGGGAAAGTGACTCGCAGACAGACGGGCCCTCCCCCCCACCAAAATGCGGTTTAAAATTGACCAGGGGGACTAGAAGCCCAAGAAAGGGACGGGAAGCGCCATCGGCTAAGTGCAAGAAGGCACGGAAATGGGGGGTCGTGAAACTTGACTAAAACTTGACTGGCCGGAAAATAGAAGTCTAGATGAGTACCTAGAAATAAAACAAAAAGGCAATATAAAAACAAAAGAGGCAATATAAAAACAAAGAACTTTAAAAAAGGAATGAGATAGGGAGAGACCTTCGCAAGAAAATTTAATTTAACAGAACAAGTTTCCTCAAAGGCCTGCGAAGCGTCCCTCCACTGGTCTGAACGTCGACCACCCTGACCACGCCATCCTTTCCTGGAAAAGACGCTGATATACGCCCACGTGGCCAGGTACCTCGAGGTAAATTGCCGTCGACTATCAAGACAGGATCACCCACCTTGATAGAGGACTGTGACCCCTGACTTGTGCGTGGAGTTAATTGAGGAAGATACTCCCGAACCCATCTGGACCAAAAATGATCGGCCAATCGGAGACCCTTTCGCCAACTAACACGACGCACAAGATCAGCATCATTTGCTTCTGCCAAACGCCAATAAGGAGAAGAGGTGCCGAGCAGAAAATGACTTGGAGTGATCGCTTCATCATCATGAGGATCCACTGAAACATGGGTCAGTGGCCGCGAATTTATCAAAGCCTCGGCTTCACAGAGCAAAGTGCCGAAAACCTCTTCCCTTGGAGAACGTTCAAACAAAGTGGCAGAAAGAGCAACCTTGACGGAACGAACCAGACGCTCCCAGCAGCCACCCATAAAAGGAGAAGCAGGTGGAATAAACTTCCAATTAATATTTAAATCAGTGGCCGCTGAAATAATCTTGTCCGCTCCTACAAAAGCTGTCCCGTTGTCTGAAACGATAACAGAAGGACAACCACGCCTTGCTACAAAACGACGCAAAGCCATGATAGCAGAGTCGGAGGAGAGGCTACCAACAATCTCTAAATGAATTGCACGGATAGTGAGGCAAGTAAAAAGAGCCACCCAACGCTTCTCACATCTTCGGCCAACCGAGACGCTTACTGGTCCGAAATAATCCAATCCGACATTCGTAAAAGGGCGCTCTCCAACAGCGAATCTTTCCTGCGGCAAGTCTCCAGTCGGCGGAATGGATGGAAACCCTTTATTAAGCCTGCAGAATGGGCAAGACTTCGCAACAGCCTTCACGGCAGGGCGTAGTCCCAGGACGAAGTAACGCTGCCGGATCTCATTCACCACCGTCTCCTGATTTGCATGGGCTGCCCAGTGGTGATAATGACGAACCAGAAGGCGGACGATATAATGCCGCCCGTCTAGCACGATGGGATTGGCCACCTCTGTTGGGATTTGAGCTGCAGCAGTTCTTCCAGCAAGTCGGATCAGGCCTGAATCGTCTAACTTTAAGGCCCACTTCTTTAAACGGCTCTGTCTGTGAACATGGCATCCAGTCTTCAAAGCTCGATATTCTTGCGGGAAGGAATCCAACTGTGCAAAGAGTAGTAGCCTCTCTTCCGAATTTACTAAGTCGCGAGAAGAAATACGCGAATCAAATTTTGAATTCTTGTTTTTGCCTAAAAGTTGCCGAAAATGTTGGGCCGCTTTATGGACCCGCGCTGTAGCCCGAACCAACCTGAGCCAACTACTAAAACGTAATGGGTCTGCAACTACAGGAGTAGGCAAAGATAAAACTGCAACCGAGAAAACTTGCTCAGGTTGCTTCTTGAGCTCTTCTACAGGAAGCGCATGTTGAACAATTGGCTCTGTGGGCCACTCTGCAGAAGGCAGAGCTAAAAAAGAAGGGCCCACAAGCCAACGACAATTACTGTCAAATTTAGAACCAGGCCTAGTTGCATCATCAGCAACATTCAAGCGAGTAGGCACATAACGCCAAGCCTTTGAACCTGTCAGTTCTTCAATCTCCCCAACTCTATGAGCCACAAAAGGCTTGAAAGAACGAGCGTCACTGCGAAGCCACTTTAGAACAGTTATGCTATCGGTCCAGTAGCAAACAACGCTTGGCTTCTTACGGTGTGCTTCGGTAATATAAATCCCAAAACGCGCAGCAATTAAGGCTGCCTGAAGTTCGAGACGAGGAACAGTGGTAAGTTTGACCGGAGCCAGCCGCGCTTTACCACCCACCAAAGCCAACCGCACGCTACCATCACTATACTCCAGACGCCAAAAAGCAACACAAGCATAGGCCAACTCGCTAGCATCAGCAAAAACATGCAGCTGCCTATCGACACAAGCAATCACAGGTGCATAGCAACGTGGGATGGTCACAGACCTACACCGGGCTAACTCAGCCTTCCACTGAATCCACTCCGAAGCAAGTTTCGGAGGCAACTGATCATCCCAGCCAAGCTGAAGTTTCCAAGTTCTTTGAAAAATAATTTTGCCATGAACTAACACAGGACATAAAAAACCCAAAGGGTCGTAAACTGACATAAGCTCAGCAATCAAACTCCGCTTAGTCATCTGACTAGCAGCTGGTGACTCTGACAAATTTCGTACTAATTGAAGCGAATCCGCGCCTAAATCCCACCAAATACCAAGAACACGAACAGTGTTTGGACCATCCCTAGAAGGAGAAGTGGCGCGTAAATCGGCAGGAACCCGCGATAATGCCTCAGGACAATTTGACACCCAAGATCTCATCTCAAAACCCGCTAAAGAGTGGACATGCACTATGTCACACGCAAGTTGTCCAGCTTCCTCAGCAGTATCAACTGAAACGAGCAGATCGTCCATGTAATGATCTTCAATGATAGACCGGGCTGCGACAGGAAAAAGATGTTTGTTGTCCAAAGCATTCTTATTCTTCAGATATATTGCCGTAAAAGGACTTGACGCAGCCCCGAAAATCATTGAAGACATCCTGAAAGTCTTTAAGGGCTGTGAGGGATCTTCGCGCCACAAAAAGCGCTGTGCATCTCGGTCTTTCAGCCGGATCTTAATCTGGGGAAACATTTCTCTAATGTCACCATTTAAGGCGAAAGGACCTTCACGAAAACGCATTAAAATTGCAAGAAGCGGCTGCAACAAATCTGGCCCTGTAAGTAAGAGAGAATTCAGACAAACACCCTGGCAAATAGCTGCCGCATCATGCACCACACGCAACTTTTTCTTTTGGGGGTGCACAACACCGAAATGTGGCAGATACCAGACAATTTGACCAGGTGGAGCTGAACTATCACAAGGCTCTGCATATCCTTTATCTAAAACAGCCTTGATGTTGGTTTTGTACGCCGCTGCGTATGAAGGAGATACCAACATTTTCTTCTCAAGACTCTTGAACCTTGAAAGTGCGAGACGGAAAGAATTAGGGACACTTTCTGCGGAGATACCCTCACGCCATAGAAGACCTGTTTCAAAACGACCATTAGGCAAACGTTTCGTGGTTTGATCTAAAATTCTAATGGCTCGCTGATCATCGGCAGAGAATCGCTCAACTTTTGAAATTCCTATGGCATCCAGCTCAAAATTTTGTTTAATAAGAGCATCAAGGGAAGACTCAGCATCAAGAGAAGACTCTTCGAAAGAAACATGGTTAATGAAAAGAGTTGGTTGAGTCTTTCCCGAAACAAAACCAAACAGGACCCATCCAAGACGAGTTAAGGTCGCTACAGGCTGGTTTGCACCACCCCTGCGAACAGCGAGCGGAATCGTGAGATGCCAGTTATCTGCACCTAAAATGACCATCGGTTTACCCGTACCAAAACAAACTTCACCCGCAATATCAACAAGATGCCGATAGGATCTAATTGACGAAAATTCAACAGTCTGTTCACTGATCCCTAAACCGGATATAGCCCTAGCGTTGCGCACGTGATGATTCTCCTGGCTGTTGCGGCCGCGAATTTGAAAATCTACAAAGCTGAAATCAACGGCTTTAGACAAACCACTGATGCAGTTGACATCGATAACCGAACGAGGACCAGTAGCACCAATGGCAGATGCAACTTCGGAATCAATAAAAGTGCCAGAAGAACCATCATCAAGCAAAGCAAATGTGTCAACGCTACCTGCTGGACCAGTGAGGCAGACTGGAATTACCTTCAATAGTACACGCATGTCATTAGAACTGGAGTGTGCCACCACAGCAGAAGTTCCCGAAGAAGACGGCTGGAAATCACGTGGAACAGGAAAACTGGATGGTGAAGGAACCGCATGGGAAGAACCAGTTCCTGAAGAAGCCGGCTGGGAAACTACTGGAACGGAAGAGCTGGAAACTTCAGTAACCACATGGGTTACCGTGTTTTCGTTCCTGTGGAGCAAAGTATTGTGATTGAATTTCCGTGGACAAGCAGAAACACTACAAGAACCCTTCCTGCACCTCCTAAAATCATGACGTCCAACTTTTAGACACTTGCTACAAATCTTCTTCCCCAGCACCCAACGCCATCTTTCATCTATCGGAAGTAATACAAATTGTTGACACTTAAAAAGTTCGTGGTCTTTGGCATGACAATAGACACAAAGCTTTGAAAGAAAGTTTGAAGATGGCGCTGACTGCCTAGGAAAAAGATTTCGTACCACTGGCACATCACTAGATACGTCATGACCGACTGCCTCGCTGACAGATGCCACATGGACGCCAAATTTTGGCTGCACCTCAACAAGGCCGAAACTCATGTGAAGATCAGCCTCTCTAAATAGAAACTCCGAGAGAAGCTCGAGTTTCGTGCCTGAGTGGACGTGAGCGGACGCAAAGTCTACCCACCGAGACCGCAAAAGGGGAGTGAACTTAACAATGATAGAGTTCGCAACCTCAGGCGAAGACAAATACTCACCCTGCCCCAATAAACGAATTGTTTCCACACTAGTGCGGACTCGGCAGGCGAACTTATTGAGCTCATTAGCACTCTCCGAGGCCGCTAATTTAGGTAGAGATCGAAGCAAAGCCAATTGCTCTAGAACGATTTGCTCCGGACGAGCAAATCGGGACTCTAGAGCCCGAATTAGGACTTCTGGGGAGTCAGCGGTCACTAGGAGAGTGCCAACGGCCTCTCGAGCCGCACCACGGACTGCTTTGGAAATTCTAGCCAAATTCTCTATGTCCGAAAACCTAAGTTTTGAATTTAAATACGCCTTCTTAAAAGCAAGCCAGTCTATGGTGCGGCCGTCAAACGATGGCAGCTCGATATTGTCACTCACCTTAGATTGGCCAAGACTTTGGATTGCCTTGGCTAAGCTCAAAAAGGGGTCTTGTGGAGTGTGGCCCTCACTACACTTTTTATTTTTGTTGCTGTCACAATTATACATATTAAAATGATTGTGTGTGCCTAGCTGATCTGTATGAGTCTGTGAGTGAGGGGGAAAGTCGCCGTCGACGTCGCACGGTGGGACCCTGCCGAGACGCGGGGCCTCTCCACTAGGGCCCCCGCCAAAGAGAGGAATCTCGCAACAGCGAGGGGCCTTGGCGCAGTCTGGAGGCTCGACGAGACGCGGGGCCTCGACACCGCGTGGGGCCCCACCGAGGAGCGGGGCCTCTTCGAAGTGAAGCGCCTTGGCGCAGCAAGGAGCGACATCGCAGCATGGAGACTTGACACAGCGAGGGGGCCCCTCACAGGGCGGAGCCGTGCCGCGAGGAGCCGAAGAAAAGGCAGCCGCCTGTGCAGACGGCGGCAGCCGCAAAGCCGAAGTAGCGCCCGCCAAAAGCGCACTTGGACCCGTCACATGTTCGTGACTCGGGGATGCCTGAGACATCGAAAAAGGAAGGGTTAACAACTTGTTGTCGTGACCCTGATAGGACCGGCATGAGTTTAGGGACCGCCGGGAAGAACGAGAGGACCGAGAGGAACTCAGGGCTGCGACTTGCTGCTGATATTCCAGATCAGCAGCAACTCTTTCGCTCTCAGCGAATTTAGCCGCAGCCTGCCTCTCAAGCTCAGCAGCCTGCCTCTCAAGCTGAGCAGCAGCAGCTACTCTGCGAGCATGCTGAGCTTGCAAAGACAAAAGTCTAATACTGCAGACTGTTTTCGAAGAAGAAATTGAAACCGCGGACGCATGAGAAGCGCCCGCGGTGGCCAACTTACCGGGAACCGGATCCGTCACCTGATGGGTCACGGGGTGGGCAGAGGACTCAAGCGAGCCCACTGCAGAGTCAACGGCCCCGGCGGCGAGAGAAACGCCGTCGGCAGAGGACTCCGGCACAATAGCGATGGGTTCATTCGTAGACACCACACCGCTGCCGTAGTTACCTCCTCTTGTGTTCACCATAATGAGCACTCAAAAACTGTAGAGAATGAAATCGACCATTTCAGTAAAACAGTTTATTGCGACTAAATCAAAAAAGAACAAAAAACAGATGACAAAAAAGTATAAAAATTCCAAATATAAAATGTTAGTACTCATCTAAAAACCTTCCATTTTCCAGCCAGTCGTCGACGTCGGCAACATGGCACCCCCCGGTGTAACACACCATTAATAGTAGCCGACGAATAAAGAAGCGCTTCCCTCTGCTTAAAGAAAAAGCATTGGGGCCCCACGGTCAGACCGTCCAAGACGGCAGGGAAAAACTCTCAGAGAGTTCCGCGAGGGAAAGTGACTCGCAGACAGACGGGCCCTCCCCCCCACCAAAATGCGGTTTAAAATTGACCAAGGGAACTAGAAGCCCAAGAAAGGGACGGGAAGCGCCATCGGCTAAGTGCAAGAAGGCACGGAAATGGGGGGTCGCGAAACTTGACTAAAACTTGACTGGCCGGAAAATAGAAGTCTAGATGAGTACCTAGAAATAAAACAAAAAGGCAATATAAAAACAAAAAAAGCAATATAAAAACAAAGAACTTTAAAAAAGGAATGAGATAGGGAGAGACCTTCGCAAGAAAATTTAATTTAACAGAACAAGTTTCCTCAAAGGCCTGCGAAGCGTCCCTCCACTGGTCTGTACGTCGACCACCCTGACCACGCCATCCTTTCCTGGAAAAGACGCTGATATACGCCCACGTGGCCAGGTACCTCGAGGTAAATTGCCGTCGACTATCAAGACAGGATCACCCACCTTGATAGAGGACTGTGACCCCTGACTTGTGCGTGGAGTTAATTGAGGAAGATACTCCCGAACCCATCTGGACCAAAAATGATCGGCCAATCGGAGACCCTTTCGCCAACTAACACGACGCACAAGATCAGCATCATTTGCTTCTGCCAAACGCCAATAAGGAGAAGAGGTGCCGAGCAGAAAATGACTTGGAGTGATCGCTTCATCATCATGAGGATCCACTGAAACATGGGTCAGTGGCCGCGAATTAATCAAAGCCTCGGCTTCACAGAGCAAAGTGCCGAAAACCTCTTCCCTTGGAGTACGTTCAAACAAAGTGGCAGAAAGAGCAACCTTGACGGAACGAACCAGACGCTCCCAGCAGCCACCCATAAAAGGAGAAGCAGGTGGAATAAACTTCCAATTAACATTTAAATCAGTGGCCGCTGAAATAATCTTGTCCGCTCCTACAAAAGCTGTCCCGTTGTCTGAAACGATAACAGAAGGACAACCACGCCTTGCTACAAAACGACGCAAAGCCATGATAGCAGAGTCGGAGGAGAGGCTACCAACAATCTCCAAATGAATTGCACGGATAGTGAGGCAAGTAAAAAGAGCTACCCAACGCTTCTCACATCTTCGTCCCACCGACACGCTTACTGGTCCAAAATAATCCAAGCCGACATTCGTAAAAGGGCGCTCTCCTACAGCAAATCTTTCCTGCGGCAAGTCTCCAGTCGGCGGAATGGCTGGAACCCCTTTCTTAAGCCTGCAGAATGGGCAAGATTTCGCAACAGCCTTCACGGCAGGGCGTAGTCCCAGGACGAAGTAACGCTGCCGGATCTCATTCACCACCGTCTCCTGATTTGCATGGGCTGCCCAGTGATACATGGAATTGGTACATTTTGAGTTGCATCAAATCGGGCAGTTCTGATTTTTTTATATGTTGTATATAATGAGGTGGTAATGACAAATATAATTTTTCCAACTCGAAAGCCTTCCGGAACATTGTAAAATTCATGAAAAACCATTAAATTTTTCAGTTTTTGCCATTTTTTACCACCAAGGACCCGTTTTACGGTAGAAGTCACTATGAATTCTTTTAAAGTAGACTAAATTTGCAACAAAATGAGAATAGTTGGGTCTCGATAAGCTGAATAGTTTCAAAGATACAGCTGTTCAGATGTTTGCAAAAAATTTGTATTATGGTTTTGTTTTTTTTTATTATAAATAATTATATACCCTATACTATATATAAAAATAATAAAAAGCACACCTTTAGTAGAAAAATATTTTTGACAGACACCCTAAACTCTAAATTGTATTATTTAAGAAATTTTGCAAACATTTGAACAGCTTGTATCTTTGAAACTATTCAGCTTATCGAGACCCAACTATTCTCATTTTGTTGCAAATTTAGTCTACTTTAAAAGAATTCATAGTGACTTCTACCGTAAAACGGGTCCTTGGTGGTAAAAAATGGCAAAAACTGAAAAATTTAATGGTTTTTCATGAATTTTACAATGTTCCGGAAGGCTTTCGAGTTGGAAAAATTATATTTGTCATTACCACCTCATTACATACAACATATAAAAAAATCAGAACTGCCCGATTTGATGCAAGTGAAGACCCCTTTTATGGTACGATTTCCATGGACTACAGTGGTGATAATGACGAACCAGAAGGCGGACGATATAATGCCGCCCGTCTAGCACGATGGGATTGGCCACCTCTGTTGGGATGTGAGCTGCAGCAGTTCTTCCAGCAAGTCGGATCAGGCCTGAATCGTCCAATTTTAAGGCCCACTTCTTTAAACGGCTCTGTCTGGGAACTTGGTATCCAGTCTTCAAAGCTCGGTATTCTTGCGGGAAGGAATCCAACTGTGCAAAGAGTAGTAGCCTCTCTTCCGAATTTACTAAATCGCGAGAAGAAATACGCGAATCAAATTTAGAATTTTTGTTTTTGCCTAAAAGTTGCCGAAAATGTTGGGCCGCTTTATGGACCCGCGCTGTAGCCCGAACCAACCTGAGCCAACTACTAAAACGTAATGGGTCTGCAACTACAGGAGTAGGCAAAGATAAAACTGCAACCGAAAAAACTTGCTCAGGTTGCTTCTTGAGCTCTTCTACAGGAAGCGCATGTTGAACAATGGGCTCTGTGGGCCACTCTGCAGAAGGCAGAGCTAAAAAAGAAGGGCCCACAAGCCAACGACAATTACTGTCAAATTTAGAACCAGGCCTAGTTGCATCATCAGCAACATTCAAGCGAGTAGGCACATAACGCCAAGCCTTTGAACCTGTCAGTTCTTCAATCTCCCCAACTCTATGAGCCACAAAAGGCTTGAAAGAACGAGCGTCACTGCGAAGCCACTTTAAAACAGTTATGCTATCGGTCCAGTAGCAAACAACGCTTGGCTTCTTACGGTGTGCTTCGGTAACGTAAATCCCAAAACGCGCAGCAATTAAGGCTGCCTGAAGTTCGAGACGAGGAACAGTGGTAAGTTTGACCGGAGCCAGCCGCGCTTTACCACCCACTAAAGCCAACCGCACGCTACCATCACTATACTCCAGACGCCAAAAAGCAACACAAGCATAGGCCAACTCGCTAGCATCTGCAAAAATATGCAGCTGCCTGTCGACACAAGCAATCACAGGTGCATAGCAACGTGGGATGGTTACTGACCTACACCGGGCTAACTCAGCCTTCCACTGAATCCATTCCGAAGCAAGTTTCGGAGGCAACTGATCATCCCAGCCAAGCTGGAGTTTCCAAGTTCTTTGAAAAATAATTTTGCCATGAACTAACACAGGACATAAAAAACCCAAAGGGTCGTAAACTGACATAAGCTCAGCAATCAAACTCCGCTTAGTCATTTGACTAGCAGCTGGAGACTCTGACAAATTTCGCACTAATTGAAGCGAATCCGCGCCTAAATCCCACCAAATTCCAAGAACACGAACAGTGTTTGGACCATCCCTAGAAGGAGAAGTGGCGCGTAAATCGGCAGGAACCCGCGATAATGCCTCAGGACAATTTGACACCCAAGATCTCATCTCAAAACCCGCTAAAGAGTGGACATGCACTATATCACACGCAAGTTGTCCAGCTTCCTCAGCAGTATCAACTGAAACGAGCAGATCGTCCATGTAATGATCTTCAATGATAGACCGGGCTGCGACAGGAAAAAGATGTTTGTTGTCCAAAGCATTCTTATTCTTCAGATATATTGCCGTAAAAGGACTTGACGCAGCCCCGAAAATCATTGAAGACATCCTGAAAGTCTTTAAGGGCTGTGAGGGATCTTCGCGCCACAAAAAGCGCTGTGCATCTCGGTCTTTCAGCCGGATCTTAATCTGGGGAAACATTTCTCTAATGTCACCATTTAAGGCGAAAGGACCTTCACGAAAACGCATTAAAATTGCAAGAAGCGGCTGCAACAAATCTGGCCCTGTAAGTAAGAGAGAATTCAGACAAACACCCTGGCAAATAGCTGCCGCATCATGCACCACACGCAACTTTTTCTTTTGGGGGTGCACAACACCGAAATGTGGCAGATACCAGACAATTTGACCAGGTGGAACTGAACTATCACAAGGCTCTGCATATCCTTTATCTAAAACAGCCTTGATGTTGGCTTTGTACGCCGCTGCGTATGAAGGAGATACCAACATTTTCTTCTCAAGACTCTTGAACCTTGAAAGTGCGAGACGGAAAGAATTAGGGACACTTTCTGCGGAGATACCCTCACGCCATAGAAGACCTGTTTCAAAACGACCATTAGGCAAACGTTTCGTGGTTTGATCTAAAATTCTAATGGCTCGCTGATCATCGGCAGAGAATCGCTCAACTTTTGAAATTCCTATGGCATCCAGCTCAAAATTTTGTTTAATAAGAACATCAAGGGAAGACTCAGCATCAAGAGAAGACTCTTCGAAAGAAACATGGTTAATGAAAAGAGTTGGTTGAGTCTTTCCCGAAACAAAACCAAACAGGACCCATCCAAGACGAGTTAAGGTCGCTACAGGCTGGTTTGCACCACCCCTGCGAACAGCGAGCGGAATCGTGAGATGCCAGTTATCTGCACCTAAAATGACCATCGGTTTACCCGTACCAAAACAAACTTCACCCGCAATATCAACAAGATGCCGATAGGATCTAATTGACGAAAATTCAACAGTCTGTTCACTGATCCCTAAACCGGAAATAGCCCTAGCGTTGCGCACATGATGATTCTCCTGACTATGACGGCCGCGAATTTGAAAATCTACAAAGCTGAAATCAACGGCTTTAGACAAACCACTGATGCAGTTGACATCGATAACCGAACGAGGACCAGTAGCACCAATGGCAGATGCAACTTCGGAATCAATAAAAGTGCCAGAAGAACCATCATCAAGCAAAGCAAATGTGTCAACGCTTCCTGCTGGACCAATGAGGCAGACTGGAATTACCTTCAAAAGAACACGCATGTCATTAGAACTGGAGTGTGCCACCACAGCAGAAGTTCCCGAAGAAGACGGCTGGAAATCACGTGGAACAGGAAAACTGGATGATGAAGGAACCGCATGGGAAGAACCAGTTCCTGAAGAAGCCGGCTGGGAAACTCTTGGAACGGAAGAGCTGGAAACTTCAGTAACCACATGGGCTACCGTGTTTTCGTTCCTGTGGAGCAACGTATTATGACTAAATTTCCGCGGACAAGCAGAAACACTACAAGAACCCTTCCTGCACCTCCTAAAATCATGACGTCCAACTTTTAGACACTTGCTGCAAATCTTCTTTCCCAGCACCCAACGCCATCTTTCATCTATCGGAAGTAATACAAATTGTTGACACTTTAAAAGTTCGTGGTCTTTGGCATGACAATAGACACAAAGCTTTGAAGGAAAGTTTGAAGATGGCGCTGACTGCCTAGGAAAAAGATTTCGTACCACTGGCACAACACTTGACACGTCATGACTCTCACTGACAGATGCCACATGGCCGCCAAATTTTGGCTGCACCTCAACAAGGCCGAAACTCATGTGAAGATCAGCCTCTCTAAATAGAAACTCCGAGAGAAGCTCGAGTTTCGTGCCTGAGTGGACGTGAGAGGACGCAAAGTCTACCCACCGAGACCGCAAAAGGGGAGTGAACTTAACAATGATCGAGTTCGCAACCTCAGGCGAAGACAAATACTCACCCTGCCCCAATAAACGAATTGTTTCCACACTAGTGCGGACTCGGCAGGCGAACTTATTGAGCTCATTAGCACTCTCCGAGGCCGCTAGTTTAGGTAGAGATCGAAGCAAAGCCAATTGCTCTAGAACGATTTGCTCCGGACGAGCAAATCGGGACTCTAGAGCCCGAATTAGGACTTCTGGGGAGTCAGCGGTCACTAGGAGAGTGCCAACGGCCTCTCGAGCCGCACCACGGACTGCTTTGGAAATTCTGGCCAAATTCTCTATGTCCGAAAACCTAAGTTTTGAATTTAAATACGCCTTCTTAAAAGCAAGCCAGTCTATGGTGCGGCCGTCAAACGATGGCAGCTCGATATTGTCACTCACCTTAGATTGGCCAAGACTTTGGATTGCCTTGGCTAAGCTCAAAAAGGGGTCTTGTGGAGTGTGGCCCTCACTACAATTTTTATTTTTGTTTCTGTCACAATTATACATATTAAAATGATTGTGTGTGCCTAGCTGATCTGTATGAGTTTGTATGTGAGGGGAAAAGTCGCCGTCGACGTCGCACGGTGGGACCCTGCCGAGATGCGGGGCCTCTCCACTAGGGCCCCCGCCAAAGAGAGGAACCTCGCAACAGCGAGGGGCCCTGGCGCAGTCTGGAGGCTCGACGAGACGCGGGGCCTCGACACCGCGTGGGGCCCCACCGAGGAGCGGGGCCTCACCGAAGTGAAGCGCCTGGGCGCGGCAAGGAGCGACATCGCAGCGTGGAGACTTGACACAGCGAGGGGGCCCCTCGCAGGGCGGAGCCGTGCCCCGAGGAGCCGAAGAAAAGGCAGCCGCCTGTGCAGACGGCGGCGGCCGAAAAGCTGAAGTAGCGCCCGCCAAAAGCGCACTTGGACCCGTCACATGTTCGTGACTCGGGGATGCCTGTGACATCGAAAAAGGAAACAACTTGTTGTCGTGACCCTGATAGGACCGGCATGAGTTTAGGGACCGCCGGGAAGAACGAGAGGACCGAGAGGAACTTAGAGCTGCGACTTGCTGCTGATATTCCAGATCAGCAGCAACTCTTTCGCTCTCAGCGAATTTAGCCGCAGCCTGCCTCTCAAGCTCAGCAGCCTGCCTCTCAAGCTGAGCAGCAGCAGCTACTCTGCGAGCATGCTGAGCTTGCAAAGACAAAAGTCTAATGCTGCAGACAGTTTTCGAAGAAGAAATTGAAACCGCGGACGCATGAGAAGCGCCCGCGGTGGCCAACTTACCGGGAACCGGATCCGTCACCTGATGGGTCACGGGGAGGGCAGAGGACTCGAGCGAGCCCACTGCAGAGTCAACGGCCCCGGCGGCGAGAGAAACGCCGTCGGCAGAGGACTCCGGCACAATAGCGGCGGGCTTATTTGCAGACACCACACCGCTGCCGTAGTTACCTCCTCTTGTGTTCACCATAATGAGCACTGCAACACAAAATCAAAAAAATTCACTTCTGACACCAAAAAATGTAGAGAATGAAATCGACCATTTCAGTAAAACAATTTATTGCGACTGAACCAAAAAAAGAACAAAAAACAGATGTCAAATAAGTATAAAATTCCAAATATAAAATATTAGTACTCATCTAAAAACCTTCCATTTTCCAGCCAGTCGTCGACGTCGGCAACAAAATGTATACTTCGCGAGTTATTATTTTTTAACAGACGGCGGCGCCACTTAGCATAGGGGAGCCCCTTAATGATATAGATTAATTATATATAATACTAACTTTCCGCCGCGGCTCCGCCCGCGTTATTAGTTTTTCCCGTGGGAGTGAGGCATTTTTCCGCGGTGAAAGCTAGCCTATATTCTTCCGCAAGGTCTATTCTATCTTTGTGCCAACTCCGCTGCATTTTTTCCCGTGGGAATGACAAATTTTCCCGCGGTAAATTGTAGCCTATGTTCTTTCCTAAGTCTATTCTAGCTTTGTGCCAAGTTTCACCAAAATCGGTTCAGTACTTTCGGAGCATTTTCAACTATTAAGAATATTTTAGGTTTTTTTTTTTACACCTTGGGTTACATTATTGATGTTTAAGTAAGGATCCCTAATTTTTTTGAAAATAAAATATAGCCTATGTTACTCAGGGATCATGTACCTTCCCAACAGTGAAAGAATTTTTGAAATCGGTTCAGTAGTTTGCCCGTATTAACAGTTTTTCCGTAAGTGTGTACCTATAGATTTCTTTCATAAATTTGATTTAATATGGACACGGGGTATATACTTTGGTTTTCGTTTGGATTTTTCCCGGAGAATACCCGGTTTAAAATTATAATATTTATCTAAACAACTTGAAAGCCTTAAAAAGTAGGTATTTCAAATAATTAAAATGTGGCGTAGTAAAAATTTCACAGAAAAAAAAACAAATATGATTTTTACGAAAACCTTCATATCTATTTATTTATACATAAGGGCTCTGTAAATAGCGTCTTATACCGTAAACCGCGCGAAGGTTTTTAAACAGTACAAGTCGTTAAGCAGCATGATGGGAGGGAAAGAGGGTATTTCCTCAATTTAATTTCACGGGGAGGGCTTTGCCTCTTTTTTATTAAAATACAGAGTGCAACATTAGGAGTAACTCGCTACACGTATTTTATATCATGCTAGCACTTCTTCAGTGGCTACGCACGCCCCTGTTGTTTTTTTTAGTGTTAGTTTGCGTTTTCGCGTAAACCTAAGTGGTTTCTGACGTGCGGCTAATAGATATAAGCTTCTGTAGGTTTTTTATACACAAATAAATTTGAAAAATAAAGTGGTAGATTTCTTCTTCTGTGGTAAATGTTGGTAATGGTTCCGTCCACCTTAGAAATGAACCACCCCAACTCTCCCTGTGGGTGTCGTAGAAAGCGGCTAAAAGAATATACCCAGGGAAACTGTACTAGAGTTCACCTGTTATCTACTAACAACAACTGCGATCCCCAACATGTGGAGGGAAGCGTGAGGATTATGGAAACATCTCCCTTCCTAGGGAGAGACCTTAGTCCAGCAGTGGACTGCTATATAGCAGCGCACACATTGCGCAAACCTGCCAGTTATGTTCAAACTGATATTGCATCGCCTCTTTTAGATTATTTGATCTCTTTTTTATTGCTTAGATATGTCTTTTTATTGCTTAGGCTTGTACATGTCCGGTCTTGTTTTGAGCAAAGCTTTTTAGCTTCTTTTAAGACGTCATTAGGGAGCCTCATCATCATCATCATCATCTCAGCCGAAAGACGTCCACTGCTGGACAAAGGCCTCCCCCAAGGATCTCCACAATGATCGGTCCTGCGCTGCCCGCATCCAGCGGCTTCCCGCGACCCTCACCAGATCGTCGGTCCACCTCGTGGGGGGCCTGCCCACACTACGTCTTCCGGCGCGCGGTCGCTATTCAAGAACCTTTCTGCCCCAACGGCCGTCGGTTCTACGTGCAATGTGCCCAGCCCATTGCCACTTAAGTTTAGCGATTCTTCGGGCTATGTCGGTGTATTATGTAATATGTTATTAGTATTAGGGAGCCTACAACGAATAAAATTTAGAATCTTGAATTTTTAAACTGTGGTGGTAAGATGAGATGGATATTTTGATAAAAAAATCATATCATACTAATATTATATAAGAGGAAAGATTTGTATTTGTGTGTGTGTTGTAATCAAAAAACTCTAAAACTATTGAACCAATTTCAAAAATTCTTTCACTATTAGAAAGCAACATTCACCCTGAGTAACATAGGCTACCTTTTACCGCGGGGTAATGCCACATTCCCACGGGAAAAACTGTGAACGCGGGCGGAGCCGCGGCGGAAAGCTAGTAATAAATATTTTGCCTTCAGTTGACATATCTCTTAACTGGAGTACCTAAATGTTAGACCCAATACGTAAATAAATAAGTTTAAAGTATTGAAATTCAAACACGTTGCTTGTACATTAGCCGTCCATTACGATATTCATTCCCAGTCCACGCCGGACGTCAGCGGACGTCGGTGGGCGTCGGTGGACGCCAGTGGACGCGTCTAAAGGAAGCGCGATCATTTCCGACGCCGACATGTTGCGGTATGAATGTGACATGCGTTAGGTAAATACGACTCGTGTTTAATCGTAATAGTACTTTAAGTTACTTACTTAGGTACTTACTACTACTTTTTATGTCAGAGCCTTAATGCGACCACACAAATAAGAAAAATAAGACGAATATAATTTTGTTTCTCACTATAATTAACAAAAATGTGCTCTGTTGCAATATTGCTGTACCCTTACAGTCTGTATTATTTTTAAGACCTTTAAACCACTTGTGACTTCAATAAAATTGTATGATGTATTCATTAAGTGTAGGATTTAGGATAATATTGAGACGAGTAGTTTCCAGCTTAGTTAGATATTAAACCTATCCAATTTCATCTAGGCATTAAACGAGGCGTCTAATTAACCCAGAAAATGGCAGTAGCATTGTGGCAGCATTCTCTTGTATAAATAACTTACCTCGATCCTCAACCCGTTAGGGGAGTAAAATCTAGTTACGGTATAAAACTGTTTGTATACTCGTATAGTAAATAGCTGGAAATTTATTAAAATTGTTACGAAGCACTCACAGTCAAAGGTAAGGCCTCTACCAACGTTTTGTCTTAGTAAAATAATCCGACCTTGTCGTTGGAACCTTTGTAAATGTTTCATCACTTTGACTAGACGTAAAGCGTGCACGTGTATGTAAATGTCAGATTAGTTAGAGTCTTTAAAAAGTTAAATTCAAGGTTACTCAGCTATTTTTATCTAGCGTTTTATCATCATCATCATCATTTCAGCCGAAATACGTCCACTACTGGCCAAAGGCCTTCCCAAAGATTTCCATAAAAAATCGGTCCTGCGCTGCACGCATCCAGCGGTTTCCCGCAACCCTCACCAGTTCATCATTTAGTGGTTGTAAGTTCAAAACCTGTCTAAAATGGTCAAATTAAAAGTCCTTACAGTCGAACTCTAGACTTTTTTTTTCAGCTATCTACCTTTTTTCCTTTTCCATGGAAAATACAAGATGCCAAGCGCAGAGTGTGCAGGCGTCCTTAGGGTGCTTTGTCTAAGGCCCGTCGGCCCGTCGATTTAGCATACGAAGTGAATTTGACAGCCGCAATGTTTATTGCTTCCCCACCTTCCCCTCTCACTCCCCCCTCTCCCGTACAGGGTCTTTTTGTGGAATATAATTTATCTAATTTCGAACAAAGCGAATTCCACCGTATCGCTCTAAGTAATTCTTTACGGGGCCCCATGTTTCTCTGGCTCTCCCCAAAATTAAATAATGTTTTCTTTTGCCGTTCTCTCTGTCCTAATTTAAAATGGGCTTTGTGCAAAGTTAATTTGTTTCCTAAAGTTGTTTTATAGACAAAGATGCGTTCGTGCGTCTTTGTTTCTATTTCATTAGTAAAAAAAAATATTTAAAGAAAGCGTAATATTGAAAAACTCAATAATGTTCTTCTCGTAATTCGTTAACGTGAAACCTTCCACAGAATTGTAATAAAAAAATCGTTTGAAATGCTAATCATTTAGCATAACGAGTTTTATCTTTTATCTGTATTCGCTAGCAGTCGTAACTTTTTATCGGTTTGAAGAAAATAAAAACAAAAAATACCGACGAGGATGGGATTCGAACCCACGCGTGCAGAGCACATTGGATTAGCAGTCCAACGCCTTAACCTCTCGGCCACCTCGTCGTGCTGGCATGCGACGAAATTGCGTATTACTTTATAGCAGCCTTTTACTTTACGTACTTCACATTACCTTTCCATTTCTTTGTAAATAACATAGTACCTACTCGTATGTAACAAAATTGGTAATTATTCGATTCCTCGTCTTGAACTCACTTCAAAAGTTCAATCAACGCACGTTATTTTAAACAAACAGATTATTGTAAAAAAAAAACGATATTAAATAAGCCGATAGTGTTGGATTGAATGGTTAGATTAAATGAGCGTATTGCCAAACCCAAGAGAAAGCGACTGACCAAACACAATAGGAAATATGTTGACAACAAGTCATATTTCGTAATCTAGAGTCCATAGTGCAGAGCTACGTCCAGGACTTTTTACAGCTACAATTGACGAAAACAATTTGTAGTACATTGAGTAGTACGTAATGACAACAAATATGGTTCACATTTATACAAACTGGCCACGTAATGAACAACAAATTGTGTGTAACTTTTAAACTTTAGCTTTGTGTAATGACCTCCAGCTGTAAATAATTATTATTGCAGAAATAATTCAATACTAGTAGTACTTAACCTCTTTTATTTGTTCAGAGTGAATATTCCGCTGACTTACGCATTCTCACTATTTGTTCAGTTGAATTTTGTAAAGGCGGTTATCCTCATAAACTCAGCGGAAAGCGAATAAAAAGCAGCTGTTGTGCTAATATCAGCCTTATTTATTACTCAATTTTAAAAGAAAATATTCTTTTGTTTTAGATTTGAGTTCGTAATCAGTTTTTTCTGCTTGATGTATGAAATGTTCGCCTGCGTGTATAGCTTACAGTATTTTAGTAGTATTAAAGTTTGCTGATGTACTAGCTTACGAGACAGTAGCTAGATCATTGCATGTTAGGTTAAGACAATGTAGGTATTTACATAATCAGCTTAGCACTCCAAATAACTGATTTACGTGATCATATGCACAGGCTTGGTCACCCTTAATAGGGATAGGCTTGAGCCCTTCGAAGAGGAATAGGTACAAATCTTACGTGCGGGTAACCAATAAACTAATGTGGGGACAGTTCACACACACAAAAACAATAATACAGCTCAACTCTTATTATGATTTGAAGCATTGCATCTGTATTAACAACATTTCTTGTTTTCAGCTACAAACCTTTTACGTACTTAACTTCAAGACTGTTTTAATATAGGTACGCTTATTTCAAATATATCTAGACGTTTCTACGTTTTATTTTCAAATAAACTACAGTCTTCTCCGTCTATAAACTTCATTATTTCTATTAAACTCGGCTCTGTCGTATTCTCTTATCTCGCTACGTTTTATACTCGGAGAAACGGTTAGTGTTAGTAAGCTAAAGAATCAATACTTTAAAGAATTATATTACTTATATAGAAGAAAATAGATTTCGTTATTATTTTTAACATGTTTATCAGGCGGAAAGATATTAAAATGTTGACGGCTGATATACATATATATTACACAATATATCAATATACAACATCCAGACACAAGGCAAACACAAGTGCTCATCACACGAATGTTTGCTCTGGGCGGGATTTGAACCCGCGACCCTGTGCTTCGCAGGCAGACGTACTACCAATGTCTGTCAATGTTTATGTTTATGTGTAAATGTTGTTCAGTTTGGTGGGCTGGGTCACCGAGAGCACAGAATACCAAATAGTCGAGAGGTTCTGCGCTATTAACTAATAAGTTGTGTCTTTATGGCCAGTTTCTCGCAGATTTTAGCCAAAAAATTTGAGATAATTTATTGTCACAGTGCTTCATGCTACGCTTTCTGATCATGCTTCTATTTATGATTTATACAATAGGTGCAATACAATACAAATATTCTCTATTGACACCAGTAATAATTAGGGCAGTTACAATTTTCATAAGTGAAACAAGGAGCTGATAGGCGGTCTTATTGATAGATAGATAAAAGTTTATTGCATTATAATGGCACACACACAAATGTAACAAAGGTTAAAAGTAATTAAGTATTGCTAAAGTAGCAATTCCCTCCAGGCAACCAAGTTAATGCTGTTTGACCAAGCTTTGTTCTTGAATGAAATTGTCTTGTGCTGTTTGGAGAATGTTGACTCTTTGGTTTCCTGCACAGCTAGCTCAGTCGGGACTTCAATTAACAACATTAATTCTAAACAAGGTAAAGCGAATTGCTCCAACACTTGGTTTCTTAAGGAGTACGTACTTGGGACTAGTTTAACTGTTAGTGTTGTGTGTCAACTCGAGATTTTTTTATCGACAACGTACTTTTCACGGTCAGAAGTGCAGTTATATCACGTGCATATTTTATACTTTAAAATAACTTACTACTTATGAACGTAACCGTACGACTGTGCTTGCATTAATTTTATTTTATTATCATAGACGTTTTGCTGCACTTAAATTTCATTCAGTGCACATTTATAGTAATAAATAACTACTAACATTTACTCAAACATACATTTTTTACCTGCATCGCTGCTACCTATTTCACTACTTAGTTGTAGCTAATCTAGGTACTAGTTTAAAATCTAACTGAAGTCTGGATAAATACAAAATTTAATGATAATATTTAATTTAATGGTATCATTAAACTATTTCTTCTACTAGTTATTCATTATCTCAGACAGTTCTTATTCTACTTAGGTCTTCCTCAATATTATCGATATGTCAATAGTATCTAAGTAGGTACCTGTAGTATCGATAGTAAGACGTCACTATTTCGTAGTTTCACGGCTTACGGAATACGGGAGTGGGTTGGGGGTATCCCCGGGAGGCTTACAGTAATTCCCGTCGTGTACTTATTCGTCGCCGTCGACCAACCGGCACGGGAATTGTTAATCTTTTTCTGGAAAAATTTTCGGTAGATTTGTTTAGGCACGTGCTTGTGTAAGCTGTACTTCTTTTGTGGTGTTGTTGAATTTATTGAGAATGGGAATGAGAGTAGGAATGCCTGGCCTATCGAGTGGGTTTCGAGGTTAACCTACCTCACAAACCCTGGTGTCGGAAATGTTGAGCCGCCTTAAGCTTCCGACATGGCTCATATAACGACTACATCCGTAGATAGTAGCCGGGACCAACGGCTTTACGTGCCTTCCGAAGCACGGAATCATTCTTCTTTTCGGACAATCAGGTGATTCAGCCTGCAATGTGCTAACCAAACTGAGGAAAGTCTCACAAAGTGATATTTGTTCGACGGATCCTCACCGGGATTCGAAGCCGGAACCTCCGTAACGAGCTTTTGACCACTCGACCACGGAAGTTATTAGGTAGAGTAGGAATGAGAGTATGTGTAGTTTCTTCCTGCGAGTTCTTCTCCACAGAAGACAGCCAAATTCTAAACTCGCCACAAAAAAATATGTAACTGACTTAAATTAAGTGATGTAAATATCCTAAATTTAAATAAATACTTTTGAAATTTGAGTAAAGGAAATTAATTTTATGAAGTTAAGATTTGTTTACAATACCGACTTATTTTAAAAATAATACCTATTTATTAAAGAACGAGTACATATAGGTACTGCCATAATTCTTAATTTTTAAATATGGGCTAATCACATTTAGCTGCTTCTTCTAATGAGTAGGTACATAAATCTTTCTATATATTTTTGACAGTCACATTCACAATGACATAAAAAAAACATTGAATTTTTATTCTTATTTTCCAATAAGTAAATTATTACACGTTGAAGAGAGGCTATGAGGTTATTTAACAACCACGTTAGATACTGTTGATAAACAGTTTGTAAATACAGAAGAAGAATATCAACAACTTAACTTGTTAGCCTGATTACTGCAACGCAACCCACTCAGTAAAGTAAAATGGTCGTCGTTATTTCAATCCGCGTTGTCTTTTTGCCGATGTTCCAATCTAGTTAAAAAGGGAAGAGTAAAAAAAAAGCAACAACAAGAATCGTCACAAAGCATAATTGGAAGTGTCGACTGTCGACGAACGGGCGTACGCAAACAATTCGCTCGTTAGTTTTTGCTCCGGGGCGGCAAAGTGCGCGCCCCACAGTAAATCGGAACAAAATCATCAAACTAGGCGAGCAATGTATGTCAAACTTATGCAAATGACCCCCCGGTTTCATTTAATACTCTTGACTTCAAATTTGATTATTAATTATTAAAAACTGAAGAATCGTCGTGTCTGTACATTGATTTGTTTTTCAAAAAACTGGTTGTAGGTGATAAAGGTAGTGTAGCTGAACACAAATATACAAATTTTGAAAAAAATGTCCGTCTGTCTGTCTGTTTGCATACTCTGGAACTACTGGACGGATTTTAATGAGACTTT
The DNA here is from genome assembly GCA_948473455.1 of Teleiodes luculella. Classification (NCBI taxonomy): domain Eukaryota; kingdom Metazoa; phylum Arthropoda; class Insecta; order Lepidoptera; family Gelechiidae; genus Teleiodes; species Teleiodes luculella. Next base: position 4,284,260 of record OX419598.1, on the reverse strand, counting down.
ACAATAATATAGCTTATACCTCAGAAGAACATAAAGGCTACTTTTTACCGCGGGAAAATAATTCGTTCCCGATCCCGATCCATGGAGCATGGGCCGGTAATTAGCTACTTAACTATGCGTGACACAGATACAGACAAAGACACAGACATTTTGTTACAGAGACTAGCGCGCTGTTCAAAAGCAACTCTGACAATCGATTATCCCACAAAGCAAAACGGACGCTAGGTGGACGGGGTAGAGCCTACCGCTCCCCCGCAAGTCCGGTGAAGCTTGATCGGTCGTACTTTTTCGACACAAGCATAGGTCAATAAATAAATAAGCTAGGGGGCAGTATTTCTCATATCTTTCACTAGCCGAACACCGCTGTTTCCCAGTTTGAGATCCACTGGCAGGAACTAGCAGGAGGGTTGTCAATAAACGGTGGTTCGTTTCTCTTTCACTTACTCACTTACTGTCGCTCCGCGGGTCCATTTTGTGGCCTGACGTGGCCGCTAGAGTCCCACTGCGGCCAACTTTCAATGAGAAGACCAATGAAGTGTGGAAGTAAACACGCTAAGTATTGGACGTCTTATATCGCCTTTGAGATGGAGATTTAAAATTGTATTTATCTTTGGTCTGTTTGAGGCTTTCGCGCTTAGTACCTACACTTCTTCTTCTATCTATCTATAATAATAATATACCTAGTAAAATTGTAGAGGTAAAATGTCTGTACATAGAAAAAGAATGCTAAAAACCGAGGCATGGGAATTATTCGGGATATAAGAAGTGAAATAGTACAAATCCGTTTTTTTTTAATTTATCTGTCTGTTAGTACGGGCTATTCTCCGAAACCGCCGAACCAATTGAAATAAAATTTCGCATGATGGTACCATATATCCTAGTTCAACATCTTAGATACTTTTTACCACGGTAACATATCTCATTCCTACGGGAAACTGTGCACGGAAAACCACGCGGGCGTAGCCACGGCCGGACAGCTAGTTAACACGTATTTTAAAGGGTCTTTTTTAATAATTTTACTAGGTATGTAGGTAATACATAATAAATATGTAGCGACCACAGCATGTGCAAAACCCCGCCGAAACGTTGGGTAAAAAATATTAGGTATCGTAAAACATTAATTTACCTATTTAAAAAAATTATCGCGTATAAGACCCGTGAGAATACGTTAGCTAAATGTATCGGCCTGTAAATTTAAAAAGAAAAGTCCTTCATGCCCTCTTAAAAATCCGTCATACGAGTACTTCAGCAGTTATATTGCAGTGTTGTGTTTGGTTATACATGTAGGTTACTAAGATTTAAGGGCAGTCACACCCCACAAGATGGACCGGGTGATCTGGTGAGGGTAGCGGAGAGTTGCTGGGTCAAACAGGACCAATGGACCAATCGTCTTGGAAATCTTTGAAGGAGGACTTTGTCCAGCAGTGGACATCTTTCGGCTGAAATGATGATGATGATCCATGTAATAATCTCTTTCGGCTACCATCAAAAGTGTATTAATTATGTATTTTTAATAATATATCTTTTGCTAATGGACCCGTACTTTGTTTCATTAAAACTTACATAATGTGCCCCGGGTCCGCCCGTGAATAATTACAACACTTCTTCGTAAATTTAATGAGCCCCTAGAGGCGAAATTAATCGCGAAATTCATTAAATCATTAATTTTGTTGCACTCGAATTTCAACGTTTTGTTGATAAATTCGACTTCCCGTATTTATTATGGAGCGCGATTGCAATATTAAACAGCTCCCTGCGGGGTTACCAATTCAAAGCTACAATATACGAATACAATTTGATGTTCATTGCTTAGCCAATTAGTCTTAAATGTGAACTATTCAATTATGGACATACTAGCTTTCCGCGTTCACAGTTTTTCCCGTGGGAATGAGGCATTTTCCCGCGGGTAGCCTATGTTACTCAGGGTGAATGTAGCTTTCTAATGGTGAAAGAATTTTTGAAATCGGCTCAGTAGTTTTTGAGTTTATTAAGTACAAACATACACACATACACACACACACACACACACACACAAAAATACAAATCTTTCTTCTTTATAATATTAGTATGAAGTATGATAGACTACGCAATGTACTTGGAATTAATACAATTTTATTTAGGGTTCTGCTGTAATTATATTGTTGCTTAAAATATTTGTTACTGCTTCTTTTCATCAACAATGTTTTTGGTACATATTTTGTAATGTCCATAGTACTCGTATACTTGAGTGTGTATGTAGTCGTTATTATTGCTGAACTATATAAAGCACTCGGTAAAAAAAATTACACATTGTCTTAAGCGCAACACAAACTAAAGCCAAATTTTATTAATTGAATCTTGGCGTGTCGCGCCATGTACTGTGACTGCTGTGTATGTACTCTTTATTTCATATTAGTATGTATGTAACAACCTCCGTGGTCGACTGGTCATAAGGTCGTCTGACGTTACGGAGGTTCCGGGTTCGGATCCCGGTGGGGACTTGTAGAACCAATATCACTTTGTGAGACTTTCCCCAGTTTGGTTAGGACATTGCAGGCTGAATCATGAATTGTCCGAAAAGAAACATGATTCCGTGCTTCGGAAGGCACGTACAGCCGTTGGTCCCGGCTACTACCTACGGATGTAGTCGTTATAGGAGCCATGTCGGAAGCCTAAGGCGGCTCAACAATTCCGACAAGGTAGGTTAACCTCAAAACCCACTCGATAAGAAGAAGAAGAAGAAGTATGTATGTAAAGATAACATAAAATCGTGTTAATAAAATAGGAATTCTGTTTACTAATTATCGAAATCAAGAAGTTGTTTAAACTTGAGTAGAAGTTGTACAGAACATTTAATGTAATTAATATCTAATGCTTATTCTGCGAACACCTAAAATGTCAGCCTCAGCGCGGCGCGTGTAATAAACGGCTTGATTTCCTATTTGCACTAGAATCAGCGCAATTGTCAGCTGTAATTTAATAACTAAAACTGATGCCCGACATAATGAACAATTTACACAATTCCGTCTGCGTATAAATTGCGTAAGTCAACAAAATTTTAAAGTTAGTTCTAGAGTAGTATATATGTTACAGTCATAGTGATTAAATAGATATTATACATAATGACTGGTCATTATATATAATAACAAAATTGACTAGACAATATGATAAATTAATCACTTCATCCGGATATTATTTATAATAGCGGGTCAAAGTTAGCCAAAGTAATAAATACGGTCTAACTGACTTGTTACCCCTCCCGCTCTTCATCCCGCTGCCATTGGCATATGGCAATGTTATTTTAATTCTTAATATTAAAAGTTAAACCTCTTGTGTAACTCAAAATGTCACTTGAGCCTTACTTGTAACAATAAATAATACTTATGACTCAGTTAATGAATGTCAGTTCATTTTAAATATTTTATTATTGTAGTCTTCAACGATAGATACCAAATACTTGTATTAATCTCTGTTCTTTTTTGTTGTTTTTAGCGGCTAGTAAGCTTTAAGTTTACTTTATAAAGTTTAATTAAATTATAACAATGTTAATTAATGTAGAATTAATTACTTTGGCTGTAACATATACATTGTAGAAATGTGCACAATCTCGTATTATGTAATAACGTTAGATTAATTATTTTCATATTAAATAAACTAATCATGAGACTTAAAAAGACCAAAATTTTCAGGTACGCAAGCAGATTACAATATCATTGTCGTACCTCGTTTTACCCTTAGTGCAACTATGTTTCCTCAGGTTGTATAATACCAGCAAGTGTCATAATTTGTATTTGAACAAGATTAATTAAAATTAATAAATAAGTCCATGGTTTTGACCTATAATTACACTGACATACATGACACGTGTATTTACTATGCAGCTGTCATTTTGAATGTAAACAAAACGCCATCAATTGATCGATATGTGTTGTGGTTGTGTCGTATAACATGTTCTAGCTAGTGATTATTATTATATACTATTCATTCAGTCATGTTGTTATTGTCTTCACAATAAATGTAAACAGACAGTCCATTTTCAAAATTGCTTTTAATGAGTATCCTTGTAGATACAACATTGATATAATTTGTTTCGACTTCTTCTAATATTATATACTTGTAAGTGCTTTTCGTTAAGACTCATAGACTGAATTATTGCTTTAGCTTTCGAATTTGGGGTAGAGCGTTTTTTAAGACATATTTGCCGCCTAAATTCCGCCATATTGTTTTTATATAATTTTGATATACCCACTGTCATTCTCACTATTGAGACGAATCCGATTATCACATCATAATCCAATCAATCCAGTCTATTGTATAACCGGATCTTTTATATTTGTAAAGGAAATAAATATATTATTAACTTACTTACTTAAGCCGCTTAGGCTTCAGAGCGTGCCAAATAATTATGTATACATACCTACACTCGAAATAGCGACTTGAAGAGCGTCGGTCGGTGGCCAAGTGGCTAGACCCGTTGACTTCCATTCCGAAGTTCGCGGGTTCAAACCTCGGCACGTACCACTCTGTTTTCGATTTTCGAATTCATATGTACGTTTATTCGACGCTCTTACGGTAAAGGAAAACATCGTGAGAAAACCTGCACACACATGCGAAGAAATTCAAAGGTTCTGTGTGAAGTTGACCAACCCGCACTGGGCCAGTGTGTTCGACTAAGGCCTACTCACCCTGGTATCAGGGTAGGCTCGAGCCCCTCGGTGGAGACATATATGAGCTGTTAACAAACACGCGAAATACATAATCCTACTTAGGCAGTCGGGTAAAAAAAGTACAAAGTTTGCTACATAAAGCGAAATTCCAAATAAAATTAAGAAGTGAAACTTTACATCCCGGAAACACGACAATCGCATTCGTTAGCGTGTTATATTTCCACACAAACTGCAAAAAGTGCGTTGAATTTAATTTGCTCAACAAAGTTAAATAAGAATCTGAATTTCGGAGTTGTGTCAGTAGCGTCGAGGTAACAATAAATAATTTTGTACAATGTTGAAGGAATTTATTTCTCGTTTTCCTAAGCTTACTTTAACTAGGATATCGGTCACAATTTAGGTGTTAGGATATTTTATTTCGAGGAGGATTGTATTATACCTTATTTACGCTAAGAATACCTATATTTAATAATTAGTTGCTTGTAATGTCAATAAGTAGTTACTTATTTTTTGCGACTTATTAAATTATTTGATTTTTTTTTGGTGACACATTATAGCACATTTTTTTCTTAAAAACTAAGCACTGTCTCATAAAACTGCAAATTTGTCTGTAGGATCTAATAATTTTAATTATTTGATAATCTTGACAGTTTTCCCGCAATCATTTTGGTACATGAACGGGTAGACGATAAAACACGTTACAAAAAGCTTAATTTAATTCGAGGTAATGATATGCATGATATAAATATCTCTGTACTGCGTCACAGGGGTGAGTGTGAATATATTGGTCTTGTACAAGACGTAACCAGGTTCTTACTTGTTTAACTTTGTTGGCGCTAACTTGGTGGAGTTAGGCGTTCCGAGACGTTCGCGTTTTGCGCACTTACACCGCGACGATGTAATAAGTTGGCGCTTTGGCGCTTCGGCACTTTGGCACATTATCGCGGCCGACACACGCGTGAAGTTGCACGCGTAACCGACTGGAAGAACCTCTTTTTACGTTCAATTTACACCTACGTTCGGGATTAATGGTATTTAACACAGTTTTTTTGGTGGTTTTTGTACTTCGTCAATTAGATATTTACGACTAAGCTTATAACAAACTCTTCCGCTCCCCCGCAAGTCCGGTAAAGCTTGATTGGTCGTACTTTTTCGACACAAGCATAGGTTAATTAAAAAAAAACAAAAGCAAAAAACTATTTTATCTGTAAAGATTAAAGATCCAAGCCTGTGATCCAAGCTGAAATTTAAGCCTGACCAGAAATTAAAAAAACCTGCTTTAAGAGCTTTGCATGATTTTCTATTGTTCTTGGAAACAATCGCCATTATAATAAATAGTTTCATCTAAATTCCGCAATATGGAGATGTTCATTACTTTTCTGGTTGAGTTTTTTATTTTTTACTATTTTTTTTGTATTGACCTATGCTTAAGTCGAAAAAGTACGACGAATCACCGGACTTGCGGGGAAAAGTACTGAACCAACGCGTCTATCTAGAGGCGGCTCAAGGGAGCCTCGAACCAAGGCCTAACGCGTTGATACGGAAAAAAATCGTGAAGGAGACGACGCCTGAGGGGCTCCGTCTCTGATTATTAGGCGTTGTCACAGAATACCAAATAGTAGTGCGTTGTCCCAATAGAACGCGAATGCGCGATCATCGTAAGTTCGCGCGAATTTTACTCGTACGAACGCGCGATCAATCATATTGAAGTCGAATATGTGTCCTAATAGACGATCGCGCGATAGAACGATTTCTTCATACATTTCACAATCGCGCGATCGTGTGATCGCGCGATGATCGCGTATTCGCGTTCTATTAGGACAACGCCTAAGTTTTGATTTTGGCTTTGGCCGCGCCATCGCCGGCGGGTACGGGCATTGTTACCTGAAGGGTTTTTTACTCTATTATAATCTTACTAATATTTAGTCTGGTTAAATAATATGGATTAAAAATGTGATGAAAAAATGCTTAAATGCTTATGATTTTTAGTGTTTCCTTTGTTGAAATATTTTATAGGTCCTCAAGATAGTTTAATTTGTCATGTTGGTTTACTTTTTAAATTGTGTGTTGTGAATAAATTATACTAAATTCTATTCTAATCACTTTTCTGTTTGTTTCAGGTATTATCAACATTATCTTCGTAACACATTTGAATCGATAACGAGGTAAACACAGGTATAGGTATAATATTATAAATAGACACGGACCGCTGCCACTCATTTAGGTCAATTGTGTCTCATCACCATCAATACAACCCGAGCATAGGCATTAGAATAATTATTACCTGTCTCCACGCTTTGATAAATCACGTTCTAATTTTGTTTTGTTTTAGTTTTAGTTACAAAATAGCTTAGAGCTTTGTTTTTGTACTAGATACTTTGTTTTTAATGGTTTTCCTTTATGAAAATTAAAAGGAACAAGTCTGATGAAAAAAAAAATTTTTCGCTTTTGTGTGTAAGCAATCTCAATTTTCTTTCTTTACCTTCCACATAACAGATTTTGAAATGGTTTTTCAATTATGCCATTTTTATTTCCGGGTGGTATTATTATCACTACATAGTATAAAACAAAGTAGCTTTCTCTGTGCCTATGTCCCCATGTCCCTTTGTATGCTTAAATCTTTAAAACTACGCAACGGATTTTGATGCGGTTTTTTTTAATAGATAGAGTGATTCAAGAGGAAGGTTTATATGTATAATACATGCATAATATACTTAAGGATAACCCACAATAACCATTTTCCCGTGCGGAGCCGGGACGGGTCGCTAGTAAAATTATAAAACTTTAATTCGAAACTCATCTTATTTAGCCTCGACTTTCCCATTGTTTGGCAAAGGCTTTCCTCCTTTTCTTCCACTGCTCCCTATCTTGAGCTATTTTTGACCAGTTATTTAGTAACTGTTAAGCTCGTGTCGCCATTTCCCGGACACGTTTACGCCTGTTGATACCAGACCGTGGTTTCTTCTGCTCATGGGTCTCAAGATATTTCGAGAGTCGCCCAGAAGAAAAATTCGTCGCTTACGTATACAACAACATAAGACCAACATAAGAAAAAAACACATGCAGACTCTTTATCGCTCTTATTTTCTGGAATCAATTATTCTGAGGTCAATTCCGCGTTCATCTGTCAATGTGTCGTTTAACGCGCTCTCTGGACTCTGATTGGCCCCTCATTTGAAGCGATTGTGCGCTGCGAATGCATAATTCGTGAATGTTGGCGCTTGTCGACATTAGTGTAAGCCGGTTATCTAGCCAGCGGTGATAGGCAAGCTGAAATCAGTTGTTAGTGCAAATGGCTTCTAAACGGATTATATGCTTGTCGTACGTTGATTCTGTGAAAGAAGAGAGCTTAAATGTAGACATTTATTTGAGAATTACACATTGCTGAAAAGGATACAATACTTTGAAAATCGGGAAAAAAAGAACGAAAGCTCATTTACAAACACAACCTTTATAGATTTAATAATCAACACTACTTTCTAAATGATGATTGCAATAACCGAATTTTAGACTTTTTCGTACCTATATATAACAAACCAATCACCGAAGGTTTGAAGTCTCTATCATAGAATATCTATTTCAAATTGGAATAAATGTATTTGTTTCGTAAATATATTTGAAATGAAAATACTAAAATATTCATAAAACATTAACTTCAGTTGAAAATCATTCATAGATCGTGAGCTAAGTTTATTTGCCTCTCCGATTCCAGTTATTGAAGGATTTGGAAGAGCCTATTCGTTTGTTTGATGCTGTGCAAATATTAGAGAGAGTCTGGCTCTGCCTGGGCCTGGCAAATCTGATTTACACAGACCATGCAGCTCTCTAGAGTTTCGTGAAACCAACCCGTAGAAAGGTTAGTTTTATAATGCGCACTAGTTTTGACCAGGGATCGGAACCGGTTTTTCATACACTTGTTAAATCACGCTAGTTCAAACCCTATTCGACTATAGCTCTAACTATGATCACTAAGGGTAGGTTTAGTCCTGGGGGAACATAATATGCAAAGCAACCGGCAGCCCTGGCCTTCGCCTGTTGCAAAAACAATTACTTTAATAATTACAAAACCGATTGAAACCGGTTTCATTCCGTTCTTTAACAAAAACCGGGTAACCAGAATATTTTTGGTTTGTTTCATTAAGTTCCATCTATTGCTGGTTAATTGGGGAACGGAATTATATCTGTTTTTCGAACGATATTAACGGGGATTTCGAAACCGGTTTCGATCCCTGGTTTTGACTGGGTCTCTTCCATTTATATTATTTCTCAATTTATTGTACGCATAAAAAAACTTAAAGGAACTATATAAAATATACTGAATAAAAAATGTTAATAACCCCCGACAAAACTAAGAACACTCTCGATTGTGACACCTTGCAGACAAAAAAACTAGATCAAAATCGGCGCTGCCACAGACAGACAGACAGACACACACGTCAAACTTAACACCCCTATATTTTGTCGGGGGTTAAAAAACGACACAACAGGCCTGCTTAGTTTCAGAGAAATATCTTCCAGCAGACCCACAGAAGAGAGAAAGTATCTATCTTCTATCTATGTGATGATGCGATTAGTTTTTTCTATAATACTCATTATTGTTTTTTTATGATACGTATTTTAGACTTTGTTCAGTAGGTAATTAATTTTTTTCCGCTTATGTTGACAATAACTTTGAGAGCTTAACCATTTTGTTGTACCTGTGTTTTGGTGGGATAATTGGAAATAAAGATTTATTTTAATATACTAGATACGTCTATTTTTAATTATAGTGTAAAGCGCGGAAAAAATTGCGCAACAAAGTTACAGAAGCTTTTTTATAATGTTGGTTTCTGTAAATTGAAAGCAGAAATACTTTACATGTACGTACGTACTTGCATGCAGCCTATTTCACAGCTCTGTAAAACTTGGGTTAGAATTGCGCGGCCCGCATGCGGGTATTTTAAACCGAGGTAACTTTGCGGCCCGCAAGTGCCGGCAACCATTAAAACTAACTTGAACGACGGCGGGCAGCCGAGAGTAATCGCCTTGCTCGAAAATCGCTATTAAAAGTTTGTTCGGATACAAGGTGGTCGGTAACCGAAAATCCTTGAGTTGTCGTCTGCACAGCGTCTGCGAAACTCACTAAGAACTCGGCCGAACAAAGCGGAGGCGTATGAAAAACTTTACGAACATCTGGTGGTTCTTATTCTTAGACAGGAGTTGTTGCTAATGAGCTTGAAAGCAACAAATTTATGATGACTTCCAATATTGTTGTTGCGGAATTTTTAACAAATTGTTCGGTGGGCAGGAGGAAATTTCTATTTCGTAACGCAGGTGTTAAGCTCGAATAAAATTCGGGGCCGTTCTCGATCCCTCGAGGGCGGTTACTAATGCAGATTGCGTTCAGAAGGTCATATCTAAATCACGGGATAGAGCGTAACGTCAGTACTTTATCTTAACTCAGCACCTGCCCCCTTCCTCCCCGCGGCGTGAGTTATAACCGCGGTTCTCCTTTTGTTGTTTACGAATGAGTTTTTCACGTTTCGTCTGCCACGGACCGAGAGTTCGACACACCTGCTCCCGCCACCGCGGTCTCCGCCTCATATTTATTATACTCATTTTATGTATATTGTGAGCGAATAGTACGCAGTTGGGAACTTATCGTGCCTAATGCTACGCTTATTTTTCTCCGAGACGGGACTTCCGACGAGACGATGTTTTTATTATAAAGACGTGTCGGGACTAAGGAAATATTTACGTATGTTAAGGAAATGCGTGATGTGATGTACGCGCGCCGTTTACGTATGAATGCGCGCGTTATTTGCTCGGCACATCCAAGGTGTTTGATTGATGAAATTTGCCTGTTACCGCGTTATTGTGTTGCGGCCTTATTATTACGTTCTGCGTAGAATTTTCTTTCGGCTTCAAAGGTAGCGAGTGTGTACCATATATATTATTCTCTCTTAATGAGTGCCTATGTATTTGCTCAATGTATTATGATCCCTTTTCCCGCTCAGAGGGCTAACTTCTCGTAACAGGGCGTGGAAGGATAAGTGCGTACATAAGTTTGCTCATGATATTACTTTTACGAGATTAAGACTTTGGGATACTTACTTATAAAAGGATTGGTCGGATCAGGAAACTCTATAAAAGATATGAAAGATTCGCTGTGATATTTTATTGGCATTGATGTCCCTAAGCCTCAAGAATATTAAATCCTGATAAATTCAAAGTACGTATAGTTTTAAGAAAAAACCGGCCAAGTGCGAGTCGGACTCGCGCACCGAGGGTTCCGTACAAACCTGCAAGGTTTACAAAGTTCTTTCATTACGACAATCGAGTCATAACTATGGTAATCTTATTGCAAAATGAAATTCATAACATTACAATGGGGAAAGATGGAGGAGCATAAATTTAAGACAAAGATCTCTTTATCGTTTAAGTAACTAAGTACTAAGTAAGTATTTCAACTTGATAGCTCTACGCGTTCATGAGGAAAAAAGTAATAAGTTTATATTTATTAAAATATATATATTTTGTAATGTAACTAAAAATTTAAGGTTTTCGGAATTTTTCCTTTATGTGTGCTATAAAACGTTGCTTCATGCCAAATTTCAAGATTCTAGGTCGACTGGAAGTACCCTTTAGGTTTTGATTCCCTTGCGAGTACTTGCGAGTTTCAAAATATGCAGCTTAAATTGCTGTTTCTTTTGATTGCGTTGACATAGAAGTTTGATTTTGTTACAACTTAAAGGTATTATAGACCTGAGTATTTGGTATGAATTTCAATTTAATACCTCTACGCGTTTATGAGGAAATGGGTAGTAAGGTTAAAATTATTAAAAAAATATATATTATGTGATGTAACTAAAAATTTATGGATTTCGTAATTTTTCCTTTATCTATGCTATAAGACGTTGCTTCGTACCAAATTTCAAGATTCTGAGTTCACGGGAAGCACCCTGTAGGTTTTGATTCCCTTGCAAGTGTCGAAAATTTGCGGCATAAACGGCTGTATCTTTTGATTGCGTTGGCTTAGAAGTTTGATTTTTTCACAGCTTCAAGGGACAGTAGACCTGAGTAATTGATATAAATTTCAGCTTCATACCTCCACGCGTTCCTGAGAAAAAGGGTCTTGACAGACGGACAGACGGACAACAAAGTGATCCTATAAGGGTTCCGTTTTTTCCTTTTGAGGTACGGAACCCTAAAAATGGAGTGAGGCTTATTGTAGAGTTCAGATGATTAATGTGCGCTTATTCTGTCTTACATCTAATCAGATGGCATCTCACCAATGACTTATGTAGATATTCTAAATGATTTTTAAATTAAGATTTTCTGGAGTAACTTCTACTAAGTTGCATTGAAAAAAAAATCCGCGCTTTTCTCACACGTGGCCTACAAAAATTCGAATATTCTACCAACGACAACACGAATTCAAACATAGAATGGAATACGTGTAATTAGAACACAAAAGCTTGTTCATATCCCCATTGTCCACATGCAGATATTTTTATAATTACACAAGCGAATCACGACCATAATGGCGAGCCTTTTGGAAATCCCGTCCCGAAAATCACCGCGATGGCGCCATGTCCCGAAATTGAAATTCCATTCGGGAGTTTTTAATTGAATTTGGATTTTCAGTTGCCACTAAAATATGGAAGATGATTTTAGGCACGGGCCGCGTTGAAAGGGTTTTAATCTGTAAAAATACCTTTTCGTGATGTCCTATTTACCCTGGTTTTAATAGCCTTTTGGCATGTTAGTTTTTAACGGAAATTAATTCAGTTAAATTTTTATCCAGTGGCTTGACCTGTCCTGCCTAAGTCAGTAATTGTTTACCGACCCGGTGCTAATATTTTTTCCCCTTTGTCTACACGTTTTATTCATCTCTATTTAGGTATTTTCTTCACCGTAAGAGCATATGCATATGAACATAAAAATCAAGTGAATGAGAGAGAAAATCGAGAATATATCCATACACTGCGGGGACCGGAATGTCCCTTAAAGAAAACAGCCCTATCCCTTACCCTAACTTAAGTAACAAAACAAACACCATAACCTTTTTGACGTCATGGGTTTGGTAAGTAAAATTATCTACCAAGTCCGGCACCCTCACTTGAACTAATTAAGGAGCGCTTGCTAACGCTAGATGGCGTTCTGCTCTGTCTAATTCAATCCTATAATCAACCGTCCGACGTCCAACGGCGAGTTTATCCCGGTAGTAGTGTTGTGTACAACCAGTTCTCTTAGTAAACAATTAGCAACAGTCCAATTGTACCTTTAAGAGTTGCCAGTTCTGTATTATACAAATTTTAATTTTAATTTTATGGTTATTTTAGTTAAGTGGAATAGTATCAGAAGTGGGATACAGAGTGTTTTAAAATCTAAAATGACTGCTTATTTCACATCTTCCCAGTACCTAGGAATTTCATCGCGGAAGACAGCGCTCGACGCTTCAACTCCTGTCCAATTTTTATGCATTCCCCGTCCTCCGGCACGTTAGCCTGGCAACACCGCTGCTACATTATTTAATTTAACAGTTTGCAGTGTTGTTTGGCTTCTCGCTTTAGGAGATTGGTGCAGCGCTTTGCGGGCGCGTTATCGTTTTCATTTTAGTAAGTGCACTAACTGGCGCGACGGATATAGCTGGCCACTTCGTTTAGTGCAATTGTACCGCGCGGTAAATATCGCTGTTGCGGCTCGGGGCATTAGGTATGACATTAGGCTTAGCTAATGTGAATTGTGCTTGGAGTGTGGCTACGTTACGGTAATGCTTATTGCGACCACTTACTTTTACGTTTCATGTTTAATGATTTAGAGAGGAGAGTTTTTTTTTTAATAAATAGGGGAAGTGGTCCAAGCGGGCGTCTGATATCGGATATCGTCATTTTATTACGCACGAATGAAGATTGACTAGCAATAAATACTTTGAATTTGAATTTGAATTTGAAGATCTCAATGTGGCCATTATACAATTCTTCTCTACTTCACGTTTTCGAAGTCAGATATAGATAATTTGATTCATTCATGCATAGTACCTATATATTTAATATACTGTTTATTTTTTACTTTTTAGTGCGTAATTGATAAAAGCGCGTTTGTTAGTTTTTTGAAGTATTTTTTATTCATTGTAAATAAATATTGTTCATTTTGATTTTGATGAAGTAAATTTACCTAGAGACTTATCAAAAAGTCTCAAAGTTTTTTTTTATCATAACAGATGCTACATACATTCAGTTAATAAGAACTTGAAAGGCTTCTATGCAGCAGTGTAAGCGTTAATACTCCACTGCTTCGTAATGCGCAGTGAACGCGCGACGTTTCTCTTACATTGCGGTTTTATCGCCATCTCATCATCTTCTCTAATGTCCATTGATGGCGATAGGATTGTTCCTTTTAGAAATTTGAAGCAAAGTTATATGAATGAATTTTATGTATGAATATTCTATATTATATTGCATGATAATGCACATATCAAAGCGTACTCAATGTTCACTCATACAAAGTGCTTTATTTTTATAGAAGGTTTGATTTGAAGTTTAAATCTGTAGGTTGTTTACAGTTCTTATTAAAATTTTATTTTGATAAAACGAGCTTTATGAACCTTATTACGTAATTTCACGGGTATTTACGCGATAATTTTAAATAGGTATGTTTTACGATACCTTTTTATTTATAAACCTGCTTTTAAAAACATTACGTCCATGCTTATAAAATTGCCTGTTGTAAGCTGTGATGATAGTCTCTGAAGCCTAAATGAATTGATATATCGTTCGAGGTTTTCCTACGAGACACTATTATGACTACGTTAGTAGCACTTATGAACCTTAATGACTTGTTCGTCCCAAATCCGGTGAAGCTTGATTGGCAAGTCCGGTGAAGCTTGATTGGTCGTACCTTTTCGACACAAGCATAGGTCAATTAAAAAAAAAAAGACTTGTTCGTCATCCTTGAAAAAGTTGAACCTCTTCCGCCAAAAGTCTGAAAAAGCTCTAAAGAGTAAGCGGGAATAAGCCGTACATTAAGCCCTGGAGATTATCAGGGCAAAGCCCTAAGTCGGACTGTTAGACTACGGGCGAGCAGGTGGCGGATTACCGCTTAATCGCGGAATTGAGGCGGTGCCACGGAACTGCGGAATTCGCGCGGAAACGGAACGCATCCCGCTAAGCCACCACTTTGTTTCCGCACTTTTCACCGCCTCATCAACACATTGATGAACGATCCGCCGTTTGTTAGCGACAAGATAAATTGCCGCCGTTTTTTGTGGTTTCAAATAAAACGGATGTTCGGAAGGAAGGAAAAAACAAAAAATAAATTGTAAAAAGTATGCATCGGCCGGGAATCGAACCCGGGCCGCCCGCGTGGCAGGCGAGCATTCTACCACTGAACCACCGATGCTCTTGCGTCGATTGTTGAATTTATCTGTCGGTTTCATTTGTTTCATACCTACACGTGTTTCAATAATGCTTATCGCGATATCGTCTATCAAAATATCTTGTGAATTAATTATAAACGTGCTCGCAGAACCGTTTTATTGTTTTACGTAACTTTCAATGTAACATAGCAACAATATGTTTGTTCCATACATTATGCAAATACCAAATACGACCGCGCGCGTTCGACCTCATTTACGATAATTTCTATTCACAGGTCCATTGATTTAGTGCCGTTTTGCTTTTCTAATTAATTTGTGTTCGCGCTAAATTTATTTTTGGATGCTAATCGCCGGATCTCTGTAAAATACGGAAAGCTTTTATCTCAACACGAAATCGAATTGACAACGCTTTTAATTTAAAAATAACGGTCCTTTATTGAACGTTCTATATTTCGAAATGTTTGACAGGTGTGAATAAATTAATATTTCCGGGAAGGTGGCGTCCCGGCTTTATTGAAGGTTACCGTTTAATATCGGTGTTACCGTTTAATATTAAACGTGCGATGACTACACTTTGATGCAAGACAAAAGAACAGTAATTAGATTTAAAGTCAGTATTTGTATTTCTATCGGTTAAAAATATTAGGAGGCATTATTGTATTTTTTTTCATCGCAAGACTAAACGTAGGCTTAGTTTTACTCATTTTTATTTGTTCTACGTTTACGTCGAAATGGCTGGACGGATTTAGGTTACGCATAGCGATATACACTATACAGGTTGCTGATTCTTTATAGAAAAATTCTTTCCTAAGGAAAAAAAAACAAACGCCAGCTTATAGCCGTAACTCTGACCTCCAGTTTTTATGACATTGTGAAAGTAACGAAAGGGCTACCTTTGATTCCCTCATTACAAGTAAAACGAAACAGCTACAAAGCCAAACCAATGCACAAACAATCTCTTTCCCTGATCTCATCCTCCACCCTTCCACCGTGGACGGCCACAGAGTCGCAAACAAAAACGGACTGTGGAATTCCCAGAATAAAACTCGCAAATCGGTCTTTTATTTCTGTTTAGTCCGATACAGATCGGATTTCGCTCTATCCGGACAGCTTTTACAATATCTCGAATTTCCCCGTCGCACCTGCTTTTTCAAAAGTGGGTTTTCCGTTTTTCCTAGCGACTTTTTTCCCTCGGCTTCAGTTTATTCACGGCAGCTCTACTAATGCCGAGAGCTCTTCTTGCAAGAGCGTGGCTTTGAAATCGTAAGGCCTCTTTTCCTATGAAAAGTAAGTGACGTTGTGTAGTGAGTCGTGTCGCGAGGGCATTCAAGTCTGCCTTGCAGCGGCTATCAGGCCGTGAGTCATTGGCTCAATCTTCCCGGCAAAAGGCAGCTGGACTTTTTTCTAGTGTTTTTTTTTTTAAATAGTTTGCTGGAAAATTGAATTTCGACGTAACCTTTCAAGTTGTTCCTTTTATTCTGTCGGTGTGTAGTTTTTTGTAAATCGCCAGTTATTTTAAAACTTTTTTTGATAATATAAAGCAAATGTCGAGAACTTTTGTGTCAAGGGAGACTCTGTTAAGAAGACGGGCTTTTAAAAATGATTTATATAACACGTCAGAGTTAAAGTAAAGCTAATAGAAACCATGTTCTTCTTAGCTGTCAAAATACATTACATTTTCAATTTCACACGTCCCAGCAATTTCATAGTTTCAGAATGTGTCTTGCATATAATTTATTTCTCGCCCGTCGCGTCTCCTTACAATGTCTCGATGATATTCTGCATAATATTCTTTTAGAGCTGGGTTATGCGGCGTCACCTGTTATCTGGTGTAAAAAGGTTTACAAAATTGACATTATATTGACGTTTTGAAGTGTAAATAATTTTCATTATTTTGAACGTTGGGTGTACCGCAGAAAATAAACGTCAGGGTTAGTATCAAATCAAAAATATAGCTCTAAAATTGACATTGTAAACGCAGCACGCTCTAAGCCAATTTTTCGAAGACGTTCTCCTCATTTGGAGATTGTGATGATGACCCTTACATCCGAAAAGAATAAAGGTCGGAGGAGAATATTGTGCAGCGTCATGAAATGCGCTTCTTTGCCTTCCTTACCAAACACTCAACGGCTAAAAACAATCGTCATCTATCTCTTATACCCACCACATTGGAAGCTTGTATTTTGTGTATTTGTACCTGTTATTTATAACAGGTATTGCCCAGTAATGTCCCAGTCCACGTCGAATGTACCTCAGGCTCAGCTGCAAGGGGCCACTCGCGAAATTGTGTAATGGTAAGCTGCAGCGCGGGTTACTTACAGTTATTACTGCATTGTGTTAAGCTAAAGTCGCTCCTGTAACGTGTGGTTATTTTCTTACTCTATTTATTTTGTACTCATGAAAAGGAAGTTGGACGTTGCTTTGTGTTGGAAAAATAATGTTTTTTCAGGACTTTTATGTTAGTCTGTTTATTGCTTATAGACTAAGGCCATAGATCATGTAACTTGAAGGTCATCTTCATCATCACCATCACAAGTAGAAGTAGGAGTCAGTTGTGATTTGAAGCTATTTTTGGTAAGTAGCGATGTGCTTTTTTGACACTTTTCAGTCTAACAGATTTTTAACTCTACCACTCTACAACAGTTTAAATTATTTGAAGATGTAAATAGATTACGTTATTTCGGTATTTCTTCTGCGTTGTATTTAATCAATTCCACTCCTTATAATAATATTATTACGATCGATGTAACTATATACTTGTTTAGTTTGGTCTCAACAAGTAGGACAAGAGTTGAGAAGTTCCGTCGTGTCTCAGAGAGGCTTGCACCGAAGTTGCGCCGGAAAACTTCCAGTCACTAACTTGCAACAAGTACATTTTGTTATTACACTGACTGAACTAAGTTACTGTTTTGGCAACTTGTCCTTTGTGTTACTATTCTGTAGCAAAGGCACATTCGTTGGAACCGTTGTTGTTATATAAAAACGTTCCCACTATAGGGTTTTGCACTTTTTTACACTAAAGAAGAAAATTTCAAATGACAAGTTTTGACAGAAAAATAATCATCTTGGTTTTCAAAATAATATGTAGGTACATGCCAACATTTCAGAATCAGAATCTCAAACAAAACAGAAGAACTGAAACTCAATTTTTTTTTTCATCAAACCCATACGTATGGATAGGTCTTCAAAAATGATATTGAAGTTTTTCTAAACTGAATAGTTTGCGCGAGAGACACTTCCAAAAATGGTAGGTAAAATGTCTTTCCCCCCCACGTCCTCCCCTCTGTAACTTCTAAAATAAGAGAATGATAAAACTAAAAAAAAAACATATGATGCACATTACCATGCAAACTTCCACCGAAAATTGGTTTGAACGAGATTTAGTAAGTAGTTTTTTAATACGATACGTCATATCGTAACTGTTACGGAACCCTTCATGGGCCAATCCGACTCGCACTTGGCCGCTTTATTCTCGATTCCCGCGCAAAACTCACTCACACAAAGACAGTCGTCAAAGAAAGTCTGTTTTGAAACTGCAGATTATAAATTACTTATTTCTGCTGCGCAAACTCAGTAAATTAATACGAAATGTTGTCAGACGCAATAACTATTTGACTCAAGTTTCCGGATTAAACGTTTCGAGTGTTTATTGTGGTTTTGCAAGACTTGTTTTATTCGAATACAGAATTGTTTTCTTATTGTTTAAGTGGATAGTGAGATTGTGTTTTTGTAATAACAAACAGAATTATTTCTTCAAAGAAATTAAATGCTTTTGTTTTAACAAAGTTAAATTTGTTCTAGTTATTAGAAGCTTATCTTCTAAGAATAATATAATTTTATTTCATTTAGTTAAATTAGCGTAGATATACAAAATTACGTTATTTGTTCATTTTGAAGTAGATTATGAAATAAATCATATGAAGGTAATATTCTTTTGGCAGACAAGGTAGCAATGGAAACTCATTTTAATAATAGTTTAACACATAATTTCATTTGTAAAATCAGATGTGACATTATGAAGTAACATTAGGGTTTTCCTTTTAAACGTGGCAAAGCAATCTATCTATGTTCTATATAATAAAGCGGCGGCTCTATGATTCTGACACAAGGGTTTGTGAGGTAGGTTAACCTCGAAATCGTCGAGTGGGTACTCGTTAAAGTAAAGATATAATAAAACTGGTCGAATTGGTCGAAAATCTGTACTGACATAGAAAAACATAGCTAAAAACCGAGTCATGGAGATGTAAGAAGTGATATAGAAAGTATCCAGTTTTTTTTTGTTTCTCTGTTTATCTGTTTTTACGGGCTAATCTCCGAAACTGTTTGACTGATTGGAATGAAATTTTGCATGCTGGCCTTATATCCCCGGTCAACATCTTAGATAGTTTTTACCGCTGGAAAATATCTTATCTTTACGGGAAAGTGCACAACAAAGTCAAAAAACAACGCAGCCACGAGCGAACAGCTAGTAGTGGTGATAACATTGGCTCCAGTAGTAGTAGCTTGCTCAATATTGAACGCGAAAATTGTCCACATCCGACTATGCTAAGATCTCAGTGATAGTTTTTTAACCACTCCAACTGTCTGTGGTTCAAATAGTACGAAATCTCATAATATTTGATTGTCAAAAAAACCTCTTAAATTAAATACAAGAGCATACATATTTGTTGCCTTTATTGTAAAGATAGTTTGATTTAAGTGTGGTTAAGACAAATGCATACCTACTATATTATTGTACCTATACTAATGATAATACGAATAAAAAAATCATCCAATCCACGCTAATGAGTGTTGTCAGCATTTCAAGTTACTCTAGCTAGTATAAGTAGGTAGGTACTATTGTATATTCTGTGGTACTCTAACTTTATATGCATTAACTAAAATTGGTTATAATAATTCTATAACTAGGCGTTATTTTCCTGCGAGATCTTATCTAGGCTGCTGCAGGTGACGGCGGCAATCGCGGTATATTTTAATGCTCCATCCCATTGCTTTTCTTAGATACGCCGACTACGGTACACCACGTGAAGTGAATGTGCGCTTTGAATGTGAATCGGAACGGGTGTGATATTTATTGCCGATTTTCGGATTATAAAAGAATAATTTATTCAAAAATTTTAAATAGTAGAATAATTTGCATAATGTATCTTGAAAATAAAATATAACTTAAAACAAAAACCAAAAAGGATGCATCGGCCGGGAATCGAACCCGGGCCGCCCGCGTGGCAGGCGAGCATTCTACCACTGAACCACCGATGCTGGTGAACGTAAAAGCGAATTTAGCTACTACAATCGTAGCGGAGACTACGGTGACCTACTTTATCGCTTTACGTAATCAGCTGTGCAAAATTTTGTGCGGATTTGAAACTTATGATAATGAAATAAGATAATTGCTTGCCTCACAAATGTTATGTTTAAATGACTTTATATCTGTTCTGTTTTTTTTAAGCAAATTACGTTATTTCTATTCTATTCTATTCTATAAAATAATAATAGCTGTTTGTGATTTGATTACGAGTACCTACTTACATGTACCAGATAAAAATGTTTTTAATATACATACAAATATATCTGAATTAACATTGTTGAATTTAAAATAATTTAAATTAATATTATATCATACTTATTATACTAATACTAATATTATAAAGAATAAAGATTTGTATTTGTGTGTGTGTGTTTTTGTATGTTTGTAATGAATAAACTCAAAAACTACTGAACCGATTTCAAAAATTCTTTGACTATTCATACTCACACACAAATACAAATCTTTCCTCTTTATAAAATTAATAAAATTAGTATAATTAAGTATGATAGACACACTAGTATCTTGGCCACTCCCGATCCCGACTATAGTCCCGGCTCAGTTGAAATATTTGGACATTTGTACGTTTTCCGGACTACCCGGGAACTCTGTGCGGGGTGCTTCTGTGCCCGATATTAAACCTACGTCGACAGGGATTAATATGTCGTCACCGGCTCCACAAACGATATTCCTACACAATACCTACATATACATAAGTACTACTGGTTACTACACTTGATGGAGTCCCCCGGGAAACCAGTTCATATTATGGTTGAATATGACGTCACTTGGAGTTGTAGATGGTTGTGTGAGTGCATGTTAAGTGTTAACTAAGTGTGAGTGTGACGACAAAAAAGCTATAACATGTGATTGCGGCCAGCATTATGGGTACCTACGTTTAGACCTGAAGCGAGTTGGGGCGGGGTTTTAGACTAAAGACTAAGGACTTTTTCTGTCACCAATATCTGACTTGTTACAAAAACGTTGTTTAATATCAATAAATAAATGTTATAACATGTTAAACGAGTGTTTTTGTGAAGTCTTGTATGAAAAATCTTATGAACAACTTTTAAGTCGCATTTACGCCGAGGCATCTGAACAACGTCCGCAATGTTCACATTCGTGGCAGTTTCAGAATAACATCCATTCAAGAGAAACTGAAGGAAAGCCAATTAAGATGTACGGACTACGGGCAAGAGATGCGCCCCCCTTCTCCCTTGAACATCATCTTCCTTCATCTTCGTGTGCTGGTCTATAATTGAACAATAGGACGAGAATAAATGAATATGAATAAACAGTTGCAATTGTTCTATCATGGAACTGTTCAATGGAACTAGTGAGAACAAATGCTAAGCGTTTACCTGGTTGATACGAAAACAATCCTGTTAAGATTTTTTATACGTAAAGACTGCAATTAAAAAAACCTTAGGTTACATTATCGTCGTCCTTCTCTCCAGGAACATAAACAATATCCTGACTCATGTCAGTCCACCCCGCGTATCCCGACTGGCTTGCATCCTTGCACTGGTTTCCCGGCTTTGACAAGGCACCCAATCAGCGATATTAATACCCGAGGCACGCTGAATTAACCGGGAATCCAGTAACCGAGTTACCCCACTTCCCTTCTTGGCTCGAAGCTTGCAGGTCTATTTTTTGAACCATCGTTGGACTTCTAATTAGGTGTACTTTGTCTTTATGTAACTTTCTTACTTTTTGTATCTGTTCTAGATATTATGTTTGCATATTTGCGATCAAAGTAAAGTTAGCGAGGTATGCATATTTTTTATTTTAATAAATAATTTAAATAAATTTTTCTTGTATTTTTACTCTGTTTTATAGAATTACATACAAGGACAAAATTAGTGTTGGATAAAGTTAGTGTTGGACAAAATTTTTCGTTGGATATTTTGTATTTTGGACATTAGCATTAGCAGTACTTTACCCTCACAAGCCCACGATCTCGTAAGGGTCACGGGAAGCCGCTGGATGAGGGCAGAGAACGACCGAAAGGCATTAGGGAACGTTTTTGACTGAAATGCTAATGATGAACGACTTACACTAAAGTTTATTTAAACTAAACTCAATGGACTGTATTTACTTTATATATTTACTTGATATTTGCACAATTGTGAACCGATTTGATGATTATTTTTCATTTCAGAGGGCTTTACTTTCGTTCGAGGTTGTAATTTCATGATTAAGTCTCGATTCGTTAAGCATTATGGCTGGGGCACATTATAGATTGGCGTTCTGCTCAACGTTATTAACATTAATAGATTTATTTAATTTAGACAGGTAAATATTCGGACGGTATTACGTATGTTGATTTGAAAAATATTTATATGTACAATATTGTACATTTATTTCAACTATTAGTGGCATTTATTTTGAACAATTCAATTTTGATCTAGAAACGTATATTACGTTTATGGAAATTTACTTGAACAAGATTAAGTTCTTGTCCTCTGTAGACATTGGATCAAGTGCACCTTCAAACAAATACAAGTGATTCATTTTATCGCAGCAAAGTTTGCTCCAATTACCAAATCATTTATCAACATTACACGCTTAGACGACTGTTTTGATTTTTCGTACACGCGCCCCATTTTTTGTCACGTTTCGACGTTCGGGTCACGGCCCTTGAGGATGTCTTAAACTAAATCCCTCCCTTTCCCGTCGCTCCAGTCCATGGGCCGGATAATTTGTGAGGCGAGCGGGCAATAATTCCTTACCGACGACGGCTGGTCTTGTACCGCGCGGGTTGGATTAGAAGTTACGAACAGTAATGTGTTTAGGCTCTGTATGTCTTAGGGCAACTTGCCCGAATAGTTCCTGAGATTAAGCCTTGTCGTCAGATGCTATTGGGTCCTGATTGTGGATTATGCTAAATACTAGCTGTGTACCGCGTTTATGATCGTCTTGTCTTGTTTTTGCATGAAGATGTAACAAACATTTATCCCTCTGAACAAAGGTTTGGTTTAATTTACTAAGCCTTGCATTTTTCCAGGAAAAAAATACCTGGAACAGATATCTAGATATCTCTACCTATACCTAGGTACATGTATGAGTTAATCTAGATACTAAACATTCCAATGCGTCCAGCCGTTATGCGTGATTGAGTAACAAACATACAAACTTTTACATTTGTGTTTATATTAGTAGAAGAATATTATAAGAATTATGTTGTCGTTGGTAAACTAGAAATAAGAAAATCTGTGTGCTACCGCTTCTAATGTGGACTTAAAAATTTACAAACGAAAATCAATTTGTGACTATGGAGGCGATCAGTAATTTTATCCCAAGTTATTCAATATTGATTTGTCTTGCGAAAATAACTGAAAACATCAATGAAAACCATTAAACACGATTTGACCGACACAGAAACTCGGAGACTCCGCTTTTCCGAACATCAAAGACGTTTCGGTCCATCGCGCAGTTAGAAAACAATTTGAATTATGTCCGATGACGTAGAAGACTATGCGAGTGGTCCTTCGTGCTCCCGCAAACTTCGACAATTAATTAAAAGTTGTAATAAACAGCCCCAAGTGAGTTGCCAACTTGCGTGTAGGGCTGTCCCATTCTGTATTTTTTTAAATTGCATTTATTTCCAAACATGTGGAACCAATGCAAAAAATAATCTTAAACTGTATAGTATTTTGTTGGAAATGTTACAACTTACGCACACCTAAAATTCAAAAAGTTTGTATTCAAAGTAAAATTCTACATACCACTTTTCGATGTCGAGGCGTGTTCATAATTTGCCTGTCTTCTGTGGAGAAGAACTCGCCGGAAGAAACTCCACAGGAGTTGCATCTTTTAAAAATATTATACCCTACCGTAACTATAATGATTGTACTTTTTTGTCATATTTGTCCGGTTGTGTTGTGTCGTATGATGGGGCCCGGCTTGTCCTCAGGACGTGTCAGGACGTTGTCCTAAGGTGCAACTAAAAAAAACATATCCTAAAAATTTGGAGTTTCTCTGTGTAACCCCAACAACAACTGCGATCCCCAAACCGCCATTCAAGCGTGGCCATTATGGCAACATTTGCAACACCTCCTGACCAAGGGAGAGGCTCTAGTCCAGCAGTGAACTGTTTGTTGTCGTGTCGTATCCGTGTCGTTCGGGTCTTCCGTGCAAAGTCCATCAACATCAGATAAGATTTTCTTTTAAATCAGACTGTTCTAATTTAAAAAGCATTTTTGTGTATGATGATTGATTAAGCCGGTCTTGAAACAGACTGTTGTCAGACTTTGATTATGATAAATTGTATGTATTTTTTTCATGCCAATTCTTTTATGAATATAATATTATTAAGTGTGTTTTTAATGGACGATGTTATTTTGCTGACAACCCTCCTGGTTTTCTTCTATACTGACTGGTCTAAAGTATTGACATGTATCGTAGGAAAATTCAAACTATTTAAGTCATGCTTAGTAACCACTTAGTAACAGTCTAGACATCTACCTAAAAGATTACGTGACTAAGTTTGTTATTTATTTACTTTTTCTTATTTTGTACTTGAAAGTGACTTATTAGAGTCCGCCGTGTAATAGTTCAATCAAATATAAAATAAATTGAAATAAACTTTGGAGTTGTTATTCAACGTTCAGTCTCATAGCTTAATATTTATTAGAAGGGTATAATTTCATTTGAACAACATGATTGATTTTTGAACTCTGGATTCGATTTAACAATAAATTTCGGCCCTTGACATTCACCACTAGAATCTTGTTAGTAATATTTGATTGGATGAAAACTTGTTAATTACGTTCGAGTGGGAAGTTTGGCATCGAAGTCCAAAATACAATGTTTTAAAGATACAATTATAGATAGTTTGGACAGGTTTGGACTGTTGTGAGTTCAATATGTTCAAATTATTTGGGGATACATTTTTAAAGGTTGGAACACACAGACCCGAATAGAGCGGTGCGATCCCTGGAGCGATAAGGAAGTTTATTATGCAACCTGTCACTTAGAGAGTCGGCGCAATTTATGTTTAAGGTTGCATATAAACTCCCATATTGTCCCGCTTTTTCATAACCAGCGTCTGTGGTTCCCTAGGTAAGGGTTAAAAATTTTCTTTTTACAATCATACTCGTAAGTAGAGTACAATCTTATGATGAAGTAGGACAATTATTATTGTTGACATGACTAATGTCTTTGTTTTTTTTTGCATTTACCTTATTTCTGGATGTTGTTTAATTATAATATTATGTATGTAGGTATATTAACTGTTTGACATCCATAGTACATACAGCCTCTGCCTAGATTGGGATCAGGTGGCCGTGTGTGAGGTGTCCCCATGTGGGGAAAATAAATGTGTGTAAATATGTATTTATTTAGTTACGAGTAGTTATTTTATTTATTATTTCGTTCTTCATCGCTTGTGTTCATTGTAGCAACAACAAATTGTTATAGCGCGATACCAGTCTAGCGCTTTTATTAGTAATTTCCAGTGACTAAAATATAATTCAGATTTTAGTCGGTTTCAATCACGTTTCAATATATTTGTGAAGTCAACTGAAGTTAGTTTGACAGATGTGACGTCATAACAAAATAAGAAGTAAATAAGGTATTTGAGGGCATATATATATTGAAGACAGTTCTTTTTAAATGTTATTCTTTGTTTATTTATTACCCTTTACAAAATGTGAGAAAAAAGTCGTTCGGTCGGTGTGGCTGAAATTTTGTGAAAATATAGTCTTAAGTTACAACGTCGAATACTGAATCACTTGCCTCATATTATTTGACATTTTAAACAACACTTGTATAGGTACCTACTTACGTCACACACGATTTAATGTTAATTAAGAACGTCAACAATACTTTTTGTTTAAAAATAACATTCGATTGGTTTCGAAGTACCTACATATATTATATTATATTGTTTATTTTCAATTCTATAAATTTATACCAGCACATTAAGTACCTACTGATTCATTAATACTAGAGTTCGGTTATACATATAATGTAACAAACTTTGGTAAGCTATACTTCTCTCACTAGTCTACTATCATATTTCTTTATAAATTATATGCGTTTTTATCTATATCATCACCCTCAGTATTGTCAATATTGTCACTATTTCATTTCACACATACACATCTCGCCGCCAAAGCCATTAAACCGATACGAAACGTAACATAAAAGTCCTTAATACCTAATACCCTAGAGATACGATTAAACTACGTTCCGTTTAAAGCAGATAATAACTTAATCTCTTCATATATCCGCCGCGAGTATTCAGCTGGCAACATAAATTGCTGGTTGTGAAAAATAGACCCGCCTAGAAGCTCCCGACATCTCACTGCTGCTGCGGGCGGGATTATATACCTACAGGTTGTATGTATGTGGTGGCTTACTATGTATATTATATATACATACATATATTACTAGGGAATCATACTATTAGGTACTATATTATTATAAAGAGGAAATATTTGTATTTTTGTGTGTGTGTATGTTTGTAATGAATAAACTCAAAAACTACTGAACCGATTTGAAAAATTCTTTCACCATTAGAAAGCTCCATTCACCCTGAGTAACATAGGCTACCTTTTACTGCGGGAAAATGCCTCATTCTCACGGGAAAAACTGTTGACGTGGGAGGAGCCGCGGTGGACAGCTAGTATTTATATATGTATGTATATCAGCTCCCTGACCCCAGACCTGTCCCCACATATTAAATATAAAACATCCAGACACAAGGCAAACACAAGTTCGTTAACAGCTCATATATGTCCCCACCGAGGGGCTCGAGCCTACCCTGATACCAGGGTGAATAGGCCTTAGTCGACCACGCTGGCCCAGTGCGGGTTGGTCAACTTCACACACAACCTTTGAATTTCTTCGCAGGTGTGTGCAGGTTTCCTCACGATGTTTTCCTTCACCGTAAGAGCGTCGAATAAACGTACATATAAATTCGAAAATCGAAAACACATTGGTACGTGCCGAGGTTTGAACCATCGAACTTCGGAACGGAAGTCAACGGGCCTAGCCACTTGGCCACCGACGCTCTTCAAACACAAGTGCTCATCACATAAATGTTTGCCCTGGGCGGGATTCGAACCCGCGACCTTGTGCTTCGTAGACAGACGTACTACCAACTAGGCTACGAGGCCGACGCATGACTATGCTTTTAGTTTTTGTAAAGCCCCTGTATTATGATTTTAAATTTCGCAGGTACATTATGTTTTTGGCCCAACTTCTGTTAGGTCTAATATTGGTCGATCAAAGATTATATTTGTTTTTTTTTGTTATTCTATGTGGTTGTGTATGGCCAGCTTAGAAAAACTCTTTCTATAGGTGTCGTGAAAAGCGAAGCCTTCAATGGCAAGGCAGATGCACCTGGAAAACCAACATCGATTCATTCCAATGGAAAATCATTAGAATATTGGACAGTATTAGAATTATTTTTACGACCTGAGTTTTAGGATGTAACATAAATAAATAAATACATTTACATGTATTGTGCGGAAGACATTAAAGATCTGCATAATTTATTGAATTCCTTCTGAACCAACAAATTGAATAACCTTGAGGGGTTGATGTTATTCAAATGAGATTCAAAACTGCTCCTTATAAACTAGACTGGGTATTGAATTATGAATATGATTTTCTTGAGGATAAACCCACGGTGTAATGGGATTTGCTCCGTGGGCGATGTGGCACTAAAATAAATTATCTAGGTATCTCTTTCCCGCCAGCGATGATATATGGAACCGATTTTAATCGTGTGAAGAGTTGGGCGAATAAAGATACTTGAAAATTTTGAACAGCTACATTTGCCCACTTTACACTATTATTTATTCTGTGGCTCTACTTATATCTAGTGTCTGGATATTATGGTCGTGTTTTGTAAATCACTAGTAAAATTTGTACTGATTGTATGAATTTATTAAATACAAATTTATTGTAAAATATTATATAATTTGGATATACGCGTATACTAAAATAGTATCCGTGAATATAGTGCTTACTAAAACGGCAAAATCATGTTTCTACCCAAGAAATATTATTAAAATTATTACCAAAAGTAAAATAATTGCCATTAATAAATTAACGTATTATACTTGTTCATTTCGCCGCTTGTAAAGATATGTTTGCTAAAATGCCAGCTTTAAAAACGGTTATCAAATCATCCCATCTCTTTGATAAAAGATTTAAGTCGTTTATCTAAATAAATCGTTAAAGGAAACGGTCCAGTTTACTTCGCAACACATCCCTTTTGCGCCCTTTAAGTACACAGGGCTCTGGCACAAGCCTAAAAGTATAATTAAAATTTGAGAATTACTTTCTATAATTAAATTAATTACAGATAAATTCTGGCCACTAATGTCTTTAAAATCAAGGGGAGCGGGACAATGCGGACATTTACTAGCGTGCAATATACTGCTTAATACATACGTCTTATAAAGTTTATTTTCGATTGCGGTCACTTCAGATAGGAACTTTATTACTTCAAATATCAAACTACGATAAACCCTGTATAATTTAGTGTCTCCAGGCTAACTAATAGCTAATAGCTTTATGGTCGAACGTGAGGGAAGATCATTGATTAGGAAACTTCAACAATATAGAGCAGATGTCACGACTTGGACCCATGATCTTGCAAATTATGGACACCCCAAACTTGGTCCGGCGAATGCCTTGAGCTCTAATTTAGTTCCCAACTGAGTCGAGTAGAGCAGCTAGGGACAGCGCCGGACCTAGGTAGAGAGAGGACCAATCGCTTTAAAATCAGAAATCAGAAACATTTATATTTAGCACATCGCAACACAGAAACAAAATAAGATAGATAGATTTATAACTAGAGCGCCAATTTGGTTAAGACCCCCAATAAATTTTCAACGTGCCCCCATTTTATTTATTATTGGTAAAATGTATAGATTATGTATATATCTGTTTTTCCTTTCGTATTTAACGCACTGCCTCGCAGTAATTTATTGTTGCAATCCTGTGCCTTCCTTAGCAATAACCTTTTGTACACCTGTGTTGTTGTAAGTAATTATGTTTTTTTGTAATTTAAAATCTTCATCAATCAAAATCTTCTATTGAAATCAATATGGTGCGTTTCTCATGATATTTTGACAGCTCGGTCAAAGTATAATATAGGTAGTTAGGTTTTCTCGGTCGGGTATATATAGTTTGTCACAATGGTCATGATAGAGGGGGCTGATCAAGACCTAGAGCCGGCCCTGGCTAGGAACAAGGACGGTAAACCTGCACACATGTCACGAGCTAAGCAATTACTGAAGGCAAATGCATCGCGACATAAGTTGACGAGGAAGGATGTTCAATTCACCTACTTTAATTTAATGTACGTAAAGTCGTTAACAAAGGTTTTTTTTTTGTTAAAATAATGTAATGTTAGGGACTACTATTTGGTATTCTGTGGTAATGTGTATGTTTGATTTTCACTGGAATGAGAAGAAACATATTTCAAGTGTTGTTAAGATATTGAGATTGTAGATTTGCTATAAAATAAACACCTGTATTTCTTATAATAGCTTTTCGCCCCGTGGCTCCGCCCGTTAATGCATGGATTCGTTGACATATTATATTCCATTTTTTATTGTACTATTTCGCACACAGTTGTACTATTCATAAATAAAGTAATAATAAAGATTTACAGTCTTTTTCATCAAAATCGGTTAAGTGGTTTTGGCGTGAAAGCGTAACAAACACGCAGACAGAGATACTTTCTCATTTATCTACATTTCGTAGTTTGCTGAAAGAAACTGTTTATAGATCTAAGATTACTAATTACCACTTTATTTATGTTAGCATTTCGTTTCACACACAATTAATATACAAATAAATAAATGAATGATGTAACAACTATGACAAGCATATCACTCCTATATATACGCTTTATACCAATCCCACTGCAACCAATCCATCTATGATGTTTGTTTATACCAATACTAGCGAACCCGTTCAAAAATTCGAAAGGTGATGCATTTTCGCTACACACCACATAGATTTATATCTTTGTTCGATGCCATCAATACTGGTATCAAAGACTGCGTCAGTTATAAATATTGAGGTGGGAAATGTTAGCAAAGGAATCTTTATCGAGGTTGCTATTTCTAGTGACTACTGAGCGAATGTGGAACGGATTTTCACGTGCCAAATGGAGTTTCTTTTAAAGATTGACTTGCTCGTCTTTTAACCTTTTAACCGCCAAGCATATTTTTTAAGAACTTGCTCCCACCGCCAGCCATAGAAACAAAATCTGTATCAATCAGCCAAAACATAAATCTTATTTATGAGACGGCGGCGTTGTGAGCTCGATTTGGTAAGTCTTATATTTCAGACCATGGCGGTTAAAAGGTTAACATTCGTTTTTGAATAGGCAACACAAATAGACGTTAGGAATTAGGGAAAGGGATAGGGCTAGGAAAAGTTTGCCTGATAGAGATTGCTAACTTAGCAATAAGGCCGCTCGTTGACTCAAATTTGTTTTTTGCGTACTGTAATATTTATGTGTCTTCTCGGCTGAATGCAACAATCCTGTTTGTTTGGAAAGTAAGATAATTCCGTATTTCGGAATTCACGTTAACCTGTAAGTCCACAAAAAAATTGTCATTGCATGAGAGAAGTTTTTATGTACCCAATTCGTAAAAAAGTTAAATTACAAAATTTACTAATGAAAGTAAATAATAAAATCTGATTTACATTGTTCTTGTTTGTTACGGCCGCTTATTTCCCCAAAATTTTATTTATTTACTTTTTTGTAAGCAATGTTTAAAAATACACTACAGTCATCGCGTTTAGCTGAAAACAGTCCTCTAACATATTCTAGAACAACATAATATTGTAGTTTATGACCAAAACACAAGATATAATAAGTAATAACACTAAATAAAAAAATTGAATAACCCCCGACACAAAACCGTTACTTGATCCTTTCAACAACTAGAAAAGAGCTGATAATCTTCAAATGGTTGACGATATTTTCTTGGATCAAACAAACAAAAAAAATCCGTTTAGGAGCTACGTACGATGCCACAGACAGACAGACACATGTCATACTTATAACTCCCCTCTTTTTCGTCGGGGGTTAAAAAATGTATAAAAAAAGCATATTTTGATTCATACGAGGTGAGTTGATTAACCAAGGTCGAACAATAGGAGATGGTTCACTCGATAGCAATATTCGAAGTAATGATGACGCTGTCTATATTGGGGAAACGAAAATGAGTGATTGATATCTGCCACAGACAGAACAGATACAATACAGTGTGAATGAGAATGTTATTGGATGGCATGACAATGTCTCTTTGTTCCTGTTATATTTACGTGTGTTCCCTAGAGCTGCGTTTCCCAAACTTAATTATGCCGTGGCCCAATTTGTTTTCCTCGTCGTGCTCTCTACAAGTTTTTAAATCTTTTTGGAACATAAAGAAGTACATCATCTACTACATGATGCTAGTATGTGTTGACATTTTTTTAATGATTTCTATCTCGAATCTGTCTTTTAGAGTATTACATTAAGGGCTTATTGATATTTGAATATACTGAAAATTGATTTTTGTTTCTTTACTCCGTGCAAGACCGCGACCGACCATGGCTAGGCTAGGCTAGGCCTAGACCAGCTGGAAGACATTTCGTGAGAGATAAGCTGTGCCTGTTGTGTCTACTTTTTGAATAACTATATTTGTAAAATATTTACTCATTAACCGCTCATACATGTCCCCACCGAGGGGCTCGAGCCTACCCTGAAACCAGGGTGAATAGGCCTTAGTCGACCACGCTGGCCCAATGCGGGTTGGTCAACTTCACACACAACCCTTGAATTACTTCGCAGGTGTGTGCAGGTTTCCTCACGATGTTTTCCTTCACCGTAAGAGCGTCGAATAAACGTACATATGAATTCGAAAATCGAAAACACATTGGTACGTGCCGAGGTTCGAACCCGCGAACTTCTGAATGAAAGTCAACGGCCCTAGCCACTAGGCCACCGACGCTCTCAGTAAAATGTTTGTGTACAATAAATAATAAATAAAAATAAAATAAATAAAAGGGTCATCTGGAAGGAAGACATTTCGTAAGGAATAAGCTATGCCAGATGTGTCTATTTTTTTAATGTCCTTTGTTTGTTAATAATTATGTGTATAATAATAATTAAACTACTAATTGTACTAGCGTACATCGAAACGACTACTAGCGTGTGTATGTTTGTAATTAATAAACTAAAAACTACTGTGCCGATTTCTAAAATTCTTTCACTATTAGAAAGTTACATTCACCCTGAGTAACATAGGCTATCTTTTACCCCGGTTATTTTCATTCCCACGGCGGGAAGCTAGTAGTAATATAAATTGGAGGTCGCGTTCTCCAACTTCTATGGCGTTTGCCTTTTGTTTTTCTTCTCGCCAGAGTATATTGATTTGTTTAAAAAAAAACGGATTGCAGGTGATAAAGGAAGTGTAGCTGAACACTAAAATACAAGTTTTGAAAAAAATGGCCGTCTGTCTGTTTGTTTGTTTGTGTACGCTAATCTCTGGAACCGTTGGATCGAATTTAATGAAATTTTGCATAGTGGTACCTTATACCCCCGGTCAACATCTTTAGATACTTTTTATACCAGGGCAAAGAAAAAAAAAACAAAAAAAAAAACAACGCGGGCGTAGTCGTGAGCGGACAGCTAGTTAATAATAAAATAAATAAATGGGAAACACTGCCTTGGAGAGGTTGTTAGTGGTGGAGGAATCTCAAGACGATAAACTTTGGTAGGTGTGTGCTTCGGTTAAATTGGGTTTGACGAAGTCGGGTCGAGAATTCAGTTATTAGTGTAGGATTTATCTAATTTATCGACATTCGACAGTGACATTTGAAAGGGATTAAGTGTTGAAGATACAATCTATTGAAGCGTTTAAAAGTTTATAAGACAGTGGCCACAAAATTGCCACCTTAATTTTAACCTTATAGTCTTAACATAAAGTCGAAAACGAATGCATTTTATAAAGTTGTTTTGCCTTTTAAAGGGTTAAATTTCTCATTCTACCTACAGTCTGGAAATTGTCTTCCTTCGTCATGTTAAGGTTCGTCCATGGTCCAAGAAAACAAGGTCTTACAACTATACCACGTGACTGACACAAGCCTACGTCATTTCTACGTCATTTTGCCGGTTCATCCTTGTTAAATGCGTGTAATAGACAAGGATGAACAGTGCAAAATGACGTAGGCTTGTGTCAGTCACGTGGTCTAATTCGTCGCTAACGGCGCCAACTGGCGTATCTCATTTTTTGTAACTTTACAGGAGAGCAAGAAAACAATGTTTTTCTCCCGATTTCGACCATATTAAGGTCGTACCGTCGTAATTAAAGTACATAGAGCTATAAAAATTATATGTTCTTCTTCACAATTGTATTGGCTTTAAACCTAGGGCATAATTTTTTTACAAAAACCAATAGATTGCTGAAAAAACCGCCTGAAAGTCATATACGCCTGTTTGTAAAGGCCAATATTTGAACACTCACTAGTTTTTATGTAGATTTACTAGACCTATATCATGTTTTAGTATTAAACGTAAATGTAAATTACAGACAAATTTGGAAAACAATATAATTATTACGAACTAGCTGTCTGCCCACGGCTACGCCCGCGTTGTATTTAACCTTTTCTGTAGTAATTTTTAACTATCCCACGGGAACTCTTTAATTTTCCGAGATTAAAAGTATCCAAGATGTTGACTAGGGATGTAAAGAACCACCATCCAAATTTTTATTCAAATCGGTCCAATAGTTTCGGAGATTAGCCCGTACAAACAGACAGAGAAACAAAAAGAAAGAAAATTGTCTGGATATGTTCTATTTCACTTCTTACATCCTCCTGACTCGGATTTTTTTTTCTATGTACAGACATTTAACCTCTGCAGTTTTATTATATATATAGATCAAATGACAAACTGTTCGTGTGATAAATTATTAAATATTTTTTTATTTTTTGTATTTCTTAAGTGCTATAATGGGAGTTTCCCCTGAGCAAAGACTCATCAAGTCTTGCTATTTATTGAGTGATTAATTTCTTCTGCTACGTAGTGAAAAAATGTTAAGATTTTTTCATCATCAACAGCCTGCGGCAGTCCACTGCTGGACATAGGCCTCTCCCAAGGCGCGCCATTTGGCCCGATCTTCGGCCGCACGCATCCACCTGCTGCCAGCCATATTTCGCAGATCGTCACTCCATCTAGCCGGGGGGCGTCTTACACTTCGTTTACCTAGACGTGGTCTCCACTGCAGAACCCGCTTACTCCAGCGACTATCGGTTTTGCGACAAATGTGACCAGCCCACTGTCACTTCAGCTTGCTTATTCGAGTGACTATGTCGGTTACATTGGTTCTCCGACGGATTTCCTCGTTTCTGATTTTATCCATCAGAGAGACTCCGAGCATAGTCCTCTCCTTTTAACTTTAAATTTGTGGACTAGTCCCACGGTCAGTGTCCACGTTTCGGCACCGTAGGTCATGACGGGTAGGACGTACTAATCAAAGACTTTCGTCTTTAGACTCTGCGGTATGGGCAACGAGAAAACGTGGCGCAGCCTCCGGAAAGCTGCCCAGCCTAATTGAATCCTCCTGTCGGCTTCCCTCTCGAAGTTGTTTCTACCCAACTGGATACTTTGTCCAAGGTAGACATAATGATCGACAACTTCAAGAGGTATTCCATCGACGATAATCTATTCAGGTATGATATGCGCGTTGAACATGACTTTCGTCTTGTCCAAGTTCATACAAAAACCAACTCGTCGAGAGGACTCATTTAGGCCGGTCAGCATGATCTGGAGTTCCTGCAGCGACTTAGCCATTATAACTATGTCGTCGGCAAATCAAAGGTGTGAGATATACTCGCCATTTACACCTTGCCTCGTCCTGTCCAGTCAAGGGCCTTAAAAACGTCCTTCAGCGCGTTAGTGAACAACTTAGGGAAAATAACATCCCCCTGTCTCACACCTCTATCTTCTTCTTCTTTGCGAGTCGATGACAAATCGAACTATATGTTTGCCGCCCAGAATCCGGCCATCTGTACTGCACCATCCGTGGCGTCCATCAGGTCCTGCTGAGAACAGGTGACAGGACAGGCA
This sequence comes from Teleiodes luculella, assembly GCA_948473455.1. Lineage (NCBI taxonomy): Eukaryota > Metazoa > Arthropoda > Insecta > Lepidoptera > Gelechiidae > Teleiodes > Teleiodes luculella. The sequence continues at coordinate 4,248,855 of OX419598.1, read as the reverse complement.
GGACAGGACACCAAGTGAGCCATGGACTGAACTGCTGCTCCGCACATACACCTCTATGAAGCTGGATTGGTTTTGTTTGATTGTTTTGTATTTGGACGGACATTGTGGCGGCGTTATACAGACACCTCAACACCTCGACATATCGCCAGTCGATTTGGCAGCGCTGCAGGGACTCCACAACAGCCCAGGTTTCAATAGAGTCAAATGCTTTTTCGTAGTCCACAAAAGCTAAACACAGTGGTTGGTTATATTCTCCGGACTTCTGTATAACCTGCCTCACTGTGTGGATGTGGTCTACGGTACTAAATCCTCCACGAAACCCGGCCTGCTCCGGAGGGTGGAACTCGTCAAGTCTTCGAGCGAGGCGATTCGTTATGACCCTCGAGAACAACTTGTAATTGGTCTGTAATTCTTGAGGAGGGTCTTGTCACCCTTTTTGAAGAACAGAATCACAATGCTCTTGTGCCACGCCTCTGGGGTCCACCCGGAATGTATCGCTCAGTTGAAAATACGCTGAAGCTCCCTCAGTACAGGCTGTCCACCTGCCTTCAGGAGCTCCGTCGTAATTCCATCCTCTCCCTGGGCTTTCCCATTCTTAAGTTGCCTCAGATGAAGAACGGTCAGATGGACAATAGTATATAGTAGTAGTATATAGTAGTATATAGTAGTAATAATCTTCGTAATCAATTTTCTCTACATGTGATGGACTGGGTTCTCTTTATTTATCTGTATTTGGAGTAACTTCTCAACCTAGAAATGTTGTGAAAGATTTTGCTATTTAAGCTATCAGAGGATTGTCAGTTTTATCTATCAGCATATCAATCAATACACTAATTAGTAACTTATTTTCACGTACCAACAGAAATATCAGATGAATTTGAGGTAATTAGTTGAGCTTTATATACCTTGTTTAATATTATATTGCTATCATTGTTGATGGTAACTTCAGTATTCATTTGCAATTCGGTTATCCTGTATAATATACTTACTACTTTCAAGCAGTTTTTTCATGTTTGGTGTAGTTTCAGTTGAAGAATAGAATAGAATATTGCACAGAAAACATACATTAAACGGTTTTACGTCGGTTCTATGTGTTAAATTGTCTAAGGGCTAAAGAATTTTAGTTCATTTGGGAATTCATATCGGACATTATTTTATCTTCAGAACATGTTTTTCCCGGAATAACATTAATTTCGTAGCAATTATTTTGATTCTGATTGGTTGTACATGACTTTTTTTCGTTAATAAGATCATTCTTCAAGTTTAATAGTAAAAATCCAGACTTTACACGTAGAAACACGTTTAAATACTTAGGAAATAAACTGAAACTTTAAAAACACCGGCAAGATCAGTTCATAACGCAGTCGTAAATAAACAATTTCAATTGAAAAGGGCGTTACAAAAAGGCGAACATTGACTTAGGGCTACCAAGTTTCAATTAATTACATTTTTAGATCGTTACAAAAAGACGTATTATAATAAGGGCTATTTGTAAAACTGTACTTTTTAAAAACTTGAGTTATGTCTGTCCTCTATTTCTTTAATTATGGGAGATAAAAATACGACATTTTGCGACGTCATAGATCTCGTCGAGTGGATCATTTCTGTATACTTAACTCATTTTGGTACAAAAATGAGATACGCCAGTTGGCGCCGTCAGCGACGAATTGTTAGACCTTGTCTTCTTGGACCATGGGTTCGGCTAAAACTTTAACAAGGAAAATAGCGGAAAATACTCAGTTATTTATTGCCTAAACTTGGCAAGTTGTATAAATGACAACCTGAAGTATAAGAGTACTTGAATTTAGTGCTAGAACCATAAACTTCACGGCACGCAAGCGAAAACGCCATGTCATCTTTATTGGCTTAGAAACAGCGTTTGAATTCGAGTATTTATTGTTATTAGTCTTCCGGCTAACGTTAAATAGCTGCTTTATGATTTTATTAGCTTATTATTTACTAGCGACCCGCCCCGGCTCCGCACGGGAAAATGGTTATTGTGGGTTATCCTTCAGTATATTATGCATGTATTATACATATAAACCTTCCTCTTGAATCACTCTATCTATTAAAAAAAACTGCATCAAAATCCGTTGCGTAGTTTTAAAGATTTAAGCGTACAAAGGGACATAGGGACATAGGGACGGAGAAAGCGACTTTATTTTATACTATGTAGTGATTTATTTATTACTAGCTATCCGCCGCGGCCCCAACTTAACAGTTTATCCCGTGGGAATGAGGCATTTTGCCGCGGTAAAAGGTAGCCTATGTTACTCAGGGTGTATGTAGATTTCTAATGGTGAAAGGAGGAAAGCAGCTGAATGCGGGCAATGCAGGACCGATCGTTGAGGAGATCTTTGGGGGAGGCATTTGTCCAGCAGTGGACGTCTTTTGGCTAAAATTATGATGATGATGAGCATATAAAATATTAGTATCATTTAAAACGTGAGTTGGATAAATAAAGGATGGTGCATAATTTTTTCAACTGCATTTGTCAGGCCCTCATAAACAACTTTACTTACATGTCCCTTTCATCAACAATTTTAAAAACGTGCATAAATTGTACTTCTCACGCACACCTGAATGAGAATTGCTACTAAGGCTACATACAAATTACATTAGCCAATTTGCAAAGGATATTATTTATTTTCCAAATTGGATTTCCTCTTTATATGAAGTTAGTATTCCAATGTAGACTTTAATAATGTATTAAAGCGAACTGAGTCCTGAATAATCCGTCAGCAAAATGAAATTATTTGGCTCACGTCAGGTTTACGAGAGCAGGGGGATGCGTTTAACGTTCCTGCTATTAACTAACACGCTCCTCTCTTAAAGGCGGCTCTACATTATGGAGTATTCCTTATACAAGTATACTAGTTTTATAATAAAAACTATCTTCCCGCCCCACGGCTCCGTCCACAGTTTTTCCCGTAGGAATAAGGGATTTTCCCGCGGTAAAAGGTAGTCTATGTGTTATACTTATGTATAAGCTATATTATTGTAAAGTTTAATTAAAATCCATTTAGTATTTTTTTGTGTGAAAGAGTAACAACCATCCATCCAGAGATAAATGTAATTTTCTCTTTATTCCACTGAAGTATAGTTTTGAATCTCGACATAGTTTTTATTATTCTACTGATGGACAATCAAATTAAGTTTCAAAATAGCTCCTTTGCCGCATGAAAATTCTATATACTACTTTATAATATTAATATTTACTTTTTTATTGACAGCAAAAATCCGCTTTTACTGTCATCAAATTATTTGGTACTTTAGATTATAACATTACTAGCGACCCGCCCCGGCTCCGCACGGGAAAATGGTTATTGTGGGTTATCCTTAAGTATATTATGCATGTATTATACATATAAACCTTCCTCTTGAATCACTCTATCTATTAAAAAAACCGCATCAAAATCCGTTGCGTAGTTATAAAGATTTAAGCATACATAAGGACATAGGGACAGAGAAAGCGACTTTGTTTTATACTATGTAGTGATAACACAATAAAGTTTGGAGTAAAAATACATTTCGTTGCTATTTGAATTGTCTTATGCGTTCTTATCGTGTGAATTTCGAAGTTAATCTACCTCACAAATCCTGGTTAGAATTATTTTATTTATTATAGTCTTATACTCATGTGATTTCAGCTTAACTTCCCTCGTCTCTATGAATACCATTACTCGACAGTTCGCTATAGTATAGTGTTCGCTTTGGGATTTTTCGCGTGAGAGGGACCGCCCCTATTACCTTTATGGAGCTATAAAGTCGCCGCTGCAAACACCTAACTTGTTTTTTGGAACGTTTCGCTGATGGATAAGGGATTTACATGTTAATGGTTATTTGGTTGAATGAGTGTAGGCACGCGGTCTGTTGACCTTGGAAATAGGGATGAAAATAACTTTATTCAATACTAAATTAGCTAAAGTTATGAGTAGTCTTACTAAGCGTGTACATTTAGCAAAGGAACAAGCACATGGTGTAACATCGAATATCTGTGATCAAATTATTGTTTAACGATTTTGTTTGGAAAGTCATCATCATCATCATCATCTCAGCCGAAAGACGTCCACTGCTGGACAAAGGCCTCCCTCAAAGAAAGTACTTGTGTGAAATTTTCTATATCCGTGTGCTATATAGAACAATAGCATAAATTGAAAATAGAAAACACCAGCCAGTATCCAACGCATTATTTCAAACGACAAACATCGTATTAAAATATCCTTTAAATTAAAAGCAACACGTCGGATTATTTGAAGAGGGTAGGTAACTACTTAAAAACTCTTGAATTAGTAATGGAATGTTATCGTAACAATGTCAAGGCCCTCTTTTGTATTAGCCCGGCTTTCTTGACATTAATTTTACTTCTTGGCAATTACGACAATTTTACGAGTCCACTTCCTTCGTATAAATTCTAAGCATTGTTCTGTAAACTGTAATTTTTGTTAAATTCTGCTGTCGACCTGTAATTGGTATTATTATTCTTTCGTTCCAATTTTAAAATAGTTCAATTTGTATTACTTTATTTTTTATGTTGTGTAATCGTACTTAGACTACTTTCATATGCAGTGCGTATTACATTATATACCTACATTTCAGAAACCATAAAAATCTGTATTATAAAAGTATTTATCATATCTATACCACAGAATATACGCATATAATAGTCCTATACTTATATTCAGTCCATAAATAGATAAATCTATTCCGTGTTATGACGAAAAATTAAAAACGTTTTGACCGAGGGTCAAAAAAATATTTTATTTGAATTAATTACAAGGTGTACGTCAATCTTACAAAATTTACGTGTGTCGAAAAATCATGTATGTACAGTAGTAGCAGGTCAACAAGTCCAGCACATGCGGCTGGACTTGTTGACCTTGAGAGCGTATTCCGTAGAGGTAGAGGTGAATTTCGTAGTGCGAATTTCCAACCGCAAGTGCTGGCTACTGTACATCGTTAAAAACAGTAAAAAAAATAGCATTTATTGTGGCCCAGCTGGGTAGCAATCTCTGCAGCTGACTGTACAAGTCCTTTTAGACAAGCGTTTAACGTGCGTTTTAAAAAGTGATTAGACCCATTGCGTTAAAATACAAATTTTAATTCTGTACAATAAATACAAGAGTCCTATTCCACTTTACTATTGTTCGAGGGACATTAGTTGAAATCATTTACTGTAAGGGCAGAGGCCGTGAGGGACCAATTTGCTCGAGGGCTTCCCAACTTCGAGTCCGGCCGGCACAGTTTCCGAACTTGGAGACAGTAAAGTTTTCCATGCTTTTACTTAGTTTTGCTTAAACTGTTCACCATAGTTATCTGGTTCGTTTCTGATTTTCGTAGCAACTATTTTGTACTATGGATAATTTACTACGTAACAGGGGTAGGCAGAGACCACTTCCTTCCAATTGCTACAATCCAAACTATAACTTCTTTCGCTTCATCTACATTCATTAATCTCTTCATGAATGCTCGGGAATAATTTATCCATCCACGGAAATATAATTATTGCTTATAAATATAAATGTGTTTTGTATTTTTTTATTATAATTCATCATAAAATTACACTAAAAATTAAAAAAATTGTTTGGAAATTTGTGTGATAATTTATTACCCGACTGCAAAGGCAGGGTTATGTTTTTCAAGCGTAGTTGTGTATGTATGTATGTATGTGGTATTCTTTATACCCTCGAATCATTTAATCATAAAGTTGTGACCTGTGTTTGGAATATTTGGATATACGCAATTTTTTAGTACGCTTCGTTATGAATGATAATTATCAATACTTAATTATCTTGATAATTATCCACAAATAGATACAACCCTGCCAATTAAAACATGTTATTTTATACTACGCTTATGTACGAGTAAATCGAAATGAAATGTATATATTTGAAGAAGAGAATAGCTGCAATTTAATCAGAACGTGGGTAATATATTTTGCGTAAAAGAATACGAAAGCGGACTATAAAAAATATATATTAAAAACAACGCGTTGCGAACCGACAACGAAGTTTTTAGTCAAAGGCTTATAGTTGGTAAGAGAAACGCGAGGAAGAGAGCTTTGAAAGTAGCGACATAACTCATTTACACAGAGTTCCTCAGTTTAACATCGTAGACTCAGACTATACAGATTGCGTTATTTACATACAAGATTTATTAAAGACGAAGTTTCTAGAACTGGGAACAAAAGAGTTCTGCGTGCAAAACCTCGACTTAATGTTGAAAAGTAAAACTTGCTCCCGGAGAATCGGCCGCGAGAACTGGGTCTAGAAAGATCGGCGTGTTTTCATTCAAAGTGCGAATAAACCAATTCTATAACAACAATATAATACAATAAAAACAACAATAACAACTCTTTTTTTCCAGACGTGGTCTGAGTACTCTATTAGAGAAAAATTTGCTGTTCATCCCTTTATTACATAAATAAAATCTGCAACTGGATTTTGAACTAGGTATTCCCAACCGATTGAGCTAAAACTTAGCCTGTAGAGGTACATTTAGTTTTAAATCACAAATTCACAATGTAGTGAAGAATTAGCTAAACCACAGACTAAACAGAGTCCGGTGTACGTCGATTTTGCAAGACAAGCGAAGGTCAATAAAAAAATGATTAGCTAAATTACATAATTCTGAAAACATAATGGTGAGTTCTCTACCCAAAGATGATAGATAAATTAACTTTCAAACATAGCCAAAATGTCTGGCAAGGTCACACGCTTTCAACTACGGTATGCCAAATTACGTATATTGCTCGTACAATGATTGCGTATCAAATAAAAGATTTTGTAAAACACAAGTAAACTAGGTACGTCATTAAAAATTAAATATGGCCGATGCTCTTACGAGCTTGTTCTTAATCATTTCAAAAATTTAATAATTTATCCTTAGTTTGAATGTTTTCATATTTAACGTGAGTGTTCTACCTTGTTTCAGATTGGTTCTCTGAAGGGCTACTATTTGTTGTCTCACCACAACGTGCACAAGAGGTCGACGGAGCCGAGCCACGAGCACCATAGGAAACTAAACGAGGAACCGCAGGTATGAACACTATTATATGCCGGCCGATCGTCGCAGCCGTCTCATAATTATTTGTCAAGGCAAACAATAATTGTTACTGACATACGTTGCTTAGGCAAAAAAAAATAGTGATTGCGACAAATACACTGGTATTAACAGCTTGCTTACAACGATTAGTCGACATACAATAATTGTATTGTAATTGTTGTATCTATATCGACTCATATTGTAATTGGCGTATTTTACTGTTCTGTTTTTTCTGGTGTGCAATCAAGTATATTCTATTCTATTCTATTCTATTCTATGAATGAGGCATGTTGAAATTTTATATACATATGGGGCTTGTAAAATATTTAGGGTATGTAACAACAAATTAAAAAAATGTCCTACAAAAAATGCTCGTCTTGAATTTTATCTTCAGCATCATCTACTACGAAATAAATGAAAACGCCTTAAATGTAGATTATTTTGTCACCTAATTAGGAATTCGAATGCCTTTCAATTACACCCTCAAAGCCCAGTCTAATCTCCCCCTTACCAACAAATCAGTGCTGAAATCTCCTTAAAATAATATTTTGACCCTCAACATTTCCTTATCCCAGGCACTCCCAGGCCGCTTTGAAATATAGTCCGTCGTAAAATGACCCTTCTCCGTAATAAATAGAGAATGCAATATCGTATAGCATCTGTGATGGGAGTATGAATTATATTATAGCTATAATAGAGCGATTACGAGCATTATGGGGTATTTTATTGTATGTTATATCTAATACAAGGTTTGGAAGAAAAGGTTTTGTTTATATCCAAAATTCAGGTAATATTCTCCCAAAAGAACTTGATAACTTAAGTAGTTATTTTTAATTTGAACTATTTGCTGGTTATAAACAAAAATAAGCCATCAAGTCTTTTAAAGAAATCTTAAATGAATAAATAATCTTGAGTTTGTGTTTATTAGCATTTTAACTAAAACACATTGATATTCTTAGCACTCTTCATCACACCCATAATAAACAAGGTACGGTAAAATGACAGTATTCAAAGATCTTCATGTTTTATTCCATGTTTTGGTAATGATGCTCATCATGAATCTGATACCGAATCTGAATAAAAAAATATTATACTTACATAAATAAGCACTGCCAACTCCATTGCCCTACATAAACGTTTAACTATGTTACTAAGTCCATGTTGCCCTGTAACTTGTATTGAAATTATAATTTACTATTTTATGAAATGTCATTGCATTAGATAATGATGACGTCACTATCATATTTATTATAATAAACATAGTTACGGTTAAATTAGTAAAAGAATAGAAAACTCTGATAGCGCGTTTTAGGCCTCGGCTTCTAATTGGTCGCTCCTCTAATGACGTACTCGTAGGTAGGTAGTATGTGGCGCGCCGCCACAGATTGTTTCCTAACATTTTTAGATAACTCATTAGAATGGGATACTAGAATAGGATGAAGTAATTTATTTGGGATACATGATATTTATGTAAAATATAAATAAAAAACCAAAAGAAAAAAAATGCTTTTTTTATGTAAAGTAATATTTCTAAGATTATAATTAATTAAATACACGTAAGTACCTATACCTTCGTTCGAATATAATGACACACACAAAGAAAAAAAAAGCGGCCAAGTGCGAGTCGGAATCGCCCATGAAGGGTTCCATAGCAGCCAGTAACATAATATAAAAGTTTTTGTAGTTCGTTGTGACTTTGATCGATGTTTTAATAATAGTGAAAGGTAAATTGTGGTTTACGATTTATGACGTATTAAAAAAAAACTACTTACTAGATCTCGTTCAAACCAATTTTCGTTGGAAGTTTTCATGGTAATGCACATCATATATATTTTTTAGATATGTCATTCTCTTATTTTAGAAGTTAGAGGGGGGGGGGACACACATTTTTCCACTTTGGAAGCGTCTCTCGCGCAAACTATTCAGTTTAGAAAAAAATGTTATTAGGAACCTAAATATCATTTTTGAAGACCTATCCATAGATACACGTATGGGTTTAATGAAAAAAAATTTTTTTTTTTTAGTTCTATGTATGGGGACCCCCTAAATTAATTGCTTTTTTTCTATTTTTGTAAGAAAATCTTAATGCGGTTCACAGAATACATCTACTTACCAAGTTTCAACAGTATAGGTATTATAGTTTCGGAATAAAGTGGCTGTGACATACGGACGGACGGACGGACGGACAGACAGACAGACAGACAGACAGACATGACGAATCTATAAGGGTTCCGTTTTTTGCCATTTGGCTACGGAACCCTAAAAAGTAGCTCGCTACAAATAAAAGTCCGGACGTGGGACCGTTTACGGGACACCGAAACTGTCTTTACGGGACACACTCGGAAAAATATTAAATCGCTAAACATTTTCATTGTAATACCCCATTGTTCGCAGTTTGAATAACGCCGTTTTCTAGTATTATTAAAATTTTATGTTTGTGCAAGTGGAGTTAGCGCTAGTTCGTGGAAAGGACCAGGTGTATTATTTTATTGTGCTTTCAATACTTACAATTTCTATGAAAATTTATACTATTAAGTTATGAACGGTCTGTTGCTTTTATTCTCCGAAACGCAACACATTTATTTATTTTATATTTATTGTCAGGTTATTAAAGCACGCTTTTTAAAACTTTGAAGCATTTTCATGTGAAAATGTAAGCTTTCAGATAATTTTTAGTTATTGAATCAATTAAGATAATAATATTGTTTTTCATCATCATATATCTTATTGATATAAAATACGTTCTCTTTTGCCCTAATAATAAAGCTTAGACATAAAAAAATAACTAAACATGTAGGTGTTTTGCATAAGTTACGAATTACGGTTATTATAAATAACAAAAATAAACTTCTGCCCTTAAGAATCACTTAAAGGAAGTCAGTCAAGCTAAATTAAATTGTTATATGTTATTTGTAACGTCAAAACAGGAAAATCGGCAATGTTATATAACAATGTCACCCTAATAAATACCTCTACATTACAATATTTTCTTCCTATTTTATTTATCTTACTAATATTATAAAGAGGAAAGATTTGTATTTGTGTGTGTGTGTGTGTACGTGTATGCGTGTAATGAATAAACTCAAAACACATGAATCGATTTCAAAAAGTCTTTCACCATTAGAAAGCTACCCTGAGTAACATAGGCTACCTTTTACCGCGGGAAAGTGCCTCATTCCTACGGAAAAACTGTTAACTCGGGCGGAAAGCTAGTCTTAATTAAAAAGGGATTGTTAAAACATGTTTACGATAAAATTAAGTTGCATTTTTATCGTCATCCGGAAATTGACCAAAACTCTAGTTTATTTAATAAAAAGCCTAATATAAATCTGCGACTTTAATTACAACTGCACTAAAATGCCGAACTATATTAATTTCAAACCTTCAAATTCCATATTTATACAGTTACGTTACTTTCACGAACACAGTAATTAGAATTTAACCTTTTTTAGTATAAAGCCAGTACTGGGAAATAATTAAATCACATGCTTTTCAAATGATTATTGTACGCACGAAACACAACGTAACTAAAATGAGCAATACATTAATAAATAGTATAAATGCATTTCAATATTTTGACAGATTATATCGTAAAATATATTATTATCGTAAAATACTACAAATTAATGGGTTAAGTTTCAGTGCGCAGCGCATGTAAAAGATATATACATGTAGGTACTCGTAAAACAAAGTAAAATAAATACATCAATCTTTGTGTTTCGTAGTGCATCTAATGTTTTAGTCAGGTTTTTCTGTGACTATATAAATATACTTAATTAAAGCAAAATTTTGAAATCTCGAACAGCGTCATAAAAGTTTTTATTTGTTTTTCCTCTTAAAATAGATCCGTCGATGTACTAAATTCTTCTACCAATAAATTCTTTATATTGATTTGTATTATTTTTTTAGTTTTATAACCCAAGTTTAAGTTTTCTTCTTTTTTTAAATATGTCGGAAAATAAAAGGACAGAAGAAAAGATGGTGGGCGGCAAAGGGGAATAAATAAAGGGAACCCGCGAAGGGGTAACACGCGGGAAATACGTAAAGCGTGGGCGTATGCTACAATAACTTTTAGAGAACCATCATACACTATCTTTGTCAGGACTACCCCAATTTGTCATCACTATTGAAACAGACTTTACCAACTATATCGAATGTCGTTACAATTGAAACAGACTATACCAACTATATCGAATTCCATCACAATTGGAACACACTATACCACCATAGACTCGATTGTTTGTTATCATGAGCGATCGGGACCTAATCAATCCCTAAAAGGGGTTTAGGTAGATCCGAGCACCATCAAAATGCCATAAGGGGAAACTGGCATGGAAAACACTGAACAATTACAAACTGGCCAACCAAGGGGCCTCCCCGCCCGGACCTTATGTAACTCGACCATATTACAGTTACTCTACCCGCGGTCATGATAACAATGCCATAGCTAACACCATACGAATACAGAACCTAGCCAACCTTGCTAGCGACACGATAATTAGATCACTTTACTCACGGTTTACAGACACCACTGGACTGTGGTACAAACAATATTCCAACAACCATTATTTCAACATACATCCAGATCACACATCGAATCACACATCACAAAACACACCGGACCAGTACGTCCACCAGAATCACACTCTCAGACACACAAAGTTATCAACGCGGCTGCAGATCTACCCAGAGGGCTCGCCCGCCCTGAGCAGCGCTATTTATGTGAGTGCACCACCCGGTCCCACTCCCGGTAGTAGGGCCTCCTGTCAAACGTCACCGCGCCTACTTCACTCCGGTCAACTATATCGATTCTACCCTCCGAAACTCGCGAACGTAAAATAAAAACTGTCATTCGATGTTTACAATCGATTTAAACGATCAATCTGGCTTCAATCGCCGACACGGCCATCCTGCGTTGACACACGTCCTCGTGTGTTCGATTCGAAACTAATCAAAAGCAACACTTAATACCGCTCGGCTATTCCTGACCAAAACAATACTAGATCGAAGAATGTTTAATTCCTGCCAGATAAATTCAGTTACAGTAAAAACGATCAAGTACCATTACGGTCACAGTCACCGTGACATCACTAGTCGTAAACAGTAAACACTTTTAAAGTCAAATATGAGGTATCTTATTCGCGGCCTACTGCTATCACATAGACTCGCAATGTCCATAAGTCAATTCCATGACTCCATGGTCTCTCCGAACCCTAATACTCGTACAACATAACCTTAGCCAGAGCAAGGTGCACGCCGCGCATGCACGGACTACTTAAAGTGAACTATTCCTGTTTCAATAGTGAGCGCGTCTCTTACTTTAAAAGAGAGCGTCCCTAAAAAACAACAATGTACCACTAAAAGCACGCACAGATCTATTTACACAAACACAAGGACTCACCATGTCATACATGTGAGCCGGTATACTCAGTACACATAATTGCAGAGGTCTCCCATGAGACTTAAATAAACACAAGGACTCACCATGTCACACATGTGAGCCGGTGTACTCAGTACACATAATTGCAGAGGTCTCCCATGAGACTTAAATAAACACAAGGACTCACCATGTCACACATGTGAGCCGGTGTACTCAGTACACATAATTGCACAGGTCTCCCATGAGACTTAAATAAAAACAGTCATTAGCTCCAGCCGCACATCGCGCCCTGAACGATTCAAATCGCAGTTACGACTACGATGGAGCATAATGAAGACACATAAATTTTAATAAGTAGCTCAATAATTGCAAAGAAATCTCCCATGAGATTCAAATAAAACAGTCATACCTCCAGCCGCGCATCGCGCCCTGAACGATTCAAATCGCAGTTACGACTACGACGACGGAGTGTACGAAAACACAAAACAATAAGTAGCTCAATGCTCATACCCCCAGTCGCGCATCGCGCCCTGAACGATTCCAATCGCAGTTACGACTACGACGGAGTGTATGAAGACACAGAAATAAGTAGCTCAATAATTGCAGACAAATCTTCCATGAGACTCAAATAAAAACAGTCATTCATAGCTCCACCTGCACATCGCGCCCTGAACGATCCAAATCGCAGTTACGACTACGATGGAGCGTATGAAGACACAGAAATTTTAATAAGTAGCTCAATATTTGCAGAGAAATCTTCCACGAGACTCAAATAAAAACCGTCATTCACAGCTCCCCCCGCACATCGCGCCCTGAACGATTGTAATCGCAGTTACGACTACGAAGGAGCGTATGAAGACAAATTTTAATGCGTAGCTCAATGTTCAATGTCATATTTCCAGTAACGCATCATTTTTACAAAAACTAAACAAACTAATTTTCACAATAAAATCGCACGAGTTGGGTACTTTACCCAGAATCACGTTTCCGAACCACGTAGCCAAACGAACAATAAATCACAAAAATTTAATTACGCGCGGTCTAATAGTTACACTGCTAAATATTTCAACCGAAAATTCAACCAAAATACAATCGAAAAGACCTATTGATGCAAAGGGATATTTTCCGCAAACGTCAAACTCGGCGCGCATTATTTGGCGTACAATATTCTAACTACGTTTACGACAGCAAATAGTACACAACAAAAGAATTTAACGAATTTAAACTTGACGCAGTCACATCCGATTAAAATGGAACAGAAATATTACAGTACCTGATAAACAATGCGTGTGCACAAAGAACACTGATTCTGATTCTAATTTTCACGCATAAAACATAAAGTACTTCAATGTTTGACACCCAAAAAATCTTGACTACATCGACAATTCGGACGCAACATAATGACATATTTTTTTTTTACCCACAATAAAAACGTTCTAAAGTTCGGATGAAAAATTAACAACTCAGAAATGAAATTTAAAATTCAAATTCAAAATAAAATCGCTTGAACGTTACTTTACTACGATTAAATTAAACTACAGGGCTCTTTATCGCACTTCTGATGTCGGAAAATAAAAGGACAGAAGGAAAGAGAGGATGGTAGGGCAAAGGCGAATAAATAAAGGGAACCCGCGAAGGGGTAACACGCGGGAAATACGTAAAGCGTGGGCGTATGCTACAATAACTTTTAGAGAACCATCATACACTATCTTTGTCAGGACTACCCCAATTTGTCATCACTATTGAAACAGACTTTACCAACTATATCGAATGTCGTTACAATTGAAACAGACTATACCAACTATATCGAATTCCATCACAATTGGAACACACTATACCACCATAGACTCGATTGTTTGTTATCATGAGCGATCGGGACCTAATCAATCCCTAAAAGGGGTTTAGGTAGATCCGAGCACCATCAAAATGCCATAAGGGGAAACTGGCATGGAAAACACTGAACAATTACAAACTGGCCAACCAAGGGGCCTCCCCGCCCGGACCTTATGTAACTCGACCATATTACAGTTACTCTACCCGCGGTCATGATAACAATGCCATAGCTAACACCATACGAATACAGAACCTAGCCAACCTTGCTAGCGACACGATAATTAGATCACTTTACTCACGGTTTACAGACACCACTGGACTGTGGTACAAACAATATTCCAACAACCATTATTTCAACATACATCCAGATCACACATCGAATCACACATCACAAAACACACCGGACCAGTACGTCCACCAGAATCACACTCTCAGACACACAAAGTTATCAACGCGGCTGCAGATCTACCCAGAGGGCTCGCCCGCCCTGAGCAGCGCTATTTATGTGAGTGCACCACCCGGTCCCACTCCCGGTAGTAGGGCCTCCTGTCAAACGTCACCGCGCCTACTTCACTCCGGTCAACTATATCGATTCTACCCTCCGAAACTCGCGAACGTAAAATAAAAACTGTCATTCGATGTTTACAATCGATTTAAACGATCAATCTGGCTTCAATCGCCGACAAATATAATCCAAAAAGGTGTTCAAATATTTTGATTCCTGTAACACCCGTCCGTGGACAGATTTTTGTTTTGAAACTAGTTGCAGTCTTTAGAGTTATTTTCGAGCCATGATAACAAAGTGGTTCACCTTATCAGCATTAGAAAGGCCTTGGACGGGACCGCTCCGCCTCCTAGTTTTATTAGCTGCCCACTGAAATCACAAAATCAGCCACAGTATACTGGCAACCAGCACCAACACTTTGTAACCAGGAACTGAAATATCAATAAAAATAGCGATGGCAGTAGAATTATCGCGAACTATGCGCACTGGATTTCGTCTGGTTTTTCAACAATAATTATATACTTCAATGTCTTCTCTGTTTAATTTATTTTAAAATGGTTGCAGCTCGTTGTTGTTGGTTAATAAATCGGGTTTGATTTCGATCTAATATCACTATTTTCGTATAAAATCATTGTATTATTATTTTCATCATACCCGTACATCTTTTTCTAAATTTAACTAACCACTTTCCCGTGCGGAGCCGGGGCGGGTCGCTAGTTTAATAATAAATATTTTCTTATTAAGAATTCTTTATTTCTCTTATAATATTGAAACTTTCTACTAATAAGCATGTAATATTGTGTAGTTTTAGTTTTATATATCCTGATAAGCACAATTTATAGTTGAATCTGACTTGCCATCGACACGAATAGAAGAATGTTTAACTTAAAACATTGATAGAAATTATATAGAGGTTGTCAAAAGTAAAATGTATTTTATAAAAGTAGCTTACTTTTTTACGTAAAAGTATGACGAAACGGGTTCACAAAATCAAATGACTGGTCAACCCGCGGGTTACCTGAACGAAGGTACGAGTACGTAGTGTGCGCTCAACCCTTTTTTTTATCTCGATTAATTTTCCAGCTCCGCATAAAGTTTTTCAAGTGGCCGGTTTTAGAATTACAACGAATTAGATTCTCTCATCACGAGACTCGGCTCCGCGCTAAAGAGATAGCGTCCAGACGGATGAGACGTTGGTACAAAAAGTCTCTAACTGCAAAAACCGCTTTTGCATGCATAATATTTTAACTTTTTACGTGCTTCTTTTTGCCCGACAGTTCGAAGAAAATGGGCTGCGCATTTCTGTGTTAAGTTATTTCTGTATCTACTCTCAAAAAAGTTTCCTTTTGTATGTATAATCGATAAAAATAAATACTTAAAAATAAAAACCACATTAACATTAACCATTCTTCCAAGTATATTCACAAATGTTTGTTTGTGGTGTCATAAATTATATACGTTAGTGCAATGCACATGCGAAATCTTCTTTGATATCAAATCTAATCTTAAACGCCTATCAAGATATCCAATAAATTCTACAAGAATTGATACATACAGCTCTTGAATATTTTTATCTTTTCTTCTTAGAACTCAATATTGGATTCGTTTTTTAAATTTTCTATTCTTTAAAAAGTTATACTGTAATAATAAAATGGTCTGTGGCTACAAGGACATAAATACTATAGGAGTAACTACACAAAACTGTCATGGTACGTTAGTGAGCAACTTTTCTCGCAGTAAATCTAAGTCCAACAGTGTTTGCATTCAGACATTAAGTACACGCGTTCTGTAATTTAGGGGGTGGTAAACTTTGTACATACGCAGTATTTCAGCCGCGTTTTAGGACGTGTTTAGAGGGGAAACTTGGAAATATGGATATCCATACGTAAGTACGTATATACGTACGTTCTGAGTTCCTTTGTGTAAAAGTGCAGAGATAATTAATTTAAATTTAGAATATGTTACGGAATATGATTTTATTTTCGATGAAAAATCAAAATATTAAAAAAAAAAACCGTGGAACAATAGTCAATTTAAAATATTATGTACCTCTTGCTTTTATTTTTAAACTAGCTTTCCGCCGCGGCTCCGCCCGCGTCAACAGTTTTACCGTGGGAATGAAACATTTTACCGCGGTAAAAGGTAGCCTATGTTACTCAGGGTGAATGTAGCTTTCTAATGGTGAAAGAATTTTTGAAATTGGTTCAGTAGTTTTTGACTTTATTCATTACAAACATACACACACACAAAAAATCTTTCCCCTTCATAATATTAGTATGATTATATAAATGTTCATTGTGATAGTAGTTGTAGTAATCTGGTCAAAATATTTTAAGTGAATACCTATTACAATTTTAAAGATGGATGGAAATGATTAGGCTGTCTATAAAATTATCAAGAATATTGTATAGTTTTAAATTTTTTACCCCTTCGAATTAAAAAAAAATAAGTTAATATAAAAATGCTTTCAGAAACCCAATCGCCGAAAATTCTTACAAATCGTAATAAACATTTTGAATCTTAATTTTATACTAAGAATAAGTGCCAATGAGTTCCAAAAACTTTTTAGCAGATAAGATCTGTCTGGCTTCTAAATTATTAGTGAAAAGAACTCAAAATATTTTTTAATTTATAAATTGAAATTATATCTATTCAGGTTTTAGAGAAAAGAAACGAATGATGAATCTACGATAAAGCTATTACTATTAAGCCGTCCTCCGTCCCACCTCTGGGCTTTTAAAATCTTAGGCCAGTCAGTAGTATGGTTTTAGCAATACGGCTCAATTTTTTTATTTCAATTTATATATATAAAGGCGAGAATAAAAAAAAATGCTTATCCTTTTTTTATTTAACCCAAATAGGTATGATATTGATATGATATATGTACAGGATTTCCTTTGTTAAATATACCATAAAAATGTAATAAGGACAAATAATAATGAAATGGATTTTTTATAAGCTAGTAAAACACAATTTAACGCCATTATCATAGTGACTCATGCGAGTAATTCAGGAATGGAGAGGTCTGCAGGCGAACTGCAGTTTACGAAATGCAATTTTGCATAAAATAAGAATAAAATAGAAGTAGTGGGTCACTTTCTTAGGTTTCTTAGAAATGACCAGTTACGGGTGTTGACCCAGCGTAGACAGGACGCCACAAGGTGCACCAAAGATATGGAGAAAGACATACGTCCTACGTTCCTATACAGGAAGTAGGTGGATAATAATCGTGATGTAGACCCAATCCGGTAGATGACGTCATTTGTCTGGGGTAAATAAATAGTAGAAACTATGATAGATGGAGCTGGTGACTCTAAACCACTTAGTCATTAGTTGAGAAGTTTTTTATTTTTTTAATTGACCTATGCTTTTGTCGAAAAGGTACGACCAATCAAGCTTCACCGGACCTGAGGGGGAACGGAAGACTCTACCCCAAAATAGTTGAGAAGCGTTAAATAATTTCGCTTGGTGGTACATTTGGTAGTGCTCCTGTATGGCCCGGATAGTCAAGGAGATGCGGGTTCAAGTCCCTGCCCAAACACAATTATTTTCATTTTTGGCTTCGATTTTATACATTTAAAAAACACGCAAACAGACGACAGCAGTTGATAAACTAAAAAACTTAATAAATAGTTTTCATATTATAATACGGCTGATAAAGGTACAAAATAAAGTTAGGAACAACACTTTATTTTAACAACGTGCAGAATATCGATATCAGTATGACAGAAATACCTTCGCCTGTACAAAACCCATATCAAAAACAAACCGAAAGTTTTATACAAATTTTCATAACAAAACGGAATAAATCACGCAACAAAAACAGAAGGAACCTTTTTGTTCGAGTTTATTAGACTTGGTTATGAGAAAGAAACTTTACGGTCGCCGCTGTGCTATTTGGATTGATTTTATTATTTTTCTAATATTATCTGTTTGTCGAATAATTTAGACCCAAATATGACATTGATATGATATTGTATAAAGTCCTTTTCAACAGCCTATACGTATATATCTCCCCACCGAGGCACTCGATCCTACCCAGAGTTAGGGTGAATAGGCATTTGTCGACCACGCTAACATGGTTGGAAGCGGGTTGGTCAGCTTCACACACAACCTATGAAATTCCTCGCATGTTGTGTCGTCGTCCCAAAAGGACACGTCATGTCAAAAATGTGCTCAATTGAGTTGCACAAAATCGGATATTAACTGCACAAATTTTTTTGCAATGCACACTAAATCAAGGACATATTTTCGTTGAGCTTAAGCAAAGTGGCCCTCCCACCAAATAACTCTTAGTGTTCAGTTCGTTCGTTCAAATGATAACAGGAACCCTTATTATAGGATCACTATTCGTCTCTCCGCCACAGCCGATTTACTTCGAGTCTACTGGACCGATTTAGTTGAGTGAAGTTCATGACAGGAAATTAAACTTACCTTTGCCCTAGACACTCATATGACAATTTTTTCTTAGGCCACGTGATCCGATCGGCTTATCCAATTGATCAGACGACGATATGGACGTCGAAGTTTTTTTAATTTACTGGTTCGATTGATCGGTAAACGAGAACTTTTTTCTTGTAGTCCTACTAAGTTAGGAAAGTTTAGTTTTGTCCGACCGATCGACACCTGACGCGTTTAAAAAGTTCTTCTCTTTATATTATTTTGTATTATGAACATTTTGAATTATCTGTCATAGAGTTTTAAATAAGTTGCTATGTTGATCAATCACCTATAGTACGGCTTGTTAACCTGAATTACGGTCCCATCTGGCAGAAAGCATGAAACTTAGCATACATGTAGCTTTTATATATGTGCTTCAATGTCGATATGGAAACACGCTGAGAAATGATTCCCCCCCCCCTTTTTCCCTCATTTTACCTCCCTCATTTTGTTTTTTTTTCATTTTCTACAAAAACGGTAGGACTGATGAGTTTACTTTTCAAGAACCAAATAGTTGTCGATAAATTACCTACAAAACGATACTACATTTTATAGTGCTAAGATTAATATATTTCTATATACAGCCATCAACGTTTTATGAAATTTTAAAAACAGGCACACTTTTTTCTTCCATAATTCATTTATAGGAAAACGACGAGAGTGGTGATAAAATGGACTAAAGAGGTCAACTACCTTATACATTAAGCTAAAAAATGACATTTATTTCATAGTCGTAAAGGCATTACTTCTAGAGTTACAGCTCACCGCGTCTGACTCAAGTACTGCTTTTTTTACCTTTTTAGAATACCATCTTTCTGTTAACTTTGTTTAGCGTAGATTAGATTCCGATTTTCCAATTAGAAATAAAACAGTCCATGTATTAATCCAGGCCACAGTCTATTTACATGTAAAACTAGCTGTCTGCCCGCGGCTATGCTTGCGTTGTGTTTCGACATTTCCGTAGTAATTTTTAACTATCCCACTTTTTTCCGTGATTTTAAAGTATCCAACATATTGACCGAGTATATAAGGTACCACCATGCAAAATTTCATTACAATCGGTCTAACAGTTTCGGAGATAAGCCCGTAGAATATACTGCGCCGTATGAGTTACTAAAGTTTTTTAACTATCCCACGGGAACATTTTAATTTTCTGGGATTAAGATGTTGACCGGGGATATAAGGTACCACTATACAAAATTTCATTCAAATCGGTCGAATAGTTTCGGAGATTAGCCCGTACAAAGAGAAACAAAAAAAAACTATAAAATCTGTACGTAGAAAAAAAAAGCTATAAACCTATTCAAGGGGATGTAAGAAGCGATAAAGTACTTACCCAGATTTTTTTAAAATATTTTTGTTTCTCTGTTTGTCTGTTTGTATGGGCTAATCTCCGAAACTATTCGACCGATTTGAATGAAATTTTGTATAGTGGTACCTTATATCCCCGGTCAACATCTTAGATACTTTTAATCCCAGAAAATTAAAAAGTTCCCGTGGGATAGTTAAAAAACTTTAGTAACTCATACGGCGCAGTACATTCTACGGGCTTATCTCCGAAACTGTTAGACCTATTGAAATGAAATTTTGCATGGTGGTACCTTATATACTCGGTCAACATGTTGGATACTTTAAAATCACGGAAAAAAGTGGGATAGTTAAAAATTACTACGGAAATGTCGAAACACAACGCAAGCGTAGCCGCGGGCAGACAGCTAGTTTTACATGTAAATAGACTGTGGCCTGTAATACATGGACTGTTTTATTTCTAATTGGAAAATCTGAATCTAATCTACGCGAAACAAAGTTAACAGAAAGATGGTATTCTAAAAAGGTAAAAAAAAGAGTACTTTAGTCAGACGCGGTGAGCTGTAACTCTAGAAGTAATGCCTTTACGACTATGAAATAAATGTCATTTTTTAGCTTAATGTATAAGGTAGTTGACTTTTTCAGTCCATTTTATCACCACTCTTGTCGTTTTCCTATAAATGAAGTAAGGAATAAAAAAGTGTGCCTGTTTTTAAAATTTCATAAAACGTTGATGGCTGTATATAGAAATATATTAATCTTAGCACTATAAAATGTAGTATCGTTTTGTAGGCAATTTATCGACGATGATTTGGTCTCTGAAAAGTAAACTCCTCAGACGTACCGTTTTAGTATAAAATTCAAGAAACCAGAATGAGGGAGATAAAAGGGGGGAAAGGGGGGGAAACAATAATTTATCGAAGTGTTTCCATATCGATATTGAAGCACATATATAACAGCTACATTCATGCCAAGTTTCGTACTTTCTGCCAGACGGGACCGATATCCTTATATTTTTTAGCTAGCAAGCCGTACTACTAATTAAAATTCAATTTTATATTTTTATCTTACATACTTAAAGATTAGTTACAGTTTTTAAAATATCCGGAATTATATAAAAGGTTTACCAAAGTAAACAACTTCCGAGCCGCCGTCAACAAAGGCTATTTTTGACACGCACAAGAATAGCTTGTCCTTTTTGTCCAAAGGTCGTAATTTAACAAGTAAATGTGGCGCTGGATCTCACTGGGCCCACAATGGACCCTTTTTGTAACCCGTAATAACCCGTTCATAGCTTCATAATGAACAATGTGTGCTAGAAATTTAAATTAGATTCAAAACAAATATACGGCCGGGCATAAATTGGGCCGAGAACAAAAGACAAGGGTCAACTATACGTATGGGATTGTTTGAGGAAAGTTTTTCAGGGTGCTGCGAGTGAAATCTAGGCCACAGCTCGACGAATCTGGATTTCATATTTCCCGCTTATTTTTCACTTGGTTATTTCCCGCCAGGTGGCTTTGCGATGTAGTTCACGACTAGTTTGCTGTGCTCCTGCGAAGTTGCGAGTACTTTGTATTTCAATGTCTAAGTTGGATGTTGTATGAATAGTTTAACTATTTCATACACTCACTTACGTTTTAATATGTGAAGTAGACCATTTAAAGAAAGCTTTTGTTGTCTGGTTATAAACGGCCACACAATGGTTTTAGCTACCTGAATAAGTTCAAGAATTGAATTGAATTGAAATTTCAATAGGACCTAGTCAATCATGTTGAAGATTCAGTGTTGGAAATTTTACATACCAGTTTGAAATTTCTTAGCATGCAGCCTGCATTCATGCTGATTTCCTTACCTTCATTTATCATGCCTTGTATAGTACTTTGCCTGGCGTGGTTTTTAAGTATTATATCTTCTTTGTGAGAAAACAAGGCCTCTGTCGATGGTATTAGAGGTAAGAGTGTGGCGTGGCGTGATGTATGTAAGGCAGTAAAAGCCATATCTAACGTACAAATCAACAAACACCAATGAAAGTCGCACGGCAACATCAATTGATCCTTGTCCAAATATTTGTTGCTACATTGTTTTGTTCGACGCTCGTTACCATGCATTCAGCTGGGCAAATACACTCGTTACACATAACAAACATGGTTATCCTTCGGCACCGGGAGCAACAAAAAATTGTTGGAGAAAAACCAAAGCGAATGAGGTTTAATAAAACCCCTTTTGTGCTTATACGGGATCGTAATAGGGTCCTAAACTAATAAAAGTCGGTGTGTGTAAGCCGCAACTCTATCAGGCGCGGTTTAAACAGATTTTCGCAAAAAATCGCAGCTTTTCTGGTCGAAGCCTAACTGGATTTCGCAAATTGGGTAGCGCCGTCATTGGTTTACTTATCGATTTTAGTTGTGAACCCCGAAGTTTAGGTATTCGACGTGATTTATCTGTGTTTAAACGTACCGTAAGTAAGTAAAAAAAATATTGCATTACGCAAAACACACATAGACATGTCACAAAATTAACATTAAAAACAAACAAAGAAATAACACATACCAAACATATAGACAGACATGCACATGTGTGCGCTGCAATGCAGAAGGGTCAAGGGTCAGCAATATACTAGCCCAGGAGGCAACACTGATTCTTGTGTTGATCAGGGCGACTACTTCGACTATTAATAAGTGGGTCACTGCTAGTGCAGGACTTCCCATTGATTTATTCCAGAAATCCCTATTAGTTTATACATAAATCCCCACTGATATAAATCCAGGTCATCGATCAAACGACAGTCGATATATTGCTATTCGATCTTGGGTATGAACGGAATTGGGTAACTTTTTCTCATAAATGCCCGCTGTTTTATATAAACGTGTAGGGTATTCTGGAAAAAAAGTGTATATGAACTGATTAATCAGTGGCAATAGGTATTTGGAATAAATGATGCATCCGAAGAAGTCAATCTTTGCAGCAAACTCTCGCGCACATTGAGTAAACCTGAGCACGCCGTTGACATACTCGTAATTATAAGGAGACCGAAGATAACAGAAAATTGTCAAGTTGCGCCCCTTTTGGCCAATATTATTAAAACATATTAAAGCAGATTTTTCTCGACGTATGACATAAAGTTTCAGTAAATTTGAATTTTATGGTTTTATCTTTCAGGGTAGGCTCGAGCCCCTCGGTGGGGACATGTATGAGCTGTTAATGATGATGATCTTTCAATAAAAGAAATTATTTTATTTCTGACCACGCCACACTACTTAAACCGTTTTATTTTTATTTTTATGTTGTCAAAAGCTTTCCAAGCTCGGTTTTTGTTGTAAGTTAGCTTAACTCTTGAATTGTTTATTTCGGCTACTACCGAAATAATCTACATAATTTATTTAAACCGGATAGCTCCGTCGAAAATTGATTCGATAAATACACAACTCGATTTCCGGTGATAAAAATACAGTTATAAATATCTCGCAACGGCTGAATAATCTGTAATCCGAGTAGAGCAAAAAAATATGTTTGTAAATTGAAAGCTGCTGATGACATTAATTTGTTGACGTGGGTTCTAACTGCATCCACCTATTTACTATTGTAATCATGTTCTATTTTAAGCTGTTTGTTTTCCTTAATAAATAAAATAAATAAATAAAATAAAATTATTGAGTTTTTTATCATACTAATTATAAAGAAGAAAGATTTGTATTTTTGTATGTATGTGTGTGTGTGAGTGTGTGTGTGTGTGTGTGTGTGTGTGTGGGTGTGTATGTTTGTAATGAATGAAAGCCACATTCACCTTGAGTAACATAGGCTACCTTTTACCGCGGGAAAATGCCTCATTCCCACGGGAAATACTATTGACGCGGGCGGAGCCGCGGCGAAAAACTAGTTTTATATATTCTAACTTCGTTTTTGCATTGAGTAAAAAATCTCAATGCAAACATGAGATCAAATGGCACGATTAATCTCAAATACAATAAAACAGTACTTTAGCTAAAATAAAACTTAAGTTTTTACGTCTCCATGTAACAAATTAAACAATTGCAACCGTCGTCCGTCCCCGCAAAGAATTAGGGCGGTCTCCAGCTGTATAGGAGACCGCTGGATTTTTTTTATTAAATTACTCGGGGACGGAGACAAACAGTGGGCGGTTGCCCCCGGCGTTCATATGCTGCCGGCGGCCGACAATAAAACATGTGTGACGTCACGGGACGGGGTGGCAGCGGCTACATTTTTACTTGCCACTGCTAATGAAATTAGAGCTGCCTGTACCAGCTAACTGTGTGCAATCAGAGTCTACGGCCTAAATATTGTAGTCAAAGTAAAAAAAAAAAGTTTTTATTCAAAGTAAGATTTTACAAATCACTTTTCGACGTCAAATTCTAATGAAGTTATTAAGCTTTGCTCAAACCAAGGTTGGCTCTGGTCTCCCACTAATTTATTTGTTTATAGATTTAATGAAAAAAGGAAAATTTAAATAGGCGATGCGATATTAGTTTGAACAGAACTGGCAGGTTTACGCAATGTGCACACGTGCACTGCTGTGGAGAAGAACCCACCGAAGAAACTCCACAGGATCGCATCTTTTGTTCTTTCCTAGGTAGGTAGTATGTACAGAAGCCAGCAGCACATGCGGTTGGACATTCGCACTACGAAATTCACCTCTACCGCTACGGAATAAGGGCGTTCTAAAGGTCAACATGTTTAGCTGCATGTTTTGGCTACTGTACCATGCAACATTGTTGGGCTTGAGCCTACTCTAAATTAAAGTAAAGTGACTTTATCGATCATTATTAGCCCAGCCTAGTGTAGATAGGTCGACTTTATAATGTAACAATCTTAAAACTTCTTTGTGGTTCTCTTTAA
The DNA here is from genome assembly GCA_948473455.1 of Teleiodes luculella. Classification (NCBI taxonomy): domain Eukaryota; kingdom Metazoa; phylum Arthropoda; class Insecta; order Lepidoptera; family Gelechiidae; genus Teleiodes; species Teleiodes luculella. Next base: position 4,223,488 of record OX419598.1, on the reverse strand, counting down.
ATTTATTGGTCCGCGGTGGAGTCAAACCGATTACTCATAAAAGACAGTCAATTTCTATTGTAAGTTTAAGCTCATTAATTGCTTTTACAAATATATTTTAATTGCTGAAACTTCGGTGCATGGTTAATAAGTAACTTCTTTATTTGGAAATGTTTACAGATGACAAATGCTCGCTAGCATGTTATGAAAATCTAGCCATTTAACTTCAAGAATTCGGCAAAACCTGTTTGACTTCCTTTTAATGCGTTTTCAAATTAGCTGTTTTTGTAGCCGCAATCAGTTTTATAATGCTGCTTTAAAAACGTCTATAACACATTTTTTTTATGTTTATGGCGCAATAATTTCTGTGAACTCCATAAAACCATGGAGTTTGGAAATTAATTCCGGTAACTTTTTATAGGGTTGAATTTTTTCGCGGAAATAATTGGAAAAGTTAAAAATTACGAGCATTCCATTTTTCCTGCACTGTACGGGCATTATTTCATTTTGATTTCTTTTTAATACGCCATTTTGTGATTTTTCATACAGTTGTTAAATTTGGCTCAAGATTTTATTGCTGAATTACTTTACTTCATTTAAATGTTCATAATAATGCTATTAAGGCGGCACCTCGAAAAACTTAAAATCGCAGTAGAGGCGTGGTTTATCTGCGCGGCAAAGTAAACGGACCACTGATGGCAATGCAGGGAAGTAATAGCGCTAAGCGGTGCCGTACATGTGAGACAGAGAAAGGTATGCTATGTGCGCGCTAGAACTAAACAGCGTAAGCGCCAAGCTCATGTTTGGCAATTTATACAAAAAGTACTACATATAATAAAAATGTTTCTTTATTAGATTTTAGTAAGATTGAATACCAGACTTGTGACCAAGTTTCAACATCTAATACGTGGCTGTTTACCTATATGAAGTAAAAAAGTATTTCTATCGATAAAATTTTCAGAAAACGTGATTCCAATCATATGAGTATTTAGGCAATATGATCAAGTTATTTTTATCTGAAAATCATAATATTTGTACAAATTACGAGGATCATCGTATCAAATCAAACAACACTTAACATTTTCAAGGTGCCGTCTTAACAGATATACGGTTATACGGGTAAAAAAAAGTCTGTTAGTGTGGTTAACTACCGCAAAATCTCAAAATGTTAATAGTGGTAGGTATTGTCTTAAAGTTTGAAGTGTCATAAAATCTAGTGTCCCTTTTAATGTTAGTCAAAAATTCAGAATAATAATTATTATTACCCAACAAAATTTTAAGTCAAAACATGTTAAGTAATTTTTTCATTGAATATTATTCTAAGGACAAAATTACGATGCTTGCTTATTCGACTTAAAATATACTAGTAACTGAAAGGAAGGGTCACTTGACTGGGATAATAGCTCTAAACGACACCATAACTCGGCTTATATCACATAGATGACCTTTGTCCGGTCTATCTTAAGGGGAACATCATCAGTATCATAAATATGGCCGTGGCCGGATATGCAGTGGTTGGTTAAAAAAACAATAAAAAAGAGCGCGGGAAACGAAAATTTGAAGCACATATTTACCTTCACCATGGGGTGAGCGTAATTTATTTCAAATTACTTTGAAGGGATATTTTTTGAATATTATGCATTGTAATTTTAATGTAAGGAAAAAAAAAATTCTGATATGATTGATTCGTTTATCAATCCTTATAGTAAGGTAAGAAAAAAGAATAAATTTAGTGCATTTATAAGACGTGCTGCTTGACATAGCTAATTACGATTTGAATTTGCAGTTCTGACTTGACATGAAAAATGTATAGCGAAGCACAAATAATAAAACTCCATAAGAATGTAGAGCGTGGTACAGCACAGTATTCTCTCGAGTGGCGTCCCAGAATTAAAACCAGTAAGCGAGTACAAGCAACCTCACGATAATGGTGACAAAAGAGACAACGCCTGCGAGAAAGTAAATAGCACTGACACATATTAGCATGACAAAAGCCCGCGGTGCTGCGGCGAGTCCCACTCCCGCGCTTTTTCACACGACGACCTCGGAGGCGTTTTGTCGGTGAAATGACGTCATTTCCTCCTTGTAAAAACGTGAAAATAAAGTAAGGTTGTAAACGAGGAACTCTTTCGCTTTATCTCGATTGGATTTTGTATACTTTCATCATTCAAGTGGAAAACAAAAACAAAACTGCTTTCTCATTTTCCGCCGGGCGAATTCTGAATAGACATTTAACTAGATCGGTATCCATGTTGTAAAATTGTTTTTGTACGCATTCATTTAACCGAAATGTTTCTGTTTATTCAGACTTACGACCTTTACTTTAGCAAAAAAGGGACAGAAGACAAACGCGTTTGGAAGACCGTAAAAAATACATGACAATATTCGGGAAGACGTCCAAATAAATTTTATCGCCTGTGCTTTGGACCTAATGCTTTTTATTTTGGTTGAGATTTTTTATCTAATCCCACTTCGAGTTGAGACAGAACGCCCGTCAAATGGCCCGTATTAGGTAGATTTTTTTCACTAGCAGACCACATTTTTGAATCTGTGTTACTCGTATTTATTTTTGGTCTGTCCCCCTAAACGATCGGATTTAATAAATGCTTGGCTGGAGGGTTGTAAATCAAAATAAGCGTGGGAAAAATTACAGCTGTCTTAAACGATTTACACGTTAATGCCTCTGAAAAATAAAATTCTTGTTATTTTATACTAGAAAACCACTTAATAGGTATAGAACAAAATAGAGCCGTGTTCAAAGTTGGTTATTACGTATCTCTTTGGTTTACGCCCTATTTCCCACGCAATTGTATTTATTTACTGGACATAAAGAGGCTATCTAAAATCCAGGAGTAACATGAAAATGTAGAAGACTTGTTTGTTTTTAAGAGTGTACAGACAATGCTTGGTAAGGGTATCAAATAATGTAATATTATGTAGTATCGAATTATCCGGTCCAATTACTTGGTAGAAAATAATTAGAACGTAATAACTTATGGAAATAGTCGGTTGGGTAGTAATATAAACGCTTAATAATAAACCAAGCCTAATATATTGTTTTTGTAATCTTAAAAAAAGAAAAGTTGAAACAGTTATAGCTGACAGTCTAAGAAGATATCAGTCTTCCGTATTATACTATACCTACTGTATAAAAGTAGTTTACCTCAATAATCGTTGTTCGGCGTTATGATAATTATTTTGGTAATTAAATATATTCCGTAGCTTACAAGTGAAATATTGACTTCAATATCGATTGCTGTAAGCAGAGTGGTCATGATTTCAGGTGTACTAATCCCATTTCTTAGTAATTCCGCTCTAAATCCTGTGAAGTCTGTACGGACCCGAAACAAGGCAGCTCAGGCAAGAAGAGGTGCAATTTCACAGTTGTTGGGAACGCAACAGACAGCACTGCGAGCGGGAAATAGCGGCCACGTATTACCATGAGAAAGCCCTGCGGTAACGCGACTCTTTTGAAAAATACCCAGATACGACTGTTTGTTCTGCGCTGGTAAAGCTCCCGAAATTGACTCTTGTTTGATGTGCAACAGATCTTAAATTGCGTTGAAAGTGGTTAGTTATTGTTAGATTTAAATCTAGGTTCAATTTATCTTTGGTCGGTACTCAAGAACATAAGTATTTATTTTTTTGTTTTAGTTTCATTAATTTTTTAGACTTATGTGCTTTAGTCTGCCGACGATAGGTTTGTGTTATTGCTGAAAATAGTACGCTTGCGTTCATTGTAGGTTTCTATGTATAAAGGAATACATCTTAAATCTTTATTGTAGGCACTATTGCTTGACTTGGCTTTCTGAAATAAAAAAAAATTAAAGCTTTCGTTGTGACCATAAAAATAGAAACGTCCATAATGTTCGGTTCATTCATAAAACCAGCAGACCGAAACAATATTGATAAGAAAAAAACTTTTCGGGTTCAATATCCAGAATAACAACATTATTTTTTTATTGAACGCCTCATCTGAAACTCGATCTTTTATACAGCCTTCAGACGAAACTGAATTTCCATAATTTACCTCACTTTGTTGTAGATATTCTTCTTTTTGTTCGGCTGTTACCATAACCAACACAAGTTCTTCTGAAACAAATTCGTTAGCTTTTAGCGTTGAGCAAACTTCGTTGGTAAGGAGTAATTTAGTGAAACCAACAGCTTTCCTTCCTACTTAACCCGAGAGTAATTTGGTGGCGATTTGTGCTAGTTCCTAAAGCCTGTTAAGACGTTTACGCTCTAGTTAAGATGTTAAAGTCGAACTTTTTTTAGGTTCTATTTTGAAGACATGACATAAATCAAGTCCGGTGAAGCTTGATTGGTCGTATCTATTCGACACAAGCATAGGTTATTAAAAAAAAACTCATAAATTTAAAGTGCACAGATGTGAATTTATTTGTATTGCGATTTTTTTATCAAGTAATTAATTAATTCATAGATAATGAAACCAGTACACTATGGTAGAACGGATTTTCATGTTCGCTACAGGAAAATGTATTTGTACTACCTAAAATATTTTCTCTTTTGAAAAGATGTTTCTGTTGTTGAAAAGATGTTTTGTATTGCACAAAGATAATAAATAATGTACTACAATAGGCATATGCTATATATATATATATAGGCATTTGAAAACGTTCGAAAATAGAAATGTTAAATAGTTAACCGATTAGTAGTATAGCTAGGGACTACTATTTGGTATTCTGTGGTATAGCTGGCAGTCAATAAACTTATTGGTAATTTTTATTCAACAATGCGTTTACTTTCTCAAATAATGAAGACATTGTAATAAATAAAACACTATTATAGTATTACCATAACGTAAAACACCCGTTAAACTCGTGTCTAAAAAATCTTTTATGAGTTTTTTCTTACAACACTTTTTAGAAAAGTATTTAAACGTGTAATATTATAATTTAACTTTTTGGTGGTAAGACCCTATATGTAGAATAGAAAACCTCTTAAATGACTAAAGCTAAGGAGCAACAGCTTCTAATTGTCATGATTAACTGCAAATCCTTTTAAGCTATCGATTAGATTGAACCGGGAGTGTTTACTTTAGTTCTCCACATGAGAAGATTCCTCTAAGCCTCGGGGGAAATCTGTATTTATTCGCTACATTAAAGACTTGTTTATTTATGACGCATTTTACGTTAATTTGATTTGAGGAAAATTCAATTAAAAGTAACATTGCTAGTAAAAGTGGTTCATGTCGCATACGATCACGGCTATCCTTTAAACATATCTTTATCAGTATGACATACCTATAAAAATACGTTACTCGTACGTGTAAGTAAGTCGGTAAATCTTTAATAGTTTGTACATAATAATTTCAGCGGTGACTATTTTCTTGTTTCGTACTTTTTAGAGCGTCGGGTTTTAGTATTTAAACTTTCTTTTTATTACAATAGGTCCTAGACATTTAATCCAGAACAGCAATACCCCGGTAGGGCACTCATTTCAGCCAGTAGACGTCCACTGCTGGACAAAGGCCTCCCCCAAAGATCTCCACAACGATCGGTCCCGCGCTGCCCGCATCCAGCGGCTTCCTGCGACCCTCACCAGATCGTCAGTCCACCTTGTAGGGGGGGGGCCTGCCCACGCTACGTCTTCCGGCGCGTGGCCGCCATTGAAGAACCTTTTTTCCCCGACGGCCATCGGTTCTACCCTGCCCACTGCCACTTACGTTTCGCAATATGTCGGTGACTCTGGTTCGCCTCATAATTCCTGATTCGATCACTGCAATTAACAATTTAGATTGATTACAATAATATAATTAAAAAACAATAAGATTGTCAATGTATCATTTTGTCATCAGGTCCGATGGGTGCAACAGCAACGCGAACGGCGGAGAGTTAAGCGGGATTATAGCCCTTACGACGCAGGACTTTGGGGTCAAATCAACCGAAGACTGCCACCGCACCGCACGCACCACCGCGCGTTGTCTTCATCTTCTTCACCGTTCTTTCCTGATCCTCTGTTTAAGGAACAGTGGTACTTGGTAAGTAAAGTGAGTTACACAGTCACGTGGAAATCACATTTTTGTTTATTCACAATTCTCCGTCAGTCATCATTAACTGCTCATATGTGTCCCCACCGAAGGGCTCGAGCCTACCCTGAAATCAGGGTGAATAGGCCTTAGTCGACCGCGATGGCCCAGTGCGGGTTGGTCAACTTCACACATAACCATTGAATTACTTCGCAAGTGTGTTTTCCTCACGATGTTTTCCTTCACCGTAAGAGCATCGAATAAAGGTACATGTGAATTCGAAAATCGAAAACACTTTGGTACGTGCCGAGATTCGAACCCGCGAACTTCTGAATGGAAGTCAACGGCCCTAGCCACTTGGCCACCGACGCTCCATCAGTCATTGTTACCTTTTACCTCGTAGCTTACAAAATACAGTTTCCGTGCATTTTGACAACCAGATAGTTCTCAATGAAAGCTTTTATTCCAGAACGGCGGTGCTAAAGATGGCCTTGACATGAATGTGTCCCCAGCATGGCAGAAAGGCTATACCGGAAAGGGTGTTGTCGTGTCCATTCTTGACGACGGAATACAAACGAACCACCCAGACCTCGCGCAAAATTACGTAAGTCCTATTTAAATATGCATAGCTGAGATAAGCGCCGTGATAATCTGCTGACGGCTCGTGAAACTCGAAAGTAAATTTAGGAAACTGAGATAAGCCAAACGTATGCGGGCACACAACTATTAGCGTACGTGGCTCAAAATTAACTTCATATTAAACTTTCTCAACATATTAGCTCATGTAGTTGAGCACCGATTTGCACTAACTTTTCGTGGTTAGTACTGATAAGTTTTGTTCAAACATTCAAACTTTTTGACAGGATCCTAACGCTTCTACCGATATCAACGGAAATGACGACGACCCCATGCCACAAGATAATGGAGATAATAAACACGGGACGAGATGTGCCGGCGAGGTCGCCGCAGTTGCTTACAACCAATATTGTGGAGTCGGCATAGCGTACAATGCCAGCGTGGGTGGTGTGAGAATGTTAGACGGCGTCGTTAACGATGCCGTCGAAGCAAGAGCTTTGGGTCTCAATCCTGATCACATTGACATCTACAGCGCTTCATGGGGTCCAGAGGATGATGGAAAAACTGTCGATGGGCCCGGGCCTCTAGCTAGAAGGTAAGTATTAATCATGAGTTAGTGTTTTACATCTCCTGCAAGATATGAATAATAATAAATCCCTTTTTGTTTTTAGAGCATTCATCTACGGAGTCACTAGTGGTCGTCGAGGCAAAGGTTCAATATTTGTCTGGGCTTCAGGAAACGGTGGCAGGCATACGGACTCGTGCAACTGTGATGGTTATACAAATAGTATATTTACACTGTCAATATCAAGTGCTACACAAGGAGGCTACAAACCTTGGTATTTAGAAGAATGCTCATCAACGTTAGCAACTACATACAGTTCAGGCACACCTGGACATGATAAGAGTGTAGCGACAGTAGACATGGATGGAAGATTAAGACCTGACCATATTTGCACTGTAGAACACACCGGAACATCTGCATCTGCCCCTCTGGCTGCAGGAATCTGTGCCTTAGCCTTAGAAGCTAATCCTGAATTAACATGGAGAGACATGCAATATTTAGTAGTATTAACTTCACGACCAGAACCATTAGAAAAAGAATCTGGTTGGGTCGTAAATGGAGTTAAGAGAAAAGTAAGTCATAAATTCGGATATGGCTTGATGGATGCTTCGGAAATGGTGAGTTTGGCTGAACAATGGATTTCAGTACCACCTCAGCATATTTGCAAGTCACAAGAGATTAACGAAGACAAACCCATCGATTCATCATTTGGTTATAGTTTATCTGTTCACATGGATGTGAAGGGATGTAGTGGTACTGTAAATGAAGTACGTTACCTTGAACATGTTCAATGTAAAATTTCGCTAAGATTTTTCCCTCGTGGAAACTTAAGGATACTTTTAACATCTCCAATGGGTACGGTATCTACCCTACTCTTCGAAAGACCTCGAGACGTAGTGAGCTCAAACTTTGATGATTGGCCATTCCTGAGTGTTCACTTCTGGGGTGAACACGCTGAAGGCAGATGGAAACTGCAAATTGTTAATGGTGGAAACAGACACGTTAACCAAGCTGGAATACTAAAGAAATGGCAATTAATATTTTATGGTACATCTGTCGATCCTATAAGATACCGATCGAAAAGGCCCGTTGCTCCTGCGTTTTCTTTCCCAACCGCTGCAGACGGTTACGAAACTATCGGGGATTCTTTTTACAACACTGACGCGTTTGCCAACTATCAAAATTACCCAACTTTATTCGCCGCTGGGTCTGATCCAGAAAAGGCAGTAGCTCGTCTCGATGGACATAACGTTCCCTCACCGCATGGGGAAAATGTCTTCGCGGATAGTAATGACAAGCGCGTCATGCATGAATGTGACCCTGAATGCGATTCCCAAGGCTGCTATGGAAAAGGACCAACACAATGTATTTCTTGCAAACACTATCGCTTAGATGATGCTTGCGTATCTCGCTGTCCACCACGAAGCTATGCTAACCAAGCCGCGGTATGTTGGCCGTGTCACGAGTCGTGTGAAACTTGTGTAGGACCAGGACAGGATTCTTGTTTGACGTGTGCTCCAGCTCATCTCCTAGTCACAGATTTAGCAGTCTGCTTGCAACAATGTCCAGACGGATACTGGGAAGATAGTGAAGCGTCTGTTTGCCGACCCTGCGCTGCTCACTGCTCTACTTGCTCCGAAAGATCTGACCAGTGTACTTCTTGCGACCATCATTTGTTGCTGTTTGAAGGTCATTGTATCGCGTCTTGTCCGCCAGGATATTATGAGACTGAAGACTATTTATGTGCGAAGTGCCATACTTCATGTGATACTTGCTCAGGGCAAAGTGAAGCGCAGTGCGTGACCTGTCATCCTACTACCTACATACTGGATGGACGATGTGTGTCTTCCTGTCCCGCTGGATATTATGCTGATAAGAAAAGGAAAGAATGCATGAAGTAAGTTGTTAAATCTTTCAATTCATAATAGTATCTATCAACCGAATCCTTTGTCTAACTATATTGTTTTCTTTGTTCTTAGATGCCCAATCGGTTGCGAGACTTGCACAAGCGCTTTCTGTCTTTCCTGTATCAGCAATTGGGAGCTTAATAAGAAGGGGAAATGTCACCTTGTTGGTTCAGAGAAATGTGTGTCAGGGGAGTTCGTTGACACCCAACAACAATGCAGAAGGTGTCATGGGGGTTGCGACTCTTGCTTCGGGGAAGACGATAAACAGTGTCTAACTTGTCCATCGCCTAATTTACTTCAGGATCACCAGTAAGTTAAAAAATATGCACGATATTTTGTATGTTTAAAGCAATAGTTCTAATATAATCTATGAAACTGAATATTGCGTCTACACAAAGTCTCTGCTCGTTCCAAGAATCTAGATCATAGGCACACGTCTCTGGTATTTAAACGGAGCGCGTTCATAATCTAAATTGGATCGTAGCAGCTTCTAGGTATAGGCACAGAATAAATATTAAAATATTTTTTATTATTACATATTAGTTTGAAATATTTGTGCCAACTCTTGAAATCGCAATATTGTTCCATTACGAGAAATTACTCAATAATAAATATTACGAGGATGTGAAATTTATTTCATAACATAAGTTAATTAGTGACTCTTACCAACAAACAAACAAAAATAAAAACACCAAGAAAACCAAAATTTTAAAATTATGTAATGAAATTCTTCAGAATTCATCCTAAAAAAAGTTCATCTTATTTCGTTCATGTTTTTGTAAAGGCCAGTAGGTTTACTATGTAAGAAGCGACAAGCTCGAGAAGCTGTAAAACGCGACATTAGAGCCATTAGAGCCATAGCAGTTCTGTCAATATGTCGCTTTTGACAGCTTCTCGGGTCTGTCGCTTCTTACGTAGTAAGCCTACTGGGCAACTTTGCATAGATTTGTACTTAGTCACTGGTCGGTCACTCCATACAGAAAACGCGTTTTGACAAGCTACTTCGTTTTGAATAATAACTGAATATCAACTACAAGTCAATGGCGCTAGGCGCTATGTAAACCCCCGAACACCCCTGGCAGAGTCCCGCTGCGCCTGCGGGGTGCGGGGCGTGGGGAGCTATATCGGGCGGGGAACTCATTTTAGCGCGGGGGGTGTGTTTCCTTTCTGTACTGGTTAGTACTGTTACGCCCGCGGCGCGCCCAGGACTAACTGCTTATTATTAACAAGGTTTTATAAAATAATGATAAAGTTACATTTTGTAGAGAAACGCCGAGTAGCATGAGGCCTGGAGATGAAGTGAAAATGAACATGGATGATTTGACGGATGATTTGCGAATGAATTCCAAAATTAAATATTCAAATTTAGAGAAAGAAATGGTAAATGAGATGAGAAATGAGGTAGGGACGAAGCAACGAGGTAGCATGCAATGCACCTCGTTACAGTAATTCTGTCAATATGTCGCGTTTGACAGCTTCTCGAGCCTGTCGCTTCTTACGTAGTAAGCCTACTGGGCATGGTCTAAGAAAACAAGGTCTACCCATTAGACCACCTGACTGACACAAACCTACGTCATCTTGCGCTGTTCATCCTTGTCGAATGCGTGTTAATAGACAAGGATGAACAGCGCAAAATAACGTAGGCTTGTGTCAGTCACGTGGTCTAACGGTTAGACCTTGTTTTCTTAGACCATGCTACTGGGCAACTTTACATAGATTTGTACTCAGTGTAACCTCGTTACAACAGATGCGTATCAGAATGCAGCAAGGGCTTCTACACGGAGGCCGGGCGATGCGCTCGGTGCATCCACGGCTGCGCTGACTGCGTCTCCAGACTCAACTGCACTTCTTGCGCCGGCGCGCTGCGACTGCAGTCTGGATCCTGCAGGGCCTCTTGTGCTGATGGGTAAGCATTGCAAGTTACAATTACCGACAAACAATAAAATATTATATCATATCATACTAATATTATACCTAAAGAGGAGATATTTGTATTTGTGTGTGTGTATGTGTGTGTGTGTGTGTGTGTATACTGAATGAATTAATGAATGAAATATGTTTTATTCGAAGTAAGATTTTACAAATCACTTTTCGACGTCGAGGCTACTACTACTGTATGTTTGTAATGAATAAACTCAAAAACTACTGAACCGATTTCAAAAATTCTTTCACCATTAGTAAGCTACATTCACCCTGATTAACATATGCTACTTTTACCGCGGGAAAATGCCTCATTCCTACGGGAAAAACTGCTAACGCGGCCGGAGCCGCGGCGGAAAGTAATGTGTTCATAAAAACGTAGCTAATAAAGCGGCAAATAACTTGAACAAGTTGTCACGTGGTACAATTGCGCGCGCACGAATAGTTTATAGTAGGTAAATGAGTTAATTGCAATTTTTATAAAAAGCCATATTATTTTAATACTAGCTTTCCGTCCCGCGGCTCCACCCGCGCTAACAATTTTTCTCGTGGGAATAAAATATTTTCCTGCGGTAAAAGGTAGCCTATGTGTTATTCTGATGTATAAGCTATATTATTGTAAAGTTTCATTAAAATTAATTGAGTAGTTTTTGCGTGAAAGAGTAACAAACATCTATCCATCCATACATCCATTCTCAGACTTTCGCGTTTATAATATTAAAAGTAGGATTTGCATAATATAACTCTTTTTCATCATCATCGTCATTGTATCTGTTGTCCTCGTAGCCTAGTTGGTAGTACGTCTGCCTACGAAGAACAAGGCCGCGGGTTCGAATCCCGCCCAGGGCAAACATTCGTGTGATGAGCACTTGTTTGCCTTGTATCTGGATGTTGTATATTTATATATGTATATCAGGTGTCGACACCCATAGTACAGGCCCTGCCTAGTTTGGGGTCAGATGGCCATGTGTGAGATGTCTTTACACATATTTATTATATTTATTTATTATTTATTATTATTTATTATTATTATCTTGTGCCTGTGGAGTTTCTTCCGGCGAGTTCTTCTCCACCGAAAACAGCCAAATTGTGACCTCGCCTCAACATCGAAAAGTGATTTGTTAAATCTTACTTCGAGTAAAAACTTTTTGAATTTTGAATTTGGAATTCTGAATTTGATTTTTGTGCAGGTACTACGCGGACCGCGGCACATGTTCTAAATGCTACCTGTCCTGCCGAACATGCATCGGGCCGCGGCGGGACCAATGCGCATCTTGCCCTCCTAACTGGAGGCTGGCTGCCGGGGAGTGCCATCCTGAATGCCCGCAAGGTAAATAAAAAAGATTTTAAGAAGGTACGTAATGTTTTTAAGGGGAAGACCAAGACTATCGTTCCAAAATCAAATCAGGGACGTACTGACAAAAGGTCGGGTCAGCAAAACCAAACTGCTGATTTTCAGACACTGCCTACAAGGTTTTATTTTTCTTCACCCGAACTAAATTAACACCATATAGCTAAATATTTTGTAACAAGTTTTTTCTGCCAAAAGTGGCCTGTATGGGAACTGTTGGATACAGTACAGAAGTTATAAAATAAAAAATACTGGTTACTTACGTGCCGCACGATTTGTTCGTTTAGGTGCAAATACAATACAATACAAATATGCTTTATTGACACCCAAGGAAAAACACAAAAGAAATAAATACATTAAATTCAAGATACAGAAGTCAACAGGCGACCTTATTGCTAAGGTAGCAATCTCTTACAGGCAACATTAGGGTAAGGAGAGTTAAAAAGAAAAAAACAAAGCAAATACCTACAGATGTATCACATAAAAAAAATATTGTCCAGGTTTCTACTCAAGTCCAGGCGGCTGCCGCCATTGCCACCACTACTGCAGAGAATGCGACGGCTCCGGACCCCTACACTGCAAGTCCTGCCCAACCGGCTTCATGCTAGACGGCGGGCTCTGTATGGAGTGCCTCGGGTCACAGTTCTATGAAGCCAGCACTGGAACGTGCAAAACTTGTGATTCTACATGCAAGACTTGTTCCGGCCCGGGGCAGTTTAGTTGTACGGGGTGTTCTAGGCCTTTGAGGCTCGATAGGTGAGTTACAACGTTATATAGAACTAGATATTACCATGATAAAAATAGCCTATTATTATATGCAGTGCCTAATTTATTTACTTATCAAACGTAATAATCCGTCTAGTAATTTCAAAGCAGAATTATCATCTAAAGATACAAATCGTCACCCGGCTGAGAAAAGCACATAAATGCTTTCAAAAATCTTTTACAGGAGACACAAAAAACTACCTACTGAAAAAGAAGTATGATAGGTAAATAATAATTCCTTAGTTTTTTAGTTATTATATGATTATCTTTAGAGCTTCAAAACAAATGCGTAAATTTTATAGTGCAAATACTGCGCGTTTTTTTTCCCAATTTGTAAAAAAAGGAATTTGACAAAAGCTGTCCTTTACAAGGTTTTCTCAGTCGGGTGACGAAATAGAGTTTTACGTTTGTTATATCATTAGTCAAATAATAGAAACATAGAAAAGATTATTTGCTAACACAATTATTTATATAGAAAATATTACAAAATTATCGCGTACGATTCTTATAACGACATCCGGTGGACTTACGGTTCACTAACGTTTACAGAACTTCCTTTGTTATGTTATGATACTACGAGTATCCTTTCACGCTTAGAAAAATACATTAAGTTGATTTCCATCCGGTTCCATATTTATTTAATCCCTATCTTTCTGAGAAGGGCCATGTAGAGTTCCCATTATTTATTTGTCCACGAGGATTAATTTACTTGAGCCTAATATCGCATAAGAGTTTATTCTTTACCAGTTGTCTGCCCGCGGCTACGCCCGCGTTGTTTTCCGACTTTTCCGTAGTAATTTTTAACTATCCCACGGGAGCTCTTTTATTTTCCGTGATTAAAAGTATTCAAGATGTTGACCAGGGATGTAAAAAACCACCATGCGAAATTTCATTCAAATCGGTCCAATAGTTTCGGAGATTAGCCCGTACAAACAGACAGAGAAACAAAAAAATAAAATTGTCTGGATATGTTCTATTTCACATCTTACATCCTCCTGACTCGGATTTCATCTTTTTTTTTCTATGTACAGACATTTGACCTCTACAGTTTTATTATATAGATTACTGTGAGACGAGAGCCAGGCTTGGTTTGAGCAAAAATGTGTAACTTCATTAAAATGTCGAAAAATTATTTGTAAAATCTTGCTTCGAATAAAAACTTTTATATTTACTTTTATATTCACGTCCGTAGATATGCCTTCGTTGGGAATGCGTACATTCGTTTTCTTGTATTTTGCCCATTATTGTAAACTTCTAAACACCCATTTAACCACAAAAATGTTAAAATTACGTTAAACACGTGTCTAAAAAATCTTTAATGAGATTTTTCTTACAAGATTTTTACACACAAACCTTGTCGTTAACTGCTCATAATTCATAAATGTTGTTGTTGTTGTTCATTTAAACAACGTGTTAATTATATAACGGGTGATAACTCCGAAACTGAACAACTTTTGTTCTGCAAGTTTTCTGAAATCGCATTTTTTTTACTTTTCATACAAACTGATCAGTTGGGCAAGTGCGGGTTGGTCAACTTCTTATACTACCTTTGAATTACTTACGATGCTTTCCTTCACCGCAAGAGCGTTGTATAAACGTACCTATATATGAATTTGAAATTCGAAAAACATTAGTACGTGCCGAGGTTTGAACCCGCAAACTTCCAAATGGAAGTAAACGGCCCTAGCCACTTGGCCACCAACGCTCTCTACAACCTTCTCATTATAAAAATGGTACCATCCTGCTATTGATGATGACGAAGAGTGAAAAGTAGGTATTTGTTCAAAGTAGCTTTTCAAAACTTTCCTAATCTTAGTAACTTACACTTGCCTCTCGTACCTCTCAGTTTAAAGAGACATTTTCCACGTCGCGCTCCGTATAACACAAGCATGCATGCTTATAATAAAACCTCTGTTTTTATACGTCCACCGGCATCTTTATCCGTCAGCTCCACATATTTTCTTATCATCTCCGATTTTTCATGCGGTTTTCCTCGGTTCCCGCTGATGAATAGCTGGCGGGGCCGCGCGCTGTGGATTAAGCGCTAATCTCCGTCAGATGTTAGCTTAGGACGCCTTGTGGGAACTTGCCAACTTAATATTTACTTCCAACTATGAATCCAGGGGAAACTTGACGGATAATTGCGGGGTTGCTCCGACTTGCGTAGATCTGAATTGTTTTATGAAGGAAAATAAGTGATGCAAGACATTTTAACGGGCCTACCGCGATCGTTTTGTTTGTCTCAACAAACTTATGGACTCTCTCTGTCTCACAATATGACTTGAGAGTTCCAATAATGTGATTCATAAAAGTGACCGCCGAAGTTCAAAATCATAATAAGTGATGGGTCTGTGAACGCAAATTTGGTCTTAATCTGTTCAATACAAGACACCAAGGGCATCGATATTGCACTATCCGTTTTTTATGCGAATATTGTGGTTTTTTAGGACCATATCCAAGGGAGCAAAATTTGGGAGACGTTCCTTTTGTCAAGCGACACGGTTTGCCCTAAAGATCTGAACCAAGCTAGTTTTCATTACAGAAAAAGAAACAAATTTACATGACAAAGAAAGCAACCTAGATATGACTGAGCGTGAAAAACCAATAAAGATTGTTCAAACATTTATTTCCTTACCAAAACATTTAACCTAGCAAGAGTAGTAGCACTTTGTATACCTTGCTTATCTTCACCAGCTATTAGCTTAGCTTCATCTGGCGACGAAGTTGCCTCTTCACTGAACTTCTAGGACTTAGTAACTCTCAGTACGTGGGAGGTGCATCTTGTTTTAATTTGATTTAAACATGGCCCCCTAAGTAGACACCTTACGTGAACAAGCTGTTTCTTGTTTGTTTTTCAATAACCTAGATGAAGTTTTGAACATCTTGGCATTTCAGGGCTTAGTGGAACTAATTTGCATGCGTTGTAGGTACTTTTGTTTAATATAAACTTGAAACAACAGATTGTTTCAAAGTATTGAAAACTGCCTCGTTAACAGCTTATATCATATCATACTATATTACTATATCATATCATACTAGTTACTATTATTATAAAGAGGAAAGATTTGTATTTGTATTTGTGTGTGTGTGTATGTATGTTTGTAATGAATAAACTCAAAAAACTACCGAACCGATTTCAAAAATTCTTTCACCATTAGGAAGCTACATCTACCCTGAGTAACAGAGGCTACCTTTTACCGCGGGAAAATGCCTCATTGCCGCGAAAAACTGTTAACGCGGGCGGAGCCGCGGCGGAAAGCTAATATATATATGTATACTGAGGGGCTCGAGCCTAACCTGAAATCAGGGTGAATGGCCTTACTTGACCACGATGTTCCAGTACGGATTGGTTAACTTCACACACAACCTTTGAATTAATTCGCAGATGCGTGCAGGTTTCCTCTCAATGTTTACCTTAACCGTGAGAGCGTTGCATAAGAGTACCTACATAATTAATTCGAAAATCGAAAACGCATTTCTACGTGCGAGGTTTGTTCAAAATTAAAGTTAACAGCCCTAGCCACTTGGCCTGACAGACGTTTAATTATTGGAATTGATAAGTATAAAATGCGTCGTTTGTCTTAGGCTCAACAACCAATGCGTGCCTTGCTGTTCAGAGCGGGGAGTTGCCAACTCTACAACAGCCTCTAACTGCTGCCACTGTCACCCCGAAACCGGTAAGTGTAAACTACCCTTTTTTTATCAGTGGTTGTTCCGTTACGCACGACGACTAAAACCCTAGTGTGTGGAGTCTCTAAGGTAGTTATTTCACTGGTGACAGCGACAAAAAACGAAAGGGACGCATTTAGGCGCAAGAGTGAGCGCAGTGTATTTGTATCTCATTCTAACGCATATCTGCGTCCCTTTCGTCTTTTCTCTTTGTCGCCAGTGAAATAGGTGCTTAAGGGAGGGGCCCTATGTAACTCTGCAGTGGACAAGTCCGATGAAGCTTGATTCGTACTTTTTCGACACAAGCATAGGTCAATAAAAAAATATATATCTGCAGTTACTGTTACGGCTGTAGTAATTAATACAAAGACTAGCCAAATGATGAAAAGTGAGACCTATAATCTTTTTGTATGGCTGTATGTATACTGTGGCAATGGTCATGCCATCTCTTGTGCTTGTCAGCCTGGCTGCAAGTAGGTATGTACATTCTAAATTTTAACCTTTTTTGAGACATTTATTTTCATGGATTGTGTCAGTTTGTTTTTGACATCTTCCTGCTGGATAGGATGGTTTATTGTAGAGAGGATTTGAGGGGAAGATCCCTTTCCCCTTATAAGATTGTGGTATTCTTCTTTGGTGTGAGAATATTATTAGTGTGCCGTGCTATGTGAATAAAGAAAGTGCGTTTAAAGTAACGAGAGTATTTTATTGTCGAGGCAGCCACACCAACTAGTTCAATCAACATCATTTCAGCCAGTAGACGTCCACTGCTGGACAAAGGCCTCCCCCAAAGATCTCCACAACGATCGGTCCGGCGCTGCCCGCATCCAGCGGCTTCCCGCGACCCTCACTAGATCGTCGGTCCATCTTGTAGGGGGCCTGCCCTCGCTACGTCTTCGCCGCCATTCAAGAACCTTTTTCCCCAACGGCCATCGTTCAATGCCTTTAACAAAATATTTTCTCATTGTAGGGGACTGCATAAACTCGTCAGTGGCTGGCAAAAGGCGGATAGCGGAGTGGGGCGCCCTACACACCGAACGGAGCGAGCGAGCGCTGCCGAGTGTCGCCACTGCAGTCATAGCGGTGTGCGCGGCGGCCGCTACGATATTCTTCGTAGTACTTATGGTGCTACAGGTATAACTTATGATATGGCTGTTTTTTTCCTAGAGGCCCTGGGCGGTCACTCCATAGAGAAACCGCGTTTTGACAAGCTAGTTCTTTTTGAATATCAACTACAAGTCAATGGCGCGCTAGTTGCTATGTAAAACACCTCCGAACACCACCGGCGGAGTCCCGCGGTGCCTGCGGGGTGCGGGGCGTGGGGCGCTATATCGAGCGGAAACTCATTTTGGCGCAGGGGGGTGAGTGTCCTTTCTGTACGGGTTAGAACTATTATTTTCTTCTGTGCTAGAGGTCTTATTAGTGTTGTCACGACTGCGGCTCACCAGGTGCTTAGCGAGCCGTCAGGTGCAGCTGTAGATTGAAGGTTTCCCTAAGCACTAGTAAAATACACTAGGTACTGACCAACACAGATTTATTTACATTTATAAATCATACTAATATTATAATCAATTTTTTTTGTGTGTGTGTATGTTTGTTATGAATAAACTCAAAAACTACTGTGTCGATTTCAAAAATTCTTTCACCATTACAAAGCTACATTCACCCTGAGTAACATAGGCTACCTTTTACCGTGGGAAAATGCCTCAATCCTACGGGAAAATCTGTTAGCGCGGGCGAAGCCGCGGCGGAAAACTATTCGAATATATTAAATATAATCGAAATAAAAGATTAAAGAGCAATAATGAACTAGAATGACGTATGAATGACGAAGGAATGAGGGATTTTCAAGATGGCATTTAAGAAAGAAAAAAAGGTTCTATTAAATCAAATAGATGGCGTGCATGTCGGATAAAATGTCAAAAACGAGCTTGTCAAACCCATGAGGGCAGCTAAAAAACTGGCAACACTGTTGTTATCACGTCAATCGTCACGCATTTTATTGTGTTTTAATTTCGTTTCGAGTTTTTGCGTGCTTATTTGCGTTTAAATTTTTGATTCGTTTTACTAGTGACCTTTTTGCGACTAAATTTTGTGACTTCTTTTCCTACCTTCAAGCACGTCTTTTTATTTGACGTAAGAGTTAGTGCAGCGCCATCTCTTATTTCCATAATGAAACCTTTTTTTGTTTTTAGAGCTGTCAAAATGAAAATCCCTCATTCCAAAATTGAATGTTTGAATTTAGACGAGAAAAATTGAAAATGAGGTTCATATTCTCTTCAATTTTGCTATCAATACCACCGAACTGTCAATTCATTTGTTAATCAAATATTCACAATCACGGCATTGTGGCATTATCTCTCTAGTGTAGTACTGACAGCATATTAACCGTAGTTGGATCTGTAGGGTTAGGTTAGCGTTAGCGCTAATGGAAAGGCTACTAATCCATTAGGTTATTAGTTTTAAGCTAAATAATAACATATTAACGTATGCTACGTACATTACTAATTTCTAACGCCCTTGCTACGTACCCCAAATCCCAGAGTCACAGTCTGCCATCCAGCTATAAAAGCTACTCTCTGGCTATACCAGAACTAGGGTTGCCAGATGGTATCCAAAAGGAGACATTGGTCTCAATTCTGCGTGGCCGCTAAAATATCTAAATTTAAGTTGTTATGTCTCGTTCACATTCTTAAGAACGAAAAGGGACAGGTTATTGCCAACTTACATTTAGACACGTCAAACATTGATTTTACACGTAATTTAGCAGGAACTTTAAAAACATCCGTCTTAATTAATCTGAATTTGACAGCTGCGCTGCTTATTTTAGGTATCATTCATTCAAAATTAAATTCATTCATCTCCCCATCCTTTTCGTTTCCCATATGAATGAAAGAGACCAACAACTTAAATTTAGAGATTTTAGCGGCCACGGCAGAATTAAGCCCCATGTCCTCGTTTTCTGTTTTTTGTTCTCCCGTCCTCCCTTAAGTCCTCTTTGAAAAACGTCGTAGTTTAAAATTCTGCACTGATTATAATACTCAGTGGAGCAAAGAGAGGAACAGATTAAGTGTGCAGTTAGTTAGTTAAATCTTTAAACTCTTACTCTATAGGTACAACTTCAAAAACAGACATGTGTAGATTTTGATAATTATTTGTTGAAAAACAAAGAACTTCTTGCAGCTCAGATAATATGATTTATTTAAAATATATTAAAAGTCGTTTAATTGTTAATGTCCTCCTTTTTAGGCCCATCCGCCCTCCTTTATCAAATTATCATCTGGCAACCCTAACTACAACAGCCAAACTTAACCTAATTGTCCACTAGACTGGACTAAAGTGTCTGCCAGCCAAATGATTGCAAATAACAATATGCAAAAAAATGCGTTTACATGGATATTAGCCCGAGTTACATATTTTATAGTGGCGGCGTTACTATGCCTCTCGTAGCTTCTTAACATACACACACACACACACATAATTACCTATATAATAAAAACCGTAATTTTGTCCACAGGCCCGAAGCTCGCGCGAGCCTCACAGCCGGTCCCGAGGCCCGGCGTACTCGCCACTACCCCTCACGGACAGTGACGTCACAATCCTCAGCAAACACACCGCCTTCCCAACAAAGGAACCAGTAGACTACGAGCAACAGTCGCTTCTCGAACATTCCACATAGCGCGCGCTGTGATCTTAGCATAAGTGAGTGGAACAAAGTGAGTTGCACGCGTGTTTCCGTAGAACCTAAGTTTAAAAACTAGTGATACGCGGCCACTATCGTAATGGACATTGGTAAGGATACGTAAAGCGATGGTATAGTTTAGCTAGATGACAACGAGATCGTTTACAGAAATCTGCGAAGTGCTATTTTAGTTTCTAAGTTGGCAACACTTTCGAATGATATCAGCAGGCTCACTTTAACGCGTGACAATCTCAAGAAGCTGTCAAACGCGACATAGTGACATAGAGCCATAGTAGTTCTGTCATTATGTCGCGTTTCACATCTTCACGAGCTTCTCGCATTACGTTGTAAGCCTGCAGGATATCTCGAAACTGTGACATAAAAAGGTTTCGCATGATACAGACTTGTCAAGACAGTCAACTTATATTTGAATGTACAAAGCCCGACCAGAGAAATAAAGAACCTCGCCATATTGCGGAATTTCAATGGAACTAATTTTATAAGGGAAGTTGTTGCCATAGTCGTAAAAATATACACGTGGCGCCCGCGTCCCCAGAGCAAGCTTTTTATTTCCTTAGTCAGGCTTTAATTATGTTTTGAAAATTTTTACTGGAGTTATTTGAAGCGAATAGATCATTTCTACCTATCAGTGTTGCCCATTAAAAAATACAAATTCAGATTGGTAGTTTAAAAAGGCCTACGTATGTAGAAAGAAACGTGATAGTCGGTTGGAAGGCAATGTTTTGATGCAAGGGAAACTGAAGCTTATTTCAAACGGAAAAGTCAGTTTATCCAAAAGCTGCACGAAACGGAATGCACTTGTCTACCACCTTGTACAGTAGATAGGAAAAGTATTTACTGTTTACTAAATTGTAATTTAGCCCCAACATAGAGTAAAAATAAGAAATAATTGTTGAACAACTTTAAGTTCTATTATTGTAAAATATTTTTTCGGATAAGATCCTCTTGCATTTTGGTACAGTTGATGAAAAAAAATTGTTACTTTAAGTAAATTTAAAATTGTTGATAATTATGTATGAATTTAAAATTGTTCAGCAAGTTACGGGATTGTTATTTAGATGTAAATTGTAAGTAATATGTTATGAACAAACGTCGTTTGACGGAGCTGCAGCTCACCGGCCTATTCTGGGTTCAATTTCGTCAAAAATCTGGTCAGATTTAAAATTTAGGTAAGAACAGAGGGATATTGGGCGGATATTGGGTGAACTAAATGAAATCGGACGTTTTAGCAGGCAGATTTTCATGAGTAGCGGTCTAAAATTTACTTTGGTATTGCATTGGGGTGAAATCGGGATCGATATTGATTTCAAGAGTAGAGCCCCAGGTCTTTAGTTTCTACTTTAATGGGACTACTTTATCAGAAGTGATTTTTTATGCAATCACGCAACATAAGTTCCTACGGTCTACATTATTTTATTTCACAAACGTATATTTTATCTATCTTTACAAAAGCAAAGAAGATTTAGTGCTAAAAACTATTTTCTTCGTGACTTGAAATCTGTTTACGCTAATCGAAAACCAATATTGAACACTGGATTTGACTAGATTAATCCAGAAATGGAGCCCAGAATGGCCGTTTCATGTGATATGGATTGATTAGTTCAATGTTTGCTGACTTTGTTTGCTGTTGCCTCCCTACCCTCGGACTATAATGCGCTAATGTGCTTTTAAACTAAGAGCTTCTATTATTGCTCTGTAGTGGATTCAAATCAAGCCAAGCTAAAACAAGTGGTTTATAGACAGCTGGCTGAAGTCGTCTTATCATGCTACATATTAGTTATTTATGATACTAGTGCGGAAAGTATGTGATTTCCGATGAGTGTCATTTTATTCACGAGCGAGCAAAGCGAGCGAGTGTATAAGCCGACACGAGTCGGAAATCATCTTTCGCACGTGTATCATACAAGATTTTACAATGCATTGTGCAAGAAAAAAAAACAGTTACATTAAAAAGGCGTATAAAATGACGGGCTTCATAAACAAAACACATTCGCGCTGAAAAAAACATCTACTGCGCATGTGCAAAGCTGTCGAATCGCAATAAGGCAATGAGTAAAATTTATTCAGCCACGCAAATTTTTAATTTATATTTGAACGTAATTTATCAATAAAAATCAATTTCTAAAGTAATTATACTAATTATAAACGCGTTTATTGAATTGTTATTTTTAT
Source organism: Teleiodes luculella (assembly GCA_948473455.1). Taxonomy (NCBI): domain Eukaryota; kingdom Metazoa; phylum Arthropoda; class Insecta; order Lepidoptera; family Gelechiidae; genus Teleiodes; species Teleiodes luculella. The sequence goes on along the minus strand of OX419598.1, from coordinate 4,200,892 downwards.
TGTTCCCTTTATATTAGTAACAATTGGTAATAAAAATATCTCAAATACTGAAATGTTAGGTTGACTGGCTGAATGACAGCTTGAGCAAAAATTAAAAAAAAACTGAAAAGTAAAAAACACTAGTGCGGAAAAGTACTACTTTCCGCACTGTTTGGGTGCCTAGAAAACGCTCCTTTTCGAGCACATGCATTGTAAAATAATTTTCTACTCTAAGGCAAAGGCTTTTTTACAGTTTTCTTTTCTGTTTATTGGTAATTCTTATCTTACCTTTGGAAGTCATTTCTTTTCAATGTATGTGAAATAATAGTGATATCATCATTTTAAGCACACTTAATAGTAAATCTGGTCACCTGTACGCGAAAGAACTTGATGAAGGCTGTTGACGATGGTTTTTGGGCTAAGGCTATTTGAGTCTGCTGTCAACTCGAAAAGAAGAATAAGAAGTAGTGGTTCCTTAAATATTGTCGTTAAACTTACGAAACTACGTCAATATGTTAAATTTGTCGATCAAAACGTCGTCGCGGTAATAAATTTAACGCGTATTTAATAACAGCAATTATGAAGTTTGCAAATAACTGGGGAACCGTGCCAGTCAGCCGACGTGTAACGTCAGTCAGTGTTGTTCCGATAGCTTTACTATCGATATCGAAATTTGATCTTGACAACTAGTTGATAGTTTGATAGTACTAACGAACGAACTATCATCGTGACACGAGATGGTATCTACCATTAAACTGTGTCGATACTATGGATATTATCGACAAAATCTGTCGTTATATTATGATAAAAAAAAACAGATTTGATATCAAAACTTTTGATGTCAGGTTCCATTTATTTTAAAATACTATTAAAAATATTCAAAACGTTACTAAGGACTGGTCATATCTATGGTTGAACATTCACCTATCGAGATTATCAAGGATAACGATTTATATTCTGCCGTACAATTCCGAGTAAAACAGCGATTTTAACAAATTTTGAAAAAATCTGTCCGATTTGTCCTTTTGCGTTAACGGCATTTTCTAGTTTGAACTATCGACTACATTCCAAGATCTAATATCGATATACTATCGGAACATCACGGTGTAACGTATATTGGTAGTTGGTAGTGAGTGGTTGTAGGCCGGGAATCGATACCGTATGAACACGAGTCACTGAACTGTGGCTAATGTTCACTACCACTACGAGTACTTGTAATGAAGTTACGTGGTCTCTTATTAAATTTTTCTGCACCACAATAATTCTGTACTGTTTATATATAAAAAGAGATTGGCGATATATCGTTTATAGAAAAAAAAGGATTGACAATATTTTAGGGGTTTCATGGTTCCCTAAACTTTTTACATAGGCCAAATTTTTTGCGCTTAATACGAAGGAAAAATAGAACAAAAGCCGCGATGTAGTTCGCTAGTAGGTACCTGGTTAAATAGACAATTTGGACATCAAAAGTGGGATGCCAGATTCCATTGATGTTTTAAATTAATTTTCGAGTTTCGAAACTTGTTTCATATAAGATTTATAAAGACATCACGAGTATTAGAACTCAGCGTTTATCTCGCATAACCTGATTTAAGTCATCCGAACGGAGGAAAGCCTCAGGCGAAAGTTTTTCGATTTCCCGCTGTCATTTCTACCAGAGTTTGATGGTTGGCTCTAAACCACTGACTGGTAGTAAGTCGTCAACATTTTTTTTCAATTACTCCGCGAATGACGCTAATGTTTTTGAGAGTTTATATTTATTTTTCTTTTTTAATTGACCTATGCTTGAGTCGAAAAAGTACGACGGATCAAGCTTCACCGGACTTGAACTGAGTTGAGTTTATATTTCAGATACATTTATTTTCCTCTTATACTATCTGACGACAACGGCGAAGCCAAAAGGAGTAAAAAAAGTATTTTATGAGATTTTCATAAAAGTCATTTTAGATGCGTTAGACGTATGTTGGTAAGACCATAGATTGACTCCCTTTTTACAAAACACGACATTGCTTGCCTATACATGCTTATAGATGTCTTTATTTGCATCTACCTTTTTTGTTCCCTTCCTTGAATTTCGATCTTATTTGAATATTCCCTGTTCCTTCAAGGATTTCTAGAATACACCAGTTACATCTGTACTGCGATTGGTGATCATATCTAGGTTCTCTTTTCTTTGGACGACGACAGTTCGAAATTTGCATTTTTATAGCACACAGACTGTGGATTCCCATTTGAAGTGCGCCGCTCTAAAGGAACTTACAATTTTCCCCTTCATTTAATATAAGACGCTGCTGTGAATGGACTACTTTATGCTCTAATTTATCTAGTTGCTTGCTATGCACATTTATGGTTATGTACTTTAGAGAAAATAAAAATAAAACTAGCCTTGGAGTTTTGAAAATAATTACACATTGAATAACTAATTTAATGCATCGAAATATTTAATTGTGTAATTTATGTTCGGACATTGCTTTATTGCACATAATTGCATAAAAAAGTTCCCTTTTTTTGTAGCATTTTTTAAATCTTAAAGCTTATTTACAATGAGGCAACACTGTGCGGCATTGTGGCATTCCACATAATTGATAAACAATTTTTACACTAAGACCTTATGAAAATTATTGAGTCAATAGGCTGCCGCATACCGCAAATGCCGCAAAGCAAATATATTTCATTTGTAGCATTACACAAGATTTGTAGAAAATTATGTAAAGATCATGCCGCAATGCCGCGCAATGTTGCTCTAGTAGCGTAAACAAGACTTAATATAGTTGTAAGCAGGCAACAGCAAACGTATGGAAGTCAGTGAAACAATATATCGACGCCATAATGTAAAATGCCACATCTCTCATACACTACATACATACTTCATACTACTTAAGGATCTTACTCGAATGAGCTCTCTCTATCTTGTGACGTCACACAATTATCTACTTCTATTTTTAATCACAATTACACTTGTTATTATAATTTAGTATTAGGTCCAAAAGTTACCATAGAAACATGTAAATTGTACAATTTTTATTTTGAGCATATTCAAGTAAACGGCAATAGAGGTAAATAGGAAAATATAATTTTAATTTTATAGTAAAAGAAAATAAACACGCCTTGTCATAATTTTATGTTTAATTTTAAGTAGAAAAGCTTTTTAGTTTTTAAAATATAATTTAGTAAAAAAAAATTGTAATCATTCTTACTATTATTTAGGAAAAAAAATATCACAATTTTTCAGTTGAAAGTCTGCTCCATCTCTGGTTAAACAGTTTAGATATTAATATAATACAGTTTTATACTTATGTGATATATAAAAACATAAGTTATTCTTAGAATTCGATCAACGATGTTCTCACTTATAATATTATATTAAAGTAAAATCAAAGATAAAGTGTTACCATTTTACATCACGAAATGTATATAAAGCGTTAGATAGATTGTTGAATCTTTAATGAAGGGTGTTATTAAAAGCACGTGGATTTTGCACGCATTTTAAAACATGCTACTTGAGCCACGCGTTATAATTATAGGTTAAGATCCCGCTGCCTGTTCCTATCTGTTACTTTGACCAAAATAATATGTGATTTGGAAAAAAAGAATAAGATTTCTTTTACTAAATCTAATCCACCTTAGAAACCGTTTACATTGTGTCTTAATCTTGGGTAAAAGTTTGTTCAAATTGTTCCGTGTAATAATAATATTATGGAGAAAAACTCATTCAAAAAGGTTTTTTTGTCTGTTAGTTGTTATATTTTGATTTATTTTTGATACCAAATTGACCGTTTTATTTTCCTGTACATAGTAGACTAGGATTATTTGCGTAAGAACTTTTGTTGTTAACACTTAAAAATTGGCGTCTAATTAATTTATCTAACTAATTTATCTAGCAACTCAGTGACAACGGCTTAATGTTCCATCTAAACCATATTTAGCTAAAATATAGATAGATGCACGAAATTGCGGTGGGATCTCAGCCATAACCGTGATGGCTATAATATAAAAGAAATTAGTAAAAATAACGCGTGCGAGTACAAATCCTGTTGACAGAATAAATACTGTCAAAAATTTTAATAATTATACTATTAAATACAAACTAAAATTTATTTTTGCTTCGTTTCTACAATAAATCCTTTTATATTTTATGAAATTCTTTGTAAAGTTTGGAAGCCAATATAATTTATTTTACGTAGTTTAAAGATTATGATTATGCTTATTCTTAATTTGTAGATAGTTTTACGAAAATGCTTCTTGACATCTGATTTGTTGGCGAATAATTTAATTGGATTACTTAATCTATTTAATTGTATATTCAAAATTATTAGGTTTTATTTCCACTCTCTAGAAAATGATTTAAAACGCAAATCGAAATTTTAATATTTTGTACGTAGATCTATTTCTATTGCAGTTTTATAGTATGTTTTAGTGGGATCTTTTTAATTAAGAGTATATTTTTGTATGGAACATTCTTATGTGCAATTAATATTTGTAATAAAATGAAAGTCTGTGTCAAAATGTGTTTTATTGTTGTAAATTTTCTATTACCTATATATTCCCAGCTAAGAAAGGGATTAATCAACCCAACATCTAACTCCTACCTACCTTTCGGTCCATTAAAGAGTACAGTCGAGAACAAGCTAAGCTAAACAGGTTAGACTTTGCATCGTTCTTAGGTACGTTGAATAAGAAATCGCTATGCGCGTGTTCAAATTAGCTTGCACTTATCCGTACAAAGCTTGTACGAAACCTTAAAAGTGGTGACAAGCATCGTATGTATAACCAACCAACAACTGCGGAACTCAATCTATCTGCCAAAGGACAATGCCCATTCCTGGTCCAAAGTCAAGTTCAGCGGCCACTTCTGAAACTAATTTATATGAATAGCTTTTTATATTATATATATTTTTTGTTATTAGCAAGAAGGCGGCACGTGATTTTATTCCGAGTTATCTATAATAACAGGCGAATACGGTGGCGCATAGTTATAAATAAATAAAAAAAAGGGTTATATTGATAGAAGTAGGTACTATGTACATCCCTATTAGCATCATGCAGTACACTCAACTGTCCATAGCATGTAACATCAGTCGTACACCAAAACACGCTATATTTCAATAGTGTAGATTTACATATTAGTTAATAACTCAAAAACTAACTTCATTAATGACACCTAGTTTTCTTACATAGGTTTATTATATAGTTTTCTTGAATAGGAATACATTTTTGGAAGTGGCCGCGGAAGTTTTTCTTTGGACCAAGCTACATAGTTTTTTGGGCATTGTCCTTTAGGGGTTACATAATGTTTCTCGATAAGGGGAGAATTCTTAGTCGACAAGATCATTATAAAGCAGATAGCAGTTCGCATGTCGCAGTAACAGCAAGGAGCGGGAAAAGAAAATCCATTACCGCTACCTACACCTCCTTTGCAATGCTAATTCCCTTTTATCTCCCTAGAGGCGAAAAATGAAGCGACAACCGACCTCGGAAACTGGATGAGGAATGACCAATAAAACGCAGATATTCCCTTTGTTATTTTCAATTTTCCTTTACCTTCCTTACCGAATGGTTCACTATCACCCTTTTAACATACATTTTGACGGACGGCCTCATTAACATATAGACAGGGGCCGTAAAAAAAACTCGCCCCCGGATATGGATGCTCCTTTTTGTCCCTTCGGTCTTCCCGGGATAAATTAGGAGTTTTTGTTGGTTTGAGTTTGTGACCGCCAGGGCGGGGCACTTCCGTCGGGCGCCGTATTACCACGTATTACGGATACATTTTGTACGTGTTTTATTGCTGGTTACACTCGCTGATAAGCATTTGCATATAAATATGTAAATAGCTTTCTCCATACATCTATTTTTAGTAGGTATTGAAATTCGTAGCCTTGCTCAGATAGTAAATAAGAATGAACATAAGGGTTGGAAAGCTTTGACATATTGGTAAAACTGAACTTAATGTAAGACGTGGTAAGACATAAAGTCAAGTCCAGTAAAGCTTGATTGGTCGTACTTTATCGACACAGGCGTTGGTCAATTAAAAAAAAGTTTCTTACCACGGGAAAAAAATCCATTTCCTCCATCATATGCTGAGACCCTGCACTGTTTGACGTCGCACTACAGCACAATCACAATCAATGATCGCTCGTGTATTTATTTTCTTATTTTACGTATATCGTGTTCTTTTATTTTATATTTTATTTCTTTTTTAAGTTTTTCTTTTTTTATATTGTCTTTATTTCTATCTATGTGCTCAGTTTGTTTTTGTTTTTCTGTTATTTTTCTTATTGTTTGTTGTGTTGTATTGTGTTCTGTCAAATAAATAATGTCTGTCTATGTCTATCATCATCATCATCATTAACAGCTAATATATGTCCCCACCGAGGGGCTCGAGCCTACCTTGAAATCAGCGTGAAGATCCCACCATAAAAATTAAAAAACACCGACTAAAGAAGCTACCTAGTCAAAAATATAATGTCTTATTTGTGACCAAAGTGACTAGCCCATTACGCCATTACGTTGCATAGTTGGTGGAATAACAGAATTTTGGCGGCAAAATGTGTCGAGGCAAGTGACAGTGGGAAGTCATGGTTTGTTACCGCATTTCATCTCGGCCTGGGACTGACTGCTCGCGCTTGTGAGAGATTTGTATTCGGGCTGTGATTTATTGCGAGAGGTTTTTATTCCTGTCGCTTCGTGACGCCCTGGTAGAATTGATGGAGTCCCTTGGTAGCAGAAAGCGTTTACGAATGATGTTTGAGGATTTTTAAGTGTTTTTTAATGGTCACTACCATAACTACTAGGACGTAGCACAACAGAAGTATTTCTCGCAAAAGGTAGGTATGCGTTGCCAAAACTTACAAGATTAATTAGCGAATTGAAATTAAGAACAAACGATTATTTTGTTGATTCCAATTGGGCTTCTACCCACCGGTTTATCTGCGTAAACGACAAACATTGCTATTTCCAACATTCATAATAGCGGAACGGACAGAAAAATTGGGAAGCGAGGTTATGGGATTGATGCATAACAACACATCTCTTTCAAGGAATAGCTTAGCATCTTTGAATAGTCAAAGAAAAAATATCAGCCGGAAAATGTCTACTGATGGACGAAGGACTCCCTTAAATATTTTTAAAACAATCGGTCTTCCATCTCGATCCAGCGGCTTCCCGCAACCCTTACCGGAGTCGGTCCACCTCGTGGGAGCCTGTCCACGCTACGCATTCCAGTGCGTGGTTTTCTATTGTAAGTAGGAATTGTTTAAAAAGATGCCCGCAAAAAGCGGTAATAACGTAAAAGCTCTTTTCTATGGTTATTTACGATACGCCAAATATAACTTGATTTGGGAAAGTCTCCCAAAGCGAATCCTTAACCCTTTGTGGGGATAGTGTGTGTTTTCCATCGGACGGCTCCAGAAGGTATCCCGTAGGAATTGGATTACTGTGGTCGTTTGACGGCGCGCGTCCAGGGAGGGACTTATTGAATATATTTACATACATGCAAGCGGGATGCTACCGCTGAGTAAAAATAAGATACGCCCTGGCACGACTATGATAAAGTGTACAGGTACTAAGCAGAATAAGGTTTAGTATTATGTAATTTACAAAAATATTAATCTTATATTATTCTAACAGATTTTCCCGTGGAAATGAGGTATTTTCCCGCGGTAAAAAGTAGCCTATGTATTATTTTGATGTACCTATGAGCTATATTATTGTAAAGTTTAATTAAAATCTATTCAGCAATTTTTGCGTCAAAGAGTAAAAACATACATCCATACTTACAAACTTTTGCGTTTATAATATTAGTAGGATATTTATTGAAATATATTTAGCGAAAGAAAGATAAATCGCGGCAATCTGTATCGGTCATCCACTAATATTAGGTTAAAAAAAAGTTTTATTAAACACAATGTAATAGTTTTACCTAAAATCCATTTGCGAAATCAAAAAAATAGTAGGTACCTACTTAAATCCATCGTTAAAAAAACCTATTTTGATGACATGCTATTTTAAGTTCATTTTAATCGCGGCAAAACATACTATCTGTGGGCGTACAACCAGTAATAAAATAAATACTAAAGCTATTCCACTACATTTGTAATCAACGGTAGCTTTAAATAATTTTAACACGAATTTCCTTATCGCGACAATTAACTTTATCAGTTCGAACTGATCTGATCACCGCCCATTTCCAGCTACACGTTGAAGCTGGCAACATTGGAATAAAGGGAATAAAATATCAAAGTGGGCAAATTAACACGTATCACGCGTGACAAACTGTAGTTTTAATCGGTTTATTACATTATTTTTTTGTGTATTTTGATCTGTTGCGTGGTTGTCGATACAATGTTGATTGCGGCAATGATATTCAACGACAAGAATCGCTTATTAGGTACTATAGAATTAAATTATGCTGTAAATTGTAGGTACTTATTGGACAGCAGCCAATATACATATATGGAAAATAGTAATCAGTCTGCTGACACTTAGTCATATCCTTATCCTACTAATATTATAAACGCAAAAGTTTGTAAGTATGGATGTATGTTTGTTACTCTTTCACGCAAAAACTACTGAATGGATTTTAATGAAAGTTTACTATAATATAGCTTATACATCAGAATAACACATGGGCTAGTTTTTACCGCGGGAAAATACTTCTTTTCCACGGGAAAACCTGTTAATGCGGGCGGTGCCGCGGGGCGGAAAGCTAGTATACCTATATAGGTAGACCCATGGTCTAAAAAAACAAGGTCTAACACTCCGACCACGTGACTTGACACAAGCCTGCGTCATCATGCTGTTCATCCTTGTCCTTGTTGGCTTCGATAACACGCATTTGACAGGGATGAACAGCATGATGACGTAGGCTTGTGTCAAGTCACGTGGTCGGAGTGTTAGACCTTGTTTTTTTAGACCATGGGTCTACCTACCAAAGAGGTTTGAAGAGCCAGCTTCGCTAAGCTGGCTCTTCAAACCTCTTTGCTACCTACACACACACACACAGAAAGAGAAGACGTGACGTCACGGAGGCAAAGGATGGTGTGTTACCTTTTTAAATTTGTATAAAAGAGATATATTCCCAGTGAGTCTGGTGTTGACGAAATAATTGAAATAACAACTGGTTTTCTAAAAGTGGCCAAGGAGCAGTAATCGCGTTAAAAAGACATTAAAACCATCTGGATTGTATTCCCCGGCGCAGGAGTTGCCGTTTGTTAACGACGCCTAAGGGAGCCTTGCTCATAACCAGTGATTAAAACTAAACTGTAACTGGTGAAATATGGCCCGAACTTTATATGCGAGCGTAATTTAACGACATAGTTACATGAGTTTGAGAGTGTCTAGCGTAATGGGTAAAAGAAATTATGACAACTTATTTTTTGGCGCTTCGTAGTTCTCAGTTTAAAACTAAAGAGTTTACTTTACTTCCTTTGAAAGTTGATCGAGGTCGCAAGACTGGTACAGTTATTTTATCTCACGAGTTCGGGCGAGCTCTCGTGTGCATACTACTAAACTGAGCGCTACGCACACAAAGACATTGTATACACACAAGACATCAGTAAAGCTCGATTCATTCTTGATGATGAAAGTTGACTTTTTAATATAGTTTTGTATTGTGGAAAAGGAAAATATGTTCTGTTAACAGCTTCCTATCGTATCTATATAGAGGTATAGATAGATAGTACTTTTCCTCCAGATGGCATTAAAAAATCCGACTTGTTATTTTATTCTAACCCATTTGAAATTAATTATACTCGTATTATCATACTATCATCATACTAATATTATAAGGAAGATTTGTATTTTTGTGTGTGTATGTTTGTAATGAATAAACTCAAAAACGACTGAAACGATTTCAAACATTTTTTCACCATTAGAAAGCTACATTCACCCTGAGTAACATAGGCTACCTTTTACCGCGGAAAAATGCCCCATTCCCATGGGAAAAACTGTTAACGCGGGCGGAGCCGCGGCGGAAAGTTAGTAAAATATAAAAATATTTTGAACCTGCTGTAATATTATGGGTAATATCTTGTAAATTCTACGGCGCGATGGCGGTATGGCGTTCGTAGCCGCAACTACGAGTGTGCTACGAAAAAAGTCGCCTGATTGCAAAATAAAAGTCCTTATAATTTTTACAGCAAGTTATTATTCCCTTGCAATAAAAATACACAAAACATTGTAAACCCCGAGTGTAAGCTTTGCAGGGGTACACGATGAAAAACAACAAAGTAAAGTAAAACAACAACATTGTTCAAATTGGATTTAGCTCAAAAAGCCCGGGAACATGAAAGTACACCGCACGGGGCCAACCAACAAAATAATCCGAATTTAAGCGGTGAGCTCCAGAATCCAAAGGTACAGGGCCCTTCTGGTATGTACCCAGTGTAAGGTCAAGTGAAATCGTGATAAATTGGTGTTATTCAAATATTATTGATGTTATTAGCGTTATAAATTTCTTATGAAATCTTTTGGGTGGTAAATACACCCTTTGCCGTAAAACAGGAAAAAGAGTCTTCTATATGTTATATGGCATAATATTCGCCAATTTAACCGCTGCCGCTGCTAGGGCAGCAGATCTCCTGTAAAGTGGATCGCAACTCGTTCCATCTTTATATACACTAAAATTATATATAGGGTAAACCACCCAATTATTGACAGTTTTAGCGATGTGTTTATAAAACAGACAATTTATTTATAAAAATAATTTGCAGTTACCAATTTACATAGACAAATAAGTTAATTTATACTATATAAGTGTAGAAAACAAGTAAAAATATAGGTATTTTATGATTTATTCATCATAAAAGCACTATATTAAAATAAGCGTCCATCACCCAAATATTGACATACCTCACCCTAATATTGACAATGCATTACCCAATTATTGACAGTACGTTTCAGTGGGTATTAAAATTCAAACTTGTAATGTAAAAGGTAAATAAAATTTTGTATTTTACAACACCTTACTTAATAATCACACTTATCTACATTAAAATCAAATTAAAATTAAAAAAGTAATAATTATGTAGGTATTTAAAAATTATTATTTTTTAGAAATTGTTCAATAATAAAATTAATCCAGCAGTTTATGGTAATAGTTTTTAATATTGTATTTAGTTCTTTCTGTTTAGTCACTAATTCAGCATTGTTATCACTCTTTAATACAGTTTTTTTTTTCAGGTTTTATTTCAGTCATTTCAATGGTTCTTTGTTTAGCCTACGAGTATACTTCTGTTACTCACGAATTTGTCTTCTCAACAATCTCTTTTTTTTGCTGTCAAAGAAAAGTCGTGACTTTACGCTTTCCGCTTTTTCAAGTAGACGGAGAGGGGTTCTTTCTTTTTCTGTCTCCTCATTTTTTACAGGTGAAATTTTCTTTGTTTCTTTTTATACAAGATTTAATCAGAAATAATGTTTTTTTTTTGTTTTAGGTATATTTTTCTTTTTTCTTTTTGTACAACTTCTCAGTTTTCTAATTTTCTTCAACATTCTGTTTTCTTTTCTTTTTTGTATCCTCTTGCCATTTTTTCGACGTTAGTACTCTCTCTTCTTTCTACGTTTCGTACTGCTTTTCTAATGGGTGTTTTAGCAAAAACCAGAACATCATTTAGCTTAATTTTTTTCTTGCAGATCTGACAGGTGAATCATTTTTGCAGACTTGTTTTGTTTTACCATCATTAGCATATTATGGTGTACGGATTTTTGTGGGCGTAGATATATGTTTCTATATGGTCCATAAAGTCTTGGTTAATATTTTGCTTGAATATCTGATTAGTTGTTGCTATAACTTTAATGTCGTTTTTGTTTTTAGTATGTTCATGAATATCGACATTGTGAACTATTTCAATAAAATATTGGATTTAATCGGCTAATAAAAACAGCAAATTGTCAATGTCTAATGTTGATTTGTGTCTCGTCCGGATATTTAGCAGTCGAATCAGAAGTAGTCAAGTAAGTCATGTCGATAGTATATTCCAGAGCAGAGGTAGGTATATGCTTGAAATAAGTGAGTAAGAAGATAGTAATATTTTAATACACGCATTATTTACACTAGGTGTTTAAATTTTTCGATGAAAATGTCAATGGTAGGTATCTAAATATACACTTTTAAATTCTATTATGGACATGGTGTTAATAATTGGACAAAACCAATTTCGACATGGTGTCAATATTTCTAAATCAGCAAAAGAAGTTGTTATTTTTAGGTCGAGCTGTTCTCTACCCTAAAATTAGTCAAAAATAATGTAAATTTACTAACACTTTATGTAGAAAATATTAGCACATTATTAGTTTCAATTATTGTCAATATTAGGCAAAAGCATCAAAATTAACACCAATTATTGACATTAGTATTATTGCATTAAGACATTTATAAATAATGATACTGAGTGTATGTTATCGTATCTTATATATTAAATGAACTAAAAAATAACAAATTTTCCTAGTAAAATTCACAAAAATATAATAAAGTTGAGGTTTCTGTAAGTTACTCACACTATCAATTTTGCAGGAAATAAGGCTTTTTGCAAAAAATAATCGGGCTCTTACAAAAACGCAATCAGTGAGAAGCCGCCAATTAAAAAAAAGAACTTTGACAGTGTTGCCTATATTAAAAAATAAATAAAGATTCGTTCAGTTTTTGCTGTAAGAGTGAATGTTTTAAATAGAACTTCTAATTTTAATTAAACCCTAAGGTTGTCAATAATTGGGGGGTTGTCAATATTAGGGTGGTTTACCCTACATACATAATATTATGGCGTTTGTCTTTTGTTTTTCCTCTCGCCCCGCGCACTCCGCCCGCCTCCCGCTGCCGCCATAGCGCATAAAATGTATTCGTGGTGTCTTCTCTAGTACTTGTACGTAATTCCTCAATGGTTTAAGCTAAGCTTTTTATCTTCTGTCGTCATTAAGTGTTTTAAAGTATATCTGTAGGTACTGTATTGTGTTTCTCAACCTAAAATAAATCAATGAGTTTAAATTTCACATGTGTAATTAAAAAACCTCTGGCACAGAAGAAAATAATAGTACTAACCCGTACAGAAAGGACAATTACCCCCCCGTTGTGTTCGGGGGTGTGCCATTGACTTGTAGTCATGGAGTACAGAACCAATGGAGAACGCTTGCGGGGGCGACCGCACACGCCAAACATATGTTATATCTTGTGTACCTCACCACGTTTTTAACCACTAGTGAATCAGATGTCATTGCGTCAGCCACGCGTCGGCCAATTGCAGCCGGCGCAGATCACCTCTCCCCCCGCGCAAATTGGTGACTTTGTTTCTAAGCAAAAGCGTGCGGACGCGCTCTCCATTGGTTCTTGTACTCCATGCTTGTAGTTGATATTCAGTTGTTATTCAAAAAGAAGTATCTTGTCAAAACGTATGGAGTGACCGCCCAGTGCCTCTGGCTCAGCTCAGCAGAGCTCAGCAGTGCATTTTTAAGTATTAGTATTGCTAGTAGAAGAAATGACAGTTGTTGTTGTTGTTATTGTTGGAATTCCAGGGGATACATGGGGCCTTCAAGAGTTTCTTCCAGCTCCCCCTGTCCTGCGCCGTGGCCTTGTCTTCGCTCCACGTAACTCCGGCCGCTTTCAGCTCGCTCTCCACAGATCGACGCCACGTCGTAGCAGGTCTGCCCGGTCTTCTCCTGTCACTGGGTCTCCACTCGAAGGCAGTTTTGGCGGGATGGCCTTTGCCCAAAGTATGGCCTATCCATCTCCACCTTCTAGCCGCGATCTCCTCACCGATTGGGGTTTGCCGACATTTCTGCCACAAGTCTTTGTTCGATATAGTGTAGGACCAGAAGATACGAAGTATGGTGCGAAGTGACTTGTTTACAAAGACTTGAACATTATTAATGAGCGTATAAATGACAGTGGTATCAAGTAACAGAGCAATGCCGCGAGTATTGCATTTACATTGAATCTGAGCTGGGGCTGGATTCAAGGGATCGAGCGTACCTCGTCTGTAAACAACTTTACTGCGGAACTCCTGTATCAAGCGTACAACTGTTGTACTCTACCTTTAATAGTGCTGCATGCTTGGGATTATTATATGATATGCAACAAAATAGGAGTAGTATATTAACATGTTTGTATTTGAGAATATTCAGTAAATGGTGCCAGCATTGTGGTGTAGTTTTTTGCTGTAATAAAATGCCACGAAAAACTGTTCCAAAACTTATATACTTAATCATTATAGGAATAAGTGGGGATTTAAATAATCTCACAAGAAACAAAACAAACAAGTGATAAAATTATATGTCATCTTCTAAAAAATATCGAGGGGTGCCTGGTAAAACCCGATAAGTGCTCAAAATGTGATTCTGAGATAATCGAAGTTAAAGTTTTGATGCCGATTTACCATACTTAAATCTTGTAAAAAGTAGAGTAAAAGTAAGTAATAAATTGCAAAATATATTCTTAAATCAAGTTTGATTAATTACAACTTCAAATTGTATTTACTTTTCCTATAAAAAATGTTTATTTTGAGTAAGGTGCATACTTAAAGGGTTTTAGAACGGAAACAAAACCAGTTTTTAGGACTTATACTTGATATTTTTCTTTGAAAAACATCTTCCATCATCATCATTACTTACTTAAAATTATCAAAAAAAGAAATAATTGTAATCGTCATCATCAGTATCCAGCGCAGTTTCATTATTATCGTTTTTAAGCTTTAAATCCAGCGGTGAAGTTCTTCCGGGATGATCTGTTTCGCGCACATAGCTTATAAATGTAGCTTTTAGCGACACTTATTGAGAGCTGACTACAGTATAAAGGTTCCAGTCCTTGAAGCAACTTAAAATTAACAGAAGGTAGGTTTAATTATTGTTTCGGGTTTCAGGTGTGATTCTGAGACCTATAGGGCCTGCCCCCGTTACACCTTTCGGCATTCAGGAAACTTTCTGCTCCAACAGCCATTGGTTCTACGTGCAATGTGTCTCGCCTACTGTCACTTAAGTTTAGCAGCTCTTTTGGCTATGTCGGTTACTTTAGTTTGTCTGCGGATCTTAATCATTCCTAACTCGATCGCGCAGGGAACCTCCAAGCACAGCCCTCTCCATTGCTCTCTGAGCAACTTTGGGCCTTCTTAAGAGGCTCATTGTTAACGACCACGTCTCGGATCTGTTTCGAAGTCATAACTGGCATGGCAACACACATTGTTCAAAGACCTTTGACTTGAGCTGCAGTATTTGGGTTGAAAACATGATGGCAGCTTTCCGAACGCTTTCCAGCTGAATGCTGAATGCTTTTTTAGAGTGGTCATTGGTAACCACTATTAGTAGTAAGTAGTTTCTACTTAGGTACATGGGCGTTCGACATTACTTTTGTTTTCCCCATGTTCATCTTCAGAAGACTATTGAGTTCATCGAGCATTGTGTACAAGTCTTCTAAGGTCTTAGCCATGAGAATAATATGTCGACAAACTCAAGGTGAGATATGTATCCACCATCAATGTTGATAGTATCAACATTAATGCCTCTTCCAATCCAGAAGCTTTAAGATAGAGAATTTATCGGTGAAAAGTAATTGGAGAAATAACTTCTTCCTGTCTCACACCCCGCTGCAGCTACATTGGTCTGAAGGTCTGATCCTGGAGTTAAACAGGTATGGAAGCATTCTCATACAAACACCTCGATATACCGGTAGTCAATTTGGTACCTCTGAAGAGATCCCAGCACTGCTCAGATTTCTATTGAACCGAAAGCCTTCTGTAGTCCACGAACGCCATGAATAATGTCTGGTTATTCTTCAGTGTTCTGTATAACCTACTGCAGTGTGTAAAGTGGTTTATTTTAATGTAGCCCTTTGGGAAACCGGCTTGTTCTTGAGGCTGGAAGTTGTCAAACCTGCGATTCGTGAGTACACTCGGAAACAATTTGTAGACATGACTTGGAAGTGAGATGGGTCTATAATTCTTTAGAAGGGTTTATCGCCCTTTTTAATAAAGAAGACCACTACATATCTGTGTCATGCCTACGGCTTTGTACCTTCAAAGATGACAGAGTTATACAGTTTCTGAAGTACTTCCAAAACCGGTATACCACCTGCCTTCAGAAGCTCAGCAGCTTTTCTGACATCGCCCGAGGTCTTGTTGTTTTAAAACTTTGAGAGCGATTCTAAACTCGTATCCGTGATGTCTTCAGTATAGTGTCGGATTAGCTCACCTCTGGCGTCAGTTGCAGTTTGAATACTGACAGGTATTCGTGTTGTCGTGTACAGCTGTCCATAGAATACCTTTATTTCTTCCTGTAGCTCAAGCTCACATATCACAGTTCGTTACGCTCAATTACTTCCTTAATACGATCCGTCTATTAAGATCTGTCAGCATTATCTGGGACAAAAGAACCATCCTCCATCTTCCATAACCCTGAGGATAGAGTAAGAAATATTTTTGTTTTCATTAATTGTACGACGGGTCTTTAAAAACTTGGATCCTGTTATACGGACAGCTTTCACGAACCAATCATTGTAATCGTGCACACCTACTCCTTTTGCTTGGCTTTCAAATCGTTTTCGCAGCTCAGGATGGGTTTTCAGGGTTCTGAGTTTGAATTAACAACGGACGGTGCGTATTTCATCATTTTTATTTGTTTTTAGTCAACATGACAGTTACGGATATTAAAAAAACTGAATTTATGAAACTCAAGAATAATATTTACCTGGTTTTGCATCTTATAAAATTAGTGGTGTTGATAAGTAAATATATTTGCTAAAACCCAATAACAAGTCATAACTCTACTGTTTGTGAAAAAAAATACAATATTTGTATTTATAACTCACTTTAATGGGTTTTACCTCTATGAATGGATGTTATTGTTTTGTAAATACTATTTTCAAAAAGCCCATAACAAGTAATAGTTGATTCTGCTAGAAAATATTTCATTAATTTTGACGTGTAACACACTTTAAAGTATTCTTCTTCTCATAAGTCCATAAAAAGGGTATAAGATATTGGGTTTTGACATAACGATTAAAGCCTTACACTTTAAATATCGATTACTGGACTACACCATTAGAAAGAGCTCGAAAAGTACTCTATGGTAGTATAAATAACTCATTTTGCCAAAGTGGGGTACTTATCGGGTTTTCACAGGCGACCCTCGATATGTCGACAGTTTATCTTACAGCAGCGCATAAGCTTTCCGCCGGGCTTTGAAACAATAGCCGTAGTATTAGATTATTCCAAAGGCGAAATACATATTCGGGATATTTATAATATGACAAATAATAATGATTCACAATAAAGTCACACCACTGTGCGGACAAATATCAAAGCAATTTTGGTTATCGTCGCGCTCTAAAATTCTATCCATACAAGATTAATTTCATAAATTTAGCGTCCCCACTAATTAACGAAAGCGTTATGCAAACCAGGAGCAACCAAGCGTTGGAGATCCAGGGCAGAACTTAGGGAATATATTATTGTTTGATATTCCACAAAATGTTCTTGAAGTTTCAACGAAATCTTTTTATTCAACTTGCCACGATTTTTTTCTTCCACAAAAAACGTCTAAAACATAAAAATAATTATTTTAACGTTGATTAGATATAAAAAAAAACTTATACTATTTTTGCATTAGTGTTTTAAGTTTTTTAAAATAGTATAAATGATTTAGAATTGAATCAATAACCCCTTCTCTCCCTAAACTGTTATAAAATCAGGAAATTATTTTAATGGTCTATTTTGTCCCGCAATGGAGTACAATAAGCTGTTTTATTTATTAAAACTAAAACTAGACTTAAAATCTGAAAAGAGAGATACCCCACAGCGTCACGCATCCCTTTATCTAAGTCACTACCGCCAGGACATGAACTAACATGGCCGCCATGGAAGTCTCTAAAGTACTCTAAACAGACTTCGGACCCAGGTCAGCCGAAGAAGGGAGAACTTGTGTCGGTTGGGTTACGGCTCTGAGATGACTTGCCTGTGTGGTGTCTCTCCAGACCTTGGCACACCTAATGGCCTGCCAAGCGTACCTGCACACTCGAGGGTCTTTACTCCGCCACAGATAACGCTATAACTGTGCTGGAGTACTGGTTCTCGCAAATTTGAACTCGCTGAGTCGACTAGCAAAAAATTAAAAGCAAAAGTTCAAAGTATTTATTTTTACATCACTTAGTTAAGTCAGTTACATATTCTTTTCTGGCGAGTTCAAAAATTTGGCTGTCTTCTGTGGAAAAGAACTCGCCAGTAGAAACTCCACAGTATTATTTTATAAAACTTTATTTAATTTAAGATTGATTAAAAGTAAAAATGCAATTGAAGTATGTAACTCCGGTCCTGTGGGGCTTAATCCTGTAACTCAAACCCAATTAGTGCGACTGCAGCATCTTACACAAAGCCTTCCTAATTATTATTTAGCTCGTCCCGGCACAAATAAACACCCAATAGAGACGTAATAATATGTATAAGGCGACTCGACTCACAACACATAATAATATGTGATTTCTTCTTGTTTTCCGTCAGTTTCGAGTAGTTTCGACCAATAGAAAGTCACCACAATAGAAAGCGCATGCCATTTAGAACAATCACAACCCCCAACCCCCCCGCACTTCAGTTAGTTGAAAGAATTTATTAGCATGTATGTATGGCGTCTATACCTACACTACCTAAAAAAAAGTTAATACTTTACATTCTGTTAATGCATTTTGCACAATGTACCGTCTATTGGTGTTTTAAATTTTAAATTGTGATTTTTATCAAATTATTCGGACTGGTCGTCGTGGAGGAGGCCTTTGTCCAGCAGTGGACGTCTTTCGGCTGAAATGATGATGTTGTTGATGACCCTTAATATGCTTAAACATTCGTTTGAACGATAAAAACAAAACGAACTTTCTGTCAATGAGGAATTAAATTTTGTGAGCTTACTGCCGTCAAACGTAGGAATCGTCCAACAGACGCAATGGAAAAATAAAAGCTGAACACACAAACTGTCTACTGTAGGCTGTAGGCTGGATTTGAACCCACTACTTTGTGATTCCTAGGACGGTTTACTATCGACGGGACTGGGGTCTATAAAGTAATTTATTTTTATAAATTAAGTATGCATATTTTTTACCACTCAGGTAAGTTTTGCATCTACGTCGAAGTTTACAGCATATGCAACTTTTTCAGTGTCAATTTCTATCCCTATCTATCATCCGGTATCGGCATAATTTCGACAGTGACAAAGTGTTTTTAGTTCACTACATGGCGCGGCAATTTAAATTATATTAAATTATTAGTTTTAAAATACGATGCATCTCGGAAGTGTCGATAGTGAAAAGCAAAGAGAGCAAGAACGTTTAGACTTTATAATATTAAGAACTAAATAAGGATTCATTATCCTTTTGGGACAGACATACAAAAACAACTTTTAATAAAAAAAAATGAACGCCGTAAAAACTGATACGCAAAAAATTCAGACATGGTACCAACCTCATATTATATCCCTTTCCAACAAAAAAAGAATTATCTAAATCAGAATACTCTGTAAAAATGTATCGAGCATTACTGGAAGTCGCTACATAAAAAAATACGTGTCGACTTGAGAACCTCCTCCAAAGAGAAAAATAACTTTAATGGACCTCCTCCGTTTTTCGTCTGTTGAAAAAACTATAATATGTCTGGATACGAGTCTTCTGACAACTAACCGAGATTAAAAGTGATCCACAGAGTGTCCGAAAAATAAAAATGTATGTTTTATTAATTTTTAATAGTTTTCCGTAAACAGGGAAAACGTAAAAATTCTTTTAGTTAGTTCGCACTTTTTACTAACTGGCAAAAAACTATTTATTTTTCTGGCATATTGGTGTTATTTTCGTTATCTATTGAATGCACTAAAACCCTAAATATACCTTTCTAAGGGGTGCTAAGTTAAGGGTGCCGATTTTTTGTTTCGGAAGAAATACTTCTTGTTATTGATCTAATTTACTGTAATTATTTTCTCTTTGGTACAATTTTCATTGATCTGTCAGTTTCTTACATGGATTTTATATTTTTTCAAAATAAATAATTATATCATCAAGGACGTTAGAATTGTAGAAATATGATGTCAATCTATTATTTATTTCTAATCACTATTCAAGTAATCTTATCGAATAAAGAAGTTATTTGTGTCCGAGATTGGTTCACAGTTAACAAAACATTTTATGAAGAAGTAAAGAAAAATTTTGAAAATGAACCACCAACATATACGACCATGTTACTGCCTGGAAATGGCTCTGAAATTGATGTAAACGGATCTTTGGCCTTTATTAAGGAAATTTTGTTATTGGATAATCCTCCTGGAACAAAAATGGCGTTGGACATCGGCGCTGGAATCGGCAGAGTGTCTAAAAACGTATTAATTAAAATATTCGATAAAGTCGACCTTGTAGAACAAAACGAAAAGTATGGGAATATAGCTCTCAAATCTATTGGCAAAGTTAACCGTAAAAAACTAGGAACGCTCTACAAAACACCACTTCAAAATTTCATGCCAGACAAGAATTATGACGTGATATGGATTGAAGAGATACTCATGTATCTAGGAGACGTAGAAGCAATTTCTTTGTTAATAAGATGTCACGGCGCTCTTAATGCCAATGGCATTATAGTAGTCAAAGAAAATATAGCTACTAAAGGTTCTTTTGTTTCCTACTCGAAGCCTGTTGGTATATTTAGATCCAGTAAACACCATATAGAAATGTTTAATGCAGCTCCACTGATGGTTAAAATACGTAAGCTACAAGAAGGTCTCCCAAAACAATATTACCCAATAGAAATGTACGCTCTATGTTCAAAGTATAAAAAAGAATCGTATATAACAATCAAGCCATATGAATCGTATGAAGCATTCAACGTTGCCAGTGATAACGCAGCAAATTGTATTATAATCATTATTAACATCTTGTTTTTGTACCTAACAGTCTCCATAAATTTAATATTTATAGATCCAGTGCGGGTTGGCTAGCACACACAATCTTAGGAATATTTTGCAAGTGCAACGCTTTTTCAGTGTAGGAACTTAAAATCCGGAGAAGTGCGAGTTTTAAACTCGCGTGCGAAAAGGTTCATTGCATATGAAGTTCTTCATCATCAGCAGAAACGACTAGACAGATAGAATTGAAATTCGTTGCATTATGCAGATAAATGCAGAAGTTGCATAGCCTCGGAGTTTCTTTGGCCAGTTTTTCTCCAAAAATGGTCGTCTGACCCGAAATTGGTGTCTTTTATATGCGCTAATATTTAAGACCCAAAAACATTTGTCCCAACGTGATTTTCTAATGTTTGATTTCTTAATATTCGTAAGTTCTATTGTTCTTGTCTAATTCTTATTGTGTTTTAACAAATAAATTATGCCTATGTCTAAAGTTTAAATTTCTTATAACGACAGCTCCGTAGCCTAGTTGCTAGTACTTCTGCCTTCAAAACACAGATTTGTGGGTTCGAATCCCGCCCAGGGCAAATATTCGTTTCTGATGAATATAAAGTTGCATTACGGAGAACGACATAGGCTGATTTTTACCGAGGGCAAATTTCTGATTACCACGGTATAATGAAAAGGCTTCCTTTATCTTAATTATGTTCGCTTTAACTCGCCACTTTCAAAGGTTGAGTGAAAATTGCTGCTGAATGTATTACCCCCTTTCATAAAATGCTTGTGGTTTACCTACCGACTATGGATCATGTTATACGTATCTCACTAATAAAAAAATATGGACTCTAGCCGACAAACATGAATGAGACAAAATTTTACACATAAGATGCTTATAACTTGTAACTACAACTTTTAACCTTATAAAATATAAAACCCTAATAGCCTACTAATATTCAATAAAGAAAAAACTGTTTATGATGAACTTGTGTGTAACACGCGACTCCGCTCGCATGACGAAGATATTTTCATTTTGAGGAAGCTGTGAACTTCGCAGCGAAATTTATGGCATGGGGTGCATTGATTAATAAATATTATAAAATATTTATTGGGGAAAAACCGCCACAAAGTATTTTGCTATGAAATGCTGCGGGTAAATTCTGATGAAGTTTCGTGGGAGGAAGTTTACTTACTGAATATTATTAATATGAGGTTTTTGAAGAGTTCATCCCCTTAGTTTACTTTCATGATATGATTTGGTTCACGAGCATTTCTTGAATTTGCTTTGTTGTAAGCTCTGTTATTTTTGTTTTGTTCATTTCTAACTAAATTTAAAATTATTATTTATTTTAACCGACGTAGCCCCGGCGTAGAACCGACAGCCGTTGGGGCAGAAAGGTTCTTGAATGGCGGCCGCGCGCCGGAAGACGTAGCGTGGGCAGGACGATCTGGTGAGGGTCGCGGGAAGCCGCTGAATGCGGGCAGCGCAGGACCGATCATTGTGGAGATCCTTGGGGGAGGCCTTTGTCCAGCAGTGGACGTCTTTCGGCTGAGATGTTGATGATGATGATTTATTTTAATATCATAGTGTAACTGCCATAGAGCCAGCAACCTCGTTTTGAAAATTCTCGAGTCACAAGGTGTTTAAAAACAGGTACAATTAATAAATTGAGTCACTTCGCTCGAGCAAATTTTATTGTAACTTAGGTTGAATAGCAATTTACCACATTTAATAATTTCTTACATTTAAAATTGCCTCCCACATCTTTGTTCTAAATTATGTCATAAAATTAACTGGCACAATTAGAAATAGGACGCTTTGCCTTAACATTAAGGCTCGAGTTGACATGTAATTAACAGAATTAATGCTCCTTTTAATTACGAGTACAATGACACTTAATATTGGTACGTTGCTATTAATTTTGTACAAGAACGTACAATTACTAAAATTATAAGGCGCAAGTAATTTATCTATATTATGAGGTGATAATTGCCGCGCTGAGCGCTCAAGGGTAGAAATTGTGTCGCCGCGCCACGGGCGGCCTATTTTAATTATTTTTTACCCTTCGACTCCCAGTTATAGGAAATGCTTTGTCTTTTGTTATTGAGTAATATTTTACGCTACAACAATACAACAACCTATCACATAAATGTATGCTTAAAAAAATTTAAAACTAAATTAAAATGATCATATTTTTTTTATTTTGTTCAATTTTTACTATCACAAGTAAGATAAGAAGAAGAAGAGTAAGGTTTGGTAAGTAAGATTCAAATCCAAAAATCTTCACAAAATGAGAGTCTCATATTTCATATCAGAAAGTCGGCAAATATTTCATTTTTCATGTGAAACTGTCTTCAAAGATCAAAGGAGTAGAAGGATTTGTAATATTTACACACAAATGTAAATAAGGCTGTATTGATAAATGACGGTGCTTACTTACCTACAGATAGATCGGTGCTTTTTTTATTTCGAAATTCATGTAATTTTTAACCGACGAAAAACGAAGGTGGTTCTTAAGTCGACATGTATATTTTTTTTTATGTATGACCACGCATAACTTCTTTCAGTCTTTCGATTTTAATCTTTCTTTTTTTTATTGGAAAAGGTATACCCCGAAGTTGGTCAAATTGAATATTTTTTTGTTTTTCTTTTCTTTCGGATGTTTATATTTTTGCTACCTTTTTTTTTATTATTTTAGCAATTAGATTGCAATTGACAACTCTCATTCTAATACTGCACAACATACATGTAAGCCATAAAAAGTATATTACGGTTACACAGGTGAACGCAGCTACACGTTGTCTGGTTTATAATCGTCAGTAAAGAGTTCGTATAATACAATTCTAATCCGGGAACACGCCGAATTACAACAGTACACAGTATTCCCTTACCAGCTTACCAATTCCTTAAAGGTAAAAAAGTTTCAGTAAGTGAAAGAACAGGAACACTTTATTTTATATCCAGCATCAGAATATCTCGAATATTCTAACAGCATAGAACTACAACACAATTTTCCCGCCATCCAACAAGGGATGCTTCTAGCGCATCGTGAAATGTGATCGGAATAAGAATTTGATCGCAAACAAATATCGTGTTACGGAACTATGGGGATGTGTTTTATCCTTCACATCGATCATCTTACGACGACGTCCGGCGTCCAAAACTATAGTGAACGTCACAACTGGTATTGTTATTGCTACTAAATCACAGATACCGCGAAACGTAGATCTGATTCGTCATCGTGCGTACTGGATGATTCACGTCAGCCGCCGCTACCCTATGTCGAATAATTTCTAGTTGGATGAACGTTAGTACGACAACACTGTAGTTCGACAAACTTTACTACGAAGTAATTTAGGAACGAAAAAGGACAGAGTAAGGTAAAGTATAGTAGGGTAGTCTTAGTGTAGTATGTTTTTACCCGACTGTAGGAGAAGTAAAAACTTACACATAAAATTAAAACCCTCCTTTGGCACGTAATCTCTCATAATTATCTTTGGCACGTTCTGTGGCACGGCTTAATATATTTTAACTTGAGAGGTATAGTTATCATCTAAATAGTGAGAGTAATATAATTTGGAAAGTAAAATTGTAAAACAAAATCACGCAGTCGGGTTAATTGTTTTCTTCTATTTTTACTACAAATTAATTATAAAATATGCTGTTTCAGTTTTTTATCACAATTATTTAGTTACAACCTATTTGGGTTTGCTTAATCAGAGCCATGTCATGTAAATTGATTATATGATTAGTATTTTTTAGCTACAAAGTTACTGTACTAAATTATTATTATTATTATTATTTTTTACCTAGTAAGCATTATTAATATTAGTATTACTAACCCATCACTATTACTACTGTACGTGGGATAATTCTACGTTTTAAGAATGACGTGTCGAAACCAAACTTCGTTTTATTAATGGTTTTGGATTCATATAAGCTCCTGAGGAAAATTGATAGTTCTTATTTCACCCATACCTAACTATTGGATGGATAAAGTACCCAAAATATCAAAGAGTTACATAACAGCGCATTTAAGTATAATTTCTTATTTCTTTAAGTATATAAAAAACAGGTTTTTGGGATTAGTATCACTCAGTCTAATAACGCAACTGGGCTTCAATATCAACACTGTATAAATAGAGTTTGATTTTTATATGACAGCCCTTCCTTAATGTTTTTTAAACTTTATGGTTTAGGCGACTAATTTCTATAAGGAAAAATGACTAGGTATAATAATGTCTAATATCTATAATTATTAATGCCTAAGTAGAAAAATATCAGTATTTTAGAAATCGTAATTTTTATACTTTGTCATTGTTCTAAGTAGACTATTATTATACCTAGTAATTTTTCCTTATGGTCATTAGTCGCTTTAGCAAGCCGGCACTCAAGTCAAAGTGACTAGCCACATAATATTGCCCAATAACGATCCCGGTGTAACTGCCGGCAAATAAGTTAAAAATTGTAAGCTATGACAGTTCAAACAAAAAAAAATATTCTGCAAAAAAGTAGCGATTTAAATAATCTAATGTCTGAAAATCCCTTGCGGTAGGCCTTAATAAACCCGACAGATCTCTAAGCCCCAGGGCTGTCAAACTAAATGCAAATTATAGATTCTGTTAAAGATTACCAGCCATAATTTTTTTCTCACTAAGTAAGGGTCTGTCCGCACGGGCCAATTTTCCTTGGCCCGTCCACAGATAAGGGGAGTACGCTCGAGTGCTACAGTGCTAATTTGAATTAAATTTTGGGGATTAAGCTTCCAGTGAGTAGATTACATCGTTCTGAATTTAGGCAGGGGTATCAGGAGGAATGTTGGAAATAAAAAAGTTTAATAAAGATAATAGAAATTAAAAGTACAATGGATAGAAGGGAGGTTGATACAAATAATAGGGCTTATAGCATTAGTGGTATTGATGACAGTAATTTTGGTACATTATCTTTACTATATATATATTTATGTTTGTGTTTCCAGGCCACAATTGGGCGACAATAATAGATGTTTCAAAGAAATGGCCTTCTCATCATGGTCGCCTAAAAACAATTAGATAAAAAAAAGATTGTGTTATACCCTAAAATATTGAAGTAGTATAGCATAAAAAAGTAAGTAGTAGTATTAGCTGGCCGCCCATGGATACGCGACCAGGGATATAAGGTACCACCATGCAAAATCTCATTAAAATCGGTCCAACGGTTCCAGAAATTAGCGTGTACACAAAGGAGACAGACGGACATTTTTTCAAAACTTGTAATTTTGTGTTCAGCTACACTCCCTTAATCACCAAAAATCAGTTTTTTTTAAAACAAATCAATGTACAGACACGCCGATTCTTCAGTTTTATTATAGTATAGATAGATTTATGTAAACGGTAGGTAACCCTTAACACTGCCTGTGCAGTACATCCCTCGATGGTTCGCAGAGGGAAAATAAAGTCAAGTATTTACTCCGGCGCAAGCGAAATGGTTTTAATTTTCTTTCGGAGGCGGTCATAAATATTACTGTTATTATGATTGGGCTGATGCTTCATCGTGTAATTAATTATTGTTACAAAAAGAGAGCTAGAAACAGTTTTGGTAGAATTTGTATTTTGTAATGAACTTTTGAATTTGATATGATTATGATGACGATTGGGTTAAAAGAAGGGTTAAAAATAACTGACTGATATGTATTTAATAAAGGAAGGAGAGGCCTTTGTCCAGCAGTGGACGTCTACTGGCTGATGAAAGGAAGGAAACATTTCATATTTCGGGTTCAGAAACATGTTCTGTGGTTCTCGGAATAAAACTGCGTAACTGACATACTTGTAATTTTCGTAAAAATGTGAAGTAGTAAAAGTAATATTTCGTTACCATTAATAAATTCTCTAAGTGTCTAGAAAATCAATAAACACGCATGTCTATGCCATTATATACGTACGTACATATAACTATTATTATTCTTATATTTGTACCCAAATGGACTACAACGTAAATGACATTTCAATCAACGTCCTAATGTAAAAAAAGGCTGCAAAATATTTTACATTCTCTAAATTGATGACGTTACACAAACGCCTGAAAAATACATCGCAGCATAGATGAATGAGGGCGGCGGGAATTGCACGTAAATATTTTAGGTCTCTGCGTTTCACTTGTGTAGGTATACTAGGTATTGTAATACCTTGGATTACGGGGACGGGAGTAGTAATGTTCCGTTCCCGGAAATATTCCCACATTAAGAATGCTACTTTTCGTTTGAGCCCAAAAAAATAGGACGAGACAGTAAGATCTGTAAGGTCGGTCGGGTCGTTATGGACCTAACCGGAAAACACCAACCCGGTCTACCACATCTAGCCAGCTTGAACAGCAAATTTCGTTGGGAGGAATATTCATACAGGAAGAAATGAGTTGATCAAATAAAAAAAAAACAAATTTAAAAAGACTTCCAAGAATGAATTCAATTAAATATTAATGATATGAAAAAAACTAAATGTTAAATTTAATGCTGTGTTTTAATTTTGGTTTCTTGAGTGGTACTAAAGTAAAAAAATATTTTTCCGTAGTTCCTACTACCGCACGAGGCGGTAGTAACACGAGTAAAACAGGGCAAATCGGAAAAATTTTCAATAAAATTGTTTAATTTGACAGTTCCTAGAAATGAGCAGTATATTGCTTCAGCAATCTGTGCATTAAGTGACTAAGTGCGCTGAGGTTCTCGTAGACAGATGTACAGACAGTTTGCGCTCTGACTTATACTATTAGACGTGCTATAGGGGCATCACGTATATTGCCACATGATTTAAAATTATTAAAACTGTGACTGCGCGCTTACTACGTCATTAGAAGTGCGACCAATTAGAAGCCGAGGCCTGAAACGCGCTATCAGAGTTTTTGCAAAACATTGATATAAATACAAGTTCCAACAAAGTACAGTTGGACCGCGGTCCCCGGGCTCACCACCATGCCCCAAAGATCTTCCCTTTGCCTCCACAAAGCGTATTTATTTTGAAGATAGTAGTACCAGCCTGCCTAGTATTATGTACTATGTCATTCTTTCAGAATGTAATTGTTAATTATAATTGTGTAAAATGTAATCTCTTGTAATTTGTTATGTATTATTGAATATATCTGTAAATGTCGCTATTACAATTTTCCTGTGTGTATATATTAAACGTGGTAAAACGTAGCCTGTCCGTATGTCATTGGTATGCTTAACCTATTATTATCAGACATAAAAAATCTGCGTAAACATTTAACAACCACACAAAAAAATTACAAGTGCAACACAGTATTAACTTTGGTATTTACAATAAATCATAAGATATCTATCTATTGATTTCAAATCTGCAATGATGAAAAAGTACCGATCGACCGATAGCAACAAATTCATCTTTTTGATAAGATAACCAAAATTAAATTTGGACGAGGAGTCTCAACAAACATTGTCCGTTTCGTATATCCCCTCTAACATGCCTAGTCCACGCGTGACAGACATAATTTTGTCGTGCGTATTCTCTTATCCTATTGGAGGATATTTCAATATGGCGGGTTTCTCGCGCGACAAAATTTTGTCACAGCACTGCATGTTATGTGAAGGTGGGAAAATGGTATACATTTTTATTGGAGCCGACAGCTGTCTCACTCTCATAGTCACCGCAAAAAAAGCACTACAAGTAAGTAAGTAAGTAATAAATATAGCAAACAAACTGAATCTCATTTCAAAATAACTTTGAACTGAACTGAAGAAGTGACTAGTAGCCCCTCATCTGAAAGCCCGAAGCCTGCGGAGCCACTGACCGCAGGCCCCGTCTTAAATTCAGTTACGGCGCTGCGTCCGTCTTGGCTTCCATTCGACTACCTGCGAGCTGAATATACCTAGACCTGGGTCAGCTTGTAATTGATTTCCGGTGAATGGTATTACGTTGGTAAAATAAGATAGATGGACTGACGATATGTAGTCGACAAATTGAAATAGTTTCAGGAAAGTTGAATTTATTTGGGGGTAAATTATAAAATGTACATATTTTATTCATGATATGAGTTTAATTGGCTATTGAGTATGTTATTATGTAGGTGAGGATTTATATTAAAAATTATCTGTCGTTTACAATCACGTATTTTTCCTCCTCGCAGCTACGTATCAATTTTCTAATACATTTCATTGTTCATTGGACACTCTTGAAAGGAGCAGCGTCCTCACTAGGATAATTACAGATGTTCTCACGGGTGCAGGCGAGCCTTACTTGTGTGTGTCTTGTGTGTGCACATTGTCTTTGTGTGCGTATCGCTCAGTTTAGTAGTACGTACACAAGGGCGCGTGTCTATACGCACAAAACTACAAGTAAGGCTCGCATAGAGTTAGTTGAAAGGATGGAGAGTGACATAGGCTACCTTTTACCGCGGGAAAATTCCTCATTCCCACGGGAAAACTGTTAACGCGGGCGGAGCCGCGGCGAATAGCTAGTTAACCCAAATAATAGAAAAAAAATCTGAGTTATTATCACATCAATTAGCTCTCAGACAGGAATCCGCCACGATTTCGTCCGACCTTCATCAGCGAAGTTACAATGATTATACTTGGTTTCCATAATAAATCAGTGGTTTATAAGCCACGTCGACCCTAATACAACAACTTTTGCCGTTCGAATTATTTATCTAATCCGGCCCTGCGGCTGCGAATTATGTTCCATCTGGCTCCGTGGGCCGTACTCTCACCACGTTAAGACGTGTCTGTACCCCTAGCATGATTTTTCACACGTGCCAGACATACTTTTGTCCTACTAGAGGATATTTCAATGTGTCGGGTTTCTCATGGTATTTTGACAGCTAGGTAAGGGATATTTAGTTTGTCACAGTAGTGGTCAAGCTACGAGCTGGATCATAGACGTCTATGACGCTATATGACCTGTCTCAAGTAACGTGCGCTTACAAATATTTATTCGCGCTTGTTGTACTTCATTTATAATACATTGTGGTCTTAGAGCAGCAGCAAAAACAACTTTGCAGTACAAATATTTTTTTGCCGCTTCAATTGTCTAATTTGCTTTCGCACTGTTTGCAATAGGTGCGCCCTTGGCTACAAATAAAGTTGGTAATCGTGCGCACGTCATCTTGAAACAGTGTTTACGAACAAGTGTTAACTATTGGGGATGTTAACTGTATTTAAATATTTTACTTACACTATGTAGGAAATAAAACATCTTAAATTTTAAGTTATTTTAGGCAAATTTTACCGATATATAATTTACTAGCGACCCGCCCCGGCTCCGCACGGGAAAATGGTTATTGTGGGTTATCCTTAAGTATATTATGCATGTATTATACATATAAACCTTTCTCTTGAAACACTCTATCTATTAAAAAAAACCGCATCAAAATCCGTTGCGTAGTTTTAAAGATTAAGCATACAAAGGGACATAGGTAGGGACATAGGGACAGATAAAGCGACTTTGTTTTGGGTGCGTAATAAATACTATAATATCAAAAGATATAATTTAAGGTGATATAACGTTCAATTGGTATAATTTTCATACACTATAAAAATACTTGCTATAAATTTAATTTGTATAATGCTCAATTTCTATAACGTTTATTTGATATAATGGCAATTGTTATAACATTATTTTCCTATAACGATTATTTCGTATAACAATCATTTCCTATAATAAACTTCATTTTTTGTAATTTTACGGAAAAGAATACTGGGTGTCAGATGTAATTTACAAAAAAGAAATGACATTATTCATCGGATATGTGGATCATTAAAACTATGTAATATAAATAAATAGGGCGGGTGCGAGCGCAGCGAGCACGGGAATTCGGGGCACCCCGACTACTGTTAGTTAGGTTGACATGTATGCATGCCTGCACGCTTGCTTGCTTGCATGCTTGCTTGCATGCTTGCTTGCATGCTTGATTGCATGCTTGTTTGCATGCTTGTTTGCATGCTTGTTTGCATGCTTGCTTGCATGCTTGCTTGCATGCTTGCTTGCTTGCTTGCTTTTACAAGTTCATAATTTTATTTGGAAACAATATTTATATCAATTGTAAATAATTATAGAAAATCATTATTATATCAAATGAAATTATATCATTTAAAATTATAGGAATTGTCTTTTATATTATTTGATTATTAGGATAAGTAAAATTATATAATCTGAAATTATATCATTTAATCATTATAACTTTTGAAATTATGGAATATATTACACACCCCTTTGTTTTATACTATGTAGTGATATTTCAAATCAAATTAAAAATCAAACCATCACAATACAAGAAAACATCACGAGGAAACCTGCACACACCTGCGAAGTAATTCAAGGTTTTGTGTGAAGACCGATCCGCACTTTGCCAGCGAGGTGGACTAAGGCCTATTCACCCTGATTTCAGGGTAGGCTCGAGCCTCGATATACATATAATATGAGCTGTTAATAATAAATATTAAACCAATAGAATGAAATAATTTAATTAACAAATAAATAGATATAAATATTTTTTACGTAATATACGACCTAAGCCTATGTACGCATTGTTTTGGTTCTGGGCAAAAATGAAGGTCGTGTGGTTGAAGTGTTGCAAAATGTTAAGAAATGTTGTTTTTAAAGTGGGTCATCACCATCATCATCATCTTAGATGTTCAAGATAAATCTCTTTATTACACGGAGCTACTGAAATAGCTATTAGTTGTTGATATTATTCATGACTTGACATTAAATTGCTTGCTTGCTTATTGAGTGGCTTTCGAGGTTAACCTGCCTTACAAACCCTGGCACAAGGCTCATATAACGACTACTCGTAGATAGTAGCCGGGACTAACGGCTTTACGTGTTTTCCAATACTTAAAATGTATTACAATATTATGACAATAGGTATTATCATGGCGATCTAATTATAATTAATATACACACGGCCATCTAACCCCAAACTAGGCAGAGTCTGTACTATACTGTCACGCCCGCGGCGCGCCCTGAACAGGAGCGCGCCTGCAAGGCATCGAAAAAGAAGAAGATAACACGATGAAAAGTAGAGATGATGATGAAAACACAGGTAGAAACACAGACGATAAAATATGTATTTGGTAAATATAATAAAGGTTAGGTTAAAGGTTAAAGGTTGTTTGTCGACAAGGCTAGATTATAATTGACATTTACACAGAAATTTGGAACTCGGCCGGCATGGCCGAGAGGTGAGACAAAAGTGACTAGAAAAATGGACGAAATGTCGGATGACTGTTGACTGAATTCCAAAATTAAATATATTCGAATTTAGGCGAGAATGGTAAATGAGATGAGAATGAGGCAACGAGGTGGCATGGTAATGCACCACGTTACAATACTATATACATACATACATACAATATATAAATATACTATATCCAGACACAAGGCAAACACAAGGCGTGCTCATCTCACGAATGTTTGTCCTTGGCGGGTTTCTACTACCAACACTAACTAGGCTACTACGGGCCGTTAATTTAGTTATAGAGAGACTTCTGTTTAACAGGAATGTCGGTTAGTGATATACCTTCGATATTTGAGTGAAGTGCGCCAAATTATATTTTTTTACTGGCACATCCCGAAGTTCGTGGGTTTAAAGAGAGCGTCAGTGGCCAAATGGTTAGGCCCGTTGACTTCCATTCCGAAGTTCACGGGTTCAAACTTCGGCACGTACCAATGTGTTTTCTATTTTCGAATTCATATGTACGTCTATTCGACACTCTTACGGTAATAAAAACATCGTGAGGAAACCTACACACACCTGCGAAGAAATTCAAAGGTTGTGTGTGAAGTTGACTAACGTCGATGGTGGTCGACTAAGGCCTATTCATACATAATAAGCTGATAACTGGCACATAAAACAATAAAATTTGTATTATAGTAATGACCTACCTGTATACACTTATATTATAACTGCTTTTAGATATACACTTTTATGATGAAAAACTTGAGCAATAAAATATTTTTCATTTTTCATTTTCATTATGCTGTTTTTTAATATATTTTTGGGTGCCTACAATCTCTTTAATTCATTCACGCCTAAACTATTTAACTAACTGGTTGCTAACAAATGCAGGTTTATGCTACTTTTATCGCAGAAGTGTACTTCTTTTTCTAGTAAAATAAGAATCAAATCTTGATCAAATCTATGGTGCAGAATGCACAAGTAGTATTGAATATATTCCTTCTGTGCTTTCTTCAAATATAGAATAATAGGTTACCCAAACACCTTGCTTTTCGACTTACAAAGGTGTTTTCACAATGACTCGAATAAGCCAACATTGGTAGAAGGTTTGCAGTACGTGACCAGATTCCTATATTACAGAAGTGTAAGAAAAAACGGAATATATGTATTGGGAGAAATAAAAATCATACAAAGAGGTACAGGAGAGTCACCTACATGAGAAAAAGATTTAATATCAATGGGACTTCCAATGGAACTATGAAAAGGAAGGGATTAATTACTCGAACTCTTTAGTAGGTCATTTATGGTCATACTGACTTTATACCTATAAATAAAAAAAATGTCGCTGAAACGTATATTTACGCGCTTACTTCAGTAGGCCTACTCCGACGCGGCATCGACACGGCCGTGTCGTTGTCAGGAGGAATTCCCTCTGAGGGACGAAGAGGAGCTGAAAGAGGGTCCAAAGAGGGTCATAGAAGAGCACCGAAGATAGCAGTGAGAGTGAAAACATAGACAATCTCATTGACCTCGCTGTTTTTTCTTACTCCATAGACGTAAACTTATTGTCAATCGTCAAAAAATATAAAAATATCGTATTGAAGCAATAATTGATGGAATGATTCAATTATTAGACAAACCATACTGCTCTATCCCTTGAAAGTGTATTATAAAGTATATTTATAATGTATTGTGTCCTAAGGAAGTGAGGAAGATTTTCCGCTGTTGTTTAATGCTACACGTGATAAAAAAGGAACCCTGCTGCCCATATCTGGCATAGTATGAGTATTTCATAAGCATGGGGCACCTTTCAGAATATTTAAGTACACATAATGAACTTTCTTTTTCAAGTCCGGTGAAGCTTGAATGTTCGTACCATTTCGACACAAGACCTTAGGTCAATAAAAAAAAAGTACTTTCTTTTTAAATAACTCCTAACTTTTTAGAAATCAGATATTAAAGTAGGTAAATTTTGTGTGTAGGTTAGGTAGGTACCAGTTATGTTTTTTTAAACAGAATCTGACCTTAACCGACCAAGGGAATAAATTAAATTTTTTATACACGTAAAATCAAGGTATATGATTGCCTTTCGCAATTTCGCAAGTTCGCAAAAGGGCAGATTCTCAAAAAGACAGATTCTCATAAGGACAGATGCTCATAAAGACGGAAATATCTGTATATAGCCTGACCAAAGAAATAAGAAACCTCGCCATATTGCGGAATTTCAATGGAACTAATATAATAATAGAAATTGTTGCCATAAACATAAAAATATACACGTGGCGCCCCCCGAGTAGCTTTCTTATTTCTTGGGTCAGGCTTTGCCTACCTTTACATACTAAATCAGATTAAGAACAAAACAAGAACAAGTGTAATGTTGAATAGTATATAATATTATACCAGTTATAATTTTAACAAGTAAATAGATACAACAACAATAATCTTGTACAAAAAGACCGCCCTGTTTCAGTGTTAAGATTAGTATTTTAAATGAGATTATATGTATAGTAAAGTAACAGATTTTTTTCTATTTCTCATGATACGAATATTATCTAATAGATTATCTATTCAATATAATTACCACCACCAGACACCACATAAAACGTTGCTTTATGCGATGTACATGTCTTTTGAAAGTACTTCGATAAAAGTTTAACTTTTTTAAATAAAATCTGAAAAAAAAAAGGATAGTATCAGATTAGATTGATGAGCAGACAAACTAAGCATGTCTGTTTACCATAATCACTGTACATACAAAATTTAAGAGCGAGGCACTTGTCCGTGGAGTAATCACCACCTCTCTCTGTCCATAGCCAGCTTCTTGACTTCCTGGTACGACATAACCTCAACTTTTTCCTTTACTTCATCTAAAAATGAACGTCTTAATCTTCTACGTCCTCTCCTGCCTGAAAATCATCTCTAAAGCTGCAAAGAGCGCAGATTTACCTCAATTCAATACTATTTCTTCCTGGCGCTTTTTTATTGTTGAAATATTTAACAAATAAATATTTAAATGTTATAAATAAATGTCATAAACATCATTTGACAGACAAGAGGCTGAAAAGAGTTCCACTATTCCTCTTTTAATATGGGAGAACCTCCGCCACAGATGATTAAAATCAGGGATCCTTTCAACAATTAGTGAAAGCCAGATCATGATTACACTTGAAATCTTGTTTAGTTTATTAAACAACTAGCTTTTTTAATTAATGCAGATTAGGCACATACTTTGGTTCAAATAACAGCGAATGACAGTTTATAATTATTAATATAAAAGAATAATTAAAAAAAGGTTTCAGTTTAATTTTGAATATGATGGACCCAATTCCAGAGCGGCCGTTAAAATGTCTAATTTTAATTAGGTGTCGCTAAACCACTTTGCAATTCTACGCAAACTGTCAAATTCAACTGACATTGCTAATTTTAATCTGACGTTCCTTATTTTAGGCAACCATAGACAATTAATTCAACTTAGCTTTAGTTGGCCAAACGCAATATGCATGCCATTTTTACGCGAAATATTCAAGTTCATGTTATGTTGAACACTTTGGATTTTGCAGCGTTCAAAAAGGGAGAGAATCGCGATGCGTGGGTTCAGTATGACTTGACCTGCTCTTGACTGTACTATTCCTGCTTATTTACTATATTTCAAGATGTACAGGAACCAGCACACGCGGCTGGACATTTGCTCAGTAATATTCGCCTTTACTGTTACCTACGTAATAACGGAGTTCCTAAGTTCAAAGTGTTCACCTACACGTGTTACTGTACTTCTACTTATTATGAATTGACACAAATAAAAACTTCCTTAAGGATTTTTTTACAAATTCTGATAATTTTTATTAATAAACATGATTAGGTTGTATGGCAAGGACAATTTGCCTTTCTCATAAAAATAACATCAAAAAACAACAACTTGAACTCAACTTAGACAATTTAGCAAGTCGCTTAAACCCCGTTAAATTTAGTTGGCCTGGCTCCGTAGAATAGCACTTGTGGATATAACCAACTTAAACTCGTTAAATTTTAGACATTTTAATTTTAAGTTATTTAGACGGTGGACGCGTGGAATTGAGACCATTGATACAATCTTCTTGTTGTCGTCGGGAGATACTTTCTTACGATATATTCCCAAATTAAACAGAACCATGTGTCTAAAACATAGATACGCAATTGACTCAAACTCTGAGTGTGTCTCTGCAGTCCTCTGAAATCTCCTGTCAGTGGCTGACAGGAGATTTGAGAGGGGGAGGACAAGGCCATGGACTAGTTTTTATATTTTTATATTTTTGAACCGGAAATCGACTGACAGAAGTTTGATGGAATTTATTCGATAATTCAGGCAAATTTTACAATAATACCTTTACTTTTTTAAACTTATATAAAACTTTGAACGGTACATTGACTTTTATGTCATTAATAAAATATTTGTCGCAACATTTAAGTCCATAACAAGATGATACAGAAATCCAACCTCCATATTGAAGATCTTATATATAATTTCTGTGTCATAGATTACGATATAGCATCAACTGGCAGACAACGTCATACAATATTTATTTACTTTCTGATACAAAAGCATAAATATTTAATTGATACTTTTAAGCCATAATTATAATTAAATTGCAATAATTGTTACACAAAAGTTTAATAATAATATAATCAAAAATAATCACAATATGAGAAGTTCATACTAAAAATAACAACAACTGAAAATAATGAAGCATTTCTAATGTCTTTGCTCAAAGCCTAAAGCGTTTGGAACTATATGAAATAATTTATTCATTTAACCATTATTGTACATAAAAAAGAATAGGACACAACAGGTACCGCAGTTTATATCCAAGGAAATGTGTTACAGCAGACCAAGGAAGCAAGAGAGAAGTAAACACAGAAAAGCGAAACAGATGTGCACAATATACTCGTATACGGCTTAAAATAACTGTTTGATAGTTTTATACAAGGACGACGTTAAAATTGTAATTGATTTGATACGTATTGTTTGTTTGCCTGTGAAAGAAAGACTGTGTAAAACCTTAGTTTAAATATATTTATATCACTAATTTAAAATGACAATGTATATTTGTTTCGTATAGCTTTGTTATTGTAATTAAAGTACGAGTATTAATAAATCACTCTCGTTAGTTTTATTTCATAAAGTCTACGAAGGGTATTTTCGAACTGTAATGAAAAAAAAAAATTTTTTTAATAGAATTCTCGAGACAGTTTATAAAGTAGGTAAAAATAGGCCAGGCCTTTTTCTTACGGATATATCTTTCAGAAAAATCATACTAAATAATATATATATATATTATTATAAAGTGGAAAGATTCGTATTTGTGTGTGTGTGTGTGCTTGCGTGTGTGTGTGTGCGTGTATGCTTGTAATGTATAAACTCAAAAACTACTGAACCGATTTCGAAAATTCTTTCACCATTGGAAAGCTACATTCACCCTTAGTAACATAGGCTACCTTTTACCCCGGGAAAATGCCTCATTTCCACGGAAAAGATGTAAATGCGGGCGGAGCCGCGGCGGAAAGCTAGTTCATTAATAATGATTAAGATCTTTAAGAGAAGTCACGTATATTCAGTTTAAATAGGTTCGAGTAAAATATTGCACGAAACCTAAATATTTTATGAGATATTAACATTTATAATGTCGTTAGTGGCACGGATTATGGCAGTTTTTAAGACTCATTTTCCTGCGGTCACGCTGCACATAATACTGGATTTTTTTATACAATATTCATTTTATACGTTAAATATATCCTCTATTTTCAAAAACAGTCATCACTTTTAAGTATTATTCATTTTTAAATTAAGTAGACTTATCTCTCGACACGGCTTATAGTGACAGTTTCGAAATCAGCTAAAATTTGCTAGGCCTTTTTCTTACAGATATATCTTCAAAACTACTTCATGAATTAGATCAAAATTTTAAAGAGATGTCACGTATATTTTTAAGTTTTAGTATCAAGTACAATATTACTTCAGACTTGAATAATTTTAAAGATATTAACATTATATGTCGATGGTGACACGGATTATAGTAGTTTGGTAGACTCGTTTTCCTTCGATCACGGTGCCAAAACTACAAAACTTTTAGATACAATTTTTGTTTACCACGTAAAATATATCCCGTATTTTTAATATCAGTCATTAGTTTTAGTATTATTCAAGTTTTTCAATGAAGGAGATGAATCTATCGACACAGCTTGTGAAGTCTGCAGAGACAGAGGTTGAAATTTGCGAGACCTTTTTTCTAACGGATATTATGAGAAGACGGCTTTATAAAAAGATCTCTTTTTTTGTAAACATGTGTCATATATCCTGTAGTTTTAGTATCAGTCATCAGTTTAAGGTAATATTATATATTTGAAGAGAAATCGGTCCCGACGACAAAGCCACGGCACCAATTTTGGTGCCGTGGGTTTGTCGTCCATTTTTTTTTAATTTAACTTCAAAATCAATTTGTCGATCGTGACATGAGACTTCAGAGGGGCAAAATTTGGGCGCGAAACAGAAAGAAGACCACCGGAAACCTCCTGAAATGTCGTTAAATAAGGACAGAAAAATGTATGACGTCAATATATCTCTGAAAGGTATAGTTTTTAAAACATTAAATCTCCACAGATTATCGAATCAACTGCTATAACTTTTACACAACCACCCATCAACATATGACTAGAAGCAATGTTTCAGTGTAATAGTGTTATTGTGTCATTTTATATCGTCATGTCTTTTAGTGCATACTCCTTAGCAATGTTCGCTTTGGTCAGAGGGTGCGTGTCAAAGTTTATTTCAGAAAATGACATTGGCATGTTTACAAAAAAGAAACCTCAGTAGACCTCTTGAAATCCTCAATGAGCCTCTTGAAATCCTCAATGGCCCTCAGTTACCTCACAACTGGACCTCTCCCTCCGACAAACCTCTTGACAACGACACGGCCGTGTCGATGAACGCCTCGGAGTAGGCCTACAGAATGATTGCAAACAACTCATTGAGAAAATTCTTTTTTCATTCGTTATTATCGAAATGTTGTTACTTTTAAAAGGGAAAAAGCAGAAAAGGTTAACGTGGGTGGATAAATAGTAAAATAATAAACTGTAAATTGGGATATTTTAACTTGGGATAGAGTTGTCTTTTGCTACTATGACATTTTACATACTGACATTTTTCTATTTAGGAATTTCTATTTTTAGACTTTAGATATTATTATACTTACCTAGCTTTTTTCTAGACATTAGTCTCCGAAATAGTTTAGTCAACTGTGTTTTAAACATTCTTACCTCACTTTCACATTTCAATATATAAAAAATATCAGTCAGTTTTGAAATTCTCCAACCCAGCCTCGTTCGCAGTGTGTATAAAGGTAAATAATTTACCGACACAAAGGATCCGAGCGCTGAAGAAAAAGCATACGTTGTCAGGGCTTAAGAAATAAGAATTCGCGGGGACATCACGAGAAACGCGAAAATCGTCGCGACGTGACAAGAATCTACAACAACTTATGGATCTTGGCGATGCTGATGCTGAGACGAGATTTACTGAATTATTTGATCACATGATTTTATATGTTGCTGCAACGCTTGATAGTTGAATTGGGGATCGCAGTTGTTTTTGGTAATAGTTATATATTGCTACTTCAGTTTAGGGTGCGTAATATGAAGTTTTACCGCAACTCTCTCAACATTGTTTAAGGTCCAAACTTAAACCAAATAGTCATCCTTAAATTCAAGCAATTTAGTCATGATAGGATTTTTTATTTTATATCATTTATTTATTTATCTTTAGTTTTATTTAAATTTTTTAAATTTCAAGATGAGAGCCACCTTGACACTAAATCGCTGTTAGAAATGTGTGCATTTGCTAATAAAATAACCATTCTTTTAGTTTCGAGTTGTTGAGTCGGCGAATTCATAGTAAGTGTCCTGTGCACTGTGCACCTTCGCCGTAGACTGTTAGAACCAGGCAACTCACTAGAAAATAAGTTATAGAGTCGACACTATGATACTTGAAAAGGTCGTAAAAATCTTTTATCGCTTATTTTGAGGTTGTAGAACGTTTCAAAAGACTTTGCCTTGGTGATCAACTTGTATGAAAATTGCGTACTTGCATGCAAAAAGCTCTTTAGAGTTAGACAGACGTACCTTTTGTATATATTTTTTGTTATGATGTTTGTTTTCTGTACAATACCTAAATTATATAATTATGAAATTTAACCATATTTAGCTTTTTCGGTGATTACTGCGGTTTGCTTGCTTCGCAGCGTGGAATTATAGAACCGCCTTAGGCTGCTTTTCCACCAGAGCTGTGCGAGTAAAATGTGTCGTACGAGGATGTGTAGCTGTGCTATGGAAATGTGTAGGGGTTTCCACCAGAGCTGTGCGAGGTAAATGTCTCGTACGATGAAGTGTAGCGGAGCTGTCAAAATACGCATTAATGTGCGGAGCGAGGACGCGTTGCGAAGCTGTGAAATGTGTGAGCGGGTATGCGGTGTAGTGGGAGCGAAGCGGCACGGAATCGTCGTAAACCTCGCAACATATTCCTCGCAGCACATTTCTCGCAACACATCCTTCGCACACATATCTCGCTTGTTTTGTATGTAGAATGACCTCGCTTCGCTAAACCCTTTTTCACCAGAGCTGAGCTGAGTGAGGCTAGGAAAATGAAGTGATTCTATTGGTGGATATTTTCCTCCCACACCGCTTAGCTACCTCACACAGCTCTGGTGGAAAAGCAGCCACATGCTTGCGACATGGCTCGATATTCCATAATGACTACATCCGTAGATAGTAGCCGGGACCAACATCTTTACGTGCCTTCCGAAGCACGGAATCATGTTTCTTTTCGGACAATCAGGTGATTCAGCCTGCAATGTCCTAACCAAACTGAGGAGAGTTTCATAAAGTGATATTTGTTCGACGAGTCCCCACCGGGATTTGAACCCGGAATCTCCGTAACGTCAGGCGAGTTTTTCACCACTCAACCACGGCGGCTGTTCTGATTACTGCGGTAGCAAAGTAGCTTATAAATATAAAGTTTGTAAAATGCAAGACCGCTTGTTATGACGATCTTTGGAGGAGGCCTTTGTCCAGCAGTGGACATCTTTCAAAATTCAAAATTCAAAAAGTGTTTATTCGAAGTAAGATTTTATAAATCACTTTTCGTCGTCGAGGCGCGTTCACGATTTGGCTGTCTTCTGTGGAGAAAAACTCGATGGAAGAAACTCCACAGGCGTTGCATCTTTTCAAAATATTTACAAAATTATAAATTATTATTTTAAACAATTTTATTAATGTAACAAAGAGTGCAAACGAAATTACAATTAGAGGAAGGCAACCAGTCAAAGTAGAAAAACTAAACTATATAATATAACCAATCAATCTATCACAATCACAACCGGCAAATCCGTCAATCGACTAGAGCAGACCAGTCCCCCCATTTCGGCTGATAAGCGTGTTGGCAGTGTGTGCTTCCTTTGCAGATTGTGAGTATCGGCAATACAGAGGGCCTAAAGGAATACAACAAGAAATTTTACTGTCTGTCTGGCGGGATGCGAGCTGAATTCTGCCGTGAATTATAGATGCGCGGCCGGGAGGAAATTTACGGCCTTTTAATGTTTTTTGAAAGTGTTGCCGCTTTTTATGAAAGATATATTGGGCAGAGTTAAATAGGCAGAACGGCTCTTGGGGAATTGGGCTAAATTATTTATAGATACGCCGAGTTTTTTCTTATTAAGCCGTAGACTTTTTCTTAGTCCATATAATATTCCGCAACCATTACTCCCTTATAGAAAATTAATGGTTATGTTCGTCTAATTGTCTTCTTGTGGTGACATACAAATAAGCTATAGTATTAATTTATGAAACTAACAATATGATTAATAATTAACAAATATGATTAATTACAATCTATTGAGGCAAAACTTTTAAAAAAGAGAGAAATTGGATAGAAAATTTAAAAATTTCTTATGTTCTGAAGATTATTACAAGACTGAAAATTACCTACATGACACTGGTCCAAAATTCTTTCAACTACGCAAAATGAATAAGCTTGGACATCATTTAAAATTTAAATGATGATGATGATCATCATAATTTAAATAAGATAATATTGTAAATATATTTGAAAAGATGTAATACGATGTGAAGTTTCTTCCGGTAGTTTTTCTCTATAGACGAACTATAGACGAACACTTTTGAACGGCCAACCATGGACAGTCTGCTCCTTGGTATTTGTTAGAATTTGACGTCGAAAAATGATTTTGTTAATTTTACTTCGAATAAAAACAGTTTGCTTGTTTTTGTAGGTTTTAAAATCATACTAATATTATAAAGAGGAAAGGTTTGTATTTTTGTGTGTGTGTGTGTGTATGTTTGTAACGAGTAAACTGAAAAACTACTGAACCGATTTCAAAAATTCTTTCACCATTAGAAAGCTACATTACCCTGAGTAACATAGGCTACCTTTTACCGCAGAAAAATGCCTCATTCTCACGGGAAAAACTGTTAACGCGGGCGTCGCCGCGGCGGAAAGCTAGACAAAATAAATGCAAACAGTCCACCAATTTTTCGTTTTAATTACGTA
Source organism: Teleiodes luculella (assembly GCA_948473455.1). Taxonomy (NCBI): domain Eukaryota; kingdom Metazoa; phylum Arthropoda; class Insecta; order Lepidoptera; family Gelechiidae; genus Teleiodes; species Teleiodes luculella. Next base: position 4,158,311 of record OX419598.1, on the reverse strand, counting down.
CAAGGAAACATACTCGCAAGGCACGTTCCACACAGTCAAACAACCGGCACTCACAAAATGAAATTCGCTCGGCGACGAAACGCGCGACACGTCATAATTTGTGACGCCATTTGCAATAGTGAAGCGTGTTATAATTATACTCCGCGGCGCGCCGTGTTACGAAAATTCTCAAATTACCATCTGTTGTTTATTTACTTAAAAGGAAATTTCCTTAAGGTAGGTAAAGGTATACGCTGAAGTACCACCACCACCACCGTTACCATACTGCACGATTACGTAATGCAGGTTTTTCAAAAAACAAGGACAATTGACGAATAAGGAGGACCCCTTTTAGTCATTGGAAGATATCCAAGTAAGTATGCAATGTAAGTCGAGTTGTATCTACTTATTCACATAGTTTCTTAAGACACTAGTTTCAATAACAGGCAATGTTTAACATAAAACACTATTAGAGTGGCTCAGCGACTTATATTACGTCTCTATAATGTTGGGTACTCTTTGCGTACACATATACTCCCTTTCTCTTTCCCACACATCTGATGTTTCATGTTAACTCGCCCTAGGAGCAATTTTGCGAAATTAATGCATTTTCACAGTTCTTAACGACGTTATGCCGCGTTCCGTGCATTAGTTAAATTATAACACGAAACGTCTTTTGATATACAAAGCTTAGGCCAGGGGTGTACTAAGGGAAACCGAAAAGGGATTTGAGCAGTTATTTTCTAAAGAAGATATAGCAGCAGATATTTTGCCACTGTATCGCTACATAGTATAAAACAAAGTCGCTTTCTCTGTCCCTATGTATGCTTAAATCTTTAAAACTACGCAACGGATTTTGATGCGGTTTTTTTCATAGATAGAGTGATTCAAGAGGAAGGTTTATATGTATAATACATGCATAATTTACTTAAGGGTAACCCACAATAACCATTTTCCCGTGCGGAGCCGGGGCGGGTAGCTAGTATAGATTAAACGATTTAGTTCTTCATATTTTTTTCTATTTATACCCTAATCTGGATCTTTTTTCTCTCTATCTTCTTCATATAATCTTTTTTCTCTTTCTCTAATTTTGGGTTTAGTCTTTAATCAAAACTGTTGTCATATTAATGTACTGCGCGCGGTATTTATTTGACAGCGGTTTTTATTAAAGTTTAAATCGTTCAAGTTAGCGCGATACCTAATACTATCTACAAAGACTTTCATACTTTTAGGTAGGCAGGTTTTCCCTCAGAAAAAGTAAATAAATATGCGAAAAATTATTATTTTAAATTAGCTTTCCGCCCCGCGGCTTTACCTGCGCTAACAGTTTTTCTCGTGGGTATGACGGATTCCCGCGGTAAAAGGCAGCCTTTGCAAAATTTCGATGTATAAGCTATATTATCGTAAAGTTTATTTTAAAATGCATTCCCTAGTTTTTGTGTAAAAGAGTCATACGCATCCTCACAAATTTTCGTGTTTCGTATTTATTTTATTTTTGATAAAAACATTATCGTTTATGTCACCGAATAGCCTTTTTTTTGCTATTTAATGCTACGAGTATTTTTTACTTTATCTTATTTTTAAAGCGAAGCCTGAATGGGACTCTGGGGAAGAAAATCTCGAGTTACCGTTTCATAACAGGGTGATAAGATTCCGTATATAAATTAAACTCAAGTTTAACTTATTTTCAGATAATTTGTACAAACTAGGTATGTGATTTGAACGTAGGCAATATAGAAAATAACAAAAAAAAAGATCGATGCATACCCAAATTATATGATTTTCTTAAAATAATCTGTTATTGCTTGTGTGTGGAATGCTTTTCGTAGCACTTGCTACGCCGTAGCACGCCGTAGTCCCCTGCTACAATGTCAGGGTAAAGTTGTTTCAAATACTTGTATACTGTGGAGACATATTTATGTACTCTCTATAAGTTGTTTTATTCCTAAAAATTTCAAGTTTAATTATGAAAGCAGAATAAATAATACAATATTTGAAACTACCGCAGTCCGCACAAATACGAGTATGTTGGTGAGACACAAAAATATACACAAGTAATATAAAGTGATAAATTACTTCCTAACATACATTAACATCCCATAAATTAACCACAGATATTGCTAGAGATGTCGCCATTGAAAACCTCATATCGCTACGCAGCAGGCTTTACTCGTTCAAACTGAACGTACGTCTGAATTATTAAAGTCCATCCGTGAAGCGAAATGTACTCGTATCAAACTCGAAGTCATGTGGGAATGCCAGTTAATTACAACTGCCTTATTATTTAATAACTCACTGAATATTCGACGTACAATATCAGTGCTCTTGTAATTTTATTTTTATATTAAACTTTTAATTGATGACGGCCCCGTAGCGTAGTTGGTAGTGCATCTGCCTTCGAACCACAGGTTTGCGGGTTCGAAATAGTTCAAATCCCGCCTAGGGCAAACATTCGTGTGAAGAGTACTTGTGTTTGCCCTGTGTCTGGATGTTGTATATTTATATGGGTATGTATGTATATAGCTGTCTGACACTCATAGTACAGGCTCTGCCTAGTTTGGGGTCAGATGGCTGTGTGTGAGATGTCCCACATATTATTATTTTTATCTGAAGTGTAAGTTATTAAAGTGAAAGAAAACTCAATCCTAGTTTAGTGAACGCAAAGTGTAAATGATGTAAATTCTGAAAAAATATTTTAAACGCCAAAGTTTGTGAGGATGAATGCAAAACGAGGGCGGGGCTGCGGTACGGAAAGCTAGTATAACGTTATTGTTCGTTTTTTTTATGTTTGTTACCAATTTTTATTATTTTTAATCGAAGTGAAAAACTAAAAACATCAAGCTCGGCCAGGGACTCGAACCAGCATCTTCTTAGCTGTCCGGGCCATACACGCGAACTACAAAAATTACTATTACTTTAATATTACTATTAAATCTGAATGGGGGTATGAATGGCTACATCTAGAGATATAGGTGTGGTCATGTGTAATGTGTGGTGAAATAAATGATTTAAATGGTTTAGGTCATGGTCCAAGAAAACAAGGTCTTACAATTAGACCACGTGACTGACACAAGCCTATGTCATTTTGCGCTGTTCATCCTTGTCTATTACACGCATTCGACAAGAATGAATACGCAAAATGACGTAGAAATGACGTAGGCTCGTGTCAGTCACGTGGTCTAATTGTAAGACCTTGTTTTCTTGGACCATGGTTTAGGTATAGGCACACGATAACTCTAGGGCCCCGATCGCGGTAACTCGAACTACTTAACAGACAAAATGCAACTATTCTGCACTGCGTGCGAGTTCTTTGACATAGGTTTTGGTTAAAATTTAGTTTTGGTAAAGTCGTTCAAGTTTGCGCGATAGACCAAAATAATATATCATTACCTCATGTCAATCTGAAAGCGTCAAATTGACTTGCCATAGAAACGCAGATTGCATTTTTTATATATTCCCGACCACGCAGTCAATTTTCCGGCGAGGCCCCTCCAGGTGTTAGAATAGTCTCAGAGTCTACTGTAAAATCTTCTGCGTCATAAAAAAATCGTCGGTGTCAGATTTTAACCTTAAGTCACGTGTCAAGGATTTCTCTTATTATAAATGGTCGTTGATTGAGGTTTTCAGTGTAAAATATTTCTAGTAAACTGGAACTGTCACATTTTATAATATATTTTTTAGTTAGTTTTCAGTCTTTTGACTCGATCGAAAAAAAATCCACTGTATTATTTCCCGTGTTTGTATTATTTTTTAATATTTTTCATACATATAGGCAATTAGAAGTCAGTTCTTCACGAATTTAAAGCACTTTTTTCCTAAATATTATTATACTTCTTAAAATACAATTTACCAGTTTCTACAAATACTTGAGGCGAGAGTCGGCCTTGGTTTGAGTAAAGCTTCTTTAACTTATGATATGACGTCAGACATGTTTTAAAAAAAAGATCCTGTGATAAATAAATTCATGTTGAATTTGACAGTTGACCGTTTCGCCTAAAATATGATATCATCATCATGACTGGATATGATTTCTGAGCTGACACCATGACGCCGGCAATCTCCCTGCGGGCTCTCTGCCTATTAGCACATTACCGCGCGGAAGGGGGCGCGATCATCCATCATACTCAGTTTGACACGCACATGTGTTCTCTGAATTGAACAGTTTCTTCCCGAAGAGGCTTTTACGGGAACAATGCGCTGCAAAGAAGCGTAAATAATACTCCCCATTGTGTTTTTTTGTTTGGGTCCCATTTTTAAAAGGTGTTAGTCGGTCGTTGGTGGTAATCACTCAATTGAAGTATTTTTCAGTTTTTTTTTGTTTTGAACGATAGTCCTTTGTTTTAATTCAAGGCATGGTGTTACGAATTACATCTATATAATAAAACTGTAGAGGTCGAAAATCTGTACATAAAAAAAACGCTAAAAACCGAGTCAGGGGGATGTAAGAAGTGATATAGAAAATATCCAGATTTTTTTTGTTTCTCTGTTTGTCTTTTTATTGTTATTATTATTATTATCTTTTTGTACGAGCTTATCTCCGAAACTACTGGACCGATTGGAATGAAATTTTGTATGGTGGTACCTTATATCCCCGGTCAATATCTTAGATACTTTTTACCACGGGAAATATCTCATTCCTACAGGAAACTGTGCACGGAAAAGTAAAAAAACAACGCGGGCGTAGCCGCGGACAGCTAGTAGTTAATAAGTGATGTAAAACTACTTAAGGAAGTAAATGTTTTGATTTTTCATTATTCCCATTAATTTTTTTATAATTGCTTTGTACTACACAAAAGGTAGAAGTTAAATAATGACTGTATGTTTTATTAATTAATGGCAACCCTTTTTATATCGGCAGTAATAGGTTTTATCTGAAAACTGTAGGGGAAATTATGATTGTTTAAAAAGTGAAGTGTTGTTAAAAAGTCAATAGAGCTCTTTGCAGTTTTAATGATTATGTATGTAAAAATGTAAATTTCGTTATAGAAAAATCTTTGTAACTATGAAAGTAAAAGAAGATAAAAAAGAAGTCCATGAATAAATTATAATGTAAGTACAGCAGACATGTTGACCTTGAGAGCACCCTTATTCCGTAGCGGTAGGGGTGAATTGTGCGAATCAAGGTGCGAATGTCCAACCGCATGTGCAGGCTTCTGTATATCAATAACTTTTCTAACAATTTAAAGATATATTTTCGTATACACTTAAATGTTTAGTTAATTAAGAATGTTTCTATTCAAATTCTATCAAAAGTAATCCTATTGAAACCAAATTAAATTAAAACTTATGGCTGTGCTAATTAAAATCATCCGTCTCAAGGAGGCGGTCCATTATATTTCTAGACGATTAATTTAAATCTACCTAAGACGTTGTAAGGTCGTCGTTCTTAAGTAGTTACAGATTTAAATAAATTTAATCAATGTAGACTTTTCAAATACACTTTTAAGTATGAAGATTAAGTTCGTTGAAGTGTGGCTCAAACTAAAATCTACGGCTCTTTGACCATTTTAAGAGGCCACCTGCCTGACGCTATGTAAAATGTTAATTTTTTGTGTCATTTATGCGTGTAATTAATTATTATATCATATACTAGCTGTTTGCCGTCTGTTGGGGCGACTGAGTTAATAATGCATCAAACTCATGAAGGAAGAAAAAAATTTACGCGCCGATAATTATGTAATCAAAACGTACTATGGGTGCCGGCTATGATACAATTTTGTAACTCACACACACATTCACACTTTTCTTTCAAATACATAGTCGTTTAACGTAACGTAGTCAAAGATGTGTGATAGAGTTAAAAGACAAACCCCGTCTCCCGCTTCTACCTACCCTACATTGGTTTCGATACAAAATAGGCATGATTACTAAGTACTCCATCTGGGCGCGTAAAATTTCATGAACTGCTTAAACTGGCCTGTAAATGTCACGTCAATGTGTGCGAGCTTTGAGTCAGCGCGCCCCGCAGCCTTTTTTAGGGTCCCGTAGCCAAATGGCAAAAAACGGAACCCTTATAGATTCGTCATGTCTGTCTATCTGTCCGTCCGTCCGTCCGTATGTCACAGCCACTTTATTCCGAAACTATAATACCTATACTGTTGAAACTTGATGTATTCTGTGAACAGCATTAAGATTTTCTTACAAAAATAGAAAAAATACGATAAATTTAGAGGGTCCCCATACATAAAACTGAAACTAATCAAACCCATACGTGTGAGGTATCTATGGATAGGTCTTCAAAAATGATATTTAGGTTCCTAATAACATTTTTTTCTAAACTGAATAGTTTGCGCGAGAGACGCTTCCAAAGTGGAAAAACGTGTGTGTCCCCCCCCTCTAACTTCTAAAATAAGAGAATGATAAAACTAAAAAATATATATGATGTGCATTACCATAAAAACTTCCAACGAAAATTGGTTTGAACGAGATCTAGTAAGTAGTTTTTTTTTAATACGTCATAAATCGTAGACCGCAATTTACCTTTCACTATTATTAAAACATCGATCAAAGTCACAACGAACTACAAAAACCTTTATAATTATTTTACTAGCTGCTACGGAACCCTTCATGGGCGATTCCGACTCGCACTTGGCCGCTTTTTTTTATTTGTGCAAACGCTGCGCTAGACCCATAAAATGGCACGTCTAAAATTTCCTACCTACTCATTTAAATAATTTTAACTTGGAACTGTTCAAATATATCTGGCAGCTTAAAAAGTAAAATGACCGTCGCCGGAGCGAAACTTTTGCTATTTTAGTTGGAGAAGGCGCAGAGTCGCCACTTATCAATGGTGTCCAGCCGAAGTGGGTGGCACCATTTTAAAACCCTGCCTTCACACCCCTGCAAATGTTCCGAATATCGGGTCTTATGGTACCTATTTCACGTGATAATATAGGTAGTTTGAAAAAATGCTTAGGATACTTCGACTAGCTAAGAAAAGTAAGATCCGATAATAAATGCGGGCAACTATACTCGAGTTAGTAATATTTTTATGACAAAAGGCTTTTAACAGTTTTAGTTTTTAGTTTGCGGTTAAAAATGTGTTCTTTTACTATTATATTATGTGGATATTATTTGCTGAGGATGTCAGATAAGGTGACTAAAAATTCTCTTAACTTAACTTAAGTTAACTTAATTTCGTTAATAATCCATATACCTATGAATGCCAGGTTTTGGCATCATGGCATCAACTTTACAAATATAATCAAAGGGCATCAACTACTCTTTTCAACAGAGACGTCTTAGTATATGTTAGAAGCAGTAGGTAGACTGTACCTTATTATTAAAACTGGTTTTGTTTTGTGGATAAAATTGTAGAAATGAAATATAAATACTATATTGAACGTTTAAACTTGTATTGTTGAGAAAAAGAAAGATAAAATTAATACAAGAAAGTAATTGAACAGGGATAACAATTGAATTTTTAGATCTATTTTTTAATAAATTTTTATTTTTCTGTTTTTATGGCCTTTTAGGTTAATAATTTTTAAAAGAGATTTGATGTTGGATACCGACAATATAGCACTGTGGTATAGCAGTCTACTTTTAAATGTTGTTGTGTTCTTTCCTTTTTAAATACCAGCGAAACGCGTAGAATTTAAAACTCTATATAAGAAGAGGGTCCACTAGGGATCGTGTGGAATAAATCCTGTTCGCCAGGGACTCATCCCGCGGTGACAGAATCGGGACCGCACACTCCGGGAAGGCAAGGGAATTACTACTAGTTGTTTTACTTGATGGTAGTCATTTTAAACTAGTCCCCATGGTCTAAGAAAACAAGGTCTTGCATTCGGACCCCGTGACTGGCACAAGATTACGTCATCATGCGCTATTCATCCTTGTCAAATTAGTGTTAATAGACAAGGGTGAACAGCACATGATGACGTAGGCTTGTGTCAGTCACGTGGTCCAAATGCAAGACCTTGTTTTCTTAGACCATGCTAGTCCCTATGTACCCATTTGTTAAAGAAAGAACTACCACACCTTTCTCTTTTACTATTTACAATCGAAGCGAAAAATGAAAATCATTGAGCTTGGGCAGGGACTGTAACCCGCACCTCCTGGGCTATCCGGGCCGTACAGGCGCACTACCAATTGTACCACCAAGTCTCCGTACAAGCCCAACGAAATTATTTAACGCTTCTTTTTACTAAGTGCTTTAGAGTGCACACTTTCTTTCTCTTTTGTTTGGTCCCGGCTACTATATCTACGGATGTAGTCGTTATATGAGCCATGTCGGAAACCTAAGGCGGCTCAACAATTCCTACACCAGGGTTTGTGAGGTAGGTTAACCTCGAAACGGTAACCCACTCGATAAGAAGAAGAAGTAAAGGATGATAGTTTGTTGATGAAAATAACACGATATGGTGAGATTATAAAATTGATTATGGTTAGAAGTTAGAAAAGATTAAGTAATACTAATCATACTAATATGTTTGCTATTCGATTCGAAGACGGCACATGTATCGTAGCCCAACACATGCGGTGTCCACCTTGAGAGCGCCCGTATTCCGTAGCGATAGGGTTGAATTTCGTAGTGCCAATGTCCAACAGCATGTGCTCGCTTCTGTACATTTGCTGAACTCGTCAGTAAATGTAAATTACTTTAACTAAGTGACGTCCAAGAGATAAATATAAACTAATTTGATTTTGTTTTTGAATAGACGTTATGTTTGTCCAACTGTGGACTCTTGTAGGCAGTTTTAGCAGTTACAGAATCTAAAAACTGAGCAATGGCGCTGTAGTAAATTGTTCTCAGGAAACACTCATCATACTAATACTAATAATATTATAAAGAGGAAAGATTTGTATTTTTGTGTGTATGTTTGTAATCAATAAACTCAAAAAATTCTGTGCCGATTTCTAAAATTATTTCACCATTGGAAAACTACATTCACCCTGAGTAACATAGGCTACCTTTTACCGCGGGAAAATGCCTCATTCCCACTTCGGAGCCACGGCGAAAAGCTAGTACATTATGTGCTCAGGAGATCCGTTTATTTATCACTTCAAAGCAACCACAAGAACTATAAAATCAAAATGAAATTACGTCTGCATAGCTGCCGTCACATTACAGCGAGGCTATGAATAAATTTCCCCAGTTCGTTACTAGGAGGATTGGAGGACGCGACGCTTGCGCCGCGCTTCTAGAGTAAATCATTTTATACACTATTGGGATTGCTTGATTTGATACCGTCTGTGGCCCTGGGGGATTCCCCCAATGCTGCTGTCTTTATCATCCTACTATTATAAATGTGAAAGTTTGTGAGGATGGATGTATGGAAGGATTTTTGTTACTCTTTCACGCAAACGCTACTGAATCGATTTTAATGAAATGAAACTTTCCAATAATATAGTTCGCTTGCTTATCGAGCGGGTTTAAGGTTACCCTACCTCACAAACCCTGGTGGCAATAATATAGCTTATACATTAGAATAGCACATAGGTTACCTTTTACCGCGGGAAAATACCTCATTCCCACAGGAAAAACTGTGAGCGCGGACGGAGCCGTGGGGCGGAAAGCTAGTCTTTCTATAAATATAGTAATCATGTGCTAAATACGGCTTTCTAGTACATGAAAGTAAGTTTTCGAAGGCAGTCGAAAATTATTCTTTTTTTTTTCTTAATTATTGGCTGTTGCTCTACTTAGAAAAAACCCTGCAGCCCTGCCGATTGAAACTTTAGTTTTTATGTAAATAAATTACTTGATTTACAAAAAAACTGAAGTTTCATCCAGCACGTTAAGTAACGGCCTCGACCTATCTACTGCTTGATTTTTGCTTCTCTAACTCAATTTGTTGTCGTCACCAACTTAGGCATTTTCTTATCATTTACAGTCAGCTGCAGATATTGCTACCCAGCTGCGCCACAATAAATGTTTGTATTCACTGTTTTTAATGACGTACATGATTTTTCGACATACGTACATTGCTTGCTTCCTCACAAACCCTGGTGTCGGAAATATAGAACCGCCTTAATCTTCCGACATGGCTCCTATAACGACTACATCCGTAGACAGTAGCTGGGACCAACGGATTTACGTGCCTTCCGAAGCACGGAATCATCATCTGTGTGAGATGTCCCACATATTATTATTATTATTATTATTATTATTTTCTTTTTTATTTTCTTTTCTTTCTCTCCGAAGAGGTTTTTTTTTTTTTGCACGGGCCAAAGCCAAGTGCTCGTTGGAAAGTTATGAAGTTAAAGTAAGAAATTTTCTGACGATACGGCAGGTATTTAGGATGACGGCTTTTTGTAGTAGTGTGTATGTGTATGGATGTAGTTCAAGGACATCGAGGCTTCTGTGTAGGGTTTTCGGGATGACGCCAGTTGTGGAGAGGATTATGGGGATAGTTTTGACTGTATGTACTTGCCATTGAGTCTTAATTTCAACAGAAAGATCTATGTACTTCGCAACTTTTTCTGTATGGGTGCTAGTCAGGTTGTGTGTGTTGCAGACGGCAATATCTATGAAATAAACAGTTTTGTCTTTTTTATTGTGTAAAGTAATATCAGGTCTATTGTAATGTACTGTTTTGTCGGTGATTATGGTCCTGTCCCAGTATACTTTAAAGTCAGTGTTTTCAAGAATGATCTCTGGTGTATATTTATAATAAGGGATTTTTTTATCAATGAGTTTGAGTTTAAATGCTAGATATTGGTGAATTATTGCTGCTACTTGATCGTGCCTGTGTTTGTAATCAGTTTGTACTATGGCTCTACACGCACCTGTAATATGTTGTATAGTTTCGGAGCTGCTATTACACCGTCTGCAAGCATCTGTGGGTAGATTGGGTATACGACAAATATGTTTCTGATAGTTACGCGTTTCGACCACCTGATCTTGGATCGCCAGCATGAAACCTTCCGTCTCGGGGAAGATCTCGCCACGCTTCAGCCAGGCGTTCGACGCACTCTTGTCGACATGTGGTAGCTGAAGGTCGTGGCGGTGTCTTCCATGTAACGATTTTTGGCTCCATGCTGCAATCTTAGCTTTATCGTCTACGATATTTTCATTCGGCTGGCTATCAACTTTTTGCAGGTTAAGAGGTGTGAGACGCTTATCAGTTCGGGCTATGGTATGGTGTAGAAAAGAGTGGGTGGATCTGTCCTGAAAATATTTCCTGAGTGTGCTGATCTGCTTGTTATGTAAATTGCTAATGTCTATGAGGCCTCTACCGCCCTCAGTCCTAGGAAGTGTAAGTCGCTGTATGCAAGATCTTGGATGGTGTTTACGATGGGCGGTGAGGGATGTATTTATAATCCGTTGTAGGTTTTTAAGTTCTGTTTGTGACCAGGTGATTATGCCAAAAGAGTAAGTTAGTATTGGTATTGCGAATGAATTAATGGCTTTGATAATGTTACGAGAATTTAACTGTGATTTTAATATTATATTGAGTCTGTGCCTGAACCTCTTCTTTAAATCCGATTTAGTCCGTTTTTGGTGAATCTGTCTATCTTGTTGAAATCCTAAATATTTATAAGAACTGTATTGATCAAGCGAGTCTATTTGATTCCCAGAACTCAATGTGTAATTATTTTGGACTACAGAGCCGTTCGTAACCGTGAAAGTTTTACACTTTTCTATTCCAAACTGCATATGTATATCCTGTGAGAACGTTTGTGTGATGTCTGCAAGGCGATGTAGTGAGTCCATATTGTTGCTGTATAGTTTAATGTCGTCCATGTACATGAGATGAGTGAGTTGGGTCTGATTGTGTCCATTGGTTATTACTAGTCCGGATTTTGAATAGTTTAACATGTAAGAGAGAGGGTTTAGTGCTAAGCAAAACCAAAGAGGGCTTAAGGCATCTCCTTGGAAAATCCCACGGCATATTGGAATTTCGTCTGTTTCAAAGTTACAGGAATTATTGCTGAGTTTCAGTTTTGTTCGCCAATTACTCATAGCATGTTCGAGAAAGGAGACCAGGGACGGATGAACTTTGTAGTGTTTTAGGATATAGATAAGCCAACTGTGGGGTACCGAGTCGAAGGCTTTTTGGTAATCAACGTACATAGTGCTGATGTTCTTTTTTCGCTTCAGTACATGTTTCATAGCGACCGCATCTATAATAAGTTGCTCTTTGCATCCCTGGCTTCTCTTTCGACAGCCTTTCTGTTCTTCTGCTAGTATGTTGTTTACTTCAATGTGTTTATAGATGTGTTCTGCTATACAAGATGTCAATATTTTGTAAATGGTTTGTAAACAGGTGATTGGCCGGTATTTTGCAGGGTTCTGGTAATCTGTGTCTTTGGGTAGCATATAAGTTATTCCTTGAGTGATGAAGTCTGGCAGTGTGCTTGGTGTACGGATGAAGTCATTAATGTGATTGTGTAATATTGGGTGGATTGAAGTAAATTTTTTGTACCAGAAGTTATGTATTCGATCACTGCCTGGAGCCTTCCAGTTATGAAGCTTCGCTAATACTTGTTTAAAAGTTTCTACCGGGATGTGGTCAAAACTCATTTCTGGGGTTTCATTTAGCTTTTCTAAATCTTTCTGTATCCATTCAGCAGTTTCATTATGTTGCACTGGTTTAGACCATATATTAGACCAAAACTGGTGCAGAGCACTAGGTGACGGAGAGGGAGTGCTACTGCTTGGTGTGGATTGAATGTTTTGTGTGTGTGATTCTAGTGTTCTGTAAAATAATTTCTCGTTGTATTTAAATTGTGTGTTTTGTTTTTTCCTACAAGTGCAGTTCAGGTATCTCTTGAGTCTGCTGGCTGCAGTATTAAGCTTTTGCTTAAGTGTATCTATGAATTGGTTGTCTGTTAAGTTTGGCTCTTCGTGTTTGGAATGAATTCTATAGGTATTTTTTATTTTATGTACGTGTTCAATTAATTTTTTGCTTCTATTACCTTGAGTGTATTGGGTCATCCTAGCTAAATCTCTTCTTAAATTTTCAATCTTCTTTTGAAGACGTTTCTGCCAAGCTGGTATTTCATTTTCAAATTTTCGTGGTTGATTACTAGCATTTTCTTTAATTTTTGCCCCATTAGATACTACTGCGGTGTATGCTGCACAGTATACTATTGTGTGAGTGATTTTAAATGTGTCATCTTTAGTAATGTAGTTAGGAATTATTTGTGTATTTAAAAAGTCGACTATTGTAGATAATTTTCTAGAGGTTTTCTGCCTCGGTATGTAAGGACGTGTTGTGGGGTCTGTGTTATCAAAACGGTTCAGTGTTTCTTGAAAAGTTTGTCTTAAATGTTGTTGTTCGTCATCCGGGATTGTTAAAAATACGGTGTGTTCTGTTTGTGTGTCGTGATTTCCCTGTAGTTCTTCGTTGGGTGTATGTGTAATGTCTGCTTGAGTTTATTATTATTATTATTATTATTATGTTGGTACGCTTTAAGATCACGGGTCTATAGAGACCCGGTCCTTTGGGAGGCGTGCATGGGGCCAAAGCCAACATGTAGAGGCCCGTTTAGTACCATTACCATATCTCACAACATTAAATCTAGCAGACGGTGACTTGCCACTTAATAAATGGGCTACCCTAAACGGCCGCACGCATGGTGCGACAAGGGAGCAACATTGTCGTAAGTGGCTCAGGGTGCGGAGAGGTGAGACTGCGGGGCGTTAGACGTCGGTGGAACACCTAGTAGAACCCCCGGCGTTATGACATTTTACACTTCCACCCTGGAGCATAGGTTCCGCTCTTGCGCTGTTCACTCGAGGCCGGTCAGTTAAGGCAAGCCAAGAGGCGAGGGCTAAAGTTGGTAAAGTGCCCTCTGAACTCGGGTCCGTGGTGACGCCAATCACCAACAGCTTCGCCACAAAGCTGCCCTGCGGTATTATTATTATTATTATTATTATTATTATTATGTTGGTACACTTTAAGATCACGGGTCTATAGAGACCCGGTCCTTTGGGAGGCGTGCATGGGGCCAAAGCCAACATGTAGAGGCCCGTTTAGTACCATTTGATCTACAATGTGAGATGGCAGCACCTACCGGGGCCTATCCTCCAACACACTACAGAAATGTGCTGGGGGACAGTCCCCGCTAGCTGCAAAACTATTGCCAGGGAGGGACAAACGTTGGTCTGGGCTATGGGGGTGGGAGTTAGTGGACTGGATACCTGGGCTATTGAGGTGAGATAACGGACATCTGCTTGTTAAAGATCTCACAACATTAAATCTAGCAGACGGTGACTTGCCACTTAATAAATGGGCTACCCTAAACGGCCGCACGCATGATGCGACAAGGGAGCAACATTGTCGTAAGTGGCTCAGGGTGCGGAGAGGTGAGACTGCGGGGCGTTAGACGTCGGTGGAACACCTAGTAGAACCCCCGGCGTTATGACATTTTACACTTCCACCCTGGAGCATAGGTTCCGCTCTTGCGCTGTTCACTCGAGGCCGGCCAGTTAAGGCAAGCCAAGAGGCGAGGGCTAAAGTTGGTAAAGTGCCCTCTGAACTCGGGTCCGTGGTGACGCCAATCACCAACAGCTTCGCCACAAAGCTGCCCTGCGGGTTTATTATTATTATTATTATTATTATTATTATGTTGGTACGCTTTAAGATCACGGGTCTATAGAGACCCGGTCCTTTAGGAGGCGTGCATGGGGCCAAAGCCAACATGTAGAGGCCCGTTTAGTACCATTTATTCTAAAATGTGAGATGGCACGCACCTACCGGGGTCTATCCTCCAACACACTACAGAAATGTGCTGGAGGACAGTCCCCGCTAGCTGCAGAACTATTGCCAGGGAGGGATAAACGTTGGTCTTGGCTATGAGGGTGGGAGTTAGTGGACTGGATAACTGGGCTATTGAGGTGAGATAGCGGACGTCTGCTTGTTAAAGATCTCACAACATTAAATCTAGCAGACGGTGACTTGCCACTTAATAAATGGGCTACCCTAAACGGCCGCACGCATGGTGCGACAAGGGAGCAACATTGTCGTAAGTGGCTCAGGGTGCGGAGAGGTGAGACTGCGGGGCGTTAGACGTCGGTGGAACACCTAGTAGAACCCCCGGCGTTATGACATTTTACACTTCCACCCTGGAGCATAGGTTCCGCTCTTGCGCTGTTCACTCGAGGCCGGCCAGTTAAGGCAAGCCAAGAGGCGAGGGCTAAGGTTGGTAAAGTGCCCTCTGAACTCGGGTCCGTGGTGACGCCAATCACCAACAGCTTCGCCACAAAGCTGCCCTGCTATTATTATTATTATTATTATTATTATTATTATCTTTCTTTTCAGACAACCTGGTGATTCAGCCTGCAATGTTCTAACCAAACTGAGGAAAGTCTCACAAAGTAATATTTATTCGACGAGTCCCCACCGGAATTCGAACCCGGAACCTCCGTAACGTCAGGCGAGCTTTTGACCACTCGACTACGGAGGCTGTTACGTAAATTATGTACGTCTGACGTACACTTTGTAATTAATTCATTGCGAAGTTAGGTGGTGACGCAGTTGCAGAGTATTAATAGATTTTTGTCGGGGTGGATACCTAATTCTGAATCAGGCTGTACTACCTCGCGTATTGACGGAAACTTTGAGAAGGTGCAGAACGCGACATAGTGACATAAGACTCATATCACAGCGATTCTGTCTGTCAATATGTCACATATTGACACCTTCTTAAGCAGTGTTGGACAAAATGTAATCTAACTACTGATTACTAATTACAATTACATTTTGTAGTTAGTAATCATGACTACTACTTAAGCCTCTTGCATTTCTGTAGTCCATTTCTGGGTAGGTATTTCTGTAGTCCTACAGAAACCTGAACTTCTCTGCATGTCGACAACTGAATAAACTGTAATCTAGAGAACTCATCCACTCTTAGTAGTAAGTTTTGTTACGAACAGGTGGCTTAGCTGTCCATTAATCTCCAAAAATGAACCACATTGAAAACCACAGTATCACTTGAACCATTGTGAACCTCGCCCCTCGCCTTCGTTAAGATACCTGGTAATAGCGCTGCTTGCCAGCAATTTGTCAAAGAGATAACGCGGACGTGAGATGAGATATCTTCCTTTGAATAATTACCATCAAATGGAAGAGTTATTTTAATATTTTTGGGTGGAAACGCGGAATAGACTGATGCTTTTCTGTTTCTCCATTATTTAAAATGCGGAGATATATAATAGCAAACGAACGATTAGGAAAGAAAAATCTTTGCATTTTTAAATAGCATAGCTGTGTTTTTTTTAATATGACTTAGATAAACTTTGTAATTAAATAGTTACTGGGCATCTAAACGAAAATTTAAGTTTTGTTATTGTACTTACCTGTATGTATAGAGACAAAGACAACAAGAATATAAAACCTACCGTAGCTGAGAGGCGTAATATTAATTAAAACCACTACTCTGCAAATAAAAGAGTAAAATAGCACGCGCGGGAACCATAAAAGGTGTTAAAAGGGTTACAGAAAAGGCATCCCTGTCGAAAAACCGCGGCGGCCAACGCTAAATTCTGGACTAAAAGTTTTATGTGAAAAATGGCTTTATTTTATATTGAGACCGAATGATATGGGTCCCTGCTGAATTTCGTTATCGCAAAGGTGTTTTTGTACGTACGAATAAATGTATTTTCGTGTAATTCATTTAGTGTTAATCATTTTCAAAAGATATAAATGGTGGCTCGTTTCACATGCAATGCGTGATCTTAGAACACTTTAATTTTTCATCACCATCATTTTCATCTCATTCAAACGTCGTCGTCCACTGTAAGATCAAGGCTCCTTCATTTTTATCTACCTATAAAAGTTATGAAAAGTCGATTAATCTATTTAAAAAAAATACATGGAATGGTAATATTATCGCAAAGTAATAATTGTCGTCTACGTAAAAATAGGTAAATTTTCCACTATTTTGGTGTCGTTTCGGCACCCTTCGTCCATTTCCCCGTTCGTCAACTTGGTCTCCGTAAGTCCAATTCCCAGTTTGTTACTTTCCCGGTTTGTCCATTTCACTGATTGTATTTTTCACAGTTCGTCCATTTCCCCGTTCGTCTAGTCGATTGAATAAGGCAGTTAAGCTCGTCATATTTTCAACTCTATAGCATAATTAGACCTCTCTTGAAATATGGTGTTTGTACGAAAAAATATGTCAGATAAGCCAAATATTTGACGTTTTAGTATGAAATTGAGTTCAAATATTTTCTCAGAAGAATATTTCGTCGTCAACAGGATAGAAAATAAAAAGACAGTATTGGCATGCCTACGAGGTGAAGAAACTCCTCAGATTCAGTACTGGGTGGTAGTGGACCGAAGTTGGGCGCAGGCCAATACAATCTCATTGAAACTTTGCCGTACAGAATTTCGAACTTGGAACTCTCATAGCGGAGGATCGATTTTTTAAACAGTAAAAGACAAATCGATCTTTGATCATTATTTTGATTTGACGTCATTACTTTGATAGTTAAAATTGTTCAATTAAGGGAACGACAACATGAAGCTTTTTTTTTTTTGTAAAAATACGAGTAGAACCCTGTAACTTTTTGTGTGGGTGTCGTCACACAGGGGGATGTTTGCAGGTAGGTAATTGCATCGTTCTTGTCTCATGTGTGTAGTTTTGTTATGTAGTTTTAATTGTATTTTCTATTTGTCAATTTCTGTATTGTGATGTCCTACAAATAAAATTTCTGATTCTGATTCTGATAGTGTGCTAGAGTATTTTTATTTATCTGTATTTTAGCCTTTAATTATTATTTAGAACTTATACTTCCCCGGTCTAGACCTCCGCTCGGTTCCAAAGGCATCAGCGCAAAAAATTGTGCCAAATGGCGGAAATTGAGAAACAGCTTGCATTCATGGCGCCGTTTAAAAGTTGGACAATCTCAGCCGTTAACGGTTATACCACGGCTTAACTGGGGTAATTATGCACGCAGTTTGGCTCGGGCTTTACCAGACAGTTACTACACAAAACAGCCGTATAACAGGGAGTTATAGCGCTGAAAACTGACTAAGCTGACTGGACATTTATAAATCTGAGAGATTTAGGTAATTCGGTTTGTGCGGTGTGTGGCTTTAGTCTAAAGTGCATCCTGCGGTCTCACAACAGAAATACGAGAGGCTTGAGGAAGTGTCAAATTGTGACAGTGACAGAACTACAATGAGTCTTATGACACATTTTACACTTTGTCGCGCTTCTCGCGCGTTCCAATACAATTGATACGAGTAAGTAGCTTGCTGGCTGTGTGAGCTTACTGGTACATCATAAAAGTAGGTTAAGTTAGGTTTTTATAGAATAGTATGTATGTATGTATTCACTTCTTTTCTTCCATTTTTTTGTTATAAAATTGTGTAACCTGTGAATGTTCTGCCCTTAAGCTTTAAATTTCACTCTTATGTCATTCCTATTGATTTTTGGATTTTTGTTCCATATTTTTTTCCTTTATTTGTACTTCTGCTTTATTCACTTCTTATTTAGACTATCGACTTTATTGATAGTTCAAATTCCGACCTTTTCGAAGTATTCCGATCACGTTGTCGTATGTTGTATTTAAATGGTATGAAGGTAAATATAATTTACTTGAATCTAGTTACTCTGTTTAAATGGTTAAATCCAAGGTGTTTTCAATGGGAGTGATGTATGTGTGGCAGCGATGTACCACATCCGTAATCTATGGCCTCACACCATGAGGGATGGGGTAGTAGTCCCATTGTTATTCACTCATTGGCCCTACGGTTACGAAAGGGTTGTAATCTATAGTTATTTCGCTTATCTTACATAATAATAACAAGGATGTTAGAAATTTTGTATAATGTTTACTTTGCTTTTGTTTATCGTGTGGCTTTCGAGTAACCTTACAACCTCACAAACCCTGGTGTCAGGATCATTGTGCCGCCTATGGCTTCCGACATGGCTCTTGTAACGACTCCACCCGTAGATAGTAACCGGGACCAACGGCTTTACGTGCCTTCTGAAACACGGAACCATCTTTCTTTTCGGACATTCAGGTAATTCAGCCTGCAATGCCCTAACCATGGTCTAAGAAAACAAGGTCTAACCATTAGACCACGTGACTGACACGAGCCTACGTCATTTTGCCTATTCATCCTTGTCGAATGCGTGTAATAGACAAGGATGAACAGCGCAAAACGACGTAGGCTTGTGTCAGTCACGTGGTCTAATTGTTAGACCTTGTTTTCTTGGACCATGGCTCTAACCAAACTGAGGAAGGTCTCACAAAGTGATATTTGTTCGGCAAGTCCACACCAAGATTCGAACCCGGAAGCCCCGCTTGCTTTTGACCACTCGACCATGGAGCCTGTTCTCTGTAAATGGGTTAGTAAAGAACCCATAGAATCGCTGAGCTGACCGAGCGAGGCGAGGTAAATTAAGCGATTCTATTACTTCTTTACAAACACATTTCTCGCTACAAATCTTCGTTCATCTCTGGTGGAAACGCTTTATATTTCATTGAAGTGTTAGGGCCTTAGGCGGTTCTATTATTTTGGCCAAAGGACAAAAATGTATTTACCTAGTATACCAAAAATTTTCAATGATTTGAATATTGATGAAAATGCAATGTCAAAAATAACATTTAACGTAAATTTAAAGAATCATTGTTATCCAAAATTCCAATTGAGTAAGTAGACTCTGTTCCTGAGTACCAACTACCAGCATAAGAATTTTAGTGTAGGTAAGTAGCTACTTTGCTTTGATAACGTCGGCAAATTGTAAATGTAAGACAATAAAGAGAGCTGTCCCCTGCCGACAAACTGCTATACAGTTTGGCGGGCACAATAACTGTACGACCTGTATTTATGTCATTAATAGAATATTTTTATTTATTTTATTTTATTTATATGCTGGCCAGGGTTGGTAAATCCGATCTGTAGAGGAGAACAGATGGACAAAATGACAAAGCGACATAAGTACAAAACCATTTTTGCCCAAGCTGAAGCTGAAACGGAAAGACTTCGGTAGCGCTTCGCTGTCGCTCGGTCAGAAAACTTACATAATCTAAGTACATACAGTATGTATATATCTACTGCCTTTGTTCTAATCCTACGTAATCTAGTTTTCTCGGAATATGATCTGGAAACCACTTAAGTCTGACCCAGTGGGGGCGCTAAGAACTCGTTTATGAAAAATGTGCTCTGAAGCGAAGGGCCACGAAAAACGCATTGCACGTAAAGTAACACGCAGCGGAAGAAGAAGTACAGAAGCCAGCACGTGCGTTTGGACTTTCGCACTACGAAATTTACCCCTACCGCTTCGGAATACGGGCACATGTGCTGGCTACTGTCGTTAACAGCTCATATATGTCCCCACCGAGGGGCTCGAGCCCACCCTGATACCAGGGTGAATAGGCCTTAGTCGACCACGCTGGCCCAGTGCGGGTTGGTCAACTTCACACACAACCTTTGAATTTCTTCGCAGGTGTGTGCAGGTTTCCTCACGATGTTTTCCTTCACCGTAAGAGCGTCGAATAAACGTACATATGAATTCGAAAATCGAAAACACATTGGTACGTGCCGGGGTTTGAACCATCGAACTTCGGAACGGAAGTCAACGGGCCTAGCCACTTGGCCACCGACGCTCTTGCTACTGTACATATTGTTAATTACACAGTACAGTTAATTAGGTACTACATATTGTATAATTACTGTTTTCACAAACACACAATACGAAATGTTTTTCAAGAAACAGCTTTAATTATGTCTATAAAATATTTAAATTGCTACCAGATGACAAGAAAGAATTACCAATCACAAAATTTAGGAAATGGCTATATGATATGCTTGCGAAGAACTGTTTTAATGACGTTCGAGTATTTATATTATGCATTATTCATAATGCCCTGGCATTATGTAAAATGGCTAATTTATCACTTAGTCTATCGGCAGGTGACCTGAAAGAGATTGTTATCTAAGAAATAAGGTCGCCTGTTGAAACATATTGTTTTCTTTGTATATTTTATTTCTTAGTATCAATAAAGAATAATTATTGTTATTGGTGAGTAGGCACTCTTTGACCGTTTTGGTTCTTCTTATAGTGTTAATTCCCTTTATTTACTTTATTTTATTTAAAATATATGTTACAACAATAGGACAAATATAGAAAAAGAAAACTTGTTTGAATATTCTGACAATGAATTAATGGAATGAGTACGTCTGAAAGGACTTGAATCCAGGCCAGAATTTTTTTTTAATAAAAGACACTTTTTATGAGAGGCTAAAAAGTTCCAATTTGGGTAGCAATACAGTTGCTAGTGCTTACCCTTTGGTAAACCGAAACTAGCGTCACTTGCATTACATCAATAAAACTCGCCCGTTTTCTGGCCCCACGAGCACTGCTCACCCTCTAAGGCAGCGCGGGATGCCCGCTGTTTAATGTATAACGTTCCGGCTCATAACGCGCCCCACGCGGGGCCCCCTTACAAATTGTTAACCGAGAACTATAAAAAATGATATATCACAACCCTTTTGATATATTATTTAATAGAATACCTACTGTTACATTGTAATTTTCAATTTGGACCGTATCGAGACTATAGCGCATCCAAACTAAAAATTTTTTGCTTGTATGCAATAGCTCTTATTTTCGTACGTACTGGAAGACTCAAGAACTACTATTAAATTCACTTAGCTAACCTGCGCACGATTACCAAGTTTATTTGCAGCCAAGAGCGCACTCATTCCAAAAAGCAAATTAGACAATTGAAGCGGCAAAATTACCTTTGTTTTGCAATGCTGTTTTTGCTGCAGTTCTACGACTATATTATAAAAATATTACAACAAGCGCAGATAAATTTGTAATCTTGAGCATTCTTACGAAACGTGTTAATTTTCCAAGAACAAGATTAGTAAATAAAAGCTTCGTGTGACCGATTATTTTGTGACATAATACTCTATTTTTAACCCCCGACAAAAAAGAGGGTGTTATAAGTTTGACGTGTGTGTCTGTCTGTCTGTCTGTGGTATCGATTTTAATAATAGGGTTATTTATTTTATGCAATTTAAGACGCACCCAACGTAGCTCCTAAACGTATTTGCCGATTTTGATCTATTTTTTTGTTTGCAAGTTGTGAAATCGATAGTGTTCTTAAATCCAAGAAAAGATCGAAAATATAAGAAGAAAATATCTTCAGCCATTTAAAGATTATCAGCTCTTTTCTAGTTGTTGAAAAGATCAAGTCACGGTTTTGTAGCGGGGGTTTTTAATTTTTAAATTTTAATTTATCAATATTTTAATTTAATATTATTGGTTAAGACTAACGATAAGCGTTCTATTCGTATAGGTTATGTATGGGTAATTACAATTAAACATATAAGACAAAATATCGCATTTCTCATGAGCAAAATTCATATTCCATGTCAAGGAATTAGTCAGGTACGTAAACAATTTATTTCAGTATTTAAACCATAGAGGAAGATTTTTTTTATTTTATGTCACTTATTTAAACAAAGAACTAAATGCATGTAAAGAGCTACCACCCTTACAAAAAAGTTTGTACTGACAAATCGAAACCAGTAACTTAACCCTCTTATAAAAGTCACCGCGACAACTATAACTCTGCATCCCAAGATTCGGAACGCGTGTTACGGTTCAATGAAAACTTCGCACGTCGTGATAAAGTTCTCGACGGGCGAAGTTCCAAAATCCCTGGTACCTTGGAGCGTTCGTGGTACACGGGAATTCCATTACAATGAGACCTTTTTGCTGCACTCGTGTTCTAATGGACCTTCGCAGTGACAGGACCGCAGCGTTAGAGCTGGATGTCGGACTGTGACGCACACACGACTCAGTTGCGTGGTGGACATTTCGTAGACCTAATTTTAAAAAAATCTCCTTGTTATGATAACCCAGTCTATCTGTCTAGGTATCTATCTAAATCTATTTATTCTATAATATAATAAAACTGTAGAGGTCAAATTTCTGTAATGGCCAATATTTTTTCTAAAAACCGAGAAGTAAACTAAAACAAATCCATTTTTTTTCTTTCTCTGTATGTTTGTACGGGCTAATCTTCGAATCCGCAGGACCGTTTTAAATGAAATTTTGCATAGTAGTACTTTACATCCTCGTTTAACATCTTAGATACTTTTTACCATACGGATAAATACCTCATTTCTACGGGAAACCGTGCATGGAAAAATCAAAACCGCGGGTGAAAAGCTCGTTTACAAATAAAATTAAAGAGCATCCTTTGACACTGGCCATATGTGCCATAATCACAAAAAATAAACTAAGCATCCCTGTTTTTTAAATTAGGGCTGTTTATTACTAAAAGTGCAATTAGATTGATGTGTCGCAGCCCAATCGGGCATCAGCGATGCATTAAAATGTATACTAGTTTGTTGCCATAACAAAACAAATCATAAATAGATATTACTATATTAATTTTTTTACGTGTTGATTTTACGGTTAATGATACGAGAGGATATAACATTTTAGGATTTAAATGATGAAATAACTAAGTACTTGAATACTAAAACGGCCTTCTAGTACTACCGTTGAACCTTTATATTGTGGTTAGAATTCGTGAAGTCTACTGATTTAAAAGTACAAGACACTTCCAGCGATAATTTCCCGCACTCAAGATCATAATGTCGATGGTCAAATTAGCAGAGCTATTCACTGGCTGTCCTTGCAACACTTTTCAATTACCTTACTAAAGTTTCCGCTTCAGCTTGCCAAATCGCGCGGCAGTATGTCACATGATCGTCTAGTCTAGTCTGTTCGAACAGAATCCGCCTACTAAACGTATTTTAATTTGGTACGCTCTGTGCTTGGTATTAAAATAGATAGTTAGAATGCGCAGGCAGCGTTTTTGAAACTGGCTGAATGTGTTGCGAATTTATATGTAACTAGCGACCCGCCCCGGCTCCGCACGGGAAAATGGTTATTGTGGGTTATCCTTAAGTATATTATGCATGTATTATACCTACATATAAACCTTCCTCTTGAATCACTCTATCTAATAAAAAAACCGCATCAAAATCTGTTGCGTAGTTTTAAAGATTAAAGCATACATAGGGACATAGGGACATAAGACATAAGGACAGAGAAAGCGACTTTATTTTATACTATGTAGTGATTTCATTCATAGAACAAAGAGAAAGAGTAGGATTTATTCAAAGGTATAATTCTTGGAAATTTGAGTTTTACAAACAACACATTTACACAAACACGTTTTGGAAATGCTGGTTCAGAACCGAGAAGAAGGAATGTTATATCTATAGATTAAAATTTAATGCTGTTTAACGCCTTTACGATAAATAATAACATCCATACTCCTTACAAATATTATGATTGTAAATCGTTATGTACTCGTAATTTAAATACAATGTAAAAGTGTGTTGAAAGAAGTACATATTATATCTAGATCGTAGCAAGTGGAAGGAAGTGGTCTCTGCCCACCCCTCCGGGAATTAGGCGCGACTGTTTGTATGTATAAATGTATGTAAAATGTTTGTCCTCCTTTCACGTCGCAAAGCATCGGTACATTATGATTTTTAAGGGTGATAGTTTGGTGGACGGGGGATGGATAGTACTATTAATGTATAATTATTGTGACCGATTAACACTACGAAGCGCGCGGGCGCAATATATCTACCGATCTATTTAAATGGTCAGTCGCGAAAGTTCCTTATAGCACTATACATACTTGTATATGAACTTATACAATTTAAACAAGGACACACATTGTTCTCCTGTTGAAAATACCGCCGAATTCAACTCGTTGAACTGAGCGCAACACATTTAGGATTCATTTTCTCGGCTCCATTTCTCGAAAGCGCACTTCGCGCCTTCTACATTTTAGGGTTCCAATTATAAATTTCACAATTCCCGTGTTACCACATAAGGACGGGTTATTCTCCACATCTCTACATCCCTACTCATAATTAAAAGATCACGACGCAAAAATGAAAATTAATTAAGTATTTAACTTGGAACTACTTGACCGTACTTCGTCACTTAGAAAAAAAAAGACTACGACAAATACCACAAATAAAAAAAAAGTCTTCTAGATATTACGTGAGATGCTAATCCTCTTAATATGTTCAAAATAGAATCAACTTTTACACAAGTAGGTACATTATTGTTTCAAATATCACTCCAAAAGACATAGCACGATATCTGCCTTCGAAGCACAGATTTTCGATCGAATCTCGCCCAGGGCAAATATTCGTGTGTTGAGCAATTGTGTTTGGAATTTGGATGTGATGATATTTAAATTCCTTCCTAGTGTTCTTTGCTTCCACCATTAGGGCCGGTTCGTACAGTATACATATTTGTATAAGTATGTATGTTTATGTATACCAGCTGTATGACACCCAAAGTACAGGCTTTACCAAAGCTTTACCTATTTTGGGGTCAAATGGAAGTGAGAAACCCAAACATATTTATTTATTACTAGCTATCTGCCTGCGGCTATGCCCGCGTTCATTTTCGACTTTTCCGTAATAATGTTTAACTATTACACGGGAACTCTTTAATTAAGAATAAAATGTTGACCGGGGATATCTACAGTTTCGGAGATAAGTTCCGTCTGAGTCACTAAAGACATTTTACTATCCCACGGGAATTTTTAAATTTTCCAGGATTAAAAGTATCTAAGATTATGACCACCGGGGATATAAGGTACCACCATGCAAAATTTCATTCAAATCGGTCCAACAGTTTTGGAGATTAGCCTATACAAACAGACAAACAGAGAAACCAAGAATTTGAAAAAATCTGGATAAGTTCTATGTCACTTCTTACATTCCCCTAACTCGGTTTTTAACATACTTATATTTTCTATGTACAGATTTTCAACCTCTAGAGTTTTATTATATAGATTTATTTATTAGCGGTTGGGAATTTCAGAATAGCTCCTGAGGTTGGTGCAAGTTCGAGCTATTAATATAAACTTGTAAGAGAAACCGCAGTTGAGAATGTGTGACGATATTCCGCTAGGGAAGCTTTTTAGTAAGGCCATTCGAGAATTCGCTGTATGAGCTATTTTATTTCAAAGTCGTCACTTTACTGAAGGCGGAACCTTATTTTCTTCAACTTTGTAGAGTTTTATAACAGTATATGGTATTTTCATAGAATATGGTATTTTAATTCAATAACTAAAAACCAAGGATGTTAATATTACCGGTAGTTCTTTATAGCATCCTTGCTAATAACACTAAATTAAAAAAAATATAACACCCGACACAAAACCGTTACTTGATCCTTTCAACAACTAGAAAAGAGCTGATAATCTTCAAATGGTTGAAGATATTTTCTTGGATCATAGCTAAGAACACTCTCGATTGTGACACTTCGCAAACAAAAAAACTAGACCAAAATCGGCGCATCCGTTTAGGAGCTACGATGCCACAGACAGACAGACACACACGTCAAACTTATAACACCCCTCTTTTTCGTCGGGGGTTAAAAACAGTCATATCACGTCTTAAAAAGATTACCATCTCTTCTTAATTTGATGGTCATGTTATGTACAGTAGCTAGCACATGCGGCTGGACATGTTGACCTTGATCCGTAGCGCCCCTATTCCGTAGCGGTAGGGGTGAATTTCGTAGTGTGAATGTCCAATGGCATGTGTTGCTTGCTTCTGTGCAAAATATTCAAAATTTGAACAACCGACATATACTTACTTAATAAAACGTAATCGACTAAACATAATATTATTATAGCACAGATAATATAATACTAGTTACACATTATAGTGATGTTCAAAGGATAACCGTCGTCATATGCCACTTTTCCAAAACTTGTAAATACTATTGTACTATTTTGCTACCTTAAACCTTTTTTTTTTCATTAAACTTAATAAAAAACTGAGATCTATACATACTCAACAGTTTTATTAACATGTAAGTGAGTATCAGTCTAATTACTTACATTATAAACAATTTTTGCATGCCAAGTCTAGTGAAATGTGAGAAATTTTTCTAACTACGTATACCATCTGTAATTAATTACTAATTATGTACCACATTCTAGCAAATAAATATATTTCATTTCATTTCAAGAATTCATTCATAAATATCGATGAAAGAATTCTTTCATGTATTACATTCTTACAATTGATTGTAAAGTGATTCCTCCATTCAAGTGTCTTCAACAATAACAGGTTTCCGTAAGTCACAATGAAAATACAGAACACTAGTATAAATATTTACATTTACGTTTATTCCAAGACTTTGTTTAGCTTTAACAAGACCTAGGAAGCCTCTCAAGCAATGTGTTGATAAGAAGAATCCCGGGATTGCGCAGAAGGATTGCGCCCCTAGTGATCCCCGCTAGCGGGACAAATCCCGGGTTTTACGGGAAATTGTCCCACAGACGGGACTCCAGGAAAAATATAAAGTTTAAGTGGTCGTGTGTCTTTGAATTTATCTGTAGGTACTAATAACTAATGGTTTATTTTTTACTTGCTCTTGTTGTAATGTTTTACTTTTTTTTTGTTTTAAAATAAAGCAATAGAAGAGTTCAAGTAGGTAAAGTCTGAAAGTGTGTAAGTCTAAATGGGAATAGGGCTGTAAAAAGGTAGTATAAATTTGGTTAATGTGAAAATATTTAAATAAAAAAAAACTGGCAGAAATGGACAATATTATAGTTAACAAAAACAAAAAATTAGATCGGGTATCTCTTACCATCTAATCTAGGAGGCTTTGGAATATAAAATAAGGATGTTTTTGATAACCAAATTTAGTTATTTTAAGGCTGAACAGAATGAGCGATCTTGGAAAAGATTTTTGTCTAACAGAAAAGCCTATTAATTATCATTTATTACTGCTGAAAATCAAATTATGTGTATACCTACTTTCATTTCATTCATTTTCAAACAAAAAAGTATCCCCAACAAATATACCAATAAAGGCCCAACTTGACAAAGCAAACGTTAACAATATAATTGTGATAATATTATTTTTACGTAAAAAGCTGTTTTACGATTCAACTTTGGAAGAATAAGGACTTTTTATTCTTATAAGACTTTTATTCTCCAAAATGATACTTTTGACGAGCGGGGAGTGCCGCGGGATTTTATTATGTCATGAAAATTTTACTGCGAGTGCTATGACAGTTTGCCATCTCCCCGCCATATAGGGGTTATATACAGGATGTTAAAAATATACCAGGTGCTTATGTTTTACTTTGAGAGAAAATGACCTAACTAGGAGTCTTTTGAGAAAAAACACCCAAATCTGTGAAGGAAATTTATTTTGTTTTGAATGGAGTTGTAACCTTATGAATGTTAGGTAATATTCCCGCTGTCGTAAGTAAAAAGCCGTGTATAATGTCTTTACATATAAGATTATACTTAATAAAATGGGATATCCGAGAGGAATGGGGTTACAAAATTATATTTTGCCGAAACGAGTCGTTTTTACAAGCTTTTATTTTTAAAGTAATTATTGTTTCCAATAGATTTCGGTGAAACTTATACCTATACGTCGTATTTCCGATCCACATTAAAACAGATCTTTTGAAGCACATCCGCTACAATTCAAAAATATTTTTTTCATACTCAAAACTAAAGTGTAACTTACACTTCGTATTTCATAATAGTACTTGTACAGACCACTCGTTTGTGACCGATCCCATAATTTTCCGGAACGCGATCCTTCGGCACGTCTCGAGAAAATTGGAGAAAACTCCATACAATAAGAGCATGTGTGGTTTGGCGGGTAACCGAGCGCGCTCCGCCCGATGCAATATACGAACTGCGAGCTGTTTGGTGGCTTATTGCGTTCGTAATGCTTGTTAGGTATCAGCCAGTACGTTTTGGAGTTCGGTCTATACTATAAGAGTCAGAGAGCATTTTTTTTTTAATTGACCTATTCTTGAGTCGAAAGTACGACGGATGAAGCTTCACCGGACTTGATAGTTATAAGAGCGTCAGTGTCTAAGTGGCTTTGTATTTCATAATAATTTGGACTTTGATTTGCACGTTGGCACGTGCCTACCAGTGTTTTCGATTTTCGAATTCATTATGTACGTTTGGGCCAGCGTGGTCAAGTATGGTCTATTCACTAGGATGTCTGTCAGCAGAAAATTATAATTAACTTACTAAAATAAAATGATTCTGTAAGCCGCCACCCACTGCTAGACAAAGCCCTCTAAAGCCCTCTAAAGCTCTCCATAGTGGGCTCACAAAAACATTACAATTCCCGCTTCCGCTCCCGCTACCGCCTGTGTCCAGGCCCGGCGCGTCCCGAGGCGGCAATACAACACAATGCCGGCGTATCGGAGTTTCCTGCATTTGTTGGCTCCTGCAATTGTCGCGATACGCGCAAAACGATCGATAGCCACTTTAATGTGTAAATTGCTTTCCATCCATCGCAGGAATGCGCGATCTTGATGGTTGAATGCTTTAATTTCGTACTTATTTGTTTACACCAGGGATGCACAGACTTATTAAGACTAGGGGCCACTCGGGTAAATTATGAACTGATGGCGGGCCGCCAGAAGTATAGGCAATTAAAGACAATAAAGAATTGATAATAATGTATTAAAATTGAACAAGAATTTATTAATTTGAAACGTGGCATAGTGTTTACAATCTTTTTTATATTTGGCAAAAATTTACTTGTAGCAACATGTAAAACTGCTTCCAAACTTTCGTTTGCAAGGCGGTTTCGATTTTTTGTTTTATTATTATTTAGTATTGAAAAGGTTTGTTCACATATATAGGTAGAACCAAATAAGCTGACACATTTCAGAGCGTTTATGCGCAACTCTTTGTACGTATTTTTATCAATGCAGCGGTAAAAGTTCACGCACGAACATTACCGACCGCTGTTACCGACGCATGCACGGCGCACCGATAAGCGCACTTAGGCCTCTGCCTCGAATTTTGCGGGCAGCGGGGCGGCGGCGGCGGCGGCGCGGGAGCGGCAGGATCTTATGCGTAAAATCAAATGGACCGGTTCTCGAAAACAGCGGCGCGGGGGCGGGCAACGAGCGGTGCACTCCATACAAGCCGCGCCGCCGCCGCCGCCTCCCCGCTGCCCGCAAAATTCGAGGCAGAGGCCTTAGAGCGCGCGCGCGAGATTCAAATTACTTTTCGAACAAATTTTTTTTCGTTTAAGTAATTCTGGAATAGAATTCAATATTTTTCGAATGTATGAGAGTATTATTTTTGCTGTCGGCGGGCCACCAGTATTCGACCGGCGGCGGCGGGCCGCATGCGGCCCGCGGGCCGTGGTTTGTGCATCCATGGTTTACACCATAGAGTTCCAATTTCGATAGCTGTACTGTAGCTGAATGGTAGAGAGTTTTCATTACAGAGGTTCCGAGTTCGAATACAGCTCAATGAACAGAGTCTCAAAAATCTTTCTCCAGTTTGGTTGTGAATGACATTACATGCTAAATTACCGTAACATCCGAAATGGAAGATGACTAAGTACTGTGGTGTGCATGTGTCCTTCATGCACGCCGTTTCATGCTGGCAGCCTCTTTTTCGTTTGAGGCTTTATAAAGATGTAAAGTAATATCAGTTTGAATTTGGTTGATGTTTGAGAGATGGCCGTAGCCCGTGCTACGAGCCTGACGCCATTCTTATAATTTTCTAAAGCATTTGCATTTGTAATGTTTCGTTATTAAGTCTCTAATATATAATACCTAATTTAAATGCATACGTTGTTTTCCTTGTCCTCCACCTTTAGGGTCGGTTCGTACATGGTGGAGGTGCCTTAGGCGCGTTTTACAGTGTAGCTGGACGTGGATCCCGAGGACACTAGAGCTTGGCCTGGTGTGTGGGCAAGGAGCCCTATAAGAAGAAGTTATACCAGAGAAATAACCGCTACGCAACGCTATACCCCTGAAATTCGAAGATGAAATATGAAGATGAAATACGAAGATGATGGCAGCCATGACGAGGAGCGTTGGTGCCCAGAAGATGTTTGCCGCACGTTGTTGCAGTTGTTGCAGATGCATTTGTGATAATAATGCCTAAAGGATGCGTTGAGAAAGATAAGTGCTAATTTTATTAATAAAGTGTTCTCGACGAAGTGTCCTGGATGAAGTTAGCGAGCTTCGTGTGATTTGCTACGAAAGGCAAACGTGTCGATGTTTTTCCCGATGCGATATTTGAAGATGCGTTTTAGAAGAGTGCGAAGTGGAGAGACGACGGAAGAGTCGCCGTTTTTGCCTACCTAGTTTGCAGGATTAGAGTAGAAAGTGTATTATTGTGTAAATAATTTTGCAAATTTTCCCTTATTTTTAATTCAATTTCTTATTATTTTCGTAATTTGACGTAGTCATAGTGATAGGTTCGTTGCTCGGCAAATAGTATTTTTGTTTGTGTCATGAACAAAATGACTCGTGACAATTTTGACGGAACTATGTCAAACAATTTGTAAACATTGAAATATATGAATTGTTGATTAATTTTTACGCTAAAATATATAAAATATAGTAAATATAGGTTAGTTTCAATTCTTTATTGTCTTGTTAGGTTTGGTTAGGATGTACGAGTGTTTTCCTGTATTAATGCTTTAAAATGTTTCAGATATGAAAAACTTGATAACAATTGTGATGACGAATTTATTATGATGATCATTTCTGATGTGATGACCCTTCGAGAAAGCTGGACGACTTAAATCTAGATGACCATACGGTATGAAGAAAGAAAAACGTGCGCGTTTAACTAGAATTTGGGTAGTTTTTTTTGGGGTTAATTGGGATGATGCTTAGTTAGGTGTGTTCCGTGACGGAATATTTACTGTCACTCCACATCAAGCACATAGTGCTGTGGAGGAACTTTGGTTGGGTTCATGACTTTGAGTACTCTCGTTACCGGTACCACAGCTAGGAGAATTCCCATTAATCTTTTCAGAGGATAGGTTGGAGCTGAAGAAAGAAAATAGCTCCCATTCCCATGTCTTGCCCAAAGCTAGGTTTTGATATTCGAGATAGTCGTGAACGTTTGCTATAAATATATATTATGATTTGTTATTGAAAATCAGTGGTCGTCCAACTTTTTCAAATTTATTTTTATAACTTTTCTTAATTGATTATTTGGTGACTATTGAATTATTAATAACTAGTTGATATTATTTTATTCATAGTATCCGACACAGATAGGTTTAGTAAACTTTTTCAAAATTTTATTGAATGTCTATTTGGATTAACTGTAGACAGACATGCTTAGCTGTGTTGATTCTTTTTTGATGGTTTTTGATCAACTTGGTTGGATAACAATAAAACACCAACTAGCTGGTAGCAGCAGTCAGTTTTTGACATGTCTGTGACTTTGTGATGTTTTGTCCATCCTTAGGCAGGTAGCTTAGCTTAGGACGGACATTTGTAACGAAATATCGTAAAAAAATATATTTTTGCAATGGTATTGCGAATATATATTTTTTTTAGCTGTACCGGGCGGGATGTGGTGTGCATGTGTCCTTCATGCACGCCGTTTCATGCTGGCAGCCTCTTTTTCGTTTGAGGCTTTATAAAGATGTAAAGTAATATCAGTTTGAATTTGGTTGATGTTTGAGAGATGGCCGTAGCCCGTGCTACGAGCCTGACGCCATTCTTATAATTTTCTAAAGCATTTGCATTTGTAATGTTTCGTTATTAAGTCTCTAATATATAATACCTAATTTAAATGCATACGTTGTTTTCCTTGTCCTCCACCTTTAGGGTCGGTTCGTACAGTACCTATGTGATGATTTACAAGGCATGTAAAGCCGTTTTTATACCGCTTACCTACTCTATAAGCTTTGGGCTGCTTAATAATTCCGATACCAGGGTTATTGAGGTCGGTCGACGCCTGTGGGTACAACCCAAATGAATAAGAATTTACTGCTTAGAAAGAAAAAAAAATTAAAATCTGAAGGGTCAAATAAATAGCTTTCTGCTTTATATAATGTACAGAAGCAAGCACATGCGGTTGGACATTCGCACTACAAAATTTCACCCATACTGCTACGGAATACGGGCGTTCTCAAGCTCAACATATCCAGTCGCATGTGCTGACTACCCTGAGTGTATATTATACAAAAAACAAATGATTGACTGTTTATTCTAGAAGATTTAAAAATAGAACATTCAAATTGTCAGCACCGTCACAATATAAAAAGCAGTAAACGTGAAACAGGCAGTTAAAACATAAATAACTCAATATAAAGTCTCGCAGCCCCGCTGAAATGCGAACAAATGCAGTTCCCAGCAAAGTAAGGAGCCTTGCAATGCAACAAATACATGGAAAGTATCGACAAACGTTCGCGAACGGGCGCGGCACCTGATAAAGTGGCTACAATTTTATCTGCTGTTTCAAACACTATACAGTATTTTATTCTACTTTATATGGTCGTATTTCACATAGAATTTGACCAACATAAAAAAAATTCAAAATTCAAATGTTTTTAACCGGAAGTAAGATTTTACAAATCACTTTTCGACGTCGAGGCGAGTTCACAATTTGGCTGTCTTCTGTGGAGAAGAACTCGCCGGAAGAAACTCCACAGGCGTTACATCTTTTCAAAATATTTTACAAATTTATTATTTTATACAATTTGATTAATATAACAAAGAGTGCAAACGAAATATGCAATTAGAGGAAGGCAACCAGTCAAAGTAGAAAAACTAAACTATATAACCAATAAAACAACCGGCAATCGTCTAGAGCAGACCAGTCCCCCCAAGCAGCACCACGTTCACGAGTTTGACGTATGGGCATAAGACTCCGTGGGCTCGCGTCACATGACATAGGTATTCTTCTTACGTTTTAGAGCGCGATTTCACTGCAGTCGGGTGGAAGTCACAAAACAAACCCAAAGTAGATATTAAACCGCAATAATTCCGTATAGAAACTCGCGTCGCAGCAATTACACCAGCCACGCTCTGTCGGGTGCAATACCGAACAAGATTCACTACAAGATGCATTTGCTGTCGGCGCCTCGCTGCACTTTATCTATTACTGCACATGTGCCAGATGCAATGCGGATTTGCATATCTTAAAGACTGAGTTGAATCTGAATTATATTGGCTTTTAAGTTAAATTACTTATGTTGAACACTAACCATACATAATACGTCAATCATCTACATCTACGTATCTACGTATTACAAAGAGGAAAGTGTGATTGTTTGCATTGAATAGTCTCCAAAACTACTAAACTGCTTTAAAATAAATATATTTCTGTTGGGAAGCTATACTATTGTACTTAAACACGAAAAGTTAAACTCGTATTTCTAAGAATCTAATAATAGTGTCACGTACGTATTTGAATATCTAGAAATAAAAATGACTCACGCCAAAACATATACATAGTATAGGAGGTTCAAAATGTCTAAAGTTTAGGATGGCAAATCTAAATCAAAAATTTCGACGTTCAGAAAGTCTTGCGTAAAATGTCTAAATTCATAAGATCATTTCAAATTTTATCTCCCAACTATGGGTCGTTCCAATATCAACTTAATTTAGGTTCCCCACAACATTTCCATCTCTCCCTAGTAAGAGGTTCGGTTGGTTAGTCTGGTTGGCTTACTAACGTTTGGTCTAACGGTCTAACCACTGAGGTGTACTAACTAATATTCAGAATAAGGGTGCATACGAAATTAGGGAAATTCTGTCCCCAACGCGCTTATGTGTTATAAAGCTGTTCAAATAAAGCTCGATGGAGCTGAAGAGATGTGTGGTAATTCGCAAAATGTAGTTAGTTATTGTAATAATGAATTTGGAATTTTAAATTGAATGAATTAGAGTTTATTTCTAAAATTGACGGGATCTTGGAATTTTGCATAGTGGATTACGTTTTTTATTTTGGCTAGCTTTTTGCCACGCGGTGCCTCCACTGGCTTATTTTTTTTTGCATAATTGAGTAAAAATAAACAATTATTTCACATTTACGCTATTACCACTAAATATAATTAAAAACACGTGTTTCACGTGTCTGAATTACAACAAACCTCGTACTATTTAGACACCTTTTCAATGCGTATTTAACTTTTTGTTGTAACACGGTTAAACTTTTACATTCATAATAATATTAGCAGGACGTAGAACGTAGCACTTTGCTACGCCAAAGCTATACGCCGTAGACACTTACCAGTGATTCTACAGTATTGTCTCGAATTGTAAAAGGAGTATTTGTAATATCTATTTAATATTTACATTTTACTGTGTTTTGCGCCAATCTCTTGGCGCTGAACCAGCATGGACTTAAGGCCTATTCATCCTAATTTAAGTCAGGCTCGAGCCTTTCTGTGAGGACATATATGTGTGGACTTAATTAAAAACCCTGGGCATAGACCTAAAGTTCTCAGAGATATCTAACCGTCTAAGGCCTTTGAGTAACGCTCTAGTACTTCCCGTCATTGGAAGCCAATAACTAATTAAACAGTGGAAAGTTATTTAAGCTAGAACTATGTACTCACCGTGAATAAACACGTCTGTATGCAGTGCACATAACCTAGTGTAGTTTAGTGCGCGTTCTCCGCAAACACGGCTGGCAAATATGTGTTAACCTCGAGCTATGTATAATGGTTAGGTATTTGTAGGTCGCAGGATGTCAGACGGATCTATGGTACATCTTTCTTACTGTAGGCACAGATAATATAATACAAGTACGTGTATCGGGTTTATGTGGGAGAAGACTTGTTACAATTTTGTTTATTTGGGGATATTGTGTGCTGTGATTTTAGGCGTAATTTTTTATTAAAACGTGGCGTAAGAGCGACTAATGGCATAAAGAATAGGCTCACATCTGCAAAATAGCTGCGATTTTAAATGGTTTATTACTTTAACTGATGATATCTCGTTATCGTGAAAAAAATAAAAATAAACGAACAATGAAAACAGCGGGTTTTTCTTTTTTGCCTAATCTTAGACAGATACTTCTTCCTACTTGCTACCAAAATAACAACCTCCATGGTCGAATGGTCAAAAGCTCTTCTGAAGTTACGGAGGTTCCGGGTTCGAAACCTGGTGGGGATCCCTCGAACAAATATCACTTTGAGGGACTTTCCCCAGTTTGGTTGGACATTGCAGGCTGAATCACCTGATTGTCCAAAAAGAAAGATGATTCCGTGCTTCGGAAGGCACGAAAAGCCGTTGTTGGTCCCGGCTACTATCTACGGATGTAGTCGTTGTAGGAGCCATGTCGGAAGCCTAATGCGACTCAAGAATTCCGACACCAGCCCCCGTAACATGCAGTGCTATGACAAAAGTTTGTCGCACATTTAACTGTCAAAAATCCCGCCATATTGAAATATCGTCCAATAGGATGAAAGAATACGCACAACAAAATTATTTCTGTCACGCGTGGACCGGGCATGTTAGAGGGGCTGGGTTTGTGAGGTAGGTTAACCTCGATAAGCAAGCAACCAAAATACGTATCGGTTTAGTAAGAAAAGGTACAATTCTATCTATACATACACACATACACATACCTGATTAGATCATAAAATATTCGCTTTCCTTTTCACCTACCAACAGAATAATGTTTATACTTTTCATCGTATTCATCAACATATTTTTTTATTAAATGTTGGCTACTTCATTATCACTACATAGTATAAAACAAAGTCGCTTTCTCTGTCCCTATGTCCCTCCCTATGTCCCTTTGTACGCTTAAATATTTAAAACTACGCAACGGATTTTGATGCGGTTTTTTTTAATAGATAGAGTAATTCAAGAGTAAGGTTTATATGTATAATACATGCATAAAATACTTAAAGATAACCCACAATAACCATTTCCCCGTGCGGAGCCGGGGCGGGTCGCTAGTACCAAAATAAATAGTAAAATCAAATTTAAAAATCTTGTATTCAAATTGTAAATATTTAAATGAAGGATAACCACAGGTAACATACACCTGCATTAAGGATACCTTTGGGGCTATTAATTGCCTCTTTTAATTGAAATTAACCGAGTGTAAAGGAAAAGGGAAAAGATATAATTTATGGGTTTAATTTTGTCTTCTTTTGAGTAAGTGCAAAATGTTTCAAATATCAAAAGCCTTACAAATTTGTTTGATATGACGCATCATTTATGTTTTTCATGTCATATAATTACTTTTATAATTATATACCTATTGATCTGTTTATTTTTTCCAGGTTACGAACTTGACTCTTTTACCTAAAAGTATCGGCGGAAATTGACCTTTATAAAAACTGTCCGTTTAAAATGTCTATTTCCCGGAAAAAGATTCATAATAAAGAAAAGTTACTTAAACTGGTAACAGAGTATATTATAATAATAAAAAAAGCGGCCAAGTGCGAGTCGGAATCGCCCATGAAGGGTTCCGTAGCAGCCAGTATCATAATATAAAAGTTTTTGTAGTTCGTTGTGACTTTGATCGATGTTTTAATAATAGTGAAAGGTAAATTGCGGTTTACGATTTATGACGTATTAAAAAAAACTAATCACTAGATCTTGTTCAAAACAACTTTCGTTGGAAGTTTTCATGGTAATGCACATCATATATTTTTTTAGCTTTATCATTTTCTTATTTTAGAAGTTAGAGGTCCCCACACTTTTTTCCACTTTGGAAGCGTCTCTCGCGCAAACTATTCAGTTTAGAAAAAAATGTTATTAGGAACCTAAATATCATTTTTGAAGACCTATCCATAGATACCCCACATGTATGGGTTTGATGAAAAATTTTTTTTTAGTTTTAGTTCTATGTATGGGGACCCCCTAAATTTATTGTTTTTTTTCTATTTTTATAAGAAAATCTTAATGCGGTTCACAGAATACATCTACTTACTAAGTTTCAACAGTATAGGTATTATATTTTCGGAATAAAGTGGCTGTGACATACGGACGGACGGACAGACAGGCAGACAGACAGACAGACAGACATGACGAATCTATAAGGGTTCCGTTTTTTGCCATTTGGCTACGGAACCCTAAAAAAGAGTAACTGACCTTATCTTATTAATAAGTATTTGCTAAGCTGCCACATCCTGTATACATACTAAATGTGGTTATTTTGACGTTTCTGCGTCTATTGAACGCAGTCGTTGTTTATTGGGTTGATAAAAGATAACACAATTACTACGTCACGCATCCACGAGTGTACAAGCCAGTATTAGACCTTCGTTTATGACCACCGGGATCCTGGGTGGAAAAGCAAATGGGAGCAGAAACGAAGACTAGACAGAAGTGAATTTTCCGTTTCGTTATCAGCTCAAATGCGTCGTCCACCCACACCTAGAGGCTCAAACCTACCTGAATTAGCGTGAACAGGCCTTAGTCGACCACACCTGTGGGGTTTGGTCGAATTTACGTCATTACCAGCCCACCGAGGGGGTCGAGCCTACCCTGAACCAGGGTTTGCATGACGGTCTTTCAAAGTAAAAACCGAAAACACATAGATACAGTAGCTAGCACATGCGGCTGGACATATTGACCTTGAAATCGCCTATATTCCGTAGCGGTAGGGGTGAACTTCGTAGTGCAATGTCCAACCGCATGTGCTGGCTTCTGTACATTTATGTTTCGAATGAGCCCTAGCCACAACAAGTAGTGGTAGTAATAATATGACATTTAATTACACTTCGGAATGGCTCCAAATTATCACCGATTATTGCCACCGCACATGGATGGAGTCGTTATTGGTGCCATGTCGGAAGCCTAAGGCGGTTCTATGATGGTATGATGCATGGTCCAAGAAAACAAGGTCTAACAATTAGACCACGTGACTGACACAAGCCTACGTCATTTTGCACTGTTCATCCTTGTCTATTACACGCATTCGACGAGGATGAACAGGAAAATGACGTAGAAATGACGTAGGCTTTTGTCAGTCACGTGGTCTAATTGTTTGACCTTGTTTTCTTGGACCATGCTATGATGATGTGGTTTGTGAGTAAAGTAGAGTAGACCATGCTTGATTGAACTACACGATAAGCAAACAAGCCACCACACATAATAGTCTTCTGTTGCACTAAAGCCTCTCTCTTGGTCAGGAGTCAGGAGAAATTAGTTTTAGTTGATTTCACTGATGAACGGATTATGTCAGTCTTTTGTCGCCTCCCAAAGACTCCCTTTTCTTTTTAATTAAACTACGCTTGTGTAAAAAAATTACGTATCAAAATTCACCCGGCTTGCGGGGGAGCGGAGGGCTTTACTTTACCCTAAAGTAGTCTTAGGTATACCAACAATGACCAACATGTCACACAGATCCATTACGTACTGATACAGAAACGAAACTTTAAGGCATCGTCCTATTAGAACGCGAATACGCGATCATAATCGTTTATTCAATGCACACATGTAAAGCTATTATATTCACTCTGTTAAATTAAGGCGAAGCAAAAAATACATAATATGTTCATAATGAATATGGTAATAAACTATCTATGTAAATTTATGTGACATGAACTCGTAGCATTTCTATAGGAGAAGAGATTTTAATCTATTTAACTAGAATACTCAGCTTCATTTCGGATTGTGTTGGGCAATTTATTATATATTTTAATTGATGATCTGTAATATGGATGGTCATTTTTTATATATTTCTAGCTTAGTAAGCGATGCGACCATCGCCTGTTCGCGCGATTAAACATATTGATGTCGAATAGGTGTCCTAATAGACGATGTTCGCGAGATAACACGATTTCTCCATACATTTCACGATCGCGCGATGATCGCGTATTCGCGTTCTATTACGAACACGTCTAAGACACGTCTATTTTGGAAGCCTTTGTTTATCTGTGGCAGGACACAGATCATTGTGAACCTTTGATCTACATTGACTTATGTACATGAGAGGGTGTAATTAGAGGCATCGAGCAGTCAATTAAGAAAGGTTGTGTGCCTGTCACGAATATTAAAGTAGGTGCCTAGTCAAATTACATTATAAAAGGTTACCAAAGATTTTGGAAACGATGATTAATTTGGATATTTTGCAACTGTTTGATGTATCTAAGGTAAGGGGTTTGTTATTCAGAATGACTTCGAGTTTAACCTTTATTTTGAAGACGACATATATTATGAAAAAAAAAACCCACTGCTTAGTATGTTTACATCTATAACAACACATAACACATTGTTTAAAAAAAAACTAAAGGTATACTTCACAAGACGTAAAAAAAACTGTACAAACACGGCTTACGCATAATTATACGTTTTAGAGCACGCGGATTTGTACTTCTCGGTAAATTAGATCGAATGTATTACCTACAAAAAGCAATTAGCAAGGTAAAAACCGAAGAAAACAAGTCGATACAGAAATTTAATTACAAAATTAATGATTTCTTATACTTAATACCTTCCCTTTGTTCCCAAAGAATCTTTTGAGTTCAAAGGTTTTTGGCGTTTGAACAAAATATTTGCTGGTAAATTAGTATGGGCAAGATTCGGTGAAGGCCTTTGTGGATTTAGGTACTTTTGTGTAGGGGCCTTGTTAGACGAAAACGCTCAGGCGCTTACGTGGCAACGTGTGATGTTTGAAGATAGGGGTTCGAAGGCAAAAGTAAAGCCTACCACACATACACGTAGCTATAATTTATATTAATATGCTCAGCTATAACTTGTAAGGTCGCCACCACACACAGTAGTTATGTATTACTATAATCTACTACGAGTATACTATATACTACAATCTATTCTACCTACTTACCGAATAGAATCCAATTTTGGTCACAGAATATACTTCTGGCACCTGAAGATAGTAGATGTAGATCACTTGTCCTAACAGCTACGATCACACAAGAAAAAAAATCTATTTGTAATCATTATACCACTAAATTTGAATTCGGCAAGTTTGGTTTGAATCACAAAATCACAAGTTCACAACCCACCCAAGTAGGTACACCAAAATAAAAATCGATAAAACCATGCTCAATCTATACTTTAGGTAATATTAGAGTTTCACGGCTTTAATGAAATAATAGTACTGGCTTAAAAAAATACAGAAAATATTAGAAAACAAAAAACTTTAGCTCAATTCGACGATGTCACGAAAAACAACTGACAAGCGATATCACGACCAAACGTAATTTTGTGCCAGTCCAGTGTCAATTATGTAAAGCCTGACCAAAGAAATAAAAAACCTGCTCTGGTGGCGCCACATGTAATGTACCTACATTTTTAAAATTAGTTCCATTGAAATTCCGCAATATAGCAAGGTCTTGTATTTCTGTAGTTTTTAAAATCCTGACAAGAAATGAAATAACCTGCTCTTGGGGCGCCACATGTTGTTTTTTGTTTCTGGCAACAATCGCCATTATAAAATTAGTTCCATGAATTTCCGTATTTTAAATTATGGAGAAGTTTTTGACTCGGTAAGACTTAAATTCGGTTCATAAAAGGAGGAAATATATTTTTATGTAAAACTAAGTACTACCCGCCGACACAATATTTAGTTTAAATCTATGATGAAAATAGCTTTCAGCCGCGCTAACAGGTTTTCCCGTGGAAAAGAAGTATTTTCCCGCGGTAGCCTATGTGTTATTCTGATGTATAGAGTATATTATTGTAAAGTTTCATTAAAATCCGTCTAGTAGTTCCAGAGATTAGCGCGTACAAACAGACAGACGGATTTTTTTGTACTTTTGTGTTCAGCTACACTTCCTTTATCACCTACAATCAGTTTTTTGAAAAACAAATCAATATACAGACACGCCGATTCTTCAGTTTTATTATAGTACAGATAGATGTATGATTTACTGTAGAAAAAGAATAGATGAAAATATTCAAAAGAACCCCTTAATTGCTTTTCCATCAATAAATAATGCAATGAGCACTTTTAATCAAGCACCTAGTCTCCAGGCAGCAAATACCAAAAACCACGAGACCTCATCGTAGCTAAATGAGGGCGATTTTAATAGAAATTTTAGTTCAAGAGCCGTTCTTTGTTTGAGCCACAGACATGGTTTGAGCAAAGCGTTTTAACTTCTGAAATGACGTCATCAAGTGTTCTAAGGAAGACATTATTGAAAAAATAATAACTGAATTTTCAATTTTAAGACGGAGATAAATAACTATTAAGATTTAAGACGTAATATTTACCGTGGTATTTGTGAAACAACCGTGAAAGTTTTAAAAAGTAGAAAGAGATAATATTTTTATGTCAATATTGCGCTATTGAAGTTTGTGTGGTTTAAAGATTTACCTATCTACATACAATTTTTTTTTGAAAAGAAACCTCCAAAAATATAAATAACATTTGATACTAATGTTGTAGCGAAAAAAGCTGTTTTTGCCTTAAAAAGAGTTTCTTCTTTGCTTTATTTCTTCTGTTGAACTTGTGATCTAATAAAAACAAAGTACGATCGCTAGAATCGAGCTCATTCTCGAACTACTCGAAAACACCACTCGAATTGCGGCGAATATAAATCGTGTGGATTTTATCACGTCCCGAACGATGTTGGCACCCCGCGGCGCGTTTATTTCACGTGCTAATTAATTATTCACAGTTTCTCTGGTTTTAGCACTTCTTGTTAGGGAGCTTACTCGTAATCATAGCATACAGGGTTATTTATTAATCGGTGCGTATATTTTGTGTACAGTCAGTATCGTTACTAGATCACATTACACGAAAAAAAAAATGCGTATAATGTGGCGATATTAGTTTTTTGTTTCTATGAAACGTGTTGACAAAATAAAAATCCGTTTTTCATATTTTCATAATGGCGATATTCGTTTTTTGTTTATATGAAACGTGATTGATAAAATAAAAATACGTTTTTTATATTTTCATAATACATATATGTCTTTCATATGCGCAGTGCGCACAATTAGATTTACAATCCTATATATATTTACAAGATGTGCAAACATTATGCTTGACCTAGAGTGTATCGTGTTGTAGGTAGGTACATATCGTCGGTGCGCTTGCCGAACCTTATATGTGCAATTTTACCAAAAAAAATTTATTTAACTTTTGGACTCAGTTTTTCACGGCGCATCTAATGCCATTATCAGTTTGTGCAAATTCAGCCTAGAAACGAAAATGCCAAATCTTATATGTAAAAATACATTTTAGAAAAATCTGACATGTGTCGCACATTGCAATAAAGTTGGTACATATCAAGTTTTTAAGAGTATTTTTTGCACTTATCAGGAAAGGGCCAAAGTTTTATAATAATTTTCAGAAGTTTCTTTTGTTTATTTACGTAAATTAGTCATTGTAATAATCATTTTAATCAAAATATGTCTAAATAATAAACCTTTTTGCAAGAATCTTCAGTATAACCGGGCGTGTCCTTGAACTGTACGCACTTTATCGGTCCATCTTGTTGGGGCCTTACTACCTTGGGTGGTTAAGTGGGTGATTTCTTCTTACTGTCCAACGAAAATCCGACTGTTCCGACAGCCACTGAGTTTATTATTTTACATTAGTGGTCTGCTGTTATTTTCTAACTGGATTTTATCGTCCTCTCTAGAGAAAAATAACTTGTTGAGTTGAATTTTACCTTCAAGCATGATACAATTTAACAGCTTTTGGGGGGATTTTGATTTACTACCTGCTAAGCTGGGTGCCTGAACACTTGGGAACCGGGGAAACGAGGTGGCCAATGAGCTGGTAAGGGCAGCGCCCGAACCATTGGACCGGAACCCACGACCTGGGTGCCTAAGTCCGGCTCAAGACGCCAACTGGTGAATTGGGAAATTCACAAAGCACACAACTGACACTACGTCTGGCTGGAATTAGCTTGACTCGTACACTCCAAATAGCTAATTCCAGGTTTTCTGCCCAAATCACCAACCGAAATACTGAAACTCGACCGGTTGAGTATCTGTATACTCGTATAGCCCTTACGGGGCATTGTAACCTCAAAAAGCACATTAACAGAATGGGCTTATCAGAAAACCCTTACTG
This sequence comes from Teleiodes luculella, assembly GCA_948473455.1. Classification (NCBI taxonomy): domain Eukaryota; kingdom Metazoa; phylum Arthropoda; class Insecta; order Lepidoptera; family Gelechiidae; genus Teleiodes; species Teleiodes luculella. The sequence continues at coordinate 4,114,635 of OX419598.1, read as the reverse complement.
TAGATAGGTACTGTGCGGACGAAGAGGACACTCTCAGTTACATATCCTATGTGAATGTGATGGTCTTGCTAGAATGAACAGCAATTCGGCTACTGACAGGTGATCACAACCTCATGCACAGCTAGAACAGCGGGGCTGCCGGAGAGACCTTGTTATAGTTGTACCAAATAATTGGTTTGTTGACACACGCTTAGTAGTGGTTTGGCGGTCGTAGTATGGTCTTACACACTCAGATAGCTTTGATGAATAGGTAAGTGGTTTGCAAGGATTTGAAGAAGACGTTAGCTAACGTCATGTCTTGATAGATATATTATCTTTACACGATAATGATAAGATTGATAAGTCTACTCAAGTACAATGGTACAAGACTCTTAGTAGGTTAACGGGTTAACGTCTCAGATATTATTGACTATAATTTATTTGATGTAGTAATGATTATAACCAACTGCCTTGCCGTCTGGTTCACGGCTTTATAATATTGGAGAGGTGTTGCATATCATGTGGGTTTTGACTACTTTTGACGTTAATCTAGGTACCTCACAAACTGTGATGGACTGTTATAAGGTACAGTAGAAGTAAAATGTAAAAAATATCTTGAATAAACAACGAGATGGATTTTAAATATCACCTGGAGGAAAAGTACTCTAAACAACGAAACTAGCAAGTTTCAGCATATTTTGAAATGATTTAATCCAGTTTTGTTTGTTGTTAAAATGAAGGAATGTTTTATTTTAATAAATAAGCTGAGGCCAGCACGGTTTCACCCCTACCGCTACGGAATACGGGTCTCAAGGTCAACATGTCCAGCCGCATGTGTTGGCTACTGTACTTTCCCTCTAGGTGGTATTTGAAAATCCAATCTTGTATTTATATTTATTTATTAATAAACCGGGGCATTCGGAAATGAAAACTAAGTGCGTAATTATATATTTTTTTATTTAAATTGATATCTTAAAATAACTATAACAATCAATATACAATAATTTACCTAGAGGTAAAAAATAATGAGTAGAAATGATTTTTTAAGTGCATGTGAGGAAATAAATTGGCAACAATGGATGTAAGCTTGAAATTAAAATCTAAGTCTGCAAGTGCCTACTACGGCAAGGTTTAATGGTAACAAAGAAATATTTAAAAATGAAATAATTAATGCAATTAAACAATTTTAGTAATGAAATTTCACAGCCATTCCAGAATTGTCGACTTTCAGGAATGTATACTTACAATCATGAATAATATGAAAATTTTATCACAAAATATCTTAAGCTTAGTCTTAATAAATAACATTTACTACTTTATAATACTTCAAAACAAATGCTTACGACTAAAACGGAAGTCCTAAATCAGTTTTCACTGCTGTCGGTCATTGACCTAATGTAGTGTAACCAATTTTCAAAACAATGTAAGCCTTAATCAGTAAACTAAAAAAAAACTATCTTATAACCAGATTTCATGTCTAGTATAGAATAACAGTAGCAGCATTCAGATATTTTTAATATGAGATGATATTCATGTCATTGACTACAAACCACACTACTTGCGTATCGCCCGCGGGGCAAGAAGTGACGGGGGGGTATTGACATCATGTGCATGTTAGACACACTGACATCGTCAACGAATTTTAGTTTAAAATCTGTAAACCCTTATGAATTTAAATCTATGAAGGTACCAGTGTTTATATAATTATAAATATGAATTATTTTCACAACAAAGAAATCGATCGCCTTAAATAATTTAACTTCGATTGAATTCGTTTTGTGAGTCAATAAATAGAGCCAAATTAAAATTGAGAGATTCTGATTTTTGTGAATTCGTCATAAATTTTCTTTAATGAACTAAACTAAAAACGAATTAAATATATTTTTTAAATTATCTGCTTCACTTTGCAACATTTTTACAACTGTAACAAATAAATTTAAATAATTTAAAATGCAACAATTTAAAGGAAGGAAATAAATTGCATCAAGAACACAATCAAAAGATATGAAGCAGAGAGGTAGATTAGGATTCTACATAAAGTTATAAGAAAGCACATAAATAACACTAGATACATTAGTCACAATCACCATACATATTAGTAGCAGAAAACAAAAAAAAAATACAGGTCTATAAAAAGAAAAATAATTCAAAAGCACAGTGTAAAGCCTAACCAAAGAAATAAAAAACCAGCTCTTGGGGCGCCACGTGTATATTTTTCTGTTTATTGCAACAATTTGTACTAGAAACTAGTTCCATTGAAATTCCGCAATATGGCGGTTTTTTATTTCTTTGGTCAGGCTTTAAATGTAACCAAACCAAGCATTAACAACAAAACTATTTAAAAGCATCATAATGCAGTTACGACAAAAAAGAATACAAAAAAGTGAGGGTGTAGTACAGAAGAGCTTATTGGTAACTCTATAGGCTACTACTACTACTTTCAGCCAATCACAGCTACTTCCGGTGCTTGAACTACCTATCACCGCCTTGAATTTAGTCGTGATCAAATGTCGCGCTTTAAATAAGCTTGCTTTCCGAGATGCGCCAAAAGTGATTTTGATCATTTTGAAGGACTGAATTTCGACCCGTCTCGGAACATAAAGATGAACTAAATTTATTAGAGTGAAATTAGGACTAATTTATATAGATAGATTGAGGCCAAACTACAAATAGGTGCAGAAAATTTGTGACAGCTTGTCTGATCTGAATCCAGCTCTGAATGATGACGTCAGCATCACTAGGAGTTACGAAGGTGTGATTATAACCTGTTTGCTTAAAGAGTACAACTTTGTTTCCCGTGTAACAACGAGTCCTAGTTAGTTAGTTAACCAAGTAATCTAACCGTAAAGATTTTTCTTAATAGAATACTGGGATATCTCGTTTTATCATCGAAGATCAAGGGTTTGACTTTGGTCAAAGTCAGACAAACTTGTCACATACATAGAGTAGATAACAGAAGCTGTACAGAAGCGATATTTAGGCATAAAACTCACTGCAGCATCGCGGTGGTGTCTCTGAGGCTTTTCGCGGCTTGGAATGTGTTGTGCATTAACATGGCAACTGTCATAGGACCTACGCCTCCGGGTACGGGCGTTATCGCTCCCGCCACTTTGCTTACCTCTGGGAGAAAAAAAAAACAATAAAATGCTATGTAAATTAAAAAAAGAACTTGGTACTGGCACACGGTTAACTAGTGCCGGAAGGGAAAAAACATAAACACATCAGCTGTCGTCGATAATGGAAGAAAAATACAATAAAATATACTTTGTTATTTGCCATCAGAGCTTTTTATTTGTTTTATTTTGGATTTTACTTCAAATATTTAAACTGAAGATAAATACAATGGGTGTTTCAAAACTTCTAAAAAAAATTCAATTTAGAATTAAAAAAAATTAAGTGAAAAAAAAAAACTCACCATCATAATCAACATCCCCGACTAGCTTAGTCTTGCCATCTTCAGTGATCCTCGTGATGCCGACGTCTATAACCGTCGCACCTGGCTTCACCATGTGTGCCTTTATCAGCCTCGGTACTCCTAAGGGACAAATCAATGATCAAATAAAAAATTTTTTTGGAAAAACATAAAATGGGAGTTATTTGGCCCTATATAAAACAGTAAACAAGCAAGCATGTCAAAATTATGTTATTTTAGTCCAAACTTTGAATATATTTATTATAGGTACTATTTGTAACATACTAACATTGCGTCTCGCGGCTCTAGTTTGCGGTAAAAATTGATTCTTTTTTCGATATGCTCAAGTTTACGATATGCTCAATTTATATGCTAAATTTATCAAAGTTTGTTCAGAATTTTTAGAGTAAAAGTATATAGACTAGAGGAGTTTATTTTCGCATTTACAACATTAATAAGGATTATAAAGTTATCTCACCTGTAGCACTAATAATAATATCAGCGTTTCGGCAATAATTCTCCAACTTCTCAGCAGGTGTGTAACGGTGGCAGATGGTCACAGTGGCATCCATCCCCAAGCCGCTGCTGTGGTGTTTGTCACTATGCAGCATCATCGCTATGGGCATGCCAACATTCTTCGATCTGCCTACTACTACAGCGTTCCGGCCATGGGTGTCAATTTTAAATCTAAAAATAATTTAAGAATATGAATTTACTTTGTAAAGATTTTCAGATTTATATAAAGATGGATGCTTAATTATTTTTAATTGATGTTAAAACGTTTTTATTCAAATCACGGAGGTTCCGGGTTAGAATCCCAGTGGGGATCCGTCGAACAAATATCATTCTGTGAGACTTTCCCCACTTTGGTTAGGGCATTGCAGGTTGAATGACCTGATTGTCCGAAAAGAAAGATGATTCCGTGCTTCGGAAGGCACGTAAAGCCGTTAGTCCCGGCTTATATCTGGGGATGTAGTTGTTATAGGAGCCATATCGGAAGCCTAATGCGGCTCAACAATGCCGACACTAGGGTTAGTGAGGTAAGTTATCCTCTAAACCCACACGATGAGCAAGCAAGCAATAAGCAAGCATTCAAATTATGTTTAAAAAAGTTTGAAACTTTTTTAATATTATATTAAATTAATTTCAAATTATATTACTAACCTTTTCAACATCTCCACGACAGCCAGAGCAGTTGCAGGCACTACCGTAGGCATGTCAAGGCTGAGTTGTCCAATGTTTATGATGTGGAAACCATCAACATCTTTCTCAGGAGCAACAGCATTGCAGACTTTTCTCTCATCAATTTGACTTGGCAATGGTAGTTGTACTAGAATCCCATCAATTTCACTATTCTTATTCAAGGTTGAAATAGCAGCCAAAAGTTCTTCTTCAGTGATTGAAGCGTCATACACTATGGTCTCAGCTGCAATACCGATTTCCGTAGCTGCCTGGATTTTGTTTTTAACATAAGTTTGACTTGCTGGGTCTTCACCGACGATGATGCAACGAAGGGAAGGATTTCGGTGGCCTGATTTCACCCAGTTGTGGATTTTAATTCTTAATTCATCTTTGATTTCTTTGGCCAAAGCCTTGCCATCCAGGACTCGGGTCATTATGCTGTTTTAACAAAAGAAAAAATAAATAAGTAACATAAGATAAATGTTTCTAAGGCTGAAAGATAAAATTAATTACTCTAATATAAGCTAAAACAATTTGCACAATAAGACTAAAATCAGTGAACAACTATTGCAACTAAAACAAAAAAAATCCTTTTCACCACACAATACTACTTGCCACAAGAGATTATAATACAGTAAATAAAATTACTATTGTTAGGAAATAGTTATTTATGATACTAGGGCGGAAAGTATGTGATTTCCGATGAGTGTCATTTTATTCACGAGCGAGCAAAGCGAGCGAGTGTATAAGCTGACACGAGTCGGAAATCATCTTTCGCACGTGTATCATACAAGATTTTACAATACATTGTGCAAGAAAAAGAAACAGTTATAAGGTTAAGGCGTATAAAATGACGGGCTTCATAAATAAAACACATTCGCGCTGAAAAAAACATCTACTGCGCATGTGCAAAGCTGTCAAATCGCAATAAGGCAATGAGTAAAATTTATTCAGCCACGCAAATTTTTAATTAATATTTGAACGTAATTTATCAATAAAAATCAATTTCTTAAGTAATTATACTAATTATAAACGCGTTTATTGAATTGTTATTTTTATTGTTCCCTTTATATTAGTAACAATTGGTAATAAAAATATCTCAAATACTGAAATGTTAGGTTGACTGGCTGAATGACAGGCTGAGAAAAAATTAAAAAAATACTGAAAAGTAAAAAGCACTAGTGCGGAAAAGTGCCACTTTCCGCACTGTTTGGCTGCCTAGAAAACGCTCCTTTTCGAGCACATGTATTGTAAAGTAATTTGTTATTTGTCACAAAAAAAAAAGTAGTAAGAGCCACATTACAAAAGCACTCGTGATGAACACTCGAAATATTTATTTTTACCTGGCCGAGCCCAGAGAATCAATGTAAGTGTGACTTCTCATCTTCTTGGTTGTCAGAAACGTACTGATCAAACGGAGGCGTAAGATTTGCCTCATCGCCTACTGTTGACGTACACAGGTCATTAGGTCACATTTGGCCAAACAAGCGAAGCTTTGGCGTGTTTACCATTTTACTGATAGATAAGTGTTAAAAATAAATTTTTTAAGATAACATATTTGTTTTAGGAAAATTGTAAGGTGTTTGTACAGGATACAGTGAACACATTATAAAATAACAATTTGGGATAAAAACTTCTGAAAAAGTGTCCTACACTTACAGATTCATTGGCATAACTTTGTTGAGTTATCATTGTTATAATAAATTATGAACTTAAGTAAAACATTAATTATTGTTTTGTTACTAATTATGTAAGTATATAAAATATTTTTTTTCAAAATCAATTGAATTTGTTTAAGTTTAAATGACTATTTATTATGACAATTATTTTTGACTTACTTAAGTACCTAGGTAATAATAAAGATCATTTAATACTTTCTACAGTAATTATAATTATGATGATTATGATCATAGGGTAGAGTAAGATAGTAAAGGTGTCTACACACCAAAGCCGCCGGCCCGGCGGCATAGCCCGCTAGGCACGGCCAGTGGCCTCATTTTGAACAAAACTCAAACAAAATGTGGCCGCCCACTAGGCATAGCCCACTAGGCACGGCGGCGGCCACATTTTGTTTGAGTTTTGTTCAAAATGAGGCCACTGGCCGTGCCTAGCGGGCTATGCCGCCGGGCCGGCGGCTTTGGTGTGTAGACACCTTTAGGCAATACTTTTGTAAACATTGTCAAATAAAATGTCTTTTTGCTATCTTAAATGAAAACATGGCAATCATTGATTTTGATGTGTCCAGCAATAATTTACTTAAAATTAATAGTTCATATTAGTTAAAGAATATATTATTATATTATTAAACTAAATACTAGTAGTACAAAATATCTTTGTTTTAGATGAGCCCTAGATGATCAACAATATTGTTCAATATTCGAATTGCACAATATTATTAATCATCTCAGCATCCATCGTACAGTCCACTCCGCATATGACCACAACCATTGGAGACTGGTTGCATGTGGTCGCAATCCTCAGCATTGAGGAAAGGAGAAAGAAGATTGATCATTTAGGGTTAATTAATATTCAAGCCTAGGCGACACCCCGGATGTCAGTGAAATAATAATTTTATTCAGACTGCAAAATCAGTAATAAAGGCTTATTTTATTTTATTTATTATATTCGAACCCAATCAGGTTCAAAGAGTATTTCAAATTTATTGCACAATATATATATATGTTTTAATACATTTAGTGAGCATTATTGTAGGTCTAAGGCACACCTTATTCCTTCCGTTATACATAACTATTTGTATGTTCATATGTAAGAAACATAACTTACAGATGCTAAAGGTTGCCTGGAAATCGCTTAAAGCGATTAGGCTGCCAATTGCTTTTTCTAACCTCCATCTTATTCTCTGTACCAATGTGTTTTATGTGCAATAAAGTGTATTTGAATTTGAAGAACTAACCTGTCCTTGTTATTCTTCACATACTTTTTTAATAATGACAGTGGACATTGAACCCTGTACATGGAATAATTACCAAGATACTTAATAAATCTGGTTATAATTGGTATAAAATGCTGATACAAACTCTTGGGTTATGAAGTTCAAGAGAACGAAGATAGTTACCAGTTCTGTAAAGATTTTTACTGACTAAAACTGGTTTTTGATACCATCCATAAATATGGAATAAACAAAAACTAGTTTATACCAGCCAGTAAGACGTACAACAGTAACATAGTTTGATAAAAACAGCTATAAAAATGAGTGTGAAAATATCTACCTTGTAAAGTGTCCGAAGCCAGTAGGTACTGACTGAATTATTGACTGGTTGGCGATTGAATGGCCAGTAATACCAGCACGGCTATTGGGTATCAAAGATGGAAATTTCGTATCGAATAACTAACAAACTTCCTAGGTTATACATAAACAGGAAACCTCCGTACAAAGTTGATAACAAGAACACTTTATTAGTGTGTGCATTGTTTGTACTATATATAGTTTAATTTACAAGAGACAGACAGCTGTTTATTATTTCTCTTTTATGAAATTACAGATAATACACTTACTTGCTGATTTTATGACCCTGACGACGAAAACCTGACGATAACAACACGGAAGTTAAAATTTTGCCGGGAAAAATCTTGAAACCGTCTACTATTCTAGGTAGCTATCCAAGATGTGGATCATTTAAGTTCAATTTATCACTGGATTCCTGATTTTTCAAATATTTGTCCACGAAATCACAACTTTTTGTTGTGTTGTATGTACGCATGTGTTTTAGGTTATGCAAGCTGTCAAAAAAGTGACGTTTGGCAATTTTTTTTGGATGCGTTCATTTGGACTCTTTCTTTCTTGGAGCCTGACAAAAATGAAAAAACCTCGCCACTCGCCGCCGAACCAATTATAAAATGGAAATTGTTGCCATATATATAAAAATATACACGTGGCGTCCCCAGAGCAGGTTAGTATCACAAAAAAAGTTTCTCGAAGCGCCGCCGCCGCCGCCGCCGCCGCTATATGTAATTTGTGTTAGTAGGTATAGTGTGTAGTAAGATGGCGCGGGAGTGCAGATTGTAGATAAAACAATTGAATAACTCCAACACTGTTTATTTTGTGCACACTGTTTTAAATCTTACAAAATTATTAGTAAGAACTAGAAGGGTTAGTTAACAAGGCTGACGAAATTATATCCAAATTACAAGAGAAAATTTTTAGCTGCAGAACAAACAATTTCTGATTCGAAGAGAATGAATGTGAACTATGAATGAATCTATGACCTATGACCGACCGAGTGCGACAGAGAGAAACGAACAAACGAACGAACACCGGCGCCCTTGCGCGGCTCGTAAGTGTTCGGCTGCGCTCGGTCGCGCTCGTCAAAATCGCGTTTCGGCACACTCTCGGGTGCTTTCGGTCAAGGGCGGGTTAGCCCGCATATATATATAAAAACTGTCTGTCTGTAAAAACAAAAATTATAATAAAATTTAAAATATAATTAAGTGGCTACGCCACATCACCCCCCTCCAGAGACCTTCCTAAGGGCGGTAATCACGATAATAAATAGGAATTTTGACAACACGTCCGGTTCTTGTTCTGATAACATCTCTGTCAGGATACTCAGGATCAGGTAAGTTTTGTCGGTTTGTATTGTGTGCATGTGTCGTATTAGGGTATTCTGGTGGGTGTGTAATGTTAGGACGGATAGGTGTAGGTGTGGCTGCTGGGTGTGTGTTTGTACTGATAGTTGTTTCTGGATCTTGCAATATGTAGGCTGGTTTGATGCGGTCTATGGATACTGCAATCTCATTACCTTTGTACAGTATTTTAAATACTTTAGCGCCTCGCTGGAGTACCTTGAAAGGACCTGAATAAGCTGCTTTTAAGGCACCACCTGCTGTGTCATCCCTTATAAAGATATGAGAACATGTGGCCAAATCTTTAAATACAAACGTTTTGCGTTCGCCAATGTGACGAGATGCTGGTTTAGGTTGTAAATCGCGAATCAGCTTTTGCAATCTACCCAAGTAATCTGATACGTCGATTTGCATGTCTAGCTGTTGGAAGAAGTCACCTGGAAGTCGAAGAGGTTCTCCATAGACTAATTCGGCAGACGACGACTGGAGATCTTCTTTGATGGCGCTACGAACTCCCAACAAGACGAATGGAAGGGATTCAGTCCAACTAGAATTTGAGTGACAGGTAATTGCTGCCTTTAGCTGTCGGTGGAATCTCTCCACTAGGCCGTTACAGGCTGGGTGATATGCTGTCGTGCGCTTGTGTTGAAATCCTGCAATCTGCGACAGATGTTTAAAGAGTGCAGATTCAAACTGGCCGCCACGGTCAGTTATAATGTCCGTGGGGCATCCGAAGCGCGCAAACCAGCCACTCACCAAAGCCTTCGCTACTGTCTCCGCCGTTATGTCGCATAAAGGTATTGCCTCTGGCCATCGTGTGAAGCGGTCGACGGCTGTGAGGCAGTAACGAAAGCCCTGTGATACAGGTAACGGCCCTACTAGATCTATGTGTATGAACATAAATCTAGCTTTTGGTAATTTATACGAGCTTAAAGGGGCAGAAACATGGCGAGTGACCTTCGAGCGTTGACAAGGCAAACAGGTACGTACCCATTCTCTACAGTCCTTTTTAACTCCTGGCCAGACGAATCGCTCCGAAACCAGCTTTGCCGTGGCATTGGCTCCAGGGTGGCTCAGCGAGTGAAGACTCTCAAACACTTGTCGACGCATGTCTCTGGTAACAAAAGGTCTTACCACATTACCGCTCGTAGCACAGTACATCTCGACCTTGGATCCTGGTACACAATATGGTTGCAGGCAAAGTGAGGAACCGCTGATTAGGAGTTCTTGCAATTCCTCGTCTTGTTGCTGTGCTGAGGCTAACCTCAGCAAATCAACAGGGTGAGTAATGGCGTCCACACGAGACAAGGTGTCCGCGACTACATTATTTTTACCTGAAATATGACGTATGTCAGTAGTAAATTGTGATATGAGATCCAAGTGCCGGAACTGGCGGGGCGAGCAACTGTCTTTCCTGTTGTGAAATGCAAATACCAAGGGTTTATGGTCAGTATAAATCGTAAAGTCTCGCGCTTCGACCATGTGCCGAAAATATTTAATCGCTTCATAGATGGCAAGAAGTTCTCTGTCGTAGGGCGAATATTTACGTTGGGAGGGACTAAGTTTGCGCGAAAAGAATGCTAAGGGTTGCCACGAGTTACCTTTCAGCTGCTGAAGGACGGCGCCAATCGCCTTGTCCGATGCATCAGTGACCAACGCTAATTTAGCGTCACATTCAGGATGAGCTAGCAGAGCTGCATGAGCGAGACCGTTCTTGCATTCCTCGAATGCGGCTTTTTCCTTGCTTGTGAATGTGACTGGATGTGAACCTTTAACAGACCCTGTCAACAGTGCATTAAGTGGCTCCTGGTGACTAGCTGCATCTGGAATAAAACGTCGGTAGAAATTAACCATTCCCAAGAAACGGCGAAGTTCTCTTACCGTTTTTGGGATGGGAAAGTCTTTGACAGCTTCGACCTTAGACGGCAGTGGTTTCGTACCATTGGCATTTATGGTATAGCCAAGGAATGTTACCTCTGGAACACCAAAGACACATTTGGCTGTGTTGATTATCATTCCATATTCACGCAATCTTGTAAATAGCTTCTGTAAGTGCTCTTTATGTGTTGCTTGGTCCTTGGAAAATACGAGAAAATCGTCTAAGTACGCATATGTAAAATCCAGTCCCCTCAACATTTCGTCCACGAAACGCTGGAATGTCTGTCCGGCATTACGAAGACCGAACGTCATGAACGGGAATTCGTAAAGACCGAACGGCGTTGTTATTGCGGTTTTAGGGATGTCGTCTGGATTGACGGGGATCTGGTTATAGGCTTTTACTAGGTCTATGGTGGAAAAGACTGTGCAACCGGCAAGACTATGAGCGAAATCTTGAATGTGTCGGATGGGGTACTTATCTGGTACGGTACGCGCATTTAGCATTCTGTAATCTCCACAGGGGCGCCAGCCGTTGTCCTTTTTGGCTGCCAGATGTAGCGGGGACGCCCAGGGAGACTCTGATGGACGACAAGTACCTATATGCAACATAGCGTCAAATTCGTCCCTAGCAATCTTTAATTTATCCGGCGCCAGCCTACGAGGCGAGCACGAAACGGGTGGGTCGGGTGTAGTCTTAATATGGTGTACTGTATTATGTGTGGGTGTGCGATGCATGCCTGAGGGGCGTGTCACTTCTGGAAAGTCGGCGAGTATAGTGTGATATATGGTGTCACCAGTACTTACTTTAACTGAAGAGACGTTATCAGAATTCGCAAGCAAACCCGTGGTCGAAAGGCTAGTGTGGTTATCTACTAAACGCTTATTACGAACATCAATTACAATATTGTAATGGGATAAAAAATCAACACCAATAATAGGCTTTGTAACATCGGCCACTAAAAACCGCCAAGCAAAGTCACGGCGCAGTCCTAGATTGAGCACAAAGTTTATGTAGCCGTACGTGTTGATAACTGAGCCGTTCGCTGCACATAATTCGTAGTTAGTCTTTTGATGATGACGATTCCTAAGAGCCGATTTAGGGTATACGCACAGATCACTACCCGTGTCAACTAAGAATTGCACTTTGGTTCGTTGATCAGTCACGAATAACCGGCCACTTTTAGGGCAATCGCCGCCGGCCATGTCTACAGATTGCCCTGTCCTTTTCCCGAATAGTCACAGGGTTGGACGCACTTGCTAGCGTTGTCGCCGAATTTCGAGTGGTACCAGCAAACCGGGAACTTCTGGTAGCTGGATTGAGACCTGGTCGATGACTTAGCGCGACCTCGAGTTTGGCTGCGGCCGCGGCGTTGAACTTGGGTGTCCCTCGATCGCGACAGTTGATCCATTTTGGTACTCATGGCCTTCATCTCCTTCGTTAGGGCTGCGATCCCACTGCTGCAGCTGGAATGGCAGGATTGACCACAAGTTGAAGTAGCGGCTACTTGCGAGGTATGCGGTACAATGTCGTGCACTTTGTCGGCGAGATCAGCCAGTTTCTCCAGCTTGGTGTCTGACTGCGATGCGACGATAATTTTTATAGATTCCGGTAGCCGGCTGGTCCAGATACTCTGTATGAACTCGTCCGGCACTCCAGGTCCTGCTAGGTGCTGTAGATGTCGTAGGAATTGGCTGGGTTTCCTGTCCCCCAGCTCTTCGTGTAGCAGCAGTTGTTGTACATTTTTCTCACGAGTAGATGACAGTCGCTTGGTGAGTTCCGTTTTGAGCCGAGCGTATCTGTCCGACCCAGGTGGCGAGTTGATGATGTCTTCGACTTCTGCGGCGTACATGGGGTCGAGCTGGCCCATCACATAGTGATATTTAGTTTCATCTAGCCGGATTTGTGCTAGCGCAAACTGACTCTCGAGCTGGGAAAACCAAATGGATGGATTTGCGGGATAGAAAGGTGGCACTTTTACACCGACTCTGCAGATTTCGTGGTTTTCACCATTCTGATCACCTCCATTTCCACCGTTCCCTCCGTTTTCTCCGTCACCGGCGTCAGCCATGGCGTGTCTTCACAGGTCACCAATATAGTGTGTAGTAAGATGGCGCGGGAGTGCAGATTGTAGATAAAACAATTGAATAACTCCAACACTGTTTATTTTGTGCACACTGTTTTAAATCTTACAAAATTATTAGTAAGAACTAGAAGGGTTAGTTAACAAGGCTGACGAAATTATATCCAAATTACAAGAGAAAATTTTTAGCTGCAGAACAAACAATTTCTGATTCGAAGAGAATGAATGTGAACTATGAATGAATCTATGACCTATGACCGACCGAGTGCGACAGAGAGAAACGAACAAACGAACGAACACCGGCGCCCTTGCGCGGCTCGTAAGTGTTCGGCTGCGCTCGGTCGCGCTCGTCAAAATCGCGTTTCGGCACACTCTCGGGTGCTTTCGGTCAAGGGCGGGTTAGCCCGCATATATATATAAAAAATGTCTGTCTGTAAAAACAAAAATTATAATAAAATTTAAAATATAATTAAGTGGCTACGCCACAGTAGGTACCTATATAAAATATTTTTACGAAAATGGCAACAATTTCCCTTATAAAATTATTTCCATTGAAATTCCGCAATCCGCAATGTGGCGAGGTTTCTTATTTCTTTGGTCGGGCTTTATATTTATAATAATAAAAAAATATAAAATTAACTAATATAATTTCATTATCTCTAATATTTTAAATACTGATATTTAAAAGTACTCTCTCGAAGTTGGGGGCACTCGAAGTTGTAGACCATTACCTACGTCTACCTGGGACAAACAGGCCACCTAGGTAGATCTAACCACCGTCTAACTTCGAGAAGGAGGTCAATCGTCGAATCCAACTGATGGGCAGCGTTCGGGAAGCTGCGCAATATCTTTTCGTCCCAAATACCGCAGTGTCTTAAGTCTAAAGTATTTGACCAATGTGTGTTGCCAGTGATGACTTACGGATCTGAGACGTGGTCGCTAACGATGGGCCTCATTCTTATGAGGCTCAAAGTCACTCAAAGAGCGATGGAGAGGGCTATGCTTGGAGTTTCCTTGCGTGATCGAATCAGGAATGATGAGATCCGCAGGCGAACCAGAGTCACATAGCCCGAAGAATCGCTAAACTTAAGTGACAATGGGTTGGGCACATTGCGCGTAAAACCGACGGCCGTTGGGGCAGAAAGGTTCTTGAAAGGCGACGGCGCCGGAAGACGTAGCGTGGGTAGGCCCCCCACGAGGTGGACCGACGGACCGTCTGGTGAGAGTCGCGGGAAGCCGCTGGATGCGGGCAGCGCAGGACCGATCATTGTGGAGATCCTTGGGGGAGGCCTTTGTCCAGCAGTGGACGTCATTCGGCTGAGATGATGATGATGATGATGATGATGATGATGATGGACACAGCGAATTTTATTTATGCGTAGATTGACGCTTAAAAAAGTGACGGAAAATTTAACTCGTGCAAACAACAAAACAAGGTTCTTTGACGCAAGATCGCGCGCGAGACAAAAGTGGGCGCGGCTGTGACGTTCCAGGTCAAGTTGATAACGAACGTTCAATGTTTTCTGATAAGAAACACGGCAATCGACGCTGTAGTCAAGAGACGCAATAAAAACATGTTATTTCGAATCAAATCGCCCCTATACGTACTGAATAGTGATTAGTGAGCTTGAATAACAAGAATTGATCTGTGCCGTGTGGTTGGGAATTAATGGGCATCAGTGTTCTTCTGAGTAATGTTATCCACAATCGTAAACAACTGCGATCCTAACCTCTCGAGCGAGCGTGGAGGTTTTGGCAACAGCAAGAGAGAAGACCGTACCTTACTTCAACAGTAGACGGACTGTTAGGCACTATAGTTGCAGTGGAGCCTATAATAGAGTTCCTAGACTAGAGGATTTGAATCGCAGGTCTTTAAAAAAATACTTACCTGTTACTGTTTGAATGAATCTTTAATTTATTCAGTATTGTAAAAGTTTATATCTAATGATTGGGTTCTTGGTGTTCCAGCCAGTCCTGACTCCTGACCTGGGGCATCATCATCATCATTATCATCTCAGGCGAATGACGTCCACTGCTGGACAAAGGCCTCCCACAATGATCGGACCTGGGGCATCTGAAGACAATTTATTATTGTGATTGGCCTTCCTTACCCACTGTCTCGCCCGCCCGGCGCAACCGTGGCAGCGCGATTCGCCCCGGCCTGCGCGAGCGCAAGTTTTTTTTTTTTTTGCGAAATCGCGCGCCGGCCGGCGGCGCAGAAAAATCATCATAATTTAAATAATCCACGTTTCACCTCGTATACTCTGCTTCTTGTACAGAAACCAGCACATGCGGTTGGACATTCGCACTACGAAATTCACCACTACTGCTACGGAATACGGGCGCTCTCAAGGTCAACATATCCAGCCGCAAGTGCTGCCTACTGTACATTGCTTTCCTGCCGCGTGGTCGTTCATTGACTGCTCAGAGTCCTGGCCAAGTGTCCGATGAATTACAGACCGCCCACACTGGCATCTTTCAAGCGACTTTCCAGCGTCGACGCGACGCCAGCGCTGGCCGTCGCGCATGCAATCATAGGTAGGAAAGCGAGTGAAACAAAAGAAAGTTTGTGTTCGCAAAAAATGTTGTGTTCCGAAAAAACGCAGCGCTGGCGCCGTGTCGACGTCGTCGCGACGACGACGCAGGAAAGACACCAGTGTGAGGTCTGTAAATGCCGGCAGCTATAAAGTATCAAGTCGTTGAAATTGGAGTATAACTGACAGACTCGCATTGAGTTACGAGAATTGCGAGTATAGTGACACCAGTGATAACCCTAACACGCTATTCAATACCCCCCGTAGTTGTTTCTCACGATCTAAACACGTGCTATCTTTTTGAGCACCGACTTACGAGACATTGTAGCAAATGTGTGACATCAACAACATAATCATTTCGGCCGTAAAGGCCTCTCTCAATTTCCATAAGGACCTGTGATTCTTCACTTGAATGTAACAGTTTATTGCTATTGCTACCCTCAGTTTGTGGGGTGTGCGTGCAGTGTCGGTGGGCAGGCCCGTGTCAAAGCGCATTACCTGACCACCCTATCCTCTTCCTAATTAATATTTTCCTTTCTACTTTGTGATATGTATGTATTTGTATTACTTAGTCTATTTTAAGTATATAGTATTTTATCTAGTTTTAGTTATTTACTTATTTTGTGTAGTACTTCATGTATTCTAAGTATGTTCTATTTGTACTTAGTCTATTCACAAATATTAAATAAAGTGTTGTCAGCACGGTTTCTAGAACCAACAATATTAATTATAATGATTGGAAGAAGGGAAAACGCTTCAAAAAAAGATATTATAAAATATTTCTCTGGTTTAAATTCCATACAAAATGTAACTAAAGTTATTTTATTCGCATTTCCCTTCAGCCAGACATTATCTCAAAATGAGAATAATAAAAGACATTGTTTAAATAATTTTATTCATACATTGACATGTCGTCATTGTGAAAAATTTAATTTTATTGATACCAATGTATGCATTGGAAAATATTTATATTTGACTAAGGATAGGTATTATCTATCTAAGTTTTTTACAAGACAGATAGCAGAGTTACTATCTTATTTTATTTTAAAGTTTAGTCAACATAATATGACTAACCGGACATCTGCTTCTATTGAGCAGAGTAGTAGCATAAATAACCAATACTTGGAATCTATTCCTAGTATTTTAAACTAAACCATACGACAAAAGAGAGTATCTCTGGCACTGACTTGGGAAACAGTAGTGTAAATAATGTTAATTCAAATTACCCAAGCTTTAATATTTTTCCAAAAAATATATCACGCAGTAAAAGTAAATGTATTTTAAACGTGGTGCATCAAAATATTCAGGGAATGTTAGGTAAAGATTTAGAAATTGAATTGTTCGTTAACTGTAATAAAATTCATATTTTGTGTATAACAGAGCATTGGCTTAGAAAGCATCAGTTAATGTTCAACTTTAGCAATCACCACGTTGCAAGTTCGTTCAACAGAGAAAAAGCAAAATGTGGCGGCTCCTTAATACTCATTGACAATACTTATACTTTTAAAGAACGAGTAGATATAGTGAGCCTATCTCGCTACCCCAGTCGAATAAAGCAGCAATATAAAAAAGTAAATTTTACAGGGCGAATTAAATACGTTCAAATCCTGTTTACTGAGCCCGTGATGCATCGATTTTAATGTATAGCATACCAAAATAAGCAAAAAAAAAACCAGGTAAATATTATAAAAAAAGATATTTATAGTACTTTTAATATAAAAGATATAATAAAAAAACATATTAAATTTATATTCTTTTACCATTTCGGTTTGAGGTCGTGGTGTAACAAATTAGTACGGCTTTATTCGGTGGAACTCAATACGATTTCTGTAACGCAAGGCGTAGGTTACGATACTCAGCTTCTTGTTGTAGTGTTACGCATTGAAGTTTTACTGCTTTATTCGCCTATTTTTATGTGCAAAAGATTCAAGTATGAAACGTTTACATATCTTGAATAGTTTTACTATTTGTAGTATTGTACAAATACATCACAGAAAAAATTACACATTTGTATCAAATAATAATATTTTTTAAATTTAATTAGTTTCTTTGTAGAAAATAATGTGTTTAACAAACTTTTATTATGAGATTAAAGATAAAAATTAGATATATTTGCTAGTCGCTTTGACTATAATAAAAAAACACAGTAGAACTGATATTTTTAATCATGAAAATTACTATAGACTTTCAGCTTTTTTATACGAATAACACTTATTTTGGTCATTAAATTTAATAATTAGATCAATATGAATTAATGGCCTTTTCCGTCGATGACATGATGACATCATAGATGATTCAAACAGTAGATGTAGTGAGGAAACTTTACAGGTAATTGTTTAAATCTATTCGGGGGCGACAAGATCCGCACGCACTGTGGATATTTAATTTTCTAAAAAAGGTGCTGCGTATTGTATTTAGATAATGTAGCAAACAAGGATTTGTCGTCCACTTTACACCCCTTCATTGTACTCTTACTCTAAAAGTCTCTATACTAGAAAAAAAATCCCATTCTCCCGCGTCTTTTGCAAACGCGGTCTTGTACCGTTTGGCACAATAAAGCCCAGCAGTGGTCTCCCCACATCCCTCTTCTCGTCTCTTATGGCATCAAGAAGCACAGGTCAGACGGGAAGGTCCAGGAGAAGGACCCTAGCCATCGTTAAAGTTTTATGCTTGAGCGATACTGTGAAGCTGGGCAACTTATTTCCAGAACCCAAGTAACATTTCGCAAGTGTTAGTCGAAGATGTTGAGTGGAAGGTGTGAGTCAACGTTCATCTTTTGCGTACGATGATCGAGGTTAGGCTACGGCTTCGTGCAAAATGTATGCTTTAGACGGGACACAAGTCTGAATACCAAAAATTTGTCTTTCTTGTGAGATGTTATTATTCCATGCTTTTGTATCTTTGAATGCCAAATATCGTCACCGCGTTTTCTATACGGGTATCGATCGCTATTATCAGCAAAGATTGTAAGTCACGGTCGACCCTAGGTAGCAATACTTGAGAAAAACTTCTAATGATGCGTCTCCCAGTGATATTACCAGTGGTTCTGTGCATCCCTGTATTAGCACGATGGTGTTTTCTCACAGTAGTATTTGGATTTGAGAAGCGTGACGTTGTACAGCTTCCCGTCGACCCTCGTGTAGAGATGAATACTTTGTTGGATGTTACCGAAAGCCACACCAATGACAAGAAGACAACAGAACTGAGTTGGAGGCTCTAGGCAGCTTGACAAACACTTCAGCGTATCTCGAACTGACTACACAACTATCTTTTCTAAAACTTATAAAAGTCCTCTGCTTGCTTTTTGTAAAGCCTTATTCAGCAACACGAACACCATGCACAGAGGTAATCATGCTCTGTACATTTCTTAGGCTGCAAAAGCGAAGGCTGCACGAATACAAGTCCTAGTTCTGAATGGGTCACCTGATTCCGCGCCCCAGACTAGACGCGCACCAGACGCGTTGGCAAAAGAAACGACGATAAGACGCCTGCAAGTTCAAGAAAATCTGACACTAAGAATGATTGTCGGCTGTGGGAGCCTTAAACTTTGTGCAAAACTCCATCATAATGCGGGATCTAGAACACGAGCATTTGAATGCCTTCATCACTCGCCTGGCAGATACCATGTACTAAAGAGCAGACCAGTCCTCTTTTGAACACATTCGCGGGATGGCCCCACTACACAGCCACCCACCAGATACAAGAGTCAAGGCTCTCCCCAGGTAGCTGCTACCGGCAAGAAGCGTCGGAGAGGAAAGCACTGAATCACAGATGAAAACTATCACAACCCAATAATGGCCACAGTTCCACCATCCAAAGATAGCAACACCGGTAGTGCCGATATCCCGTGACCGGACTGTCTATTTATTTAAATGATTACTGTCTTCTTTAATGCCTGTGTCATTACCGCTAAGTTTCCCCATATCTGCAGATCCCTAGTGCTGGTTTACTTTCGAGCAAAGTTGTTACTTCGCCCAGATTGTGTGGTCTTTATCATTCCTGGCATTAGAATTTTTAGGGAAACGAAAGATGAACAAGTGAATTGTCATCATGTCATTAAGAGTTACTTGATTTTACTTTCATCTTCTATAGAATTTAAGGAAGATCGGACTTAGTGTTTGGTCTAGCTGGTCAAACAGTTAATTTTTATCTTCATCAGATGAAACTTATGGCGAAAATTTGATAAAACCATGGCTAACTCATAACAACATTATGCCGTAAAATACTATAACGTTTTTTAAAATATGTAATTATTTAGGTATTAGACTACTACACATAAATTGTGCAATAAGATTAGTTGCAAAAAAGCTTACTTCAAAGGCCATTAATAATTTTGGCCGAAAAAAGCAGTAAATGATGTGTACGTAACTCTTTTTTTTGGTATCTTGATGCATTGTATTATAATGTTTATATTCTCCCCAATTCTTTCAAACCTTTTTTATGTACAAATTCATATTTTCCTCAATAAAATATGCCCCATAAGGCATAAAATTACAAAAAAAATCACAGAGATGGAGCTGAATATGAGGAATCCGAAAATGAAATAAAAATAAAAAGGCCATAATAGCACTTTGCTGCTTTATTCGGCTGGGGTAGCGATCTGTTGAACAAACTATTGAAATTGCCTGTATAGAACTCGAGCGGCTTGTTGTAATGAGCGTATACAGACCCCCTGCGTCATCATTTGATTTATTTGAAAAGAAAATGGATGAAGCTTTGTCTAAAATTAGTGATAAAAATAAAGGAATCATTGTTTGCGGGGATTTTAATGTAGATCTGTTGGAGGTAAATAGCCTAAGTAATAGAATTAAATCGTTATTTTTGTGTCACGATCTTGTGAATCTTTTCTTGGAGCCCACTCGAATTACCGCTACGTCTAAAACGTGTATTGACAATATTTACTCGAATGTTCCTTACACTTACAAGTCAGTTTTAAATAAATTGGGTTCAGATCACTCCGGTGTGGTAGGATCCTTCAATATCGAGATTAAAAAGGAGCAAAGGAAAGATGTCACATGCGTGCCTATTACTGAAAACAGGCTTATGCGTTATAGGGAAAATATTATAGAAAAGTTGCCGAAACTACTTTATTGTGAGGATCCAAATCAATTATATAACTCGGTATTTAGTTTAGCAAAAGACGAATATGATGCTGTGTTTAAACCAAAATTATTAAAAGTCGGTAATAAAATGTCATTTAAAGATTGGGCTACAGTGGGAATTCACAGAAGCAGACGAAAATTGTATGATCTTTATGAGGAAAGATCATATAACAAAAATACTGCTTTTCTCGATTATGTTAAAAACTATTCAAAATTATTTAAACGTATTTGTGCCGTAGCTAAATCAAATTTTATTAACAATAAAATTCAATCGAGTCAAAACATAATGAAAACTACTTGGCAAATTATAAATAGTGAAACTGGAAAATCCAGGCAAACAAATAATAATTTTAAGCTAAAAATAGATGATCAAGTTTTGAGTACAGACTTAGACGTAGCAAAAGCTTTTGAAAATTTCTTTGCGGATATTCCTGTTTCAACTACTAATTGTTTAAACTCGTCTCCTACTGCAGCTGAATCTACTCTAAAAAATAATGTAGATAAATGTACAAATCATTTTAAATTTAGGCACGTCACTAGTGCGGATGTTATAAAAGCATTCAAGTCTTTAAAAATGAAAAAGACTCCCGATGTCCATGGCCTTTCAGTAAAAATTGTAAGTTCTGTAATAGACTGTATAGCACCTCACCTGAGTTTTATATTCAATCAATGTATAGATAGTGGCGTGTTTCCTGACATGATGAAGCTAAGTAAAGTCATACCTTTGTTTAAAGCCGGCAGCACATCAGACCCCACTAATTTCAGACCCATTTCGATACTGCCGACTCTTAGTAAAATATTTGAAAAGCTTGTGTTAAACCAGTTGCAGGGTCATTTTTATCGTAATAATTTGATGCATGTAAATCAGTTTGGATTTACACGGGGTCGCTCAACAGCTGATGCTGGTGTAGAGCTTATTGATAAAATTTTTGATGCCTGGGAAGACTCAATGGATGCTATAGGTGTCTTTTGTGACTTATCCAAGGCTTTCGATTGTGTCGATCATGGCACCCTTGTCAGGAAGCTAAGTCACTATGGTGTGAAGGATCAGGCACTCGGTCTTCTGAAGTCTTATCTTACGGATAGGGTTCAGATGGTCGATGTTAACGGACAAAGGTCTCCGGGGTCTAAAATAGGTATGGGTGTCCCGCAGGGTTCCATTCTTGGTCCTTTTCTATTTTTAGTATATATAAATGATTTACCGTATCTTATAAAGGGAAAACATGGGTTAGTATTGTTTGCGGATGATACATCTTTGATTTTTAAAGTTAAAAGGCAACAGTTAGACTATGACGACGTAAACCATGCTATCCATGACGTAGTTAACTGGTTCACAATTAATAATTTGCTTCTTAATGGAAATAAAACTAAATGCGTGAAATTTGTACTACCAAATGTTACTCCAGTAACAACTGATATATTAGTGAAGGGACAGAGATTGGACCTTGTGGCTTCCACTGTGTTTCTAGGATTTACTTTGGATTCTAAACTACAATGGGATCCTCATATAACTAAATTGTCGAACAGACTGAGTTCAGCAGCGTTTGCAGTAAAGAAAATTAGAGCTCTTACAGACATAGACACTGCAAGATTAGTGTACTTTAGTTATTTTCACAGTTTAATGACCTATGGTATTCTCTTATGGGGTCATGCTGCAAATGTAAATGATATATTTACTCTGCAGAAACGGGCTGTTCGAGCAATTTACAGATTAAAGCCTAAAATGTCATTAAGAGAAAAATTTAAACATATCGGTATTTTGACATTTGCATCGGAGTATATATATAATAATCTTCTGCATGTGAAGAAAAATGTATGTAAATTTAAAAAAAATAGTGACGTACATAACTTAAATACTAGAAATAAAGACAAATTGGCTTCTTATGATAGTAGACTGCAGAAAATTAAAAATTCTTTCAAGGGCAACTGTATACGCTTTTACAATAGGGTCCCAACTGATATACAAAATTTAACACTAGAGAAATTCAAAATTATTGTTAAGGAGAAATTGATTAAGAAAGCCTATTATAAAATAACAGATTACTTAGAGGATAAACATCCATGGGAATAGTTGCTTGGGTGACAGGCTTTTTCAATCGTACTTTACAAAACATTGTTATTAGTAATTATTATCATAATAACTGTAAAAATGTGTTTAAAAGATGCAACGCCTGTGGAGTTTCTTCGGCGAGCTCTTCTCCACAGAAGACAGCCAAATTTTTGAACTCGCCAGAAAAGATAATTTAAATTTAAATGACATAACTAAGAGATGTAATAATGTCCAAAAGTTAAACAATAAATTCTTTGAACTCTTTGAACTCTTTGAACTCTATTATATATAAACAATTATATCTTGCCACCGACCCGCATAGATTTTTTTCTTTTTAACTCTCCTTACCCTAGGGTTGCCTGGAAGAGATTGCTACCTTAGCAATAAGGCCGCCTGGTGACTTCTGTATCTTAAATTTAATGTATTTATTTCTTTTGTGTTTTCCTTGGGTGTCAATAAAGCAATTTGTATTGTATTGTATTTGGCCCTTTAATACCTTCGCTCACTCGCCCAAGAATTCTTTTGTTACTAAGTGAGCACTGTGCCAAGCGAACCTGTTAAAAAGAAGGCCAGCTATAAAATATGGTGAGGGTCACGGCACGGGAAGCTAGCTATGAAGCTATATGGACATTGTAGGACCAGTTATTGTAGAGATATACCTACTGATTATTGCAGGTGTCTTGATTATGCACCGCAAAAAACTGGTTGTTATTCCGCATAGTGGTACTTAGTATTCATTAAACTGAACAACTTTTCTGGAACATAAGGTTGAAATCTCAAAAATATTTTTTATCTTTTCCTATAAACGTCACTACGTCGCGTGACTGGCCACTTTGTATGACAAGATGAATTTTAATATTGAGATTTGAATATATGTTCTTTATGGAAAGTTGTTCAATTTCATGAGTACTACCACTACCTAAACAACCTGTTAAATTTCACGGTGTATACCTACTCGTACTTCTCTGCTGGTGTCAGTCAACTTACGTAGTCGAGAGCGAACCGGAATCTTACATACCCATAGCCACTACATACAACACTGGCACTTGCATAACATTTTCAATGAAGGGTGAAATAATTATGTGTAGACAGATTTTAGGGGGCTCGAAGTTTCAACGGCACCAAATAGGATTAGGTATATTTTTTGTTGTGTTCTGTATTCTTAGGACATAGTTTGTATACTTACTTAAATAGCTTGTAAAAGCGGGAAATAATTATAATGCTAGTAATGCCCTAGGGCGCATAACTAGTAAAGCTTGACTATAAAAAAAAAACGTGTTTTGGAGGCGCCACGTGTATTATTTTTGTGTTTGTGGTAAAAAATCCATTACATAATTAATTCCACTGAAAATTGCCACCATTTGGCGAGGTATTTTATTATTCTGGTCGGGATTTATAATCATAAAAAAACTGATTACATAAGGAACCTACTTGGCACAACCCGAGAACTTTATCCACGTCATACATTCGCATTTAATTCTTAGAGTGTTGAAAAATATTTTGGGAATTTTTCTACTTACAAGATAATTCAACTGACGTAATTTTTATTATGCCCAGAGTTTGTCATCATCATAACCTTTGCCACTTTTATCATCCGCTTATTATTGTTGTTGTTCGTTTAGGTATAATGTACTCTGTACTTTACTGGTTAAATTTAGATATAGGTAGGTTAGTTTTATATGCTAAATCTGCTTTTAAGGAGTATCACTTATCACTATTATAATTTGGTTTGTTTACCAATTTCTTTATTTTCACGTTTAGAAGGGTTAAACCAAAGAGGTAGAAATAGTTAAACGGATTCATTTGGATTTGGTTACACCTACCCCAGACAGAGCATGAAACATTGTGACATAGATTATCCCACATTTAACTGTTAAAATACTGTGAAAACCCCATATTTAAACTTTCTCCAATGGACAGCTTCCATAGACATGTGAAAAGTCGTGGTAAAACACCGAAAGGATAACATATTACAGTTTTCTGAAATAACTAATTAATATAACTCAGACCACAAGTTGTAACCTGTTTCATGAACACAACTTTGATACTTCAAATCTAATTTAATTTTTTTCCTTACAACTGCGTTTTGGCAGAAAAACTTCAATCCGGCAAGTTTAAAGTTTGAGAGAGCGTAGAGTTTGCAAGGAACTTTATAGACCGGGAGACGGAGACAAATTGGAGATTATTAGATTAATAGATCGCGACCCTTAGCATAGCATAAACCTAGATTTCACGTGTTTGATTTCAAAGTTTATAGTAAAATGAATTACCTATTTTCCCCCGCCTTTATTCCTTACCCCCGTTTGCTAGCTTATTGCTCTGCTGTGGATTTCATCTTGCTGAATATGCCAAATCTTCTTCTGATTCTTCTATAGGTGGGATCTTGTCATGATCTACGTACTGGTCGTCACGGATTATGTGAGAAACACAGAAGTACTGAGACGTGCAAAAGTTTCTGGCATTGAAGCGTATCTCATGAGGCGGCAATTGAGATGGTGGTGTGGCCATGTCTCGAGAATGTCTGAGGAGCGAGTAGCAAAGCGTGTTTTTTACTCAGAGTTGCAACTTGGCAAGCGGAAACAGGGTGGCCAGTTTTTACGCTACAAGGATGTTCAGAAAAGGCACATGAGGCGATGCAATATTGAGCCCTCCGGTTGGGAAGCGCAAGCAGGAAAGCGCCCAGAATGGAGGCGTCTAATACAGGACAAGGTCTGCGACTTCGAGGAGCAAAGAAGAATGGATCTTGATGTCAAAAGAGATGACTTTAAGGCTAGACCGTCCGTAGCCATATCATATAACTTCACTAACGGAGTCCTAACGTGCCCTCTGTGTTCCCGTGTTTTGCAAACCAAACTTGGGTACTGCAGCCACATGAGAGCGCACGAGCGGGCTGCCCAGATTAGTCCGCGCAGCTAATACAGTCGCTGTAGCCGAAACCGGCCAGGATCCTATATATATATATACTGGTTGGCACAGTGGTATGACGTCAGTTAGTTGGTTGACTTTACCAAGGATGTTTAAACTAAATCCAATGGACTTTACAAACAACTTCCGTGGGATTCTAAGTTTCAAGATGTTTTCCTTCAACCATGGAGTCAAGAACCAATACATCTCTCTCGCACCTCATGGGAATGGAAAGCAGCAGTTTTGGACTAGTTGCCACTGACGTTTCTAACAATGTGATGACCATGCGGGCGAAGCCGCAAGTAGGACAGGCTAATCTATAAGTAAAAATAGGTACATACCTACTAAAGTAAATACTTATTGGTAATGCCAATTCATCCACAACATTTTTGTTGCCATCTCTGAGACTAAGACGAAAGTAACTTTCCTTGCCGCTCAGCTGGCTAATATTCAATTAAAAACTTTTTAATTTCTCAAACCCTTGGCAATATTTTCTGTTTACGCCGCCTTTGCGCGTCCAAAATAAACAATTTACGGATACGATATTTTATGGCAAGTGATTTAATAGAATTACAGCATTACTGAAAGACCACTTAAGCAGATGAAAATTTGCGAAAATTTGTTGGTTAATTTCCTTTCCTGCTGACTTAGATTTGAGGATGTAGCGTAATTATGTTTGTCTAATTAGTTAAAGCAGGAACGAGTACCTTGTTAATTGGAAAATGTGTTTAAAGTCATTACGTAAGTGTCGAAGTTAGTTTAGTAAGCTGATTACTCTCAATAGTGCGGAATTTACTAGAATATCGCTTTAATAGTTCTGTTTATTTTTGTGAGTAAAAAAAAACCAATGAAAGTTTTTGTATTGAATCGGGAACAAAGAGATCTGCCCCAACGGCCATCGATTATACGCCAATACGCCCAAAGTTGGCCGTTGAAACAGGGGTGTTTTTAAATGGCCACAATCTATCGCAAGGCGTAGCGTGAGCAGGCCTCCCACAAGGGTTTGACGATCTGGTAAGGATCACAGGAACCCGCAGGATGTTCCAACATATTACAGGTCATTGTGGACATCTTTGGACGTCTACCTGAATGATAGTGATGATAATGTTGCTGTTCATAGCAAAATAGATCGGAGTTACAATGTGCTGATAACTCCATTTTAGTAATGTTTATGCAACAGTAAAGAAAAAGTGTATTTTCGTAGCTATATAGTTATGAAAAAAAGGGAAGGCTTGTGGGAAGGCTCGAGTAACAATGGAAAGTATTTTTTTACGTTAAATAATTGCTATAAAAATCGCATGCGAACCCAAGTAAAAAAAATATTACATCATATAATCCTAATAAAATTAAAAATTTAATAATAATAATAATAATATTATATTATCCTGTTATTTGCTATGACGTAGATACAATAAACAATAAGTGTAAGTCACTGATAAAAATGTGGACACTGACTGTGGGACTAGTCCACAAAAAAGTTTCTCAGCGAGCTATGGAGAGGACTAAATGGCGCGCCTTGGCAAATGCCTATGTCCAGCAGTGGACAGCCGTAGGCTGCTGACTTTCCAGGTAATCTGCAAAACACCTAGTTAATCTGCACTCTAACTGGTTTACGCAGATTAACGGTAACATCGATATAATATACTCTATTAATATTATATACTCTGTGGTTTTTGCTCTGTGGTCTTACAACGGATTCAAGTGGGCTCACTTTAGGTAAATTTTAGTTCCCATTCAGACTAATAACATTAAATAACCCCCACAAAACCGTTACTTGATCCTTTCGACAACTAGAAAAGAGCTGATAATCTTCAAATGACTGAAGACAGAAATAAATTTCTTGGATCATAGCTAAGAACACTCTCGATTGTGACACCTTGCAAACAAAAAACTAGATCAAAATCGGCGCATCCGTTTATCCAGTGCAGCGGCAAGGGCACGATATCGATTACGAGCTACGATGCCACAGACAGACACATACTCGTACGTCAAACTTATATAACACTCCTCTTTTTCGTCAGGGGTTAATCAATCAACTTAGGAATCCAAAAACTTTCGAATTTTCGAATTCGAACTGGCTGGCGCGTGCCCTCCTGATTAGATATATCACTGACGAGCTTTTACTGACAGGCATACCAACACGCAAATGATAATAATTATAGTATTTTCACAGCACACCTAATAATTTTATATCGCGTGTGTTCGCTACTCACAGGAAGGGTGATATGATGGACGGTTATTACTAGGGAACGGGCTTTAGTTACGCTACGGAATATAAAAATTCACGATGAATGGTCCTTTTTATAGGTAGGCGCTGGTATTGATGGTATGAATGGAAATAAAAGTCTATGGTTAAGTTTACTCAATTTCTCTCTCATATTTTTTTTACATTAAAATAACTGTAAAAGCAACATAATATTATCTACTGTACAGCGATGTCCTTTATCAACCTGCTACTTTTATTGTAATCTATACAGCCTCTTAAGAAGAAGTATAACAGACAGAGTTACAAATAAAACAATACAAAACACATCTATACTAGCCGGGACCTACGGCTTTACGAGCCTACCGAAACATGGAGTCATCTTTCTTTCTGGAAAATCAAATGATTCGGCCTGCAATGTCCTAACCAAACTGGGGAATGTCATACAAAATTCTATTTGTTCGACGAGTCCCCACCGGGATTCGAACTTGAACCCTCCGTGAGATGAGAGGCGAGAGTTATACCATTTGGCCACAGAAGCAGGAGGCAAATTTTCAGCTGAAAACCGCTACGAACCTTATTCTTGGCTAATTACACTGTGGCACTCAATTATCTCCGAACGACTGGACGAAACTGCAACTAAAAGGCTAAAAATAAAGTTAATTGCACACTTTATTCGCCAGCTAACCGCTATCTACGACTATTATTAAACTGCTCGAAACTGAGCCTACATTTTCGCTAGAAATTAGCGCTTTTTTTTTGTTGCGACCAAATTGCTGGCGATATTTCGTGTGGGCCAGTACGCTAAGCGGTTTTTAATGTCATCCGCCGAGTGGGCAATAAACGGTGGAATATATCACGCCACGGAAGTTTGTAGTGGAAAATATGCACGGAGCCGTCCAGGGTCTATTTTTGACTTTTAAAGAAGGGTAGTTTGGTGGGGTTTATAATTTTAGTGCAGGATTTAAAGCTAAAGAGTTTTATTTATTTACGGCTGTAAAAATAATATTCTTAAAAACTAATTTAATACAATATTCTTATTACAAGTATGTACATACATTCATTAACAGTTTCGATGCGTTCGTTTCGTTTCTTTAAGTAACAAATAATCTATTTAATAATAAAAATTAATCACCGATACCTATGTACGCTTATCACTTCACCGAATGCGCCAAATTGTATAATTGCATTTTTGTTATGAACAAGGCTTATACATACCTATAAATATTCCCATAGAAAAAATAGTAACCTAATTAACAAAGGTCAAGAATTCCATCATGATGTGATGGTTAAAACAGATTTATTTATTGTTTACTATGGAAAAACAATACAACTTTTTGTTTGCGCTGGTAAAAAAATATTGAAAGAGAGAAGTGTTAATAACATCATTCTTATTCATAAATTAAAATAAACCACTTGAGGCACTCGAGTCCAATAAACAATTAATATTTTAACGGCCAGTACCATTCACTCATTGAACGAATGCAGAATAAATGAATATAATTCGGCTTTTCATTTGACGAATGTAAATTCACTTTTGTCCTTTGGGAGGCGGGAATAACTGAATGTGACTGAATGCAAATGCGTTTCGTTTTTCGTTTTGACATAGCGAACTATTCTCAATTTGATCAGTCATTACTTATTTGAAATCATGAACGAAGAATTTTTTGAATCTTTCCTACGGGAAAAACTGTTAACGCAAATGAAGCTGCGAGGCGGAAAGCTAGTCTATTTAATAAAACTGTAGAGGTCAAAAACTGCATGGAAAATAAATGCTTAAAACCGATTCAGGGGGATGTAAGAAGCGATATAGAACATATCCAGAATTTTTTTGTTTCTGTTTGTCTGTTTGTACGGGCTGATCTCCTTCCGCAACTGTTGGACCGATTTGAATAAAATTTTGCATCGTGATTATTTTATTACCAGGGGCACAGAATACCAAATAGTAGCCAGGGGGTCAACATCTTAGATACTTTTAATCCTGGAAAAAATAAAACTTCCCGTGGGGTAGTAGTACTAAAAAGTCGAAAAACTACGTGGGCGTAGCCGCGGGCAGACAGCTGGTATCAAATAAATAAAGTCAGTCAGTGACACAGTCAGTTTGGCATGGCTTTAGTAACTTCGGTCACAAACTTCGGTATTCGCAGTAACTTTGCACGCTACGAGAAAGTTAGTTATTTCGTAGCACAGCCGTAAGAGGCAATGCACTTATTACCGAATTCCAGCAACTGTAACTTTCGCTACGTATTGCATATTTTTCATGGGACTAGTTAAAGCCCGACCAAAGAAATAAGAAACCTCGCCATATTGCGGAATTTCAAGGGAACTAATTTTATAAGGGAAATTGTTGCCATAGTCGTAAAAATATACACGTGGCGCCCCCAGAGCAAGCTTCTTATTTCTTTGGTCAGGCTTTCAGGGGCCTAGGTGCTAAGTGGCGCCCCAAAAAAAAAGTGGCCGTTTTCCGCTATTTTTCCATCTATAACTACTAGCACCTACTAGCGAGATATACTAACGAAAGTTAATGGCTTCTATTCCTACAGAACACCACCGTCTCGTTCCTCGCTGTTCTATATATTTGAAATTTTAATTATTTTTAAAGCTTTATTTGAGGAACAACATATACGAATGGTTTTTTTTGCACTAATTCATCGTAAAGAATGAAGTTTTAGGTTTTATGTGTCGGTGGTATATAAAAAAATAAATCATTTTGAAATGTACGAGTATGTGTAATACCGATGGCAATAATACTAAAAATAACTACTTGATCACTCTTAAACAAAACGAGACTAACTGATGTAATATGCAGGTAAGTAATTTAAATCTATATAATAAAACTGTAACTGTAAACTGTGTGTGTTGTTTCTCTGTATGTTTGTCTGTTTGTACGGGCTAATCTCCGAAACTATTGGACCGATTTGAATGAAATTTTGCATGGTGGTTCTTTACATCCCTGGTCAACATCTTAGATACTTTTAATCGCGGACAATTAAAGAGTTCCCGTGGGATGGTTAAAAATCACTATGGAAAAGTCGAAAAACAACGCGGGCGTTGTCGCGGGCAGATGGCAGCTAGTTGTTACATATATATAAATATATATTGTTGTTTTTCATGTGCAATGAAGTATATAAGTATGGCTATAAATTTATCTGTATGTATCATATCAATATTTAAGGATTCTTTGCACCGTTTGGGTACGGAACCCTGAAAACAACTGAATTTCTCTGTAAAAAGAATTGGGAAGCAGCCAAAACGGAATCAACGTGGTGTTAGCGAATGTACATAGAAAACTTGATTACTGGAAGATTAGCTTTTCCTTCACGACAGAGACGTATTTAGACAATCAAAGCTTTTAAAAAATTCAGGAGATGTTAATTTATATCTAATTTATTTTTTCTCAAGCTGAGATCTTAAGCACATCATTTAGATAATTAAAATGGCTCCATCATCATTTCAATTTTGTTTTTGGGTGTGGTCGCCACTCAAGAATATTTCTATTCCACAGGCCGTCATTTCTGTGAGCAATGTGGCTTACAGTGGCTTGTTCATTTATTTTTTTAATTTGTGTTTGCCGGTTTCAACTACTGTTTGTTTGTCTTACGGATCTCAAAATTTCAGTTCGGTCCATTCCTTTAAAATCGAAACATAATTCCAATTTGATCGAAATCTCGCAGTAAAATTTCAAGCTTAGCAAATAGATAAATAAAATCCCTCTTCGCATTCCTTTGGATGACCTTAATTAGCTTAAACTTCTGTGCATATAACGTCGGGCAAAATAAGGTATCGTAATACATAGGTAGGTTACCTACCTATTTAAAATTATACCGTAAACAATCGTAATAATATTCTGTGCATGTACTTTTGAACACCCTCACAAACACACACAGATACGCACATACACACACACACACTAACACACACACACACACAGACACACACACATACATACATACATCCATACATACATATCAACTCCCACGTAATATTTCAAACATAAGCACCCATACTAACTATTTCATACAAAATATTGAGTTAAAGCTTTTTTTTTTATATCTTTATTTTTCAAAATCATGTAGTCGTTTGTTTAGCTACTATACTAAGTATTATAGATAGTAAAATGTTAGCTATTTCCATTATGTTATTTAATTCTAAGAAATGAGCAGATAACTGTACTTCCCTATGTTCATTAGTAAGTACTTATTCATAATAATAGGAATAGAGGTCCACTGAGATACAGTGCAAACTAGTTCAGGGGATCTCGAAACCCGATTGTGTTGGCTTGTATTTTACAAATATTTTATACAATATGGTGAACATTGATAGCAACATTGTAAGATTTTTGCGTTAAATAAAGTTTTTATTATTATTATTTATTATATAATACAGGCGAGTAAAATTTGTATTTAGGTACTTACATATTTTAAGCAATCTTTGCCACATGATGATTGACTAAATGTGGTATTTAAACAAAATAAAACTTTGATTAATTTTCTTTCTTTTTAATTTGTCACATAGCACACGACACGGCAAATTAAACGATTGCGCGAGTATGTTTTTTATTTTTATTTTTCTCTCTTAATTTTCTTTTCAAATGCGGCCCTGTGAATTAAAGGTGCAATGAACCGCGGTTGCGTAGCTGATGTATCTTTGAGAGAAACCGATATCCCGTTACCGAAGACTCGCTGGTTCCGCTCGCTCTGTTTGCTATATTATATGTACCTAACCTACCTATTGCTACTTATATTTCAGGTGTATTTCAGGTTTCTGAGACTTTCTTGAAGAAATATTGCAGTGTTACCGCAGAAAATGTAAAGACACGGGATAAGAATGAAGGCTTGTGTCTTTACTAAATTAGGATTATAGTCCGGCTTGTTAACCTGAATTACGGTCCCATCTGGCAGAAAGCATGAAACTTAGCATACATGTAGCTTTTATATATGTGCTTCAATGTCGATATAGAAACACGCTGAGAAATGATTCCCCCCCCCCTTTTTCCCTCATTTTACCTCCCTTATTTTGGTTTTTTTCATTTTCTACAAAAGCGGTAGGACTGATGAGTTTACTTTTCAAGAACCAAATAGTTGTCGATAAATTACCTACAAAACGATACTACATTTTATAGTGCTAAGATTAATATATTTCTATATACAGCCATCAACGTTTTATGAAATTTTAAAACAGACACACTTTTTTCTTCCTTACTTCATTTTAGGAAAACGACAAGAGTGGTGATAAAATGGACTAAAGAAGTCAACTACCTTATACATTAAGCTAAAAAATGACATTTATTTCATAGTCGTAAAGGCATTACTTCTAGAGTTACAGCTCACCGCGTCTGACTCAAGTACTCCTTTTTTTACCTTTTTAGAATACCATCTTTCTGTTAACTTTTTTTAGCGTAGATTAGATTTAGATTTTCCAATAAGAAATAAAACAGTCCATGTATTAATCCAGGCCACAGTCTATTTACATGTAAAACTAGCTGTCTGCCTGCGGCTACGCTTGCGTTGTGTTTCGACATTTCCGTAGTAATTTTTAACTATCCCACTTTTTTCCGTGATTTTAAAGTATCCAACATTTTGACCGAGTATAAAAGGTCCACCATGCAAAGTTTTATTTCAATCGGTCTAACAGTTTCGGAGATAAACCCGTAGAATATACTGCGCCGTATGAGTTACTAAAGTTTTTTAACTATCCCACGGGAACATTTTAATTTTCTGGGATTAAAAGTATCTAAAATGTTGACCGGGGATATAAGGTACCACTATACAAAATTTCATTCAAATCGGACGAATAGTTTCAGAGATTAGCCCGTACAAAGAGAAACAAAAAAAATCTATAAAATCTGTACGTAGAAAAAAAAAGCTATAAACCTATTCAAGGGGATATAAGAAGCGATATAGTACATACCCAGATTTTTTTTTAATATTTTTGTTTCTCTGTTTGTTTGTTTGTATGGGCTAATCTCCGAAACTATTTGACCGATTTGAATGAAATTTTGTATAGTGGTACCTTATATCCCCGGTCAACATCTTAGATACTTTTAATCCCAGAAAATTAAAAAGTTCCCGTGGGATAGTTAAAAAACTTTAGTAACTCATACGGCACAGTACATTCTACGGGCTTATCTTCGAAACTGTTAGACCTATTGAAATGAAATTTTGCATGGTGGTACCTTATATCCTCGGTCAACATGTTGGATACTTTAAAATCACGGAAAAAAGTGGGATAGTTAAAAATTACTACGGAAATGTCGAAACACAACGCAAGCGTAGCCGCGGGCAGGCAGCTAGTTTTACATGTAAATAGACTGTGGCCTGGATTAATACATGGACTGTTTTATTTCTAATTGGAAAATCTGAATCTAATCTACGCGAAACAAAGTTAACAGAAAGATGGTATTCTAAAAAGGTAAAAAAAGAGTACTTGAGTCAGACGCGGTGAGCTGTAACTCTAGAAGTAATGCCTTTACGACTATGAAATAAATGTAATTTTGTAGCTTAATGTATAAGGTAGTTAACTTCTTTAGCCCATTTTATCACTACTCTTGTCGTTTTCCTATAAATGAAGCAAGAACGTAAAAAGTGTGCCTGTTTTGAAAATTTCATAAAACGTTGATGGCTGTATATAGAAATATATTAATCTTAGCACTATAAAATGTAGTATCGTTTTGTAGGCAATTTATCGACGATGATTTGGTCTCTGAAAAGTAAACTCCTCAGACGTACCGTTTTAGTATAAAATTCAATAAACCAGAATGAGGGAGATAAAAGGGGGGGGAAATGGGGGAAACAATAATTTATCGAAGTGTTTCCATATCGATATTGAAGCACATATATAACAGCTACATTCATGCCAAATTTCGTACTTTCTGCCAGATGGGACCGATATCCTTATATTTTTGAGCTAGCAAGCCGTACTATTAGAGATAATATCTATAATCCTAATTTATTAAAGACACAAGCATTATGGTTTTAGTGATTGTTATTTGCGTGGACGTAGGAACTCACTTTTAGGCACAGAATAAATAATAGTAGGTACTTAGGTACTTTAGGCGAGCTTGGTCAATTTCTTAGATAGGTAGTCAATTTCGAGGCACGTCATATTCTATGTTCATCCATCATGATTGTAATTTCAGCTTACTTTATTACTTTACTTACAAAGGCTTTTAAAAGGATATAAAATATTCGACGGAATTATTAAAAACACAATCGTGCAACCTACAAAGATAAAATTGAAATTAAAGGACTTGCCTGCCTTAAACTCTTTTAATAAACAAATGACAATTCAAAACCAACAGAAGATACTTCATTAAACTCCGTGTCCTATAAGGAAACGAAAGGTATTTAAAAATTTTAAAGGATGGATCACACTGATAACTTTGCGATGTGATTTTTGACGTCAAATATGCGCATCAAATATGAGAGTGTGAAGAATCATTCACATTGTCATTATTGCCAACGACACATCTCGCTCAAGCTCACAATGAATTGTGGTGATCAAGAGTTAGCCGATTCTGCTAGCTCAGTAAGGGTTGATTGAATTATTTCAGCATAGACAAACATAGACATGCACTGCTTTACGTAGACCTGTGCTTTCTGTTTTCATAAACAAATTTCAAATATCTTCACCTTTGTGTGGAGGTTATAAGGGGGAATAAAGTTAACATATTATGTCTAAAGAAATGTATGAATTCACAAACTTGGCATAACGGTAAGGCGGTTGCCTTGATTGACTTGTTCTGGATAATATAATTATGTTACTTTTCCCCTCATTGTGGAAAAAAAATCTGACGCGAATTAAAAAAAAAAACAAACGTGAGTCGGACTCGTGTGGAGAGGGTTCCGTACATACAAAGTTCTTCATAATCAGCCGAAACAACTTGTCGCTGGCGCCGATATGACTGGAGGAGAAAAGTGGCGAAAGATGGACGGATGGTCAGACACACGAGGGACCCTAAGTGTTCCAATATTGGTTTTTGAGGCACGGAACCCTAACATACTCTAAATGATTTTCTAATGCAGTGTGCCCTAACCTTTACTGACGGTAGTCGATGAATTAATTTTGAAAAATTAAACTTTTTGTCACCGCGCCGCGCGCTGTTTTTCTTTGAAATTACTTTTCTGACGGGAATATTAAACGTGTTATAAATTTTTGATCCTTTAATTTCGATTGTGGCTTTTTTATACAACTTTTTATGAACCTTCCGTGATATTATTACAGCCATAAAATTCTCTAGTATTTGCAATGTAGGATGTAAATGGAATAAAAAAGTACGAATGGAACTCTCTTTACTTTACTTGTAAAAACTAACAAAATCGTTGTGAAAGGAGACAAATACTTCAGTTGAGGATTAAAGTGGTGTGTGTGAGATTATGCCATAACGCTTAGAAAATACTAAGTAGTTATGAATTAAATTACTTACTTATAATACAGAGGATAATACCACAAACTAGTTCTCTCTACTGTGGCTTCCATAAAATGTAGTAGAATGGTTCAGTTGAACTAAAATTTTGCCGTTTCGGTTCGGACCGCGACCTCTAAAGAGCCCCAAGGGGGTACTAACAACGAAGATAGTTTCCAGAACTTAACTCCTTCATTGCATTGCGCCCTGGTAGATTTTATTAAAAGTCATATATAAAATTAAAATATTAAACGAATATAAATGGAAAGTTTCTCAAAAATAAAAAGCAAACCAAACGAAATATTGGAAAATATGTTCAGGTGGGATTTTCGGAGAACCCAAATTTGGAGTGTGTGTGTGGGACGGTGCAGTCTATGGCCCACCTAGTGTCCTGCCCTGCTTGCCCTGCCACCTGCTCGCAGCAGGACCTGATGGATGCCACAGATAATGCAGTTGAAGTAGCTAGGTTCTGGGCCAAAACTATCTAAAGAATTTGTCATCGACACGATAAGAAGAAGAACGAAATATTGAAATCGTATTATATTAATTTAACAAAATAATATTTATCTACACTCATGTCGTAAATCCTTCATTTACTTATCAGAAACGCTAAGCAAATGATATACCTTTCGATGGAGCCGTGACTAAGGATCCATACAAATTTCATTTCGTTACCTATCGCAAAGTTGTAACAAAATGAAGTTTTTTTTTTTTTTAATTTTTACGCAGATGCTTGCTATTTGAGCACACAAGCGTGTTTCGGAACGCAACCTTGGCGGCGCGCATGCGCGGTGCGATATTACTGCAAATTTATTTTCGCGCCATTATCGTTTGTTTAATAATTGTACCATACAAAATGTCAATAATTATTACAATAAACAATGATTACTTTATTTTGTCTTTAATTTAAATTTGTTGTATGAGTGTAGATAAACTATTGTATGCAACTGTACATAATTAGTATTTAACACTCGTGTATACTTTTATGAAACGAGCTGCGCTCGTTTCATAAACCACACTCGTGTTATATACCCCTCATTATGCAACAGTTGCATAAATAGCTATTATTATTAAAAAAAATCTTTCAGCAGACCTTAAGAAAGAGACAGAAAGATATAAGACATCAGAGAGGTTGGAAAGCCGCGCTTCGCTAAGACATATTATTTAACTTGCAAACGACAAAAGTAAATTGTATGACGATAAGTCATAAATACCTACGATTTGTAAGAAGAATCCTACTATCCTATTAATAATAATAATATCTATCACCTCAATATCCAGTCCATATTATTATATTATAAACGCAAACTTTACTACTGCAGACTAACTAATAGTATAGATACATCAGAATAACACATAGGTGACATAGGCCACTATTTACCGCAGGAAAATCATTCCCACGGGAAAAACTCTTTTTTGATTTGATGATCCTTGTAATTCGTACAAGTAGATATTATGATTTTCAGGTATAAGTACATAACTTGATCATATAGTCTAAATACTCATATTATTTTTTTTCGATTGATATCTCTCATTTACTTGGAAACACGTTTTCTGAAAATTTTATCGATAGAAAATCGCGCCAAAGTTACACCTTCTATTATCTTTTTTTTACTTTTTATATAAACGGCAACGTATTAGACATTGAAACTTGGTCACAAGTATGGTATTTAACCTTACTAAAATCGAATGCAGTACTTCACTACATAGTATAAAATAAAGTCGCTTTCTCTGTCCCTATGTCCTTCCCTTTGTACGCTTAAATCTTTAAAACTACGCAACGGATTTTGATGCGGTTTTTTTTAATAGATAGAGTGATTCAAGAGGAAGGTTTATAATGTATAATACATGCATAATATACTGAAGGATAACCCACAATAACCATTTTACCGTGCGGAGCCGGGGCGGGTCGCTAGTTTTGTATAAATGGCCAAACACGAACTTGACCGCTGTTTAGTCCTAGCGCGCAAACAGCATAGGTACCTTTCTGTGTTCCACATGTACCGCCGCCTTAACGCTAGGACGGGAAGCTAGATTTAAATGTATGTAAGTACAACTTATTGACTAAATAGCATTCAAATAACTTAGCTTACACAACCCAGGTAGAAACGACAATAAAGCACTTTGACAAACACCACCAGAGTTTACCTATGCGAAACGGAAAACTAAAAGGCACATAGCAGAGCAGCGCTCATTACAAAATAGTTAGTTCCTCTCCCAAATTAACCCAGGACCACTATTTGTATAGAGTTCCCACACTGACGCCTGTATAAATTTACATTGCAATGAGTGCGCGGAGTTACAGTATTATGTACAGAAGCCAGCACATGCGGTTCGACATTTGCAGTACGAAATTCACCCTTACTGCCACGGAATACGGGCGCTCTCGAGGTCAATTTGTCCAGCCGCATGTGCTGGCTACTGTACTTTGTACAAGGCATACGTATGAACTTTATAATTTTACAAATTCAGTAAAGTGCCTGCGAAGTTCTTTAGTGGCTTTTGGCAAGGAACATTTAACTTAGCTTGTTGATTGTTCTACAATTTGTTGGTTCTGAATCATCATATCGTGTCTAGTAGGTTGTTAATAAATAGTTATATGACATGTAATGAAACAAAAAGCTTGCAGCCATAGAGGAAGAATGTTTTTTTTTGCTTTAGTTCTATGCTTTCAGCACATTTCTGCATCCTCCATATTTGCATACTAGCTGTTCGCCAGCGGGTACGCCCGCGTTGTATATTGATATTCTGACCTGGCTGACCCATACGTCAAACCCGTGAACGTGGTGCTGCTTGGGAGGACTGGTCTGCTCTAGTCGATTGCCGGTTGTGATTTTGATAGATTGATTGGTTATATTATATAGTTAGTTTTTCTACTTTGACTGGTTGCCTTTCTCTAATTGTATGTTTCGTTTGCACACTTTGTTATATTAATAAAATTGTATAAAAGAAAAATTCATAATTTTGTAAAATATTTTGAAAAGATGCAACGCCTGTAGAGTTTCTTCCGGCGAGTTCTTCTCCACAGAAGACAGCCAAATCGTGAACTCGCTTCGACGGCGAAAAGTGATTTGTAAAATCTTACTTCGAATAAACACTTAGTGAATTTTGAATTTTTGAATATTATCCCGTGGTAAAAACTGTCTAAGATGTTAACGGTTCAACAGTTTCAGATACCTACTAGCCCATACCAACAGACAAACAGAGAATCAAGAAAAGAAAAACATCTGGATATGTTCTATACCACTTCTTACATCCCGCTGACTCGATTTTTAGAATTTTTTTTCTATGTACAGATTTTTGACCTGTACAGTTTTACTATATAGAAATCTGCGTCCACTATCTTTGCCCAGTCTTATTTTTCTCTTTACATTCCTCCAAGTAAGGTTGTCCTGCCTCCAGACATTCCTAATCTAATCCCCGTCACCCGTCAGCCTGGCATAATGCAGTTAATCTCGTGCAAAACGCGGTTGCGTTGTAACTCAAAACTTTGATAAAAGCATATGGCACGACCCGTCTCTTCAAGCTACTCTAATACATCTACAATGGGCTTACGGTCTTTAAAAAGTGTAACATACTAGTAAATTATTAGGGACTAGCTTTCTGCCGCGGCTCCGCCCACGTTAACAGTTTTTCCCGTGGGAATGAGGCAGGCAGAGGCGGTAAAAGGTAGCCTATGTTACTCAGGGTGAATGTAGCTTTCTAATGGTAAAATAATTTTTGAAATCGGCACAGTAG
Organism: Teleiodes luculella; assembly: GCA_948473455.1. NCBI lineage: Eukaryota > Metazoa > Arthropoda > Insecta > Lepidoptera > Gelechiidae > Teleiodes > Teleiodes luculella. The sequence continues at coordinate 4,074,584 of OX419598.1, read as the reverse complement.
TTTTCGAGTTTATTCATTACAGACATACACACAAAAATACAAACCTTTCATCTTTATAATATTACTAGCTTTCAGCCGCGGCTACGCCCGCGTTAACAGATTTTCCCGTGGGAATGAGGCATTTTTCCACGGTAAAAGGTAGCCTTTGTTACTCAAGGTGAATGTATCTTTCTAATGGTGAAAGAATTGTTGAATTCAGTTCAGTAGTTTTTGAGTTTATTCATTACAAAAATACACACAGAAATACAAATCTTTCTTGTTTATAATATTACGAGTAGTATTATAAGATAAGGTGCACAATAAAGCAGGGAAATCTGGAGTTATACCCAAAAATAAAAAATAAATATATTACAATGGAATATTTAATTAGTGAAAAAAAATATTATTTTTTACAAATTCTTCACCTTTTTCATTTTAAAAAAACATTTCGTTTGCATATTTTTTAACATACAAAAAGAAAGGCATTATTATTGCGACATTGTATTGTAGCCCGATGTCATGGCGTCTTCCGCCACAGTGTCATGTGTCTTATTACGTAACATTAACGTTATCGTACGTCGTGACGTCATCTATGACGTACAGTGCCCGCAAGCCACTGCCTTGCGTTTCAAGATGTAATATAAGTTTTACTATGTACTTCTTCTAAGAAATAGGAATGTCTCATGAAAATGCGGAGGAATACTTTATGTCACTCAATTTAAAAAAAAACTTAAACCAACGTGGGTTTTTTACTCTAAGGTAAGTACTATTATTTTCTTCTGTGTCTAAGGTTTACAATCACAATTTATCATCATCATAGGCCACAGCATCTAAAAAGATGTTTGTTGCAGCGCTTGTGGGTTTAAGGGATCCCGCATCTCCGTCTGTGACTATAAAGTTCAAAATATCGTGATAATATCACGTATCACGCATAAAAGTGATTTTTTCGTACTGTCATAGAGTAAAAAATGTTTCGTGGATATACAAATGTAAGAATCTGATGTTGTTAAGTATAAAGAATGTCATACTTAGCTATAATAAACACATACCATCAAAAGCAAATTGAACGGTGGATGCATCCGTAATTTACTTTTTTTTTACCAAAAAAGTTCCTATTTCATTAGCGACTACTGGAAGATATTTCTTAGATAATTGCTATCTAGCCATTACAATGATTTTGAGTTAATTCACAACACACAAAAATACAAATCTTTCCTGTTTATAATATTATACTCGTAGTATAGCTTTCCGCCACGGCCCGCGTAACGGTTTTTTCCCGTGGGAAAGAGGCATTTTCCCGCAAAACGAAATCGGTTTGTTAGTTTTTGAGTTCATTTATTACAAACATACATACACACACAAAAAAAAAATACAAAATAATCTTTCCTCTATATTATAGAGTCTATAATATTAGTATGATAATGATATGATAGTATGAAGTATAATGAAGCGCAGCTTAGCCGTTCGTACATGTATAGCGATTTTTATTACAACCCAATATTATTGATACATACAAAGTAAAATACGTAGTTTAACTAAGTAACTAAACATTGAACTCAGTATCAAGAATTTGGAACACATTTTAGCATAGTTTCAGTATAGAAACTACCTACCAGTAAGTAATTGGATAGGCCCTACCGGCCGCAACCGTCCGTTAATTGCTATCCCGCGCCAAGCCAAGCCAAGCTGGGCCAAGCTGGGCCAAGATTTCGCCCATTCCAGCCCCACTAATTAAACTATGTACTAATTACAGCTTACACTGATAAACTGTTTTTATGGCCACTTCGCCTAGTGTGTCCCAGTTTTAATGTTAAGGAGTTTGTAATGGGTTTCGTAATGTACGTAGTTGTTTAGAATAAATTGAGGGATGAATGGCGTAATCCTTGCATAAAATTTCAGGAAACACTGTAGGTGGTTTTATTTGTCTCTCCATCTATAATACGAGTGTAAAAATGAATTGCTGAATTTGTTGCTAAACAAAAATGTCAAGAACAGCTAAACCAATTTCGCTAATTCTTTTTTTAGAATATTCCTAGAAGTTCGAGGATGGTTCTTACAGAGAGGAGTAAATAAAAATATGTTAAAAAATTAAAAAAATCGACTGTTAAGGGGTACGAAGTTTGCTAGGTCAGCTGGAAGTTTAAAGTATTCTCTTTCTTCGCGATATCATAGCAGCGTCAACTGCATAGCGTTTTAACCCTTAATAGGGCATTTAAAAAAATACATTGTTTTTTAACTTTATTTTCGAGGGTACAAAGTTCAAATTAATGTGGTACATAACATAGTTACCATTGCCTTATAGGGATAAAAGAGTTTTGAAGCATCCCCGTCCCCGTCTTTGCAATAAATAAATGAATGAATGAATGAATGAAGCATCTTTGACACTGAATCGCTATTGAAATGACATTTCAGTTTATATTTAGAACTTGAATCGCGTTAAGAGATCATAATGAGGTTCCGTAAATCAAAACAAAAAACCGAACCCTGATAGGATCATTTGTGTGTCTGTTCGTCAGTTCGTCTGTCAGCGCCAGTTTTATTCCGAACCTACAGGACCGATTGAATTAAAATTTGGACTTAAAGATCAAACTCTTTCATTTGTCACATGATATACCTACTTAGCAATTTTTTTGTCCCCCTCGTTTAATTTTACCTTCCATGTTAGATGTTCAAGCTTGGGTTGGGTTGGGTTGGTTTTGGGTCATAAATTTACATAGTGCATCAAATTGGAACCCAAATTAGTCCAGTTATTTCGGCTTTGTTTGTATGAAACCCTGCAAGTTCACCTCGCATTTGACAGTTTTTGGACTAATACGAATATCTATTCTGCTTAGAGGTTTTTAATTTTAGATTAAGAAATAAATGACCAAGAAATAGCAGATAGTCGCAGACTCTTGTCCATATTTCACTATTCCGGTACACACTGTCGTCTGAACCTTATCTTTCTTCTGGCAGATTTGATTTTGTAAGGATTGCTAGTCGCGACGTGCTCTGAATAAGATACTGGTTCGCCCGCTTGCAGTTCCCTAATAGGATTATATCCGAGGATCTGAGGATTTATGGAACGTCTCAAAAATGCAATTTATTGATATTTAATTAGTGTTTGGAAAGAAGAAAGAGCTACGAAGTTCTCGGGGAAAATTTTCTAGTTGCTACGAACGTAACAGACCCCAGCACACTGGCGTGTTTAGAGTGTCTTTCCAGTGTGATCACAACTTTTTGGCGAACACAACTTTCTTTTGTTTCACTCGCTTTCCTGCCTATGATTGTATGCGCGGCGCCAGCGCTGCATTTGTTTGAAACTCAAAATTTTTTTGCAATTACAACATTCTTTTGTTTTACTCGCCTATGATTGTATGCGCTGGCGCTGACGCTGCTGGTGCGACGACGACGCTGAAAAGACGCTCAAAAGACGCCAGTGTGGGGGGTTTGTAAACATACCTTGTGAGTGAAAAATCTAGAAGATACTTCTTTCTCATCATCTCCTACATTTCCCCCTGGTTGAGGGATTAATTTGGATGAATTACTTTTATTAAAAATATGTAATATGTAAGTAATTATTACATTTCTTAAATTTTTCCTTCTGGTTTCCTTCTTTCTAAGTCGTGTGTCCAATGAATATAAATATGATATAAATAAAAAAAAATCGCGGGAGAATGAAGTCGCTCAGGTGAGATGCAATGGCTCAAGCCACTACACTACGATATAATTTATTATAATTTATTTCACATAATATTCTCGTACCCAAACGACGACGAATACTTTACACATCTTTAGCTGTCAGAAGAAAATTTTAAATCCAAAGCAATTCGAGTGGACAATTTTATGCGAATACGGCTATAAATAAGTCTAACATATTTCCTTGTCTAGAATATCGACTTACGCTTCCATTCTTTTTGACACTAGTATATTGTTTGTTCTCAATATGCTATGACTATTATTTATCTTCTGGTAAATTTTCATGCTTCTGTTAGCATACTTTATGCAGGCAGCTATGTCGAAACAAAGAGCATGTAAATCAAATATCAGGTTTTCTTTGTCAAACACTAATTTGATGATGTTAATATAGTTTAGATAAGGTATCTATACAATAAATCTGCTGTTATTGTTCTAGCACCGAACCACTGACTTTTTTTAACACAAGTTAACCTAGCATAAAGTCAGGGAACATTTTGAATTACATTCCTTACAAGCCGTCTTATATACCTATATCTACCTATGCTTTTAAGTTTATTTTGTAAGGCTTTTTGAATAAATAAAATTATATTATTATTATTATTAATTATTATTATTAAATCTTTGCATTGAAGTGATTAAAATCAAAGTGCATACAGTTTAATTGTCACTTAACTGTTTTTTCAAAAGTATGTGACATAGTCAACTTTAAAAAATTATGTTTGAAAATTGAAAACTTTGTTCGATAAATAGTTTTCTAACCGTGTTGTTAACGAAACTCAACTTCAACAAAAGTAGTTTAAATCGAGTTGGTACTTAAGTTTTGGTGCCGGTTCACTGAAAATTTTGTTCGAAAAATTCCTCTTACCGATCACGATAACGTGGCAATGGAATCACTTTATTATTCAGTAGTTTTGGTGGATCTAACCACACTTCACGGATTCTCAAAATTTTCCGTTAACGTTACCAAAATTTTTTTCAAAGTGAATAACTCTTTGAGTTTCATTGATTCTAAAAAGATTAGTATTACGTTTTCAATTTCAAATTATGTTATTTTATATTTGTAAATCTACCATTACTACATTAATCTACTTAGATTATGTATGTATTGTTTTTCCTGTTGTATTTAACGCACTGCCTCGCAGTTATTTACTTATTCATGCAATCCTGTACCCAAAGGGTTGCCTGGTAGAAATTGCTACCTTAGCAATAAGGCCGCCTTTTGCACACCTGTGTTACTTTAAATATGTTTGTTGTATTTTCTTGTGTGCAATAAAGTATATTCTATTCTATTATTTGCAAATAAAATATATAAATTATTCTTATAATAGATAGGTATTAAAATAAAATAAAAACACTTGCTAGTAACCTTCATTTTTAAGATTTCCTTATTAGATGTTCTGTGTTCTAAATCATAGTAAAGCTTTTTGTAAATGCTCACGAAATATGAAATAACTTACTTGACGATTTTTTTTTTCTCTGGGAAGGAAAGTGCAGCGTAAAGAGTGACGTCATTCTAGTAGTATCAGCTAAAAGCATTTTAGTGTACAGCGTGTCAGTTGATTGGCACTGAATCGACAGCGATCTATAGTAAGTAAGCCAACACACACACACTCAATATTTACTACTAGCTTTCGGCCTTGCGACTCCGCCCGATTTTACAGTTTTTCCCGTGGGAATGAGGATTTTTTTGCGGTAAAAGGTAGCCTAAGTTACTCCCCAACGTCTATTCTATTTTTATACCAAGTTTCAAAATTGGTTATTTTGTCGGAGCCTATTCAATGCAAACAAAAAAACATACAATCAAATCTTTCCTCTTTATATTATTACAGTATCTCTCTCTCATATACAGCTTGAATTCTACAACAACGGTAAAAAAGTTCATATAGTCTGTTTGTTACAAATCCGGACAAAAGTTTATTGACCTCTATCTTTTCTTGAAAGTTATTAAAAATAATGTAACGTCTAATTGTCTGGCAAGTTCACACGCTTACTCCGCCTTCTACTACGGTATGCCAAATCCTTCACGATGTTTTTCAGTATCAACGCGCTAGGCCGTGGTCCGAGGCTCCCTCGAGCCGCCCCGAGACGCGTCGGTATATGGCTTTTTTTGGGTTAGAGTCTTCCACTCCCCCGCAAGCACCCGCAAGTCTGGTGAAGCTTGATTGGTCGTACTTTTTCTACACAAGCATAGGTCATATAAAAAAAAACGGTATGCCAAATTTACGTATTTTGCGAAAATTGCCTATAGTTTTATCGTATCGTTTGAAAAAAATTGTTTAAAACCATTGACTGAACATGTACAGTAGCCAGCATATGCAGCTGGACATGTTGATCTTGAGCGCGCCCGTATTCCGTAGTGGTAGGGGCGAATTTCGTAGTGCGAATGTCCAACCGCAGGTGCTGGCTTAATTTTTGAATTTGCAAAGCCGCTACTTACACCACCTGCTACTTATTGTCATGTGAACTATTTAAAAAAGTAGTAGGTTATTTTCTTACTAAGACATTTTCTTAATAAGTCACGTTCTAGTTAAGTCATTTTCTGAGTCAAAGTCAAAGTCAAACCGAAGAAGAATCCTTAGTTACCCCTACTTAGGTGCTGTCTAGAAATTACTTTTAGCTTGACTTATACTTTTTTAAATAAATATTAGATAACTAAGTAATTTTAGAAAATCGGAGTGAGCATAAAAAATCTGTACTTTAACTTAAGCTGCGCTGGAGTAATTAAGTCGACTCGATGTAGGGTGAACATAATTTGAGGTCTGAGCAATACAGTCATAACATACTTTGTTCCATGTAAAGGGGCTTGTTTATGGGTCATAAGATATACCCAGAATCTACTTAATTAGGTACATGAAAAAATAACACAAGTTTTTATGAAACTATTTCTTCCTATACCTCTTTTTACGTAATGAGGCTAATTAAAATATTTTACGAAAGGGTTCTTTGATGTAATAATAATAAATTTTATATACTCAGAGTTAACCTTTGTGTGTAACCAACAACATTTACGATGTCTAATTCACTATACCATCACGCTGCAAGCATCCTTCTACGACCTTAGCTCACCAGTGGGTCGTTGAAATTTATTCTTCTTTTTCATGTGGGTTGTAAGGTCATCGACCGACCTCATTAACCCAGGTGTCAGAATTATTGAATCACCTAGTTTCTGACGTGGCTCGCTCACAGGCTGTTACAATATGGCCACCCTACACAGTAGTCCCAGAGCTGTAGGTAGGGAAATTGCCTTCATTTATGTAATTGGACATCTAAATGTTTTTGATCATTACGAGTCGCCGACGTTCCCCGACAGGAGTTGCGAAACATGCCAACTCAGCAATACTTCGTAAACTTTCAAACGACGAAGCATAAAACAGATTTTCGGTTTCTGACATTTACATTTTATGGCGTCGCTCATTTTAAAAAGGGATAATGTTGTGACGATTAATCGATTTTAAAAATGGAGTAGAAAGATTTTCGTTGGGTGTAGGGAAAAGATAGCAATCTCAATAATTCTAAATATGAATATTGTATAATAATCAGCTTTCACGCTGAAACTAATTAAAAAAAAAAGAAATGTGGCACCTTTGTTGATTTTTTATTCCATTTCTTTATATTACCTGAATAAATGCTATTCCATAACCGCAGTAGTATTGATGGATGGTATTTATGACGTACCAAATTATGTCCCGTTTCGGTTTTCAGTGCTATAGCTGAAATGTCCTAATATCGTAATAAACGGGTGCACCAGTGCGTACTCGTAATGAAATAAAAATTTCAATAAGTGCGCAGGGTTTCCGTCTTAACGCTTATGACTATTTTTAAGCACCTACCCAGCTATAGGAATTCGATATCGGAAAATCGGAGCTGAAAACGGTTATCCGTTCAATTTGCTGACAAGAAGAATTTAAAAAAATTCGATCTATACGGGTCAGAGCAGAAATAAAGGAATTTTTATAATAGGATTCATAGATTTCTATCTGATGGTTTCGACCGGCTTTCATTGTTGAACAGTCTATTATCCAAATTAGCTATTATGCGATCATGACAGTTCTTCTCAGTATACAATGAGAACGTTTATCCTACAGGGGAAACAAAACGAATGAACTGAAATAATTCGATGCAATCACGCTGATTAATCCTACTATACGAAAGTGTTGAGAGGTCTTTTGCCAGAACGCATTCAATTTCCCGAATTCCTTTGTTTGCAGCGGCGGCGGACGGATGGGCTGAATCTATCAGCGCTATAGGTGCTTTACTCCTACTTCCGTTTCCGAGAAGGTCGGGGTCTACACCAACGATAATATTATAAGATTTTTTACTAATTAAAAAATACGAAAATTTTTGGCACATTTTAGTCATTGGTGTAAACTAAAAATTGAATGGGTCCTAAAATTGATCCCTGCGGAACACTTGTTTTGTTTACTAACCGCTCACGTGCCCAAGGCCGCCATCCCAATACCCAGTTGAACGGCCGCGCTCGCCGCCTCAACCTACCGTAACTCGCCCGCGATCCATTTGTTTATTTTAAACCGAGCGCGCGCCGCGTCAAGTGGCACAAAAACGCTCATTGTGCCTTGGTTTCTTACAAAAACACTATCAAGTGTTGATTTATGGGTTGCTGAATGAATGAGTCATGCTACTATGGCTTATTTTATTTGAAAAGCGATCCAGTTTTTGATATATAGAGTCGTGAAAATGGAGATTATGAATTTTTAGCGCGACTTTTACAAAATTGTTCAAAACTCAAAAACAAACCTCAATACCTGTGACAACTTGTAATAAAATAGATTTAAGTGTGTACTTACCGAAAAACAAGTGTATTTCCGTCAGATTATTATTAAAAAACCCACAAAACTTTTCAATAACACGCGACGTGACGTACTCCGTGCGGTCAACTGACAGACTGCACTTTGACATTGTTTTTTTTTTTAATTTTGCTAGTGGTGGGCTTGTGTTGCCGGTTTTTTAGACGTCAAATTTAATAGAGAATACGAAGCAAGTACGATAACAATATTAGACTTAGTTATTTAGAAGAAAAGGATCATTTTTCAACAGCTGTGAGCAAAAATGGCCTTGTTAACCAGGAGTTTGCAAGGTCAATCAACGAGTGTTTTATATTGTTAATCGTTAGTTTACATTGTCGATTAACGGATGATTTCATTTGTTAATCCCTGGTTAACTGGGTCACGTGAGCGGCTAATCTACTTGCTGTGACTGTGTAGTATTGTGTAGATATAGGTACTCCTATAATTTTATTGAATTAAATTAATTTATTATTATTTATAGTCACACAGGACAAAACAAAAAACATGGTCTTATCCTAAAACTGATATTTAAGTACCTACATAAAGGCTTTTTGTAAAATCTGGTTATCTTCAGTTTAGTGTGACTTCACCTCAATGGCACATTGTAACTTTCCACGCACGTTTTTCATTAAATCTCGCCGAAGAGAGGAATTTACAGAATCTACCGTGATCCAAATTAGCTGTGAAATATTGACCAAAGAATGCTGTCCGTGAATTGCAGGGAAGTTTTATAATCTTATTTCAAGATTTTTCAAGAAATTAGCAACATTAGATTTGCAAGTCTATGACAAATTACCTACTTACATATTTGTGGCCAAGAAGTTAGCCACTTCAACAACAGCATTGTCTGTGACTTCCATCAAGTCTTGTGGCAGGGCAGGCGAGACAAGACACCAAATGGGCCAAGGATTAGGTATACTGTTCTGCTAGAGTCCCCAATACAAAGATCTGATTTCATGTAAGCAATAGTTTTATATTATACTCTTCTTAAAACACAATTGGAATCCATAAATTATGCTCAATTCAAGCTAAAGGTAGAAAAAATGTTCTATAAATGACGACTACCCATTAAAGAGTAGAATCTAGTCTCTCGATGGGACTTAATCGAGCTGGATGGAGTTATATTGATACATATATATATGTTTATTACTGCTTGTTTACATAATTTATTATTAAATGTATATTTTGTTTATTGGTTAATTCGGTTACGTGGCGTTTTTGCTTTATCTATTTTAAATGAGAATGGCCATAGGAAAATTCCTAGTAGCCAAATCAGTTTGGCGCAATAGTGTAGCCATGAAGAGAAAGGGGTTCAAATCGACAGTTCGACACCACCATAAACGTTCAGGGACTTAAAAGAGCACTTAAAGTACCTAGTAAGATTTCAAAGTCAAAGTCAAAGTCAAAGTCAAATAGTGTTTATTCAAAGTAAGATTTCACAAATCATTTTTTGACGTCGAGGAGAGTTCACGATTTGGCTGTCTTCTGTGGAGAAGAACTCTCCGGAAGAAACTCCACAGGCGTTGCATCTTTTCAAAATATGTTTACATAGGTAATTATTATTTTATACAATTTGATTAATATAACAAAGAGTGCAGCCGAAATATGAAATTAAAGGAAGGCAACCAGTCAAAGTAGAAAAACTAAACTATATAAACAATAAAACAATCGGCAATCGACTAGAGCAGACCAGTCCCCCCAAGCAGCACCACGTTCACGGGTTTGACGTATGGGACAGCCATCGCCGGGCTCAACCATATTAGAGGGAACCCAACGATGCATATTCTCAAAAGACAACTGCGAAAAAAATACTATTATTATTTTACTCTACTACATATTGGGTTCAATTCTGCCGTGGCCGCTAAAATCTCTAAATTTAAGTTGTTGATCACTTTCATTCTTAAGGGAATTGAAAGAAATGGGGAAATGAATGAATTTAATTTTGAATGAATGATATTTAAAATAAGCAGCGCAGCTGTCAAATTCAGCTTAATTTAGTCGGGATGTTTTTAAATTCCTACTAAATTACGCGTAAAATCGATGTTTGACGTGTTTAAATGTAGGTTGGCAATCACCTGTCCCGTTTCGTTCTTAAGAACGTGAAAGAGACATAACAACTTAAATTGAGCCCAATATCAGGCAACATGAGTTACACTTTTGAGTCAACATGGTTAGTTGGAGTGTATTTAATCCTGCCCAATCCCATTCCCAACCAACGCAAAAGAAAGCGTCACTTTAGTCCAACATCTAGAAGAGACCCAATAACATTATGCAATATGCCGAACAAAATATGTACGAGCGAATGCGAGACGTTGTGCCACAAACATGGGATGTTTTGCAAAGAAGTCTTGAGCCCTGCACATCTTTGCACACTTGATACGACGATTTACGAACATTGATGTACATTGTTAGTTGCTATTTACGGCTAAACTTTTTGATGTCAGTTCTTTTAGATAGGTAGAATTATTATGTTTGTATTGTATGTAAGTATATTATTGCACTTTCTTATGTCTACTCCGCATTCTCCTTTTCCACCACTGTGGTGGTTGGCTGAAAGAGATCTCTTTTAGAGATACGCCATTTTTAACTAGTTTTTTAGGGTTCCGTAGCCAAAAAACGGATCCTTATGGATTCGTCATGTCTGTCTGTCTGTCTGTCCGTCCGTATGTCACAGCCACTTTTTTCCGAAACTATAAGAGCTATACTGTTGAAACTTGGTAAGTAGATGTATTCTGTAAACCGCATTAAGATTTTCACACGAAAATAGAAAAAGTAAATAAATTATGGGGGTTCACCATACTTAGAACTGAAACGCAAAATATATTTTTTTCATCAAACCCATACGTGTCTCTATCATCGATAGGTCTTCAAAAATAATATTGAGGTTTCTAATAGAATTAGAATTTATAATATATTTTTTCTAAACTGAATAGTTTGCGCGAGAAACATTTCCAAAGTGGTAAAATGTGTGTCAACCTCCAACCAAACATCCAACTTCTAAACTAAGAGAATGATAAAACTAAAAAATATCTTGTACTTACTGAATACTACAATCTATTGGAAAACAAGTAGTTGCAATTTGATTGTTGACTCTAGTCATTAGCAGGTAGTACTATTATTTTCTTCTGTGTCATTAGTTGTTTGGTGATGCAATTTTACGCTATCGATTGCTAAATTGCTCCAGAAGTTTGAAAGTGATAGCAAGAAAAATGTTTTTATTTGTACAATGAGATTAAAAATATTATTAGCGATTTTCAACTTCTTCTCTCCTTTTCGACAGAGGTTAGGCGCAGGTTTAGACTTAGAAGTTTAACACAATGACAACAAAAAGGTGCAAAACTAAATGAGCAACACAATCAGTAAAAAGACTCAAAAGCCTCAAGACTGGTAGCAACGCAAAACATACGATACACATCAAGTTACCCAAGTACGGTTGAACTGTAATGCGGTGTCAGAAAGCAGGTTTACAAGCAATGAAAGTCGAATTTCCAAAAGTGTCGCAGAGTTCCCTTGTGTAACGCAAGTGCTGCTCTAGGGCTCACAATCAGTCGTTTGCATTATGTATGAAACCATCCTCCGGCGACATATGCCGGCTTAGTTATTATATTTGTTTGTTACTAAGCGTATTTGTCTTTGGAATGTAAGCGGAACTCCAGGTAACCTTTTTAAAATCAAGTCCACGGAAAATAACTTTCGTGGAAATTTTTCTAGTGTATGGAAATAATGCATTTCGCTTTTAACTTACCAGTATCATTCATATGTCTATTATATTATAGTCCTCATACATCTTAGTGTCTCAAGTGTCGTTTGGTGAAATTTAGAGTATAAATTAAAAAAAATGTGCCAGGGTGAAGCTATTGTCCCACATTTTTTTTTATTTATACTCTAAGCTATTGTCGCTTCAAACATAAAAGTATCTAATATATTGTCAGCTGAAGCTTGAAATTCTCATTACTAGTATATGAGCGAAAGTGTAAATGTTTTTTTTTTTGTTGCTAAGAGCAGTTCTCTAATTTTCTTAAAAAAAGTGTTTCAAGTGATGTTTGAACATCACAATTTTTTTATTCTTAAAATATGTTCTATCTTGACCTCGTCAACTTAAATGGCAGAGTGTGTTACACCATAACAGCGGCATAATAAGCGAGTATATCACTCGAATGGCGAGTATCACGACTTCGCAGTTTCAGACTGTCAACATTATGAACAAGACTAAGCCAGAGGGGGGTCACGTCCGCTCTATAAACATCTCTAACGGGTTTACGACTGCCATAACTCCCCGAACTACCAAGACTCCACAGTTTTGGAACTAACTTGACCACAATATTGCCTTATTATGAAGACATTTTGTTTGGAGAAACGTCACGGCTTTTGTTTTATTCTGCTCTGAATTTTTAAGGAATCCCTTTTCGAGAAATGTAAAAGTTTTAAAGTTCAATTTTAGTCGACATAGAAGTATTTTCTACAAAAGTACATTGCAATTTTTAAAAGATTTTCTTTTGGATAAGATGTACGATGACGTTCTTGCCTCAATATATCTTTTTTTTACCTCGGTTTTATTAGGTTCACTTTTAACTTTATATGTACATTGTAAAGTATGTTTGGAATTTATTTGTAAAAGAAATAAATGTCATAATTGAAACCCAATAACTTAAATTAAAGGTCTCTCAAATATTTTTACGGATTGATTTTCCTTTATTATTTTATGTGCACGCATTTGTAAATGTTTAATTCTACGTCATCGCACTCCGAGATGGCTGTTTAGTTGTGAAATTTTCTTCTTAATAAAGTTGGGAGGGGTCACGTCTGCTCTATAAATATCACTAATGGGTTGCCATAACTCCTTTAAATACAACTGAGTGTCTGCAATTTTAGACTTTAAGTACTTGACTTTATTATCACTTTGACGTGCAGTGTCTTACAAAATAAAAATAAACAAGCGTTGAGTGCGTCTTTAAAAAATCTTGACCAGTGTTTTATTTTTTTGTATTATTGATCAGCCTCCTACGATTTGAATATATCAATACTTATATTTATATTTCTTCTTGCTAAGACCGAGGGACCTTGCAGCTTGCTGTACTTTTTGTCTGGTTAAAAAAATATTTTTATTTTACGAGCCTTTAATGAAACAATATTTTTTATTCTTACAATAAAGAAATAAAAGGAGATAGAATTTACCGAGGTAAACTATAGCTTTTGTCTTTCTCCGGTGTCTTGCTATTATTTTATCGAAATCTGTTGCTTCGTTGCAATGTGGAAGAAAGACAATTAATCACTCTTTAATAGTATATAATATATTTTAATTTAAGTTAGGATGCAATTAAAATATTAAACTATAAAAGAGAAAAAAACAAACAGGGCTGCCAATATCAGAAAATAAACCATTTTGAACGGTTGGTTCGTACAAAATTCATCTACATTTGATTCGTACTAGAAAATAGAAATAAACATGGATACAGCTTACAGCATACAGCCTAAAATTTAGAGCGAAGCTGGACTAAATTGAATCTGCGTGTTACTAAAAACCAATGCTTTCGAAATAGAGATACATTTTAAAAAGCATGTTACATCTCATACTCTTGTGTACTCTCTCTCTCTGTTTTAACTGAGGGACTTATATTTCAGGTAGGCTTATATTTCAGAGCTCAAATTAGGGTCAATAGGTCTAAGTTGACCACGCAGGCCCAGTGCGGGTCGATCAACTTCACATAAAAATTTGAAATTAATCCGCATGTATGCGTAGGTTTCCTCACGATGTTTTCCTTCACCTTAAGAGCGTCGAATAAACGTTCATTTAAGTGGACAGATCCTATACATGTATATTATGTACATATATTTAAACTACGTATATATTATGTAGGTACTAAATGTAATGATTTATTTTATAGTAGTATGCATATAGTAAATACAGCATTTCTTGTAAGTAGTTCATGTTATTTGCATAGTACATATACACTTTCTATACCTTTTGTAAATTATACCGTACTGTTTTTTCTAGTGTGCCATAAATAATAATGTATTGTATTGTATAAATCCGAAAAACTAATACATTTTCGTACGTGCCGAGGATTGAACCCGCGATCCTCCGAATGGAAGTCAACGGCCCTAGCCATTTGGCCACCGACGCTCGATAGAAGACGAACTACATTTAGCTATAAGTATCCCACTACAGTTGTACTCTTTTCTGCTTCAAAGCACTCCAAGGCAACAGACATTTAAGAAGATGGCCGATGTTTTTCTCCTTTAGCTACTTTTTAGACTGGAAAACAAACTGGCATATTTACTATTTAGGTTGTGAAAAGCGGCTGGATTTTAAGTTAAACTGTATTGTATAGGCAAAGAGTTGAAATTTAAAATGATTATTTTTTTTATGTGTTCGCCATTTGTGATTTCACCATCAAAACGTTTGGAGATGAAGTGTAAAGGTCACATCACAAAAAGTTAAATAAATTAATGTTGATAATTTTGATGAAAGTCTGATTTAGTAAACTGGCAGGGTGATAAATGACGATAGGACGTATAGGCTAAAATGATGTAGGTTACTTTTTACAGCGGGAAAACGTTTCAGCGGGAAAACGTTTTCTATATCTGTTGATATCTGCAGGGTGAAAAACTAGTATTTTTTATGTACTCACAATTCGACCAATGTTCAAAGTAGATCTTTTCATTACCACAATTTATTTGTCAGCCAAAAAATTCGGCCAATACCAGGAATTTATAACTCGCAGAAGTTTAACTGTGGGAAATTTTCAAATCAGCTGCCAAAATAGCACTTTGGTCTATTCCCGACATACGAGCGCACTCCTGTAGGGAGACACTTATTTGTAATGCGGTTATTACAATTCTGGATACAGGCCAGGAATATAGCCTTAGTTTGTGGGACTACCTGGCTCATGAATTCAATGGGATAGTTCGCTATTGGCGCAAGGAATTGTCGGAGATTTAAATTTCAAGCATATTTTATAACCGGGGTTGGGTTTTAGCTGGTCTATTTGAGAGTTGCGTAATGTATACTAATATTATAAAGAGGAAAGATTTGTATTTTTGTGTGTGTGTGTGTGATACTAAAAATACCTAAAATATTCCTAATTATCGAATGGGCTCCAAAACTTCTGAACCGATTTTGGTAAAACTTGGCACAAAGATAGAATAGACCTTGCGGAAGAATATATAGGCTAGCTTTTACCGCGGGAAAATACCCCATTCCCACGGGAAAAACTATTAACGCGGGCAGAGCCGCGGCGGGAAGCTAGTTTATTATATTATTGAAGCAAAAATTCCTCTGAAAGGAATATATACCGTGAAATTAAACTGGTTGTTTATCCGGAATATAGGTTGATATTTCAAAATTAAATTTGAACTTGGCCTTTTAATATTAAGTCACGTGACCCGGCCGCTTTATGTGACAAGTTGAATTTTTATTTTGAGTTTTCAACCATGGAAAAGTAGTTAAGTTCATGAGTACTACCGCGTGATTGTTTTGCCACTATCTCTCAAATTTATGCTAGTCTATATAATATGTATAATAGAACTGAAGAGATCGTAAATCTGTACATTGGAAAAATATTCTAAAAACCGAGTTTAGAAGTAAAATAGAAACAATCCAGTTTTTTTATTATAATTTTTTTCTCTGTCTGTTTGTATGGGTTAATCTCCGAAACTACTTGACCGACTTCAATGAAATTTTGTATGGTGGTACCTTATGTTCCCGTTCAACATAATCATTCCTATGGGAAACGTGCAGCTAGTTAGGTATAAAAATATATATTTAGTGATTTGTTCTTCTTTTCACATATTGCTAGTAGTTAGATTTTAATGCTTTATAATACCTACAATGTAGGCATGAACATTGAACATGTAATGAAAATACACTTCCAGGTATTTATGCAGACATAAAGTACTAGTTGTTGTGAAAACATCGTAAAGTAGGGCGGGGTAGGTCGTAACTTCAAACTTTCAAGTCTAAAAACTGTTCTCGTCCTAGCATTTGGCAAACATTGTAGATCTCTTAACTTTATATTTACAACTGGCTTCCCACTTCGCGGTTCTGTCCGCTTTATTAGTTTTTACCGTGGGAATGAGAAAAATGGGGCCCGATTTTACTCTAACTTGAATTTAAAAACTTTATGTCCCTTTTCCGTTCTTAAGAACTAAAAAGGACAGGTGATTGTCAAGTTAAATTTAGAGACGTCAAACATAGATTTTACGCGCAGTTTGCACTGGTTAAGAGGCATGCGAAAACATCCCACTTAAATTTAAGCTGAATTTGACAGCTGCGCTCTTATTTTAAATATCATTTATTGAAAATTTGATTCATTCACCTCCCATTCTTTTCGATTCTTATATGAATGAAAGAGACCAAAAACTTAAATTTAGATATTTTAGCGGTCACACCAGAATACACGCGTCAGCGTGTGGATTTCGAAGTTAACCTACCTCACAAACCCGGAATTGACCCCATTAAATAAATGTTTTATTATTATTATTATTAAATGTTTTGTTATGATATAAGAGAAAATAATTCTTCATAAATCTTGCATATGTATAAATTATAATAAATGTAGAATATTTGTATTTGTATTTAAATAAGAGAGAAACAGAAAGTAGGTGAGATAGTCATAAAAAGCAGCCCATTATAGTCGGAGAGACGGGCAGCAATTCCGGCAGTATGGAGAGGTACCGCTAAACAAATGTTTGTATCTGCCATACTACGCCGCCGTGTTACCGAAATGGTACCGAAATCAGTACATTCCTATTCAAATGATTATTGTAGGCCCCCGATTACATTTATTTTGGCAATTTTTGCTGGAAATATCGTTTGTTAGGGTATTTGGTCGAGTTTTGGCCGGGTTTTACATAATCTTGCAATAACAAGACGCGGGTTGGGGTCGGGTTTGTTGGGATTTCCGATCTGTACGTAATTTAGGTATTTTGGTTTCGTAGTCAGGCTGCAGGTGTAACTGGTTAGACTTATTTGGATACGGAAGATAATTATAATCCGGGAGCTCTATTTTAGATTAATTCGATTCGACGGCCTCCTCGTAGCCTAGTTGGTAGCACGTCTGCTTACGAAGCACAAGGTCGCGGGTTCGAATCCCGCCCAGGGCAAACATTCGTGTGATGAGCACTTGTGTTTGCCTTGTGTCTGGATGTTGTATATTTAAATATGTATGTCTTTCAGAACTATTTTTCATGTAAGTAAAGAATTTCATTCATTTACTATGACAGTGAGTGGCTAACTTTTTTTTTATGATCACACACAGCAAATGATATGTTGTACGCTGTAAGTTTAAATGTGTTTCGTTGTATAGAAATCCAAATTATATTCTCAAACACAACCGCGATTATTAAACCAACAGACATGCTATTACGTTCTTACAAGCTTAACTGTTTGCTGTGCAAACATGACCTAAAACCTTTATGAAACTTTCCTTTTATGTAAGAAACTATTCTGCAGTGTGATAAGTATTTGTGTAGGTCTGAACGTACCTGAAAAAAGTTCGTTTAGACGATTTAAGAACTATAATGTAAACTACTATCTATTTTATTGTTTAAAGTTTAAAAAAAAACAATAGGGTACGGAAAATAACAAATACGCTGTTATCAATTACTTACTAATAAGTACAAAATAAACAGTATTGTAGATGAGAAGAGATCTCAATTTATTAATCTCAAAGTGGACATTACGTACGATATTATTATCTACTAGTTTTCCGCCCCGCGGCTCCGCCATCGTTAACAGGTTTTCCCGTGGGAAAGAAGTATTTTCCCGCGGTAAAAAGTAGCCTATGTGTTATTCTGATGTATAAACTATACTCATTATTGTCAAGTTTAATTCACATCCGTCCAGTAGTTCCAGAGATTAGCGTGTACAAACAGACAGACAGACAGACAGACAGGCAGATAGACAGACAGACAGACACACAGACAGACAGACAGACAGTCAGACAGACAGACAGACGGATATTTTTTCTAAACTTGTATTTTTGTGTTCGGCTTTGAGTGCAGTTTTATTTGCTAATCTAAAAACTAAAACAAGCAGATGGTAAGATTAAAGCATGCTCATTACTAGCTCGTTCGTATATTTTTCACGTATTAACATGTTGGTTTCCTAAATAAACAGGACTGGCAGCGTTGCAATAGTGTTTGAACGACAACAATGGGCCATTCAAGGAATGTAGGCGCAAGGCCGGAGGGCAAAACCCTTTTCAGCGTAACTTATGGCGTTGAAAATGGGGTAAATAGTAAGGGTTTTAGGGGTTTAGTCCAGTTTTGTAAAGTTTTATCCGTAACTTTGCTTGCTTAGGTGTGTTATACTAGTGTAGGGTAAAGGTGATGCCTCGCGATTCTTTGGTGAGATTTTCTCCAGAGAGAGCCAAAAATTGTGTCACTCACAAATCATTGTTATTATTCTAAATATCTACTGAGTATTGATACAACAGAAAAGTACAATACCTATCTTTATTCTGTATTTATTTGTTGTTGTTGTTACCTTTATTGTGTTTAATGTTCATTTGTTGATCCCGTTTGTTTCATTTTTGCTTTATTAAAAATAGTAAAATTATGTTCACTGACTTGAATTATTTTCAAATTTTATAAAAGAATCCTATTCCTATTTAAACTGCTGAATGCAAATACAAGATTTCTATAATTTATCTCGGAATTAATTAAAAACAAAGTGTTGAAGCGAACAAGGATTTATCAAATGATATTCTCCAAAGAAATACGCAGTTAAGAGCGGAATAATTGGATTTTTTGTAACATTCCCCGAGGACCCTGCAAAGCTGGATAGTCACCTGATACCTCTTTAGTCGTGCATCCTCTGCCGTCGCAGTCATCACTCTGGCACCACTACTTTATAGAAAACACTTGGAAAAAAACGATAAAATAAATTTCTTAAAAAATAATTATTATCTAGTTGAGGTGAGGAAAGCGTCGGTGGCCAAGTGGCTAGGGCTGTTAACTTCCATTCGGAAGTTCGCGGATTCGAACCTCGGCACGTACCAATGTGTTTTAGATTTTTGAATTTCATATGTACGTTTATTCGTCACTCTTACGGTGAAGGAAAACATCGTGAGGAAATCTACACACACTTGCGGAGAAATTCAAGGGTTGTATGTGAAGTTGACTAACCCGCACTTGTCCAGCATGTTCGACTAGGGCCTATTATTCATCCTGATATCAGGGTAGCCTCGAGCTCCTCGGTAAGGACATATTATATTAAACATACATAACACAACAACCACATAATTGATAAACTTACACTAAGATCTAAGATGCTATGAAAATTATTATGCCACGATGTTACTTTGTCGTACAGTATGCTGTCGCAAGACAAAAAAAACGTAAATTTTGTTATAAATAACGCAAGATTTCACATGCGAAAATGATGTAAATGCTGTAAGCCGCACAATGTTGCTGCAAGTAAATAAGCCTTAACGGTAAAAGCATGCATCATACGCATCTTTAAGAAACCTGTACGTACAAACCTGCAAATAAATTTACATGTTATGTGTGAAATACTCAATTTAATTTCTCTGTCCTCCATCATTGCGATTCATTTCTCCTGATACTGCTGGCGCGATGCACACAATCACACAGCCTTCCAAGTAAGTACGCTCCGAGTCTTGTGGCTGTCATCTGACAAGTTTTCTCGACTCGTTCTTTCATAATTTTCTTTCTGCCGTCCCTCGTCTCATAGATATCATCTTTTATCTATTTTCAGAATTAAAAGGCTGTATTAAAAGACTGCTTGCCGGCGCCGCCACGATGTCCTTTTTAATAAACTTCGTCCTTTTCATATTCTTTGCCTATTCTCGGCCGCTTTTGTTTTGTTATTTTTTTACGAATTTAGTTCCGTGTCGATGGAGTATTTGAATGGATTTTAATCAATTTAGCTTTTGTATTGTTTCAATGCGCACAAGTGTGGCGGAAAAAATAAGTATCTAGCTAGATAGATAGAGACGCCAATCGTATTCAAGCTACGAGTAGTATAAAAATTAAATATACCTACTGTTTGTATATCACTACACAGTAAAAAAAACAAAGTCGCTTTCTCTGTCCCTATATCCCTATGTATGCTTAAATCTTTAAAAGTACGCAACGGATTTTGACGTGGTTAATAGATAGAGTGATTCAAGACGAAGGTTTATACGTATAATACATGCATAATATACTTAGGTATAACCCACAATAACCATTGTCCTGTGCGAAGTGGGGCGGGTCGCTAGTTTATATTATTGCTGTCGAATGATGAGATCCGCAGGTAAATCAAAGTCCCTGACGTAGCCCAAAGAATCGCTAAACTTAAGTGGCAATGGGCGAGGCACATTGCGCGAGAACCGAAGGCCGTTGGGGCAGAAAGGTCTTGAATACTACCGCGCGTTAGAAAGCATAGCGTGGGCAGGCCTTTAGCAAGGAGGAGGGGAGGAGGTGCGGGAAGCCGCTGGATGCAGGCAGTGCAGGATCGATCATTGTAGAGATCTTCGGAAGGCCTATGTTCAGCAGTGGACGTCTTTCGGTTGGATAATAACTTTTTCACGGTGCGACCGTCACAAATCTAGGGTGTGGGCTGAAAACCAGCGCTGGGTCTGGCAGTACTCAGCCCAGCAGTCGCTGAGCCTATTGCCTATCGTCACTGAATAAATAATAGTTTGTGACATACAGACCTAAGTAATTTGTTAACATTGCTTTTGTATTATTGTCTATTAAGCAGTAAGGCCTTCAATTGTACATTTTCTGTATTATATTTGTATCTGTATTTGTGTTTCTGTTTGTGTGCAATAAATAATATTTTCATTTCATTTCTATTATGTCGCAATAAATGTTTCTTTTTTTAAATATAAATATTGCTATTATTCTCATTTTCCTTAACATACGAGTTATTTTTTCTCTGTACAATTTTGTATTGAGTTTCAACTGCGCCAATCAACGTCAACGGTCTAAGACCCAAAACTTCAATAAGCGCACTATTCCACTTCACCGATCATGATTATAGCCTATTAGAAGCTACGCAATGTATAATCTGATTGAAGTCCACCAATCACATCACAGTGACGTGAACGTGATCAAAGGGACCACACTATGGTAAAATGTTGTTTAAATATGACATTGCGTATAAGGATGACACTAGTGAGGAAATACATACCTATGGTCTATTTCTTTTTTTTTAAATAGTCTATTTCGTGTCCCACTGCTGGGCAGAGGCCTCCCCTCTGTTACGCCATGAGACGCGGTCACGAGCATCTGTGCACCTTAGACCTTCCCAATACGCAAATGTTTGTGTTTGCTGATGACACAGCCATAATTTTCCACGGTAAGGACTGGAACTCACTTCAAGCCACTGTTGAACTCGGTCTCCAACAAGTGTCACTCTGGTTACAAAATAATCTCTTGACCTTAAACACTTCAAAAACAAAAATACTTACCTTTCGCATATCAGAACACTCTGCTCCACCTCCAAACTTAAACTATACTTTGCACTTCCGTCACGAAAGAGAAGATAATAATATCTGTTCCTGTCAAAAAATTACCCAAACTAACCAAATCAAATATCTTGGTATTTTAATTGATAACCGCTTAAACTGGACACAACATATAGACATGTTGAGTGGTAGAATTCGTAAACTGATGCATATCTTTAGACAACTTCGAGCTGTAGCCGATCAAGAAACAGTCAAGCTTGTGTACTCAGCATTATGCCAGTCTCTGCTTTGTTATGGAATCATTTCTTGGGGATCAGCTCACAAGACGCAGCTACTGCTGCTTGAACGTGCCCAGCGTGCTGTTATTAGGGTTGCTTTTAATAAGCCTGTTCGATACGCTACTGATCAACTATACAGTGAAACCAATTTCCTACGAGTTAGACAACTATTTATACTATCTACCTTGCTGCGATTCCATAAAGGCTCTCTTAAATCTGCTATTAAATCATCGCGTCGCTTTAAATGGGAAATTCCCACACTACGTACAAAATTTGCTAGGAAGTCATACAGCTTTATTGGTCCCTATTTGTACCAGAAAATAAACCTAAAACTAAATATACTTAACCTAACGAAAAACATTTGCAAAAAAAACATTTCTAACTGGCTACGCACACTCAACTACAGTAGTACCGAAGACCTATTATTGCCAATAGAATGAAACTACAAAATATATTTTATTACATATATATAATTTATTTAAGTACCATATAGACTCAGAACAACACTACCTAATACTTATATATTCACTCATCATTCCCTTGTACACACTCACACATACTCACACTCACTATCTCATCCACGCAACAACACACATCAATAAACCCGCGCACACGAAAACAGCAACATAATATACATAATTAAACGCACCACTGACTGCATGCAGAATCCATTCATATTGTCAATCTTTTGTAAAATTGCTACCTATTGTTATAAATTGTAAGTTAGATAATAGTCAAAAATGTAAGAATAACATAGAACTAGCCCTTGCAATACAAGGTATCTTAGTGCAGGGACTAGTGCATCACGAATTGTAATTTTTGTAAACAAATAAATTCATTTCATTTCATTTCATAATCTTTGTTATACGCGTCCAAGTCGTCACGCCAACGTCTACGAGATCTGCCTCGTCGTCGACAACCATTTTCCGGTATGAAATCAGTGACAAAACCCCATCTTTCCGGATGCATGCGGACGACATAAATCTGGACAAAAGTTCACTGACTTTTTTTTCTTGAAAGTTATTAGAAATAATGTAACGCCAAAATGTCTAGCAACGTCACACGCTCACCAGGCGGCGGTTAGCCTTCTACTGCGGTATGCCCAAATTACGTATTTTGCGATAATTTTTTTCTATTGTTTTATCGTATCGTTTGAAAAAAATTTACGCATTGTATTGTATGCAGGCGTCAATGACCTTTTGTTAAGATTATTAGATATGAATAAAACTATAATATAACTATTAAATCCACTGCTGGATAGAGGTCAAATGTCTGTACATAGAAAAAAATGCTAAAAACTGAGTCAGGGATATGTAAGAAAAGTGAAGTTTTTTCTGTCTGTTTGTACGGGCTACTCTTCGAAACAGTTAGACCCATTTAAATGAAATTTTGCATGGTGGTACCTTATATTTCCGTTCATTACCTTGGGTACCTTTTACTACGGGAAAATATCTCATTCTTACGGGAAACTGTGCACGGAAAAGACAAAAAACAATGCGGGCATAGCCGCTAGCGGATAGCTAGGTACTAAAATATAGTACCGCATGCAATTAAATTGCTTGTGTTTTACAAAGTGTAGTTCAAAGAAAGGGTCCTCATAATTAAAACAATTGCATATCGTTTCACTCACCCGCATTTCCTAATCTCAAATCTATTTTCAGAAAACCGCATAATTACAGTTACAGCTCCATTGTGCTCATTTGTGTTGCTCCTGTTTCGTCCCACGTAGTTACGGCCCGTTTGGGACGAAATGAGAATTTAATATTTCGGTGCGGCTTTGTTTTAAACTTGTTTTTACGATTGTAATAGGGCAGTAACAGAAGTGTTTTCAAAGTATCATTTAATTATTACACAGTTTCTTTAATCGTAAAGTTTTTCTTATCTATATCTTTATAAATATTTATAAAAATAATTTGCGAAATATATGGTCAGAACATGTACTAAATTTGTATGATGATAATGCGGACGAAGCTTCAGGGCGGAGAGCTAGAAAATGCTAAAAAAATGTTTTTGATTATACTGACGTATCAATTAGCAATGAGACAAATAAAACGGCACTAAAATACAAAAAAATATTTTCGTCTCAAATGAGCCGAAAAAAAATATTCGTCCCAAATGTGGACGAAATAGGAACGCACCGCTCATTTCCCAAACATATCCAACGGGAACATTGGTCCAACTCCCTTTTGTTCTGTTTTAACCAGTTTTAACTAGTTTAGCGAATTTTCTTGGTAAACCAAGAGATAGTGCAGATGAGATGATTACAGCCGGGAAATGGCCAGTTTTGTTCCTTTGCTAATATCTGTAGTTGTTTTTGTATAATTCAGTTGTTTGTTTTAGTAAAGGAAATGAGCGCAGTTATTGGAAAACGTTGTACGATATTTTGTTGGAAAATACGTAGAATTTCTTTTGAGTATCTCGTTACAGTCTGTCCAAAAGGAGAAGAAATTAAAAAGTAGCAACACTGTAGTGTCGTCTCATTTTCACGATTACTTGGTTGGAAAGGGACGATTCTACGGTGTTGCTACTTTTTAATTTCTACTCTTTTTGGACGGACTGTAGATGCATTTTAGTCGTGTGTCATGTAGGGAAATGTGTAAGGATTAAATGTGTGCATGTAAGGAAATACTCTTTTTCTAAAATGTGTACTCTATCTTATAAAATTACGAAGTCGAAATAACTACCAAATTAATTTTAAAATTTTTAATCATACTATTTATTTTAATTTTAAAATGTGCCTTCTGATTTCCTGATAGACATCATTAATATCCCCATAATTGAGTTTCAGCAGGAATTCCAATAATTACTTCCTCAAAACTAAAATACCTAACTTTTTTTTTTAATCCGTAGATAACTATTTGGTGTCTGATATATTTGTACAATTCATACATTAATATGCTTCGCTCGCACTTTTTTCACAGTTAAAATATCAATCTGAAAAGAATGGTAGCCCATTTGGCTCGACTCCAAGAAAAAACAATAAAACAGAGGCTTGAAGAAAATAAGAAAACCATCGAAAAATAATTTAAGAAGTGTTTCGGAAACATAGCTACGGAATATGTATAAGAATTATCTATAAATAGAAGTAAAAAATGAAAATCACTAAGAAATCAATATACGCTAACAGACGACAAAAGTAACTAACTAAATAACTAGTAAGTAACTATGTATAAGAATCTATATTTAGTACTACTGGCAGTTGCCCGCGGCTACGCCCGCGTTTCTTTTTTTATACTTTTCCATGCACAGTTTCCTGTAAGAATGAGATATTTTCTCGAGGTAAAAAGTATCTAAGATATTGACCGGGGATATAATGTACCAACATATAAAATTAAATTCAAATCAGTCCAGTAGTTTCGGGGATTAGAACACTAAACCTAACCTGACCAATGTTTAGTGCATAAACCAGTTATTTTGGTGCGCATTAAGTATTTTTTTAGTTGAGGAATAATATTATTAGTAGATGAAAACTACAAAACAGCCTAAATAAAAAAAATGAAATTCCCAAACGCTACGCAAAAAAGTAAGTCACTATGATAGATAAGATAACCACACCCATTTGTACAATAGGAAAGTGACACAGAAATAACGTCGCCGCACTAATTGTTTTGAGACTAAGGGACCGTGGACACTGGAGCGGGAAATTGTATTAGCCCACAATAACAGCCAGTAGGCCTAGGGAATTTACCAGAAAAACGGGGCCGGCTATGTGTGTAACTAGCTTTAGTTCCCCTGAGGTGGCGACGGGGAAATGGAAAAATAAGACAACTGCGTTGTTTGATGATTGAAATTGCGTCAGCAACATATATAAAATCCCAACTACCTAGTTATTAGATAAAAATGCTGGGGTAGAGTCTTCCGCTCCCTCGCAAGTCCGGTGAAGCTTGATCCGTCGTACTTTTTCGACTGAAAAAAAGATCAAAGAAAAATAAATAATTACCTACGGATAAATTAAAAATTTTAATAACCCCCGACACAAAACCGTTACTTGATCCTTTTAACAACTAGAAAAGAGCTGATAATCTTTAAATGGCTGAAGATATTTTCTTGGATCATAGCTAAGAACACTCTCGATTGTGACACATTGCAAACAAAAAAAACTAGATCAAAATCGGCGCATACGTTTAGGAGCTACGATGCCACAGACACACAGACAGACACACATCATCATCATCATCATCGTTCTTTCTGTTCGAGGAAATGCTCAAGGATCTGGGCACCCAAGATTTTTCAGATAACTGTTATCATCTCAAATGATGGAAACACTTGCCAAATATTAAAATTTCACCCGTGGAAATGCGAGGATCCTACAGATAACTGAAAAATAGGGAGAATTGCCCTTGCTGACCTGGCGCGCGGTCTCCGGCAAGCCTTGCCAGTACCAGTGTGTTTTGGATTTTTTTATTCATATGGGCCAGGAAATCTGTACGCACAACGAATCCAAAGTTTGTGTATGAAACTATGAAGTTGACTACCCGCACTGAGCCAGTGTAGTCAACTAAGGCCTATTCACCCAGATTTCTAACGGTTATTAACAATATTGGCATAGCGCAAAACAAGAAACTCAATAGAGGAGGATGAGAGTATAAACTAGAATAAAACGTAAAAAAATAAATATAAAATCATTCAAAACCAATGGTCGAACTTTATGAATATTTTCTTGTATTTATTTTAATTCATTTCATTCATTCGCATGCGGATGGGTGGAGTTCATTCCGTTTTTAATTACGATTTTTATCCGTTTCATTTCTATAATTTATTTAAATATTCTTGAATATAAAGCATAGTCTTTTGAGTTTGCTCTCTTTTTCGGTGTTTAAAACTTATTAAGCTATTCGACCACGTTTTGCCGTCATATCTACCTTCCTTCGTTACCCAGGGGATCCTGCCCGTCGCCCCTCTTTTTGGACCGAACGGAATTGTGTCAGTGAATAAATTCTTTTGAGTTAAGAACTACGTGCCCGAAATTAATACTACGGCTATTAAATATTTCCCTGACAGCTTTATAAAGGGTCTTTATCGGTGCCAAAAATATTTAGAAATGTGCGTCTAGTAAATCTTTTGTACAAGATACCGCTAGAAATGAAATTTCGCCTGAGTTACTATTTTTAGTACCTTTAGTGAATGTTTGGTATTTTGTAAAATAAACGGTTTCTGAAAAACAAATTCTGATGAAATAACTTATATACTAACTAGCTTTCCGCCGCGGCTCCGCCCGCGTTAACAGATTTTCCCGTAGGAATGAGGCATTTTCATGCGGTAAAAGGTAGCCTATGTTACTCAGGGTGAATGTAGCTTTCTAATGGTGAAATAATTTTTGAATTCGGTTCAGTAGTTTTTGAGTTTATTCATTACAAACATACACACACACAAAAATACTAATCTTTCCTCTTTATGATAATAGTATGATATATAAACTTTGCGGAGCTGTGGGTGGTAAAATAAACGTAGCCTATTGAACTCAAGAATTGAGAGAGAAGAGAATAAAGGCAAAAAAAATGACTTAAAGAAGAATTACAAAAAAGAAACAGTCAAATTGATTAAAATATCCATTTCTACGATAACTATCTATCTATCAATAAGTTTCTATCAATAAAAAACTGAATACAACATTTTATTTCAAATTGAGTTGGAACTGGAGCCCTCGAAATCAATTCCATGAATAAAATTTCAATGAAACTTTTAATCATTTACAAAGCAAACCCAATTGGTTTCTGTATTAATAGCTCGGAATTTTCCCAATTTCACTTCGATTTTGTTACACGGTCGAATGATTAGGTTCAGTGTGGACGCATAATCATTAAACTCTACTGTCCCTTGGGATCTAAAACACAGACAGGTAAACGTAAAGACCCGACTTACAGGAACGACTAACCTACCAGCTTAGCCTGCTTAGTTGACTTGGTTCGATTAAAGACAATACTTAAATCACGTTCGATAGTAATAATACTCGTAATACTTCATACTGTGTATGTGCTATTAAAGTACTACAAATATGTATAATTCATAGTGTGGTGAAAAACCTTGCAGGTAAGACTGAGTTTTAATTTAAAAAATAACAGGCCACCAGAAATGTTAACATAATGCTTTGGTTTGATGTTCATTTATTCACACTTTATTTTATTTCAAGGAATATTTTGCTTTAAAAAAATAATAAAATATATAACACAATACGTTGATTTTTGATATCGTCTTGATTCTCATTTATAAAAATTGTCCTTAACAAATTTTCATAACATGATGAATTCATTTTACTATTTTGAAAGACTAATGAACTATGATAGGTGAAGCTCAAATCTGGTGAAGCATTCGTTTACCCAACGGGAATTGACTTTTCTGAATTAGAAAAATTTTCATTCATAGTTTTACTTTGATGTTTTTTTTTAAGAAAAACGGGAAGCGCTGCATACGGGGTCTAATAGGTTTTGTAATCTGTGTCTGGAACCTAAATTAAATTACTTATTTGACCCGAACTTACCCTGAGGACACCGGGCTTATGAGTAAGACGCATCAAATCTCTATTCCATTATGTTCCAAATGAATGTTGTGTTTTGGGTCCAATTCAATTTTGGAACGCCTAATGCCCATTAATAACTTTTAGATTTGAATTTAGATTTGGAATGATATTAGTTTTTAAGAACCATGATGGTTTTTTTGGTAAGTTATAAATAATTGTGATTATACTGTAAAATTTTTAGTAGATTTAAAAAAAAAAATAGTATTTGGTTTAACGATTAATATGATTTACAATTAGTTAAAAAAATACGCATTATGACCTGTGCAAATAAAATATATGACCATCGAAATAAAACATACCTACAAAAAAATTATGTAAGTAAAGGAATATTATTTTTAGTTCATAAAAATACTTAAATACCTTCTTACATGGTTTTTACAAATCTCTGAACAAAATTCTTTCACCCGTTTTATCAAAAAAGAGTAAAATATGAATACATAATAATACACAACCGCGCCGCTTTGCCGCGCCATGAAAAACTTCTTGCTTGCAGAAAAGGCGGGAGTTTTTACTTCTTTATTTTACTTTTTTACATCGCGCGTATCAAAAGGCTGCCCACAAAGTTTCACATGTCTGTGCGGCCAGTACGCTGCGGGAAGCCAGAAAATTTATTTACTCTACACCAAGTTTACAACGCCTCGACTAAGCCGCGCTCATGTAACGCAATTGAAATAGTTTTAATGATTTGAAAAGCTCCTTAGGAAGGGTTCAATAGTGTTCAATATATTTTCTTTAATATCTTTTGTTTATAAATACGACATTCTTTTAAAATCTGACCAATTTTTGGATATAGCATACTTTTGTGGAACGGTTAACTCTTTCTTACCACCAATGAAATGGTTATGGTTTAAAATTATGACGAAATATGAAATGTTCTTTTTAATACAGTTGCTCAAAAAGTGGCGTATTGCAGGGACGTATAGCGTTCGGGGTGTGGGCTATCTATTACACACTCGTGCTTTTTTTTACCTTTCCCGAACTAGTGCGTTCTCTTACCCAACTGTCAAAATAATGTCTTTTAAAAAAAAAACAACCATGAAGCTTTTACAAAAAATATAGAAGTTTCTATGATTCATGCAAATACGTATATTTCTAAAAAGAAGCTACTACAAATTTGTTTCAATATCAGATTTAATTATTTGATTGAATTAGTTAGGTTAGGTTTAATTTCATTTCATATCAATAAAAAAATTCTAGTGAAGACTGGGCTGTATGGACATAGTTCCCTTTGCTTACCAGAATGGGTGAAGAAAAAAATCTCTGCCTATATTCTACGGTTGGTGCCATTTGGCCTAAAGGTCTTGAAACCAGGCCCTAAAATAAACAAAAAAAAAGATTGGTGCCAATTTTTTTATTGTTTTTATTATTTTATTAAATTGCTTCATTTTTTCGCAACTGTATTAAAAATAGTCGTTCAGTACACGTGCGGAACCGTCATTGCAACTTGTTCCGACTGTCAACCCTCGCCTTCGGCTGCGCCTCGGCTCGGGTGGACATTTGTCGGAACCTCATTCTAACGCATAACTGCGTCCCTTTCTAATCTTTGCGTCAAAGATCTTTGATCATTCATAGATCTTTGACAATGTAATATGTCCCTACAAAAAATTTTCTATTTATACTCTAAGGTCGGAACTCTTTGCAATGACAGCCTTTCCGCACTTGTAATGAAATATTTATTTACAAATAGTTACTTATTAATTATGGTAAATAATTTGAAATTAGACCGATAAAATGGTATACGAAATATTGAAAAACTGTGATTTTAACTTACTTATAACCTTTGAAATAATTTTCAACTTACATTTATTAAAAAAGAATACACTATTCGCTTCTCGCTTTTGGGTAAAAAAGACCGCACATGATGAATGCAGTAAAATGTTGGTTTATGCAAAAATTTTGGTCAACTAAGTATGCTTTGATATTATTTAAAGTTAACTGGGGTAGTCGGTTTTTGTCAACTAAAATTTTATGAAATATTTAGTTAGTTTCGTGGGTTGTATGAAACTGGAAATAACAAAGAAATAGTTTGTGTTGCTCCAACATTAATTTACATGTCACGAATAGTTTGTACTTTACAGAATTTGTTTGTTGAAAACCGTCTGCTACTGGACATAGGCTTTCTATACGATTAATAAATAAGATTCCTATAAATCTATGCCACCAAATAAATGGTTAACGAGCAAGTAAAATGATCCTTTTATAGGAACCTTATATGTAGATTTCAAGTACTCTTCTAGTACTTTACTTAATAAACATACCGGTTTTGGTTAACAGTTCATAATATATTATGTCCCCACCGAGGGACTCGAGCCTTCCCTGAAATCAGCATGTATAGGCCTTAGGCGACTGGTCTAGGGCGAGTTAGTCAACTTCACCAAAACCTTCACATCCTCGCGATATTTTTGTAAGAGCTTAGAAAAACGTACATATGAATTCAAAAATGGAAAACACTGGTACATGCTTGAACTGGCGAACTTCCGAATGGAAGCCAACAGCTCTAGCCACTTTTCCACCTAAGACAGTCCCACATTGATGTTTAACTACAATATAAAAAGCTGTAGACATTTCGTAGCGTCGTAGACTCTATTCGTACAATTTCGTAGCAAATTGCTACGCCGACTTATTTATTCAAATTTCAGCTCCAACTCCAGTAAGTACATAATAAAAACACTATACTATCTACCAGCGTCATAACATAGTAACTAGTAGTCTGAATACAACTCAAGTGCCTCCTTTGCAAGGAGCCTACGTGAGCCTGAATACCAATATTCTAAAAGCATGCTCTTACATTTCCACCGAGTGTAATATTACACATTATACATAATACATTATTCATTTTCGAATGTAGAGACTGCCTATGTTCGTTGCAAAGGTAGTTTTTTTGCAATGTCAGTCATAACAAAAATCAAGACATGTACTTTTATATCTAGCTGTTACTTACAATGATTTTAATAATCCTAAGTTTGTTTGTGTTAACAAGTATAGATACTTATAGTATCTTAGATCTAAGATGTTGACCGGGGATATAAGGTACCACTTTGCAAAATTTTATTTAAATCGGTCCAAGCAACGGTTCCAGAGATTAGCGTGTACAAACAGACAGAAGATTTTTTTCAAAACTTGTATTTTTGTGTTCAGCTACACTCCATATATCACCTACAATCAGTTTTTGAAAAACTAATCAATGTGCAGACACGCCGATTCTTCAGTTTAATTATAGTATAGAAGATAGATTGTATCAATAGTAACAACATTCTTGATCATATCCGATTTTCTTTACCGGAATCCGGCCTACATACTCCTATTGTTTATCCTTGAACGAAAGCGGATCAACAGGGTATTTGAATAAAAAACGAACGCCGCCCCCAAACGGTGCAATTTTTTATCGAAGTAATGTAATGTAACACATTCTGTTGATAAATTATTTCGCGGGACCCGCCTTCTCAATTCCGCGAATAAATAGCTGGTGCCAGCAGCACTCGTCTTTCACACTTCGAATGTAATGGCGAATGGAGGCTGCAACGTGTTATTATGTAATCCAATGCCGGTTTTGATTGTCGAATTCGGTAGCTTTATCCAAACTTAAAGCTAGTACTAGAAATGTAAAACAAATTACGAGTATTTACGTTTATTACCCTTTCATTAGCAGCCGAATTGCTTGAGCATTGAGCGGAATTTACAATCAAAGACTCAGTTTTTTTTTAGAATACGGTTTTTCGGTTTTTCCGTTTCGGGCGGTTGGTTCCACCTGGATTTTCAAGTACTTCGACGTCACAATAACTTATTACTATTAGTAAAACTTATTATTATTATTACAATACATAGGCGGCTCAGTGTTTCGTGTTACTAATAGTTTTTCGTTATAATTATAAGATAAAATATTTCGATCTATCTACGTGACACATAGAGTAAAAAAGATTTTTTTTCTGTTAGTGAACGTTTAATACTCTGTGACGTTAGTGTATAAGAAGTATTTCTTTGGCGTTAGGACGAAATAAATTATTCATGACACAGTTTTTGTATTAATTAATATGCAAACAGCAATGAAAATTAATAAACATCGCCGTTGCAGCCCTGATGAGTCAGCAATCTTTGAAGGGAATTATTTACCTTATGCCCGGGGCATCCCCGCATTAAGCGATCAGTAGCGCCAAACTGAACGCTAAGTGCTTAATATTATAAAATTTATTTAAATTTGCGAGGGGACGCCCCTGCTTCGGCATTTCGGGGCGGGGTTGCCATGCGAAAATAAATTGCATCAGACTCAAGCAAACACGGATAGAATAACTTCACGGGGTCGTGACGGAATATTTTTCAGTTTAGGTATATTTCGCAGGTTTCCACAGTAGTACTTATAACATCCTTGTAGGTTTCATATTATATTAGATAGATAGATAGAAAACACTTAATTGATACACAAAACACAGGCAGCACACAACAAACACAAAAACAATAAGGTAGTACAAAACAGATCTATATATAGGTAATACGACAGTGACAAAATTATTGAAACACAAAACATGGGGCAGATATGATAACAAAATAAAACAAAACAAAACAAGAAAACATAAAAGAGGCACAC
This sequence comes from Teleiodes luculella, assembly GCA_948473455.1. Lineage (NCBI taxonomy): Eukaryota > Metazoa > Arthropoda > Insecta > Lepidoptera > Gelechiidae > Teleiodes > Teleiodes luculella. The sequence continues at coordinate 4,041,324 of OX419598.1, read as the reverse complement.
AAAATTCAGAAACATAGCATCCGACGTGCCACCTGCATCCGCGCATCAAGTCGGCGCTGTTTCAGCAATGCTGTAGTACTTCACTACATAGTATAAAATAAAGTCGCTTTCTCTGTCCCTATGTCCCTCCCTTTGTACGCTTAAATCTTTAAAACTACGCAACGGATTTTGATGCGGTTTTTTTTAATAGATAGAGTGATTCAAGAGAAAGGTTTATATGTACAATACATGCATAATATACTGAAGGATAACCCACAATAACCATTTTCCCGTGCGGAGCCGGGGCGGGTCGCTAGTAGTACATATAACTCTAAATTCTTGGACTGCTGACTTTTAAATTCTACAGTCTAATCCTATCACAATATTTATAATATAAAAATGAATCGAAAAATGTGTTGGTAAGCGCATAACTCAACAACGCCTGGACCAATTTTACCTATTCTTTTTTTTAAATGTGGTGGATGGTTTTTGCAGAGAAATAATAAAAAAATCTCATTCGCACGAGAATTTTTTTAACGCAGGCGGAGCCGCGGGGCGGGAACCTAGTAATATTATAAAGGCGAATGTTTGTGAGTGTGTATGTTTGTTACTTCTTCACGTCTAAACGGCTGGAGCGATTTTAATAAAATTTGGTATCGAGTTAGCTGACACCCTGGATTAACACATAGGCTACCTTTACCCGGGGGAAAATACCTCATTCCCACGGGAAAAACTGTAAACGCGGGCGGATCCGCTGTGCGGCTAGTATATTATATAAGCTAGTATATTATACTCGTAAACGCGAAAGTTTGTGAGGACGAACGTATGGATGGATGTTTGTTACACTTTCATGCAAAAACTACTAAAAGGATTTTAATGAAACTTTACAATAATGTAACTTGTATGAGTTGAGTGTGAAGTTGCCCCAAAATATTTTCTTTCATCGTGAGAACGTCGAATAAACGTAGGTATTAAACACTGGTAACAGAGATTCGAACCCACCACGCCTCCTGGACCGGAAGCTACTTAACCGATGACGCTCTTCGAGATATACAAAGAAAACACACACATACACACACACACACACGCACACACACACACATACACTACACACACATACACTACACACACACACACACACACTTACACAAAAACACGACACACACACACACACACACACACACACACACACACAACAACAGGCAGGCAGGCATACCTATATAAAAATTGGCATTTTGAAAGCGCCTTAACGTGGGAAGAAGAAAAACGGTAGGAACTTTTACAGAAATCTTAAACGTTTCAACTGAGCAAGAAACAATTCCAATTACATTCCGCTGCATCGGGGGGAGGGGTGAGGTGGTGAGGGGAAGAGGGGGTCAAATCGTGTGTGGAATGTGGAACTTGGCCCTCCCACTCGCCACACTTTAATTAATGTGTGACTAACCAGTATCGGCTCCAAAACTTTCCAAGGATCTTTTTCCAAGCAAGGATGCAGTTTTTTGTAATCCTTAGAAAAATCCCTGTTAGTTTGGTAGTTCCATTGTAAAAGTAATTACATAAAATAAGTACTGGTTTGATTATTAAATTTATCAAGTTCGGGTAGCGATGTCTACCTACCCAAATTCAGCATAGGCCCAAGACGTGGAAAATAATATAGCTGATGACACAATTTTAAATCATACTTCATACTAATATTATAAAAAGGAAAGAATTATTCTCTTGGATTAGATGAGGTATGTATTCTCTTGGATTAGATTCTGGAATGTTCATTTTATATTTATTGTGAGAGTGGGTGAACGTACCCACAATTATAAAACATGACTTGAACTCTATGTTCCTGTCAGGTATTTTGATTCTGGATAATGCCTACGTCATTCATTACACACCGACAAACAGCGAAAATATTCCTTCCTACTAATATTATAAACACGAAAGTTAGTGAGCGTGGACGGATGTATGTATGGATGTATCAATGTTTCTTACTCTTTCACGCAAAAACAACTGATTAAACTTTACAATAATAGAGCTTAAACACAGTGTTTCATAAACTACAGAAATAGCAGAATATTTTTGATCACAGTGACTGAATAAGTCATAACACCCTATATTAGAATGACATATACGCTACCTTTTACCGAGGGAAAATCGATAATTCCCACGGGAAAATCTCGTTAATATGCAAGCAGCATAGCCAGATTGTCAAAGTCGAAGATGAAGATTTATTTTCTCATTAATAATATCCATATTCGTTTCTTTAATAAAATACCAGGCACCTAATATTTCTAAATTTAACTAAATAGCAATTTGAAAATTGAAAATATCATACGTTCTAAAGGTTATTACAAGACTAAAGATTACCTAAATGATAAAGATATCTGATTCAATTAAATAAGCTAAGAATAAATAAGCTATGTCACAATGTATTACTGAGATAAAAACTTATTGTAAAAACACACATTTGAAAAGATGCGACACTTTTAAGTATAGCTACGATATAATGTCGAAAAATGATTTTATAAATCTTACTACGAATAACCTTTTGATTATGATTTCTTAGAATATGGGACGAGTTTAGTTCAGCAGAAAACTAATTTAGGGTTAATATAGCGTTTCACATAAGAACAAAATAACCAGCCAGTTTTAAACTGTTATGTGGGTTATATAAATTAAGTCCTCCAAAGAGGTCATTACCCCTTGAAACAGGTAAAGGAGCTTACCTACCTAGTTGTTAAACTTAATAGCGGACCCTTTACAACCAGTGTCACGTCTGTAAATATAACACCCTAACTGAATAGCGGATCTTATTTATAGGGGTTCAAATCCCAACCCACCCGTGTATGGAAAATTAATTTGTGACCCTAAATTTTTACAGGGATTCTGTGGGTTAATCTTGGTATTACCTTTTGTGTCTAAATTTAGGGTACCTCATTTCAAGGTTAGTAGGCTGGTGGATTAAGGTAAGCGGTGTTTGAAAAGAGTAATATGCATGTACAGTCGTGGTGAGCATGTTAAGCTAAAAAAAATTTACGCTGTACCGTTTTATCAATACAAATATTATAAAGATTGATTGATTGTTTGCATTGAATAGTCTCCTAAACTACTGGACCGATTTCAAAAATACTTTCACCGTTGCGTTGTTGGATAGCTACACTATCCCCGGGTAACATATAAGCTATATTATATATTTTCAAAAAAATTTAACAGCGCGCTTATAATATGAGTAGGATTATATAAATACCGTGAAAACCTTTAAAAGTATATCTTTGGACCGATACTCACCAGCTTTGACATCACATCACAAAAGCCAATAAAATAAAATACAACAAAAAAAAAATCTATTCGCAAAGTTTCAGTCGCCTAAAAATTCTATTCTGGTTACACGACCGCGAGCACGGTACGAAAAATGCAGCGGCAGCTTTTATACGAAGAATTGAATTAAAAATGGCGACTATTTCTCTGTTTTTCGCGTGGCACGCGCGACTGGCCGCAAATGGACAATTAGCTGGTCGCTAGCGAAATAAAAGGCAACTTGCTTTTCGCTGGAACATTGTAATTTCTAGTGTTGCGGGCAAAGTGCTGTAAATAATAATATAAACTGGTCATAAGCTCGACAGTAGTGAAAAGACTATTGTCCTGTAAGATAACAGGAGCGCAAGTGTCGGTTCTTTATAACAAGCCACTACCTTGGGCCAAGTGACTATGCTTTTGACTTTCATTTGGATTGGAAGTTCGCGGGTTCAAGATTAATGTGTTTTCGATTTTCGAATTCATAACGTATATTTGTCGCTCGTATGGTGAAAGAAAACATCATCGTGAAGAAACCTGCGAAGTAATTCAAAGGTTGTGTGTGAAGTTGACCAAGCCACGCTGAGCCAGCGTGGTCATTAAGGCCTATTCTCTCTGATTACAGAGTAGGCTCGATCCCCTCGGTGGGGACATAATTATGAACTATTAATGTCTAACAAAATATTATGGATTTAGTGTTACAACACTAGCGATTAGACATGTGAAGTAAAAATGTTTAACAGCTGGCGAAATTTGATTAATTGAATTGGCTTGTGGCTTCTTAAAACGATGGAAACGTTAGTAAGGTCTAATTATTGTATGTTGTACGTTTAAAGTTAATAAAAACAGAAATTATTTTAATCAGAGATTTAATATAAAATTTTAAACACTCTTTCTCTCTATGTTACGAATAAAAAAGTCCCATCAATTTTAAAGTTGTGCCAGAGAACGATAAAATAGTATTGAATTTTTAAGAACACTTATTGAAAAGTTCCTTATCGTTGTTTTCTTCGATGATGCAACCTGCAATGTTCAAGTCCACCATAATGTGGAAAGTCTCAAAAAGTGCTAAGTATATTAAAGGTCGCTACACAAATGAAAAGTCTGTACTAATCTAAACCTACATTAAAATTCACTAAACGAGCGACTTTAATAAAAGTTATGCTCAGTATTTGCATCATGATTCTTACAGAAAGGGAAGGTGATAATAAACAATTAAGATTCCGGGAAGGCGGGCGCGGCGGGAAGAATCCCGATTGCAGGGATTTCACCGGCGGCCACAGATCTGATAACAAGTGGACACTCTTTGTATGCTAGTAGCGTATATCTTTGAATGAAAAATATTATAGCTTTTATTTTTACGGCGTTTTTACTTTCCTTTTTCTTTTTATTCTTCCTAATCATTTTTTATTTAATCAATAGGTACATTTTTGAACTTACAACTAAATTTCTCGCCAAACAGAACATCAGTTCAGTATCATCATATTATGTCTGTCATATGTCCTTTGTAACACAAGATTTTAAAGGAATTACAGCAGTTGTACACAGAAGCTATATCTAAAATTGCAATAATAAGACACATTATTTGATCTGAGTGTCTTTAAATGCATAATGCTAAAAGGACTATGGTAAGAACGTGATATTTTCATCATATCTGCGAATGGGCGGAATTTTATTATCCTTGTTTCAGAATTCTAAACCAATTGCAGTAGTAAGTACCTACTTACTATTCTGATGGAAATATTGGCAGCGCATGATAGCTCGTCTTGGACATCTTTGGGGCTTTTTACGGTTTATCTTTCGGCTGATAAGTTTTTTGTCATTGTTTGCGTCTTTGAGTGGTCTCTTAAGGTTTTTAGTCTATGGCTACGAGTCTACCTGATGGTATTCTCGGATTACTCTAATAATTTTCCAATCAGAAAAGTATGAGAGTCTTGTTCGTGAAGTTATGTAGCAGTTGAGTCAGATGAAAATATTTTATTAGTTTAGTTTCAAACTAATAAAGGACATTTTGTTCGATCATTTGTGACTATTTAGTTAGTGTGGTATGTACGTTTTTGATGTTTAACGAAAATATGGAGTATAGGTATAGGTTTGATTAGGTTAGGTTGGGTTCCCTCTAATATGGTTGGTTGGTATGGTTGGTTGGTTGGTATGGTTGACTTTTATTGTTCACTTACAAAATTACCCCAGTCATTCACCACCTTTTTTGAGGTTATTAAGAATTATTTAGAAATTAAGTAAGGCCCTAGAATTTCGACCAAATTACCTACTCAGCTTTGAGACTGTACCTCAATGCCTGGTGGTCAGCTTTCACAATGAAATATCAAGGTATTTCCAGCTAGATTACTATCATAAACAAAATACCTTTATATCTTCAAAACTTTGTAACATAAAATGTGAGAAGGGTCGCTTCAACTTATGCGAAATTGATATTGCCACAAAAATTGCCTTTCAAAAGGAAATCGAGTTGTCTGTCTATTCGTCTAAGCCTAAAAATTTACATGAGCGTGCGAGGGTTAACCGGCCAGTTTGAAAAGATCGAAGATAAGTGCAGGTTTCGAAGAAATAGGGGTCGTTTTAAAGTGGGAGGTAGATGTGTAAATGTTTGATGACATGAGTCAGCGCGTATATTCAAAGAATGCCATCGGTCCGTGTCCGTAAACCGTATTGTGACGATTTGTTTATTCTGCAGAGCAAATTTAACAATTGTTACGCTACGAAAATATATTATAGGTACTAGCTTACCGCCGCGGCTCCGCCCGCGTTAACAGTTTTTCCCGTAGGATAAGACATTTTTCTTATTGTTGCTGTTGCATCTTGTATTGTTGGTCGAGTGGCTACAGGCTACTGGCATACACGACCAAATTCAAATTTTACAATTATTCAAATTTGTATCTACGTTTACCTATTTCGATGCTTTTGCATTGAAATAAATGCATACGTGACGTGAGTATAAATTTATGTGGACCATAACAAACATATTTTTTATTCTTTATTTTGATGTTGGATTTTGAAATATTTTTTTTGTTTTGGACACTATTGTTGAGTAAACTTTTCGGGGCATAGATAAACTACACTTGTGTATGCTGCCAGCACAAGAAAATACTATAGGAAATCTGTAGCTGAAATCATGAGACAAACAAACTTATCAAAGACTCTGTATCCAATTGCCAGCTATCTTTTATCTATACGCGTTCAGAAAATGATGCAAATAGGCAAGTAACATGAGTTCCACACATTGTTAGCTCGAGAAAGCGATGGACCGTATCACCTTACTCTGAGAGGTGAATATAAAATACTCCGAGAATAAGGGAGTAATGGATCGTGACCAAGATAAAAGGTGTCGTTTCGTATTGAGTTACTTTTGAAGCGAATTTGAGATGTTTTTAGTATTCCATGGAAAAATAACCCTTGACGCAAATAAAGGATGGGTTACACAGTGCGAGGTGCTGATGTGACAGCAGACAGCTACTGTGCCTGTGTACTCGCATGCCAGTAGCTCGACTCGCCTCGCTCGGTCACACCATGAAAGCTGCTGGTTGACAGCTACTGCACCAGTGAATTTGCATACTATCCTTTCCGATCATGTATCGTGCAACATTGTCGCAAAATAGACGAATAATCACAGTACATACCACAATAAAAGCGATTACAAAAATACTTTTTCATTAAATACTTAGAATTGAAAGTACTATGCAAAAAAAGGAGAAGATAAGAAGTATGACCTACTGTCATCACTACATAGTATAAAACAAAGTCGCTTTCTCTGTCCCTATGTCCCTATGTCCCTTTGTATGCTTTAATCTTTAAAACTGCGCAACGGATTTTGATGCGGTTTTTTTTTAATAGATAGAGTGATTCAAGAGGAAGTTTTATTTGTATAGCACATGCATAATATACTAAGAATAACGCACAATAACCATTTTCCCGTGCGGAGCCGGGCCGGGTCGCTAGTTTCAAATAAATTGTGCGAGTTGACGAGTTGACGACCGAGTGGCGTGCAAGCGGGAGTGGAGAGGCGAGTGGCGAGTAAAAACAAAAAATGTTGTAGTAACTTGGAGCGAGCTACTAATATGACAGTAGGTTCTATGCGTGCCAAATAAGAATAGGACTGTCAAGACGTCAAGTCCCTCCTTTTCTAATTTGCCAAATAAGAAAAGGAGGGACTGTCAAGATGGCGTCTTGACAGTCCTATTCTTATTTGGCACGCATAGTAATTAGTATGATGCGGTCACACGGTGCGAGTAGAAGCACCTCGGCTGACTAGGTCAGCTTGCATGCCAAGGCAAACCAAGGCATAAACGTCACAGTAGTTTTGCCTTCCAGGTTCTGGGTTTGATTTAAGGCTCTACCCTACCCCGATATCGGGGTGAATCTGTCGACTGAGCCAGTGTTGTTTTGTCAACTTTACTTTACATATAACCTTTGATTTTTTATTGCAGGAGTGTTTACGTTTCCTCACGACGATATCTTCATCTCTTAGGCTAAATATTTAAGTTAAATTATGTTGACAAAGTAAATTATTTTTTTAATGACGCATCCGTATTTTATCAGAGAGTTATGAACAGTCGCCGAAGAATGCAAAATGATATTAATGTGATTCTGTGTTTTGAATGGTAGGAATTTGACTATATTGTTCTTTATATGACTCATTGTTTTAATAATAACTATTATGTATTTTTCCTAGCAAAGTTTGGTCTTAGCGCATCAGATTATCTTGCATTGTATGGTAAGTATGCATGTTGCCGGAATTGTCAATTCTGTGCACGTTTGCCAACCGTATCAAGTGCGACTCGGAAGCGCTGTGGTAGAAGAACTTTCCAGAATCGCGACCCGCAACTGAACGAGCTAATTTGAGTTTTATTTTCATAGTTTGTTAGACATTCCTCGTATTTATAGAATCTTAATGTAGGCAGATAAGGTATTTTGTTTACAGCTATCGTATTGAAATCATATTCATATGAAGTTTAACGTTCAATAAAATATCTGATAAAAACTAAAATATTTTGGAACCCCCTTGTTCGATATTTGAATGTCTATGTGAGGGGGATGGACTATACCTAAATTTGAAAACACTGGTTCAGTCACTAATTTCACTGTTTATTCTATTTTAAAACAATTAAAATTACACAACACGTTACAAGCGCTTTGGAAGCTGACGGAGGAAGAACGAATGAGTGATGATATTTATTATGATTGAAATGAATAATAAACACCCCTAACCCCTCAGACCTTAGCTTGAGATTAAAATAGATACGCGTTTTCATTCATTACATCATGTTATTTTAAATAAAAAAAAGAAGAATGTTTACTGTCGGTACATCACAACAAATTACGAAATCTTTTACCTTTACATTTCATGATTAAAACGTAAATTGTATTTACCAGGGATTCGCATAATTATAATTCCCCTGACCTCGTAATTCCGAAAAGCCAATAATCTAATAAAATTCCAACTTGATTAAGCCCTCGATAATCGGAGAGTCTTTTTTCTCTCATAAAATCTCGATCAAACAAACCGTGATTGGAGTTCGGATTCACGATTTCTACTTTTCGATTTTCACCTTTATGAACGGAGTCAGTACTTGGTACACAAAAGAGTCCGCTTTATTTAAAGAGCCCTCAAAAAACTTTAGCTACGCTGAAACGAATAGCTTTTTAAGTCGGTCGAGTTGGCCTTTTTCTGATACAAATTTTATGAACATTTTTAAAACTATAAAATTAGCGAAGTTCCGCTGCGCCTGTCTGGCTTTTTAAGTATGACCAAAGTTTTCTTTATGACTGGAGCTTAAAGTGAATTTATTATGCGTTTTTTTTCACAAAATGCAGCAGATGATTGAGCTAGTTACTGCAATATGGACTAGAACAAGTTAATTTTACAGAATGAGTTTATTAAGAATTAGCTTCCCGGCGCGGCTCCGCCCGCGTTAATAGTTTTTCCCGTGGGAATGAGGTATTTTCCCGCAGTAAAAGCTAGCCTATATTCTTCTGCAAGGTCTATCCTATCTTTGTGCCAACTTCGCCCGCTTTAGCATTTTTTCCGGTGGGAATGAGAAATTTTCCCGCGGTAAATCGTAGCCTATGTGTTATTCTGATATTGTGTATGCTATGTTATTTGAAAGTTTCATTAAAATCCATTCAGTAGTTTTTCGGTGAAAGAGTATGTAACATACATCCATCCATCCATCCATCCATCCTTACATCCATCCATTCTCACATACTTTTGCGTTTATAATATTAGTAGGATTAGGATTGTTATCTTGCAACCGATCCGCATAGATCTTTTCGTTTTCACTCTCTTTACCCTAACCGTTGCCTGGAAGTGATTGCTACCTTAGCAATAAGGCCGCCTGAAGACTTCTGTATTATAAATTTAATGTATTTAAATTTCTGTATTTTCCTTGGGTGTCAATCAGCATATTTAAGCATTATTTGTATTTCATTTGTATTCTATTGTAGGATTAGAACCTACGTCATGTAATGTATGCCATACTCGTAAGATGCATCAACCTGTAAGAAGCTGTTTCATGAAACAGGGTTATAATTTGCATTGCATACGTAATTACTTGTAATTTCTCACTGGATCCAACGAAAAATCTTCTTTTTAATAAATTTAAGCATTCCATTTATATTCCACATTATAAATTTTACTGATGCATTTTTAACATTGTACCAAATTATTCTTAAAGCGTTTTACAATAAACAACTTCAAAAAAAGTTCACATAAGTCACGAATGAAGTCAGGACTCGCAGCATTCTATTATGCATTCTAACATGTGACCTCTTAGCATGTTCGCATAAGAAATAATAAAGACTGCCCCTAGAGACTTACGTGGAATGAATTCCGAACGACCACTGCTGTTCCATAGTAGACAATTGAAACTCTACATTATGCATAGCTAGCGTTGGGCTTTGAATGACTTGGCACACATTGAGTCGGTTATGCAATCTGTGTTTAAATGTAAGAGATCGTGGAACTGACAAAGAATGAGTTAAATTGTTATTCAGTTTGGAGCTGGTAAAACCGATATTAAATAAATATTTTTTTATAATTAAACCTCAAATTCTCGGAAAATTGCCAGTTCAGTCTATTGGGATGGGAATTTAAGTTAATGACAGGTTAAGAGTCAAAAGTCAGAATATTCAACAGAATACGGAATTACAGTCAAAAAACTAAAGTACAATTTGTGGTCAATATTTCGGAAAAATCCACACATTTGATAGCAAATATTTACCTATACTTATATTAAAGAGTAAAGATTTCATTGTTTGTATGATTTGTTGGAATAGGCTACGAAATTACTGAACCGATGTAAAAAAAAATTTCATGATTGACTCATTTGATTGAGTGACTCATTGAGTTAACTCAGTAATTCATATATCATCCCTAGCAGAGCAGTAAGCTTGTGGCCCGCACGCCCGAGGGGGCATTCAAGCAGTCGCCACTAAATATTTGTAGCCGGACACATGAGTTTCAGATGTAAGGGAGACCTGTTCTGTGGTACTTTACAGGAAGGAACTGATGATAAGTTCTGGATGAAGTAAATTATTACAGATAGCATCGCCTGATAAACATTCGTTGACGGCGCCGTAGTTGGTACGTCTGCCTTCGAAGCACAGGGTCGAGGGTTCGAATCCCGCCCAGGGCAAACATTTGTTCCAAATATTTAAAACTGTCCGCCCACGGATAAGCCCGCGTTGTTTTTTTTTTCGTGGTAAAAAGTATCTAATATGTTGACCAGAATATAATGTTTAAATCGGTCTAACGGTTCCAGAGATTAGCGTGTACACTGTACAAACAGACAGACAGACGGAGGTTTTAAAAAAATAAATCAATTGTACAGGCACGCCGATTCTTCAGTTCTATTATAGTTTATTATTATTATTAATATTTTTGTTATTTATACTGTAAGTATTATTATTATTTGATAATAAGACGAAAACTTGACAGGATCTTCTGACATAACAAAACAAAGAACAATCCAAATTGCTTAATAGAGGCGAGCCTACAACTGAAACTAAACAAAAACTGCTGTCAAACAGAGGGTAGAGAATTCCCAACTAATGTTAAACTTTATGAAGCAAAAACAGTTCCAAGACAATATCTCCGATGTCCCAGTAGCGCAATGAAAGAACAACTTGACAAAACCCTACAAAACATTCTATTGTGAAACCTTCGGACCACCAACTCAATCTAACTTTAAAATAGTTTACGTTGAGCCCTGAAGACAAACAAATACAACAATCGAAAAGCACCTAAACAAGATTGCTAACACGTCAACTTTCGTCACTTTCGGTGGAACTATAGCTGATCAGACTATTACAATATTCAGGCTCGATAACTTGTAACTCTATCAGTCGCCATTTTCTGAGAAACTGTTATTTCTAGCAGACTGTACAATATCAGATTTCATAGTGGACTGTTCTGTTATATTAATTTAAAAAATTACCAACAATTTTATGTATAAAAAACGTGGTTTTTTTAATAATTTATTTTATTATTATTATTGTATATTCAGACTGGCCACTATAATATGGTTCTAGATAATTGAATGAAACGGATTTTTCTTGTGGGTTTCAACTCTTGGAAACCAAAATTTTAAAACATTTATTTAAGGATATTCGCAATATATTTAAAAAGTAATCTATGTATATTTATTTTAATCTATACTTACCTTACCTACCTACTTATCTATATTTATCCTAATTATACAGAAGAAACCAATAACTTAGAAGTGGCAAAGCGACTAACATGAATTCAGTAACGTAAGGTCGTTTGTTTCTCGCACCAAGACACTATTCACTTTGTTTTTGTTCTGTTTTTAGACGCTATAGTACGGCTTGTTAACCTGAATTACGGTCCCATCTGGCAGAAAGCATGAAACTTAGCATACATGTAGCTTTTATATATGTGCTTCAATGTCGATATGGAAACACGCTGAGAAATGATTCCCCCCCCCCCCTTTTTCCCTCATTTTACCTCCCTCATTTTGGTTTTTTTCATTTTCTACAAAAACGGTAGGACTGATGAGTTTACTTTTGAAGAACCAAATAGTTGTCGATAAATTACCTACAAAACGATACTACATTTTATAGTGCTAAGATTAATATATTTCTATATACAGCCATCAACGTTTTATGAAATTTTAAAAACAGGCACACTTTTTTCTTCCTTACTTCATTTATAGGAAAACGACAAGAGTGGTGATAAAATGGACTAAAGAAGTCAACTACCTTATACATTAAGCTAAAAAATGACATTTATTTCATAGTCGTAAAGGCATTACTTCTAGAGTTACAGCTCACCGCGTCTGACTCAAGTACTCCTTTTTTTACCTTTTTAGAATACCATCTTACTGTTAACTTTGTTTAGCGTAGATTAGATTTAGATTTTCCAATTAGAAATAAAACAGTCCATGTATTAATCCAGGCCACAGTCTATTTACATGTAAAACTAGCTGTCTGCCCGCGGCTACGCTTGCGTTGTGTTTCGACATTTCCGTAGTAATTTTTAACTATCCCACTTTTTTCCGTGATTTTAAAGTATCCAACATGTTGACCAAGTATATAAGGTACCACCATGCAAAATTTCATTTCAATCGGTCTAACAGTTTCGGAGATAAGCCCGTAGAATATACTGCGCCGTATGAGTTACTAAAGTTTTTTAACTATCCCACGGGAACATTTTAATTTTCTGGGATTAAAAGTATCTAAGATGTTGACCGGGGATATAAGGTACCAACCACTATACAAAATTTCATTCAAATCGGTCGAATAGTTTCGGAGATTAGCCCGTACAAAGAGAAACAAAAAAAATCTATAAAATCTGTACGTAGAAAAAATAGCTTTAAACCTATTCAAGGGGATGTAAGAAGCGATGTAGTACATACCCAGATTTTTTTTTTAAATTTTTGTTTCTTTGTTTGTCTGTTTGTATGGGCTAATCTCCGAAACTATTCGACCGATTTGAATGAAATTTGTATAGTGGTTGGTACCTTATATCCCCGGTCAACATCTTAGATACTTTTAATCCCAGAAAATTAAAAAGTTCCCGTGGGATAGTTAAAAAACTTTAGTAACTCATACGGCGCAGTACATTCTACGGGCTTATCTCCGAAACTGTTAGACCTATTGAAATGAAATTTTGCATGGTGGTACCTTATATACTCGGTCAACATGTTGGATACTTTAAAATCACGGAAAAAAGTGGGATAGTTAAAAATTACTACGGAAATGTCGAAACACAACGCAAGCGTAGCCGCGGGCAGACAGCTAGTTTTACATGTAAATAGACTGTGGCCTGGATTAATACATGGACTGTTTTATTTCTAATTGGAAAATCTGAATCTAATCTACGCGAAACAAAGTTAACAGAAAGATGGTAAAAAAAAGAGTACTTGAGTCAGACGCGGTGAGCTGTAACTCTAGAAGTAATGCCTTTACGACTATGAAATAAATGTCATTTTTTAGCTTAATGTATAAGGTAGTTGACTTTTTCAGTCCATTTTATCACCACTCTTGTCGTTTTCCTATAAATGAAGTAAGGAATAAAAAAGTGTGCCTGTTTTGAAAATTTCATAAAACGTTGATGGCTGTATATAGAAATATATTAATCTTAGCAGTATAAAATGTAGTATCGTTTTGTAGGCAATTTATCGACGATGATTTGGTCTCTGAAAAGTAAACTCCTCAGACGTACCGTTTTAGTATAAAATTCAAAAAACCAGAATGAGGGAGATAAAAGGGGGAGGAAAGGGGGGAAACAATAATTTATCGAAGTGTTTCCATATCGATATTGAAGCACATATATGACAGCTACATTCATGCCAAGTTTCGTACTTTCTGCCAGATGGGACCGATATCCTTATATTTCTTAGCTAGCAAGCCGTACTACTACATAGTGTTTCAGCAATCAAGTTTTTACTAGGCAGCAAAGCAAGAAGTTTTGCTATGTTGTATTAAATTAGTTTTTACTTACGAGTATTTAAGGTGATTGAATAAAGTGTGTGTTGTATGTGTTTAAAACTACTACCAGGCTTTAAATTTTATAAAATTATAATTATATTATATGAAAGAAAAGCCCCAAGGTGTAAAAAAATACCTAAAGTATTCCTAATAATTTAATAGGCTTCGAAACTACTAAACTTGGCAGAAATATAAAATATATCTTTGGAAAGAACACGGGAAAAACTTTGAACGAGGGCGGAGCCGCGGGGTGGAAAGCTAGTCACTACATCAGGGTAAATTAAAATTTAGGGTAAACTCGAACTCCATAGTTGACTAATATGAGCCAACCACTTGAAAAATGTGTAAACAAAAACAACGCACTTCAACTGACAAGTACCACAGAATACTCATAAAAAGTTCATCAAACATGGTCGGTTTTTCAAGTGTTATAGGTAGTCTTGTTCATCTTATGCAACATTTTAGACGTTAGAATGAGATAGGAATCATAATGCGACCAAGAAATGACGGCGAACGATGCGAGTCGCGTAGTACCGATTTCGTACCCTTGCCGCATAATGGGGTATTCGATATCGTGCCCTTGCCGCTGCACTGGATAACTATTTTACACTCAACATAACATTTATTATGGCAGAGAATTTTATAGAGTAAAGGTACAGTTACACATGCTAATAAAACGTCATGCTTATTAGCATGCTTAAAGCGAGCATGCTCTTTGAACTGACACATTTGCTTATGTTTAGCATGCTTCTTTTAAGCAAACTTTTAAATAAGCATGCTTAAAGCAAATGATTTTAACACACATGCTAATTGAGCACAGGCTAGGCTTCGGTATCGACATAGTAGCAAGTTCTCTGTCCGTGTCAGTGCGTGAAAAATGGAAATCTAAGTGGCCCTCTCCAGAAAATTTAATAGAATAACCATTTTGATTGCAATACAGTGTGTTCAAAAACTTGATGCAAACGATTGATCGATACTAGCATGCTCAATAAGCAAACCTGTTCACACGTGCTAAAAGCACCCCCCCTTCTACCCGCGCTGCAGGTAGCATGCCCAAAAATCGCACGACTGTCGATTTTTGAGCAAACTCGAAATTAGCATGCTTATAATTAGCAATGCTTCGATACACATGCTACTAGGTAGCAACTGCTCAATAGTGGCATGCTTTCGTGCTACTAATGAGCATGTGTAACAGTACCTTAAAAAAAACTTTCTGTCGTGTTTGAATTGATAGCTTTATAGTTTCAACGTTTTACTGAAATTTTAATTGTTTTTAACTCTGATGTATTTGCCAATGGCTACTGACACTCGCCAATTTAATAAAGCCAAAAAATTGTGCAGTAATAAATTCAGTTAAAACATTGGTAGAAATTTTGACAATAGATTGGTATTGCAATAAATTTTAAGTGAAAACGAACGGAATTCGGTAACGTTTCATCTATCATAAAATTCACACTAAAATAGGAAGGAATACCTATACGAAACTAGACTATAACGATGGCTGGCCCACGGCAGCAGCGGAGCGGGTAGCGACGCGATTAAATATACATTATTACAGTAGCCAGCACATGCGGCTGGACATGTTGACCTTAAGAGCGCCCGTATTCCGTAGCGGTAGGGGTGAATTTCGTAGTGCGAATGTCCAACCGCAAGTACTGGCTTCTGTACGTAATATAGGTAGGTTAGTATTGGCAGTATATGACAGCAGGGCGGAGACCGGCGAAATCCATATTTCCTTGCCTGGATACAAAAGACAATTGGTTCTGAAAAAAAAAAACACTTAAAGTTTTTTCCGAATACCAAACCGATTATTGTTTTATATTTTTCCATTTTCAAAAAGCCTTGTATATCCGTCCCCGCCGAACGATTTCCGATTACGTCATGCGGGCAGCTATCTCCGTGTATGTCTCGGGGAGGAAGATAGATGGCGCTGGCGTCGCTTATCGGCCGTTTGACGGGACCTTTAAAAATGCAAGCCCACATATCTGGGACGCGCCAGGATAAATATGCGGCGGAGTCCCAGATAAAATACACTATTTACGGTTTAAACAAGATACCGATCGCTTTGTCAACATCGGAATATTGGTGAAAGCGGCGCCGTAAAAATACTTTCTTTTATTATTTGGTATAAATGTGGGCTCGAGCCCCTCGGTGGGGAAATATATGAGCTATTAATGAATAATAGGCACACTATATTGAAAAGTACCAATGAAATTTTAAAATTCATATTATATACCTACGACTAGCTTTTCGCCGAGACTCCACCGGTGTTAATAGATTTTTACGTCGGAATGAGGAGTTTTCCCGCAGTAAAAGGTAGCCTAAGCTATGTTCTTTCTCAAGTCTTTGTCTTGGTACAAAGTTTCATTAACGTTAGTTCACTGGTTTCGGAACCTATTCAATTATTAGGAATATTTTAAGTATTTTTTTACACCTTGGATTACAGTATTGGAGTTTTAGTAAGGGGAATATATATAGTCTATATGTTACCCGGGGATAGTGTAACTTTTCAACAACGAAAAACAGTTCTGTAGTTTCAGAGCCTACTCAATGCAAACAGACAAACATTCAAATCTTTTATTAGGCTTATCTGTAATAGCAAACCCTTTGCTAAATTTTTTCTACAGGACTTAAAGTTTTATTCAGTACTTGCTTTTTTCCTAAGAAAAGGGGCGAATGAAAAATGTACGATGTTTCTGAAAACTCTAAAGTAAAACTCTTAACAATAACCCACCCACCTTTTTATTATTTCCAAAAAAAACTTAACCCTTTTAAAAAGTTCATCGGGCTTCACCAATTATAAACTTTTGAAAGGATAGCTTTTTTTTTCTTAGTAATTGCCTACGTTACGTAAACTTGTAGAGACGTCATGGGGACGATGGTTTCGTAAATTTTATTGTTATAGAGTCTTTTTATGAAATGTCAAAAACAAAATTTTATGTGAAAAATTAAAGGGAATACTAGCTTATAACGTCACAAGCGTTTTTGTACGATTTTATTTTGATTTACAATAACAAATCATAAAATTGGCAAAAATCGCCCCTACATAAGTTATACTACAGTAATTTCAGATGTTTTATTTCCTACATAGTGATAATTTATTTTCAATATAGTCAATATCCCTATTGTAATATATCACTGTTACTATACGGGGTTATAAGTAGCACTTTTTTAATACTTCTGTGACTTGTTGTAAGTGAAGGCTTAACGAAAACTGAAAGGATCAAAGGAACAAAGGATCTGATCAACATTTCTAAAGGTATCTCGGTAATTAAAAAAAAAAACTTCTATATATTACAAACTGAATTATTAAAATAACCGTCGTCACAGGAGCCATGTTAGCAGCCTTAGGCGGCTCAATAATTCTGACACCAGCGTTTGTGAGGTAGGTTAACCTCGAAATCTCACACGCAAAGCGAGCAAGCATTAAAATAGCTATTTTGTATGGTATAATCGATATGTTTTTCATTAGGAAAGTTGCCCAAACCCGACGACTAAGCATTTCTTTTGTTTCAATATTTGTTCAGCCGTCACTAATACTCTGTATACTGAATGCATTTTATATATTAATTGCATTTTTTTTTACCTATGCTTGTGTGAAAAAGATACGACCAATCAAGCTTCACCGGTCTTGAGCATTGAATATATCATAGCAGACGCAGACCAGACACAAACTTATCTATATTGCATTACTGAGGCACCCAGATAACAGCTCCTAATAACATAAAATAAAAACTAAAAACACCCCCTCCGCCACAAAGCCTTGTTTGATCCTTTCAACAACTAGAAAATAGCTGATAATTTTCAAATGGCTGAAGGTATTTTCTTGAATCATAGCTAAGAACACTCTCGATTGTGAACCTTGCAAACAAAAAAACTAGATCAAAATCGGCCCATCCCTTTAGGAGCTACAATGCCACAGACAGACAAACTTCTTTTTTGTCGGGGGTTAAAAAGGACAATTAAAATATTCCACTAACGACACACTTAAACGTAATAATAGTTACCAATACCTGTGAATGTTTACAACCCTACCATCGTTTTCCCGGTAACAAGTTGTCAAAATTATTTTATTAGACGTTTTTCTTTTAGTTAAATTGTGCCCTCCTGGGTCAGCGTTAAACAAATTAAATCAATGTTTTAATTTGACGACTTCCAACAAGCGAATCTGAATAATAAAATTAACTCTTCTTTCCTTTATAACTCAATTTCCTCCGCTAGTGAGGAGAACAGTTTCACAATACAAGCACATTTATTATCCGTGTTGTAGTGATAGTTTCATGAATAAAACTAGGTATTTGTTGAATGCAGGTATTTTATAATAGGATTTCTCAAAACCGTAAAATATGGAATAAAAATTTCTTCCAAACCTTTGCTCGAACATGAGGGATTAGATCCACAGAAACGCCGCCGCCGCTATATTTCAAATTAGTTTTAATGTACTTTTTGTAGTCACAGTTATTTTTCTGTCACTGTTCTTGTCAACAGCAGCCCGTCCCTATCCAGGGTGACTTATTAAAAATTCAAATATTCATCGGAGTAATTAGCTAACTGGTTTGGGCCAAGAGTCAATATTTGAATTTGTTTATATCAGCGAGAGCCGAACGAAAGACATCGTCAATTTCGTAATATTTCTTAATCCAACGCTACTTTTGTATGGAAACAAGCGAAGAACTTGTATGTTAGTGAATAATAGGACAAAAAATATGTGCCAGAAATTGTTCTTTTGCGTGTAGATTAGTCGATAAAAAGTCGAAGATAAATATTGAAATTATCCATAAAGACTGTTGTGATTTCTGAAACTCATAATAAAAAAAAAAAAACTTGATGGAAAATGTTGCAGGACGGAACAAAAAAGCATTAGCAGCTGGAAATTATTATTTGCTGACTTTGAAAGAGTTTTGGGGATTTCACAACTGTACGAGGTAATACGAACTAAAACATGCGAACCTCTGATGCTTACATGGATAAACACAAAAAATACAGAACTGAATACTTATTTTTAAAACAGCATTCTAGATTAGGGTAAAAGTACTGTCCACAAATAAAAAAAGCAGTGAAGCTGATAGAAGAGTGCCTAAAGGGTGTAGGCTATTACGACATTGACGTGGATTGATTGTAGCGTCCTGGGAATTAGACCTTGTATATACTGCGACTTAGGTATAGCAGCGATTCAGCAGCGATACAGTAAAAATAAATTAATAGTTTAAAAATCTCTAGAAAAACACGCTTAAGATGCTTACTTGAAGAATTCCACTATCTAACTTTGGGATCCTTCGTCAGACCCTGGTTAAGTGGTCACCTCACCTCGCCAATATAAAGGTCTTATTTAGATAAATCAAATGAGTTCAAATTCGTTGGGCTTACTAGCAGCCGCCGTTGAAGAGTTCTACTATCCACCTTCCGGCTTCTGCATCAGATCAGCTTGTTTGTGTCAAATTATTGTGTTGTCATCGGAATACATTACATTCCAAATTTCATTAAGCTACGACCCTAGGAAGATGGTTAAATTAGTTATCTTAGATTTCATTACATACTTAGTTACATACAAGTGGACCTAATATAAAGCGTGTAAAAACTAAACGTCAACCGACAGAACCGGTAAGTAATATGTATATATGTTACAGGAAATGTATGAAATCCAGGAATTGTATACAATTCCGGAGCTCGTTAGGAAATGTATGAAATAATGTTACAAAGATTATTTAATACACACATATCCTAGGAAATGTATGAATTTCCTAGGAATTGTATAAAATTCCGAACTTGTGCTAGGAAATGTATAAAACTAATGCTTTCTGCGAATAAAATGAGCAAAGCTCCCTGTTTAACTGACAATTAGATTATTTTTCAAGGCTCTCGTTGAATTAATGCAACAATAATACAATAAAATATAATATCTTTATAAGGCTTTTTGTTAATTAAACTTTAAAATCTGGTATTTATTATTTTTTACAGCGTATCTACCACAAAAACTATAAATAAAGCTTGTATAGTTCAAACTTTAATTTGATAAGTAAACAAAACAAACAGTCTTTCTTTTACGCCTAAATGTGCAAAAGCCTTTTTTAAAAATAATATGTAAAGAAAGTCACCCAGGTAAAATAAATATAAAATTATATTCTTATAGGGTTTATTAGTAACTAAACTCTAAAATTTTACTATTTATTCTTATTTATGGCTGGTGTATAGGCACTGAATGTTTAAGCAGCACTAGCGCAAGCGTTCGCTTGATCGGGTGACGCAATACCACAGGTTCACATTCAAGAGGTCAATGGGTAAGCGGGGAAAGCGGAGCGAGGGGAGGCTATTGCAACAGAAGTATATAATGGTACTACTCGTACAGAAGGGTAATTTACCTCCCCGCACCAAAACAAGTTCCCCTACCGATATCTTTCCACTCACTGCATCCCGTCGGCGCCGCCAAACTCCACCGGATGGTGTTGCGTGGTATTCGATGAAGCATAAATACTATTTTTCTTTGATTTATATTCACATCTGGTGGTTGTCTGCTATAAAAGTTAGAACCACGTTTGTTCTTTGGAGTGTCCCACCTGTGGTATTGCGTCACCCGATCAGGCGAATGCTTGCGCTGCGCTAGTGCTGCTTAAACATTCAGTGCCTATATACCAGCCATAAAAAAGAATAAAAAGAATAAATAGTTAAATTTTAGAGTATAATGACTAATAAACCCTACATATATATATTTTATATTTATTTTACCTGGGTGGCTTTCTTTACATAGTTTTACATTGTGGCGTAAACGAAAGACTGTTGACTTATCAAATTAAAGTTTGAGCTTTACAAGCTTTATTTACCTATAGTTTTTGTGATAGATACGCTGTAAAAAATAATAAATAACAGATAAAGTATAAGTAAGTAGTAGTAATAGTAGTAAGTAGTAGTGGTAGTAAGTATTTTACCGTATGATGGTTGGATTATATCAACAAGAGCCTTAAAAAAAATTCTAATTTTCAGTTTAACAAAGTGTTTCATTTGTAATATTCACAGATGACTCTGATTCTCAGTTAAACAGGGAGCTTTGTTCATTTTATTCACAGTAAATCATTAGTTTTATACATTTCCTAGTACAAGTTCGGAATTTTATACAATTCTTAGGAAATTCATACATTTCCTAGGATATGTGTGTAATATTTAATCTTTGTAACTTTATTTCATACATTTCCTAACGAGCTTCGGAATTGTATACAATTCCTGGATTTCACACATTTCCTGTAACATATACATTTCCTAGGAATTGTATACAATGACGGATTTCATACATTTCCGTTAACATATATACCGTGAAATTTAACTGGTTGTTTATTCGCAACGCAGTGGTAGTACTAATCAAACTGAACGACTTTCCCTAAGGAACATAGGTTGAAATATCAAAATTAAAATTCAACTTGTCATACAAAGTCGTCGGTCACGTGACTGAAGTTTAAGTTTAAGAAAAGATGAAAATTATTTTTGAGACTTCAACCTATGTTCCTTAGGGAAAAAAATGAAAACTATCATATCACTATGTTGCAGATAAAAACCATTTTCAAGTGAGTGTATAGAAATTCAAAGGTTGTGTGTGAATCAAGTCACAAGTCGACCAACCCGTACTAGGCCAGCGTTTTCAGTCAACCGCGCGTTTGATCGACGCAAGAAGTCCCAGTGTGTAAAGGCCTTAACACTCTGAGACTTGACAAAAACTGGCGTGACTACCTGACACGTAATACATCGGTTCTGTTAGCAACAGTGACGTTTGGGCTACGAAAAACTACAAATGAAATGTATGTTAGAATTATTCTTTCTACTCTTTCTGTATCACTACATAGTATAAAACAAAGTCGCTTTCTCTGTCCCTATGTCCCTTTGTACGCTTAAATCTTTAAAACTACGCAACGGATTTTGATGCGATTTTTTTTTAATAGATAGAGGGATTCAAGAGGAAGGTTTTTATGTATAATACATGCATAATATACTTAAGAATAACCCACAATAACCATTTTCCCGTGCGGAGCCGGGGCGGGCCGCTAGTTTATTTATAAACAATCTCGATAAAATTATGCCTATTGAATTAACTAGGTATATTATGTATGACAGATAATATATAATTGATTTGGCGTGTACTCTACTGACAAGAGCACGTTTCTTTTTGATGTTGATGATAATTTATTTGTGATATTATCATGTAACATAATAAATACGGGAAGCCAAACAAGGAATGGTTAGGAGCGTTTATATGTGTAACTAAAAACAACTGCAATCCTAAATTCCTTCCAAGTTTGGGTATATAGCAGCACCTCTCAAATTTTTTTTATTTGGTTTCCGGTGTTAGGATTGTGATTTTTAAGGTTATTTGGTTTTGTAAAGCACTTTATTTTCTACAATATGATTCGCAATTGTACACTTTTTTCTAGAATCCTAGAAGTAATTTTCCAATGTTTTCTAACCACTGTTTTAATTTAAAATAGCCTGGGGAAATAATTTATGTTTACCTCAGCGAAAGAAAAATTAAAGAAAAATATATTTTAATAACAAACAGCAAACAAACCTCTGTTTCAGACAAACGTTAAGTAAGATAGCAACTAAAAACTAAAAGGAACTTTAATTTATGAATTACCAAGAAAACGCTTAAGTAACCGTCAAGTGACCCTTATCATCATACTAATAATTATGAAGAGAAAAGATTTGTATTTTTGTATGTTTGTAATGAATAAACTCAAAAACTACTGAACCGATTTCAAAAATTCTTTCATTATTGGTAAGCTACAATAACCCTGAGTAACATAGGCTACCTTTTACCGCGGGAAAATGCGTCATTCCCACGGGAAAACCGTTAACGCAGGCAGAGCCGCGGCGGAAAGCTAGTGTAAAATAAAAAAGTTTAAAAACACTTAGAGACTACAAAATAAAAATAATACTTATTGGACTAAGATTACTGTTTGAGACCTCGGTTCCCTAGCCTCTTCACTTAGCAGGAGAAAAGGCGAAAAATATTGTTTGTTATTTTCTTTTCAATGTGGGTCATAATGGGATGAAGCGTGTTGATTTAGTGCATGTTTCTTGAAAATACGCTTACACTGAAAAAAATGTTTGGTTACTCATACTTTAGGGACTTTCGAACTTTTGTTAACGTGTTACAAAACGGTTTTGCTTAATCGAACTTCGTTTATAATAACGAAACCGTTTCATAACATTTTAACAAATAGTTCGCAATTAAAGTTGTGTTACTAGCAATTAAACTTTTGAGTGTATTGACTTTACACTTTGCAGACTAATGTTTCAATTGTCGGCCCAGTAGCCTAGTTAGTAGTACATCTGCCTTCGAAGCACAGGGTCGAGGGTTGGAATCTCGCCCGGTGCAAACATTCGTGACGAGCAGTTGTGTCTGCCTTGTGTCTGGATGTTGTATATTTATATACGTCTTTTTATCAGCTTTCTGACACCTACTACAGTACAGGCTCTGCCTAGTTTGGGGTCAGATGGCCGTGTGTGAGATCCACACACGGCCACACACACACACACACACACACACACACCCACCCACATATTTATTGATTTATTACTAGCATTCCACCCGCGTTAACAGGTTTTCCCGTGGGAATGAGGTATTTTCCCGCGGTAAAAAGTGACCAATAAAAGTGACCAATGTGTCAATAAAAGGTGTCAACTAACTCCATATCAAATTTTATTAAAATCGCTCCAGACGTTTAGACGTGAAGAAGTAACAAACATACACACTCACACACACACTTACAAACATTCGCCTTTATAATATTAGTGTGATTAGTGTAATTAGAGGCCTACAGTTATTATTATGGTGTTGGTAATTGTATCAATAAAAAGCAACCACCTAAAAAATAAAGATATTAACGTTCTTCTACAGGCTTATTCCTTCCGCAACAAGTTAACCGCGATTTATTAGGCGTAACGACCCTAGCTATATGCCAAACGTAAATCAGCAACACGATTCGCAGAAAATGAGCTAGTCTATTGAAAAGCGTGT
Organism: Teleiodes luculella; assembly: GCA_948473455.1. NCBI lineage: Eukaryota > Metazoa > Arthropoda > Insecta > Lepidoptera > Gelechiidae > Teleiodes > Teleiodes luculella. The sequence goes on along the minus strand of OX419598.1, from coordinate 4,017,089 downwards.
GAAAGTATTTCACTTAACATTAATTATAGGTTTTTGGTTAATGTTTGTTTGTGGCTTTCGCGCTTACTACACATTATAGTCGACTTCAGTCAGCTCGCGACCACGGCAGGTGCAACCCCGCCGAAACGTCGTCGCCGGGCAAAATAAGGTATCGTACGTAATACATACGAGTACCTACCTATTTAAAATTATCGCGCAAAGGTCCGTAAACAATTTGTAATAAGGTTTTTGGTTTTTTGTGGGGGGCATTTGACAATATAACTATTCGTGCGCGTTGTAACCGAATAAAGTCTCTTTTTAAACCCCGTCAAAAAAGAGAGGTGCTATTTAGCTTGACGTGTGTGACTGTCTGTCTGTCTGTGGCATTGTAACTCCTAAACGGATGCTCCAATTTTGATCTAGTTTTTTTGTTTGCAAGGTGTCACATCACAATCGAGTCGAGCCGCATGTGCTAGCTATTGTACATAATATTTAATCGCGTCGCTGCCCGCTCCGCTGCTGCCGTATGCCAGCCTTCATTGTTGTCTAGTTTCTTATAGGTATTCCTTCCTATTTTTAACCCCCGACGAAAAAGAGTGGTGTTATAAGTTTGATGTGTGTGTCTGTCTGTCTGTCTGTGGCATCGTATCTCCTAAACGGATGCGCCGATTTTGATCTTTTTTTGTTTGCAAGGTGTCACAATCGAGAGTGTTCTTAGCTATGAACCAAGAAAATGTCTTCAGCCATTTCAAGATTATCAGCTCATTTCTAATTGTTGAAAGGATCAAGTAACGGTTTTGTGGCATGGGTTTTTGGTGGTTAATGGTTATTTATTTTTTTTATCTAAGAGACTGTTAACCTGTACGTTTCCATTAAGAAATTTCCGAGCAGAAAAGAAGTTTTGCATACCATAGGCCTAACGTGGGCACTATTAACCAAATTTCAGTCTTTATTTTAATAATTTAATTTAGACATTCTGTAATTCCACAAAAGTAAACGGACTAATACCAACTTCAGTCATAAAAAGGGTGTAAATTCCAAAAGACATTAACTTAAATTTAATTTGCCGAAATCAAAGTTTCCAGCGTTTATATTCTTGGTCATACTAGGTTTATATTATTACCAATTCTAGGTTTAATGACTAGGTCTTAAAGTTGTGGGTTTATCACCGATTTGAGTGCCTAAATTTAGATTATTAGTCTTACTACGTAACGCGTGAGTAGCTTGAGAAGCTGTCAAACGCGACATAATGACAAAACTATATGGCTGTTATTCATATAGTACGAATGTGATTTTTTTTATATGTTAGCCTACTAATATTTATAGGTACTTATCTAAACTAATATTATAAAGAGAAAAGATTTGATTGTCTGTATGTTTGTCTGTTTCTTTGCATTGAGTAGGCTTCGAAACTACTGAACCGATTTTAACGAAACTTGGTAGAAAGATAGAATATGCCTTGGGAAAGAAGAAAGACTACCTTTTACCGCGGGAAATTTTCTTATTGCCATGGGATCTGGTGAGGGTCGCGGGAAGCCGCTGCGCTGGATGCGGGCAGCGCAGGACCGATTATTGTGGAGATCCTTGGGGCCCTTTGTCCAGCAGTTGACGTCTTTTGGCTGAGATGATGATGATGGGAAAAACTGTTAACGGGGGCGGAGCCGCAGCAGAAAGCTAGTTTATAAAAACCGTCATGTAAAATACCCCACAAAATTCTCACGGCATTCACCCAGACCATTCTCTTCGCACCAGAAGAGTTTTACGAACCTACAATCTACAAATTACATGAAGAATTCGATACACATTACGTAGCCAGTATTACATTTACAAATTCGTACTAACTGTTCACGCAATGAACATAAAACTATAGAGTTGTTGCGTCGTGAAATGGGACCCCGTAGAATAAAACATTAGAGATCCGCCTACTTAAATGGTTCACCGCGTAAGTCTGCGATAATTACTCGCGCGACGATAATCCTGGAATAAAGGTTGGGACTCACAGAGGCGGGAGGCAGCAAGATCCGAAGCGAGTTTATATTATCATGTTGTGCTGTTAAAATTTTAATTTAAAAAAATTAGGTAGGTATCTTATGAAATCACAAATCGCCCCCTAAGCCTCTATAACGCCCTCATTTTTTTCTGGCTCTCTTATTAACGACATATTCATATTTCATAACCGCATCGATGAACAGATTGCGAGTTTTATCGGTAGCGTTGATGAGTATTAGGTTTAACTAAGATGACCGAAGTAGGCTTTGAGTGGCGCATTGAATATCCTCATACAGACATGCCAATCCTTTCACCATTAGACGACGAATTTGTGACATAGTTTTCATCTAAACTCCCAGACCGTCAGTCAGCTATTTCCCGCCTTCTCTGTGAGTTTACACCTTAAACAAAGGTCTCCCGCGCACATAAAATAATTATCATTCCCTGGTCGGGAGCTATGAGAAACGAAATATCACATCAAAGGGCGAATACATATGCGCGCGCAGTGTAGCGAGCTGGAAAATTAACTTACTTCAGGTTATCTACACTTACGAGTGAATTAATCTGTGTTTATATTTTACTAGCTTTTTGCTGCGGCTCCGCCCGCGTTAACGGTTTTTCCCGTGGGAATGAGGCATTTTCCCGCGGTAAAAGGTAGCTTAGTTACTCAGGGGGGTGAATGTAGATTTCTAATAGGGAAAGAATTTTTGAAATCGGCACAGTACTTTTTCAGTTTATTCATTACAAACATACACACACAAAAATACAAATCTTTCCTCTTTATAATATTAGTATGATTAATATTTTGGTTTAGTTCGATTATAGTTTTTACAGACTTCATAAAAAGGATAGGTTTTTAATTCTATACATTACATTTTGTAGATGTCTGTTTGTATGTATTTATGTATGTATGTTTCTCCACGCATAATCTCTTAATATATAAGTTGGATTTTGATCATTCTTTTTAGTAAACAAAGCCGTTCAAATACATTCATAAAAGCAGTTACTTTTGTACCTACTTTAAATTATTTTTTTCCTAAAAGCATGTCTTTCTTTTTTATGTGTACCGAAAACAGCATTTCTTAATGCAATTGGAAAATAATTTATTTTCTAGTATGAAAGCAAATTATGTGATATGATTGCATTTGTTTGTTTTTACCTTATGAGAAAGTAAAAAAAAATCAGGCTATACTGCTGCCTATTTTCAGGGTTTTAAACCTTTTTTTTCTGCCCCGGATTGATTCATCTAATTTAAACCAGGTACTTATGCTTATTGTATTTAATGGAACTAATTTATAATAGAAATTGTTGCCATAAACATAAAAATATATACGTGGCGCCTTGCGAACACAGCAGGTCTTTTTTCTAGCCAATCTTTACCTACATTACCTTCAAAAAACTACAACCATTATACCACACATTCGTCACACAACAACCCAGTGTAACCCCAATAATAACACGCGGCTTTCATCCATTTTGTTTCTAGGTAATGCCGTTCTCAACGACGTAACAAAGTCATTTCACCCCAACCCTGGGACTTGCGCACGCGTTTACGACGCTCCAAGGACCGGCGACATCAAAAACCGCTTAGCCAACCCCAGAGCATCGCCGCGGGACGACTATAGCGGGTCACACACGTTACTACATTTTACAGTGCTACTACTTGAGAGACTCGGCGCGGCGGTTAGGGCTGTTGACTTCCAATAGGAAGTTCGCGGCTTCAAGTAAGAAAGAAGAAAATAAAACCCAAAATCCAATGACATTTTTTTTTTATTGGCCTATGCTTGTGTCGAAAAGGTACGACCAATCAAGCTTCACTGGACTTGCGGGGGAGCGGAAGACTCTACCCCAAAAAAAGTCATATACCAACGCGTCTAGGGCCGGCTCAAGGGAGCCTCTGACCACGGCCTAGCGTGTTGATATTGAAAAACATCGTGAAGGAGACGACGCCTGAGGGGATCCAATGACAAAACATTGATTTGACGGCCTCGTAGCCTAGTTGGTAGTACGTCTGCCTACGATGCACAAGGTCGCGGGTTCGAATCCCGCCCAGGGCAAACATTCGTGTGATGAGCACTTGTGTTTGCCTTGTGTCTGGATGTTGTTTATTTATATATGTAGGTATGTATAACAGTTGTCTGACACCCATAGTACAGACTCTGCCTAGTTAGGGTCAGATAGCCGTGTGTGAGATGTCCCACATATTTATTTATTTTTATTTTATTGATTTCCTAATTACGACACTACAAAACAACGTACTTACAAATAGTTTTTTACTTTATTCAGAAAAAAAAAACTAAAAAAGGTTACGCACTGGGCCAGCGTGGTCAACTTAGGCCTATTCACACTGAATGCAGGGTAGGTCCGAGCCTCATTGCGGGTACAAACCCTCCGAAATTATCGAACTAGGTAATTTTAGGTGGTAACAAACTCCCTTATGCCAAATACGACCAAGTTAGGAATCAAACTGTAGTTTAACTCCTTTATACCATAGAGACAGATTCATTATCCAATCCGAGAGCAATCACTACCCCTTCCCTTTCCTAGTGAATGTATCTCTGTAACGGAGCTTTTACATTCATAATATTGAAAGATATAAATATAGTGCATTTTCCATCATAATATTATAAATTAGCTTTCCGCTCCGCGGCCCGCGTTATCAGGTTTTCCTTTAAAAGTAGCATAGGTGTTATTCTGATGTATAAGCTATATTATTGTAAAGTTTCAATAAAATCCGTCTAGTAATTCCAGAGATTAGCGTGTAAAAACAGACGACAGACAGACAGACGGACATTTTTTTCAAAACATGTATTTTTGTGTTCAGCTATACACTCCCTTTATCACCTACAATCTGTTTTTGAAAAACAAATCAATGTACAGACACGCTGACTTTTCAGTTTTATTATAGTATAGAAGAAGAAGAAGATAATAGATAGAAGAAGATAGACACAATGGAAACGGTTCATTACTGATTCGTGTATATACATATGCATGTCGAAAAACTAATTAAGAGGTGCAAGGGCGTGAAAATACCGATCCAATGATTGGCATTCCGACGCACGGCTTGGACGGTTGGCTGCGGAAATCGGACACATTGGTACGTATTGGTTATTAGCAGAAGGGGACTTGCGTCGAGATGACTGGCCGTTTTGGGATTCGGTGGATCGTTAAAGTACAGCGAACTGAATTAGTGTATATTTATAAATGTCATGTCACACGTGGACTTTGCGGGAAGTAGAAAAGAAAAAAATAGACGCACTGGAAATGTGGTGCTGGAGACGGATGCTTGGAATATCATGGACAGAGTTCCGCACCAATGATTCCATTCTCAAGGAACTTGGCATCAAACAGCGCCTCTCCTCCATCGTACAAGCCCGCGTCCTTACTTTCTTTGGGCACGTGGGGACGTATCGACCTCGAGGAAGATCACCGATGAGATGGACGGACCAGATCAAAGCTGCTGCACAGGAGGGTTCCGTGACTGAGTGTACCAGGAAAGCAGCCGTCATGAGGAATGGCGACGGATTGTGAAGCGCGCCACCAACCCGGATTGACGACCACGACCGCTCTGTAAAGAGTGCACCGACGACGAAGAAGATGTCACACGTAGTACGTACATCTTTTTTCATAGCTCAGTCAACCGACAACTGTTCGTCAACTTAAATAATTTATAAATTTTGTTGGTTTTGCAGCAACTTTTTACCTAAATTATTATTGTGCGAAGTTACAGATGCACTTGAAAGGAACAAAAATGAAAGATTTGATTAATATTAATTATATACTTTTTAAACGATGTATGCAAACTCAGTCAACCAACAACTTATCGTCTACTTAAATAATTTAATAATTTTCTTGGTTTTGCAGCAACTTTTTACCTAAATTATAATTGTGCGAAGTTACAGATGTACTGTCTGTCTGTTTGTACACGCTAATCCCTCGAACTACTGGACGGATTTTAATGAAACTTTACAATAATATAGCTTATACATCAGAATAACACATAGGCTCATTTTTACCGCGGGAAAATACTTCTTTCCCACGGGAAAACCTGTTAACGCGGGCGGAGCCCTATATATACAACATACAGACACAATGCAAACACAAGTTTCCTGGGCGGACTCAAATCGGGACTCTATGCTTCGTATTCAATAACCTGTGTGTCAATTTGACATTGTGAAATTTTAGATCTTCACGTTCGATTTTGATCTTTAGACCCGACTTGACATTCCAGTAATTAGACCTAAAGTGCCTAAAGGTTAAAAAGTCCTATTTACTCACATGCCGCCCTCAACAAAGCCATCGCAGAAACCATTCAGGATCATAAATCCATCACCTTCCATGAATGTGACGTATCACGTCCATGACAGGCGGGCTTTACGACAGACCAAGAACGTAAAAAGTTGGGGGACAGCGTAAGGAATAAGAGATAAAAAGTACAGCCAGGTTCAGAAATAGGTATCCAAAGTATATTCTATTCTATTTTACTCTGCAATTGCGCCACCAACAAACTTCGGACTTTGTGTGCAGTTATTTATCTCAGAGTGCAGGCGATCCTCACTTGTAGTGTAGTGCGTATAGACACGCGACCTTTGTGTGTGTACTACTAAAGAACGCTACGCACACAAAGTCAATGTCGTGCACACACAAGACACACACAAGTATGGCTTGTCTGCACTCCAGAGATAAAACTTTTTTTTTTTTTAATTGACCATTGTACGAGTAAGCTTGTGTCGAACCTTTACCGGACATCTGTACAAGAATGAGTATGTACGTATGTATGTAGTACTTTGACTAAAAATTTATTGTACCTTTTTGATACCGCTTACTCTTGCTATGTGGACTCCAAACAATAAGCGACCTGAGCCAAGGGACCTCCTGCCATTCTAACTTCGTGGCTGATGTGTTTGGATGACAGTTGAACTATCATACATGACCTATAGTAGTCTAAAAAGGAATAAATGTGGTACCTTAACTATTCCAAGTAGTTGCAGCAAAAAAATCTACCTCTATGGTTGTATGTAACGTAAAATATCTTACTACATTATGCGTTAGGTATAAAAAAATAAAAACTTGATGGAAACCAGAATTGCACTCTATAACAACTGCGATCCCCAATGTGTGCAACACTTACACTTAGGGAATTAGTGTAGACTGTAGAATTAAAAAAAATTATAAATCCCCTGAAATCCACACAAAATGAAAGTGTAAATATTTAAACTTTTTTATTTTAAAATGTCTTATATTGCGATAGATTGTCGGGAAGTTGAACTAAGTATTTAAAAGAAAAACAAGTCCACAAGTAACAGTTACAAAAGAACTTACAGGAAGTAATAGCTGTTAAAGAAGTTTAGTATCTAGTAGGTATCTTCTACGGTTTGTCACGTGCTCGCCAGGTACTAAACTACGTACGAAGGTGAGGTAGGAACGTGATTCCGAGGACTTACAGAGGCTCACACGGTGTTGACAAAGCCTTCTTTGTAGAGAAAGCTTGTAAATTTTGAATTGTAAATGCAGTTTTTGCCGGCGTGGTTTTGGTTCTTGCGACCTTTGCTTTTCGGGTCTATTCACTGCACTGATATTCTTAAATATGTGTTTTGTATACTCGTACATTTATCTTAAAAAAGAAATATGTTTTTCTTTTCTTTTACGTTTTAACCTCTGACAAAAAGAGGGGTGTTATAAGTTTGACGTGTGTGTTTGTCTGTCTGTCATCCTAACTCCTAAACGGATGCGCCGATTTTGATCTAGTTTTTTTTTGTTTGCTTGCAAGGTGTCACAATAAAGAGTATTCTTAGCTATGATCAGAAAATATCTTTAGCCATTTGAAGATTATCAGATCATTTCTAGTTGTTGAAAGGATCAAAAAAAGGTTTTGTGGCAGGGGTTTTCATTTTTTAAAATTAAATGTTATATTATACATTGTGGTCGTAGCGTAGCAAAAACAATTTTGTAAAACAAAGGTATTTTTGCCGTTTTGATTGTCTCATTTGCTTTCGCACTTTTTGGAATAGGTGCAAATAAACTTGGTAATCGTGCGCCGCACTCTTACTTTAGACAGGTCATAATTTTTTTAATTGTTGCTGAGGAAAGTTTCTTTGAGAAAGTTGCTAAAAATGATAGACTAAAGTCTTATCAGTATTTGCTAAGTTGTCTTTTAATCGTCTAAACTCTAAACGTCAACTTATAAAAACAACCTTACCTAACACCTCAATTACGAAGTCGCCTCAAGATTTCAACTAGCACTGCACTACACTCGTGCAATAAACGTAAGTCTCAAGACAAACAACGAAGGTACACATTGGAGGGCTTTGTCAAAGCCTGACTTCCACCACTTTAGGGGCCGGAATCCACATTAACAGACCCCGCACACTGGCGTCTTTGGAGCGTGTTTCCAGCGCCGTCGCGGCAAGACGCCAGCGCTGGCTGTCGCGCATACAACCATTGGCAGGAAAACGTGTGAAACAAAAGAAAGTTGTGTTCGCAAAAAAATGTTGGGTTCGAGGCGCGGCGAGCACTTTCAGTGTGAAATAATTTTAAACTTTATCCAAGTACTTAAAAGACTAGTATCGCTTAAAACCGCCGACGGATGCGCGGCGCCGATGGCGCGACTCGTCGAAGCTTCAAGCGATACTAGTCTTTTTATTATGTAAATAAAGTTTAAAATTATTTCACACTAAAAGTACTCGCCACGTCGCTGCCGTCCCGGTGTGAATTGAGCCTTACTGCCATTTGAAGATATTACCACCTATGTGGGAAATTTTGAGTTAGAGTTGAGACAAACGAAATTGACGCAGTCTTACTTTTTATTATTTTTTATTACTTTAAGGAACACCAACAACACACATTACAAAATATAAAAAGAAAACAAAAGAACAAGTATACAATATGTGAATATGTGATTTAAAAAAAAACTTAGATTTAGTGTATGACGATGTATGTTTCAAATATATTACTGAAATAAACGATTTAATTATTATTTTTACTTATAATAGGTATGGTTGTAAACCCTATCCGGTTCCCGGCTTAGAATTGAAAACACTTACCTCAAGTTTCGGGTGTTGTATAGCCTTACTTGCCACTTAAGCGTCGGTGGCCAATGAAATGAAAACGTGTAATCTCATTTTTCTATGCACATAGGTAACTAGTAATAGGTATACGTAATTTCACGATAGATAATATCTCATTCCATAGATATATTAATTAATAACGCAAGACGCCTTAAACGGAAACCTATTAAATTATAAACTGAACTGTAGCGACATTGTATACTATCCAAAAGGAGTTTAATTCCCGGTGAAGTCCCTTCTAAGCATGCAATCTTGTTGGGTCAGGCCTCAGCTAATGTTTAATGTTTGTTCGGCCAAAACTGCTGAAAATCAATTTCATGTCCTATTCCGTTAAGTTGGCTCCACTGATTTAGTGTGGTGCGATCAGATAATCTGAAACTAAACTAAATTGGCTCTGCCCTAATCAACACAATCAAGGCTCTAACCCCGAAGTATCAACTTGATCAGCCTTTCTTGTCTGTACACCCATAGGAATACATATATTCGTGACCCAAATACAAACATAACATACACACATAATTTTAAACAAGGAAGCCAATGAGTCTTTAAAAAAAGTTCAGCAAATATATTGTGTAACATGCCAAATGAAAGGGTTTGTTAGAATGTTTCAAATCTTAGAGAATAAATATAAATAGAGCACGCGCATCGTTCCGCTGCCTTTATGTCAAGCGTAAGCAAATTTTGTTTGCAACCTTTCAAAATCAGCTCCGATAGCCATTTGATACTAAACTAACGCGCTAAAGATATTCGGACTGTTCATATCCGTGCTTACAGTTCATACGCGATAGGCGTACTCTATCCCTCCCAGAAATTTTTCTATTTATAGAATTTATTCTATTTATACTCTAAGGTTTCAAATATATTTGTTTCAAATTGTATAATAAATATATTGAAGTTCTTAAAGAATATATGTGAACGTTTAACTTTCTCTCCCATCCTCCCTTATTTCAGAAACAACTGGACCGAGACTTTTGAAAAAAATAAAAACAAAAATCAGATCTCTACAGGAAAGCCTAGAGAGGTCCATGGTATTTAAAGGTTATTTGACAATTAGTTAGTAAGGAAAGTAAGTAGTTAATATTGTGGCTTTTAAATACAAGTGTAAAGATAAGTTCCTGGAATAGAGAGGGGTAATCACACAGCAATATGCTTACTAAAACTAATCACTAATTACTACCCGAGATGACTAGTTAGTAACCGTGGGGAATAGTTAATAACCATGTTGTCTAGTTAGTAAACGTGGTGACTAGTTAGTAATCGTGATAACTATATAGTTTGTAACTTTGGTAAGTAGTTAATAACCGTGAAAAGTAGTTAGTAACCGTGAAAAGTAGTTAGTAACCGTGATGAGTAGTAAGTAACCGTGATAAGTAGTAAATAACCGTGAGAGCATTGCAGTTATTAGTGTTAGTTTTCTCTAGCTCGCCAATGAGATGTGTACCTACTGTGTGGGGGTGTAGGTACTGAGTTTCGATAACATAATTTACATCCCAAACTTGTCACCAAACAAGTTGTATATCTGCGGACAGGCCTTCTTAGCAATTTTTGCAAATACCATGTCTGGGTGCAGTGTCACCCTCGCGCCGTATCCGTTCCACATGTGGTGCGTGTAAGTGACGCTAGTGAACAATTTGTTCGATACGTGACGCGTGTCGATGGCGCTAGTGAGCAACTCGGTTCCCTTCGAATAATACACAGACCAGTCCCTCCAGTGGACCGGGTAGAATAACTCGTGGGGTAGGACGTGGAAACCTGGAATATTTGACGGTAACTAATCATCATCATCATTTCAGTCAAATCAAAAGACGTCCATTGCTGGACAAAGGCAAAAAAATATAATAAAACTGTAGAGGTCGAAAGTCTGTAGGTACATAGAAAAAAATGTGTGGGAAAGCAAAGGAAATTATAGCTCAAATGACGTTGTCAGAGCGCTTGTTTGCACTTTGTATCGTTGCCCATCCCGCCTAACCTCTTACCGCGCGGGCGTCCCGTCAGTTGTATGGGTATATAGAATTATCGTATCACAGTTTTAATTACCATACTGTTCCGAAATATTCAGTAGGTCTTAAAATAGGTTGTTTTGTTACCTATTTTTATACCCTTGATAGCGGGCGGGGCCACGAGGCAAACTGCTAGTAGTTGTAACAAATACCTTGACATTTTTCCTCGTTCATTTCTGTCACGTCTGTCGTATTGCACATATTCTCGAGGGTTCTATTGTATACGTCATTGGAGTTACCACCCCACGAACTGAGGGTGAAGTTCTCGGCTATATCCCTGTAAAATAAATTATTCTTACATGATAATATTATAATATGTGGGGACATCTCACACACAGCCATCTGACCCCAAACGAGTCAGAGCCTGTACTATGGGTGTCAGACAGCTGATATACATACATATACTATAAATATACAACATCATATATAAATATACATCATCCAGACACAAGGCAAACACAAGTTCTCATCACACGAATGTTTCCCTGGGCGGGATTCGAACCCGCGACCCTGTGCTTCGAAGTCAGTTGCACTACCAACTAGGCTACGGGGCCGTCAATGCCGATAATGATGTCTGGGCTAAATGCTCTCCAACTCTGCAAATTTTACCGTTGGTAGGTACACTTTTATTACAATTTACACCATAACTGAGTTCATTTAATAGTCAAGAGACCAGAGTCAGTGTGAGTAGCTAGTATTTACTTACTTAATCCCCATCACAGATTCTAGGTGTGACTCCCGCCATGTTTGTTTACACTATAGGAAAGTTAAATGGATAGAATACAGCCCGAACTAGGAAGCAAGCTTAAGGGCTACCACACACCAAAAGTTGTCTTAGACGCAAAGCTGTGACTGTGATCTATTAACCTGAAATACAAAGTTCACACTGAAAGTGTCGCAGACGCAATGCAGCACGTCTGCGTCCATCAGAGGCACGGCAGTCCGCGAGACACTAACCGAAATAGCGAGCGCGGCAGCGGAACGGCACCGTCGTCGTCGTCGCACGCGCGAATGCGGACGTAAACGTTGTATTACACGGGATTTCCTATTGATACTCACACCACCGCACTGCTGCATGCGTCTGCCTGCGTCTGCGACACTGAGTGAACGGCCTTCTGTTGCGTCGTGCTGCTGACGTATCCGATGTGTGGCAGCCTTAAGTGTTTATTAGTATATCTAAAGTACATAAAATCGCTTAAAAGCACTTACCTCACCGAATTCCCAGTAAAAACAGCTCCGACACCGTCTCTGCCAGCCGCCATGATGCCTGAAGCAATCTCGTCCAACGCTTGTTTTGCTATAAAGTTCTCCGGCAACGGATCCAAAGATTTTAAAACTATCGTATCCAAATCCAAATATAGCCCTCCATATTTGTATAATACTAATATCTTCAAAAAATCCGACATATGACCCACAGGATACAAACTTTTACTTATTAAGTTATCTGCAAATATATACTCAAACGGAGTTCCTTTAGTGAATTCGGTCGTATTCAATCTATAGAAGTGAACATTGCCCGTCGAGTTTAGGGTGTAAAAAGTCATTGAATTCCAAAATTCTGTTTTTAGAGGTCCGGCAAATAAAACCAATATTATCCAGTTTGGATTCGTATTAGCAACTGCTTCGACAGCACATGCAAATCTGGAATTCAAGCTTCCCAAGCATGATGTTTCTATGAAATAAGCAGTTTTCTTCGGCGGGTGAAAAGAATCATCGATGTTTGGTGGAATATATTTTCTACACTTATCATAGCATTTCACTTTGTGACACGATATATCATTCAATGATTTTGGACTTTTCTGGTTTAAAGCTTTAAAATTGTCACATGTCACACTTTTTGAATATTGTAGTAAAATGTAGAAAATAATTATCGGATTTTTCAAATTAGACATTATTGCGACTATAAGCACTTTTAAAACATTATCATTGATTAAGGATTTATTTGGGTTTTATTATTTCAAAATTATTGAAACAGAACCCTTATTATTAGGATCAGTGTATCTGTCACAGCCGAGTTCCTCCGTAACTACTGGACCGATTGAGCTGAAATTTGGTACGTGTTTAAGTAAATCTAAAAAAATTATATAAAGTTAAAAATAAATACTTTGAACTTCTGTGACCCAAAGATGGACGATAACGGACATACATGTAACACTAAATAATTAATTTTCAATTCGAATGTCACTTTTAAGGGATAGATTATAACCTATTTTATCTTGATACCGTTCTTCAAAAACCGTCCATCTTCATTAATAAATTTCTCGTTTGAATACCAACAGCTATATAGTGACCTCAGTGCCCAAACCGATATTGTTTAGTAGTCAATACAAACGTTGTTTATTGTTTTGTCAATTTGCATTATTGATTGTGGTTATTTAAGACCTATTGATTTTATTGATAGTGCATTATTTACCAAATAATAAAATAAACAATAAGGCATTTATAAGATTTATTTTTATTAGTATAGTTTCGTCTAAACTCTCTTCATGCAAGGTTAACTCGCATTTGACTGGTGTTTTGTATAATTTCTGTGTCTGTTTGTTTTAGAATAACGTAAAAAGCACCAAATTGACAACGATTTTCTGAGTAATGTTTCTAGATATTATATCCTATTTTTTTGAGTTATTAATATATATGTTATCGGAAATGTATGAAATCCGTCATTGTATACAATTCCTAGGAAATGTATACAATGCCTAAAGTCGCCCGGAAATGTATGAAATAAATGATATTAGACACATTTCCTAGGAAATGTATACATTTCCTAAATAGCAATCGGAAATGTAGTACACTCAATGTGTAAGATTTCCCCAAGCGGAGCGAGGGGAGGTTATTTAGAGAAGGGAAATTTACCTCTCCGCACCAAAACAAGTTCCCCTCCACTTACTGCGTCCCGTAGACACCGCTGGATGGTGTTGCGTGGTATTTGATGAAGCATAAAAACTATTTTTCTTTGATTTTTATTTACCATTTATTAACATGTGGTTGTCTGTTATAAAAATTAGAACCACGTTGGTTCTTAGGAGTGTCACACCTGTAGTATTGCGTCACGCCATCAGGCGAACGCTAGCGCTAGTGCTGCTTAAACATTCAGTGCTTATATACCAGCCAGAAGTGAGAATAAATAGTTAAATTAGAGAGTGTAATTACTTATAAGCCCTACAAATATTTTACATTTATGTTACCTGGGTGGCTTTCTTTACAAAGTAAAAAAAGGCTTGTGCTTTTACATTGTGGCGTATTATTTACTTAAATGATCTATCACTGTAAAGCAGTCTACTGTTTACTTATCAAATTAAAGTTTGAGCTTTACAAGCATTATATATAGTTTTTGTGCTAGATACGCTGTAAAAATAATAAATAGCTGATTTTCAAAGCTTAATTAACAAAAACCCTCATAAAGATATTATATTTTACCGTATGATTGTTGCACTATTTCAACGAGAGCCTTGAGTAAAAATTCTAATTGTCAGTTTAACAAAGTGTTTCATTCATAATTTTCACAGATAACTGTGATACTCAGTTTAACAGGGAGCTTTGTTCATTTTATTTACAGAAAGCATTAGTTTTATACATTTCCTAGTACAAGTTGGGAATTTTATACAATTCCTAGGAAGTTCATACATTTCCTAGGATATGTGTGAATTGAATCATCTTTAAAACATTATTTCATACATTTCCTAACGAGCTCCGGAATTGTATACAATTCCTAGGAAATGTATACAATTCCTGGATTTCACACATTTCCTGTAACATATACAATAATTAAATAATCCAATGAGGAGTAATTAGTACAGTAGCGACCACATGCGAATGGACATGTTGACCTTGAGAGCACCCGTATTTTGTAGTGGTAGGGGTGAATTTCGTATTGCAAATGTTCAACCGCATGTGCCAGCTTCTATACGTACATACCTAATATTATCTGTGACAAAACCATTAACAAGATAGTTCGTTCCTTATTCAAAATACGGGATCCAATTTTATTTGGGTATTTCTGGATAGTCCAATATTTCTACAGTTCAGTTGCGCTACGAGGCAGGTCCCAGGTGCGTAAGAATCGAATTTGGTATCTATAGACAAGGAAATCGCGCTGATAAGAATACGGTGAAATAAAATAGCAATTTCTCGAACAAAACAACCGATGTTGGCGAAACTTGCGAAATAGCAGGTGAATAATGAGGTCCTTTATCTTTCTGAATACTAGCATTTATTATTCTTTTCTTGTTTACGGTTTGGGGTAGTTGTCATAAAATTTTTTGCTATGGTGAAGCGATATTTATCAGTAAAATACAGCCAATTTTTCAGTTTAATGCGTTTGGATATTATCATGGAATAATTTATGTAAATTTGCGATAGCAGTTTACGAAATTTAAATTTTTCGTTTTGCTCGTTATTGTACTGAAACATTTGTTAGAGTAAAATAACTTTGGGTTTTATACCAAAATTTTCATATAATAATTTCAGTAATTATTAGGCACCCTGTCGCGTTAGGTTTCACAGTAGTACTTAAAAAAACTTATTTAATGTCCTGTTTTTCGGTATATTTCACTTGGCGTTTTACTTCAACGCTAGAGAGGTATTAAATATTTTTTGATTCATAGTAAACAACCAAAAACGTAAACTTTCCGGCGCATGAAGGAAGAAAAAAAATTAACGCGGGCGTGGAATTTTTTTCCCTTCATGTTCCGGCGGGACTTGAAACCCACGACACGAAATATAATGATGGTGACGTTATAGTTTGATAGAAAACAAGCAGCATTTCGGCGCTACCACTAATGCCCTCCGTGGTGTAGTTGGTAAGCACGTTAGCTGCGTATGTATAGGCGGTCGTGGGTTTCAAGTCCCGCCGGAAGGTTTACGTTTTTAGTTGTTTTCTATTTATCTAAAAATATTATTTAATCTCCTTTCTCAACCAAAAAGTTCAAGTCATTAAAGATTTAAAGTCTTCTTATAGAAAAAAATCAAGTTGTCATAATAAAGAAAGGATCATTATTTTATTTTATTAAATTCCAATAAAACAAGAGCCCGATAGCTATAGGAATGAAGATAATATTTCGCGGTTCATTAAAATCGACTTCCTTTTGTTTGTTGAACAATTTAAACTTCTGTATTTGTAAATGATTCCTCAAAACAGTAGTATAATAATCAAGATCAACTTCCATCAATTTACTTTTATTTGAATCTCCTTGATAACAACCAAATTGGGAAAACCGAGACGTTTTTACTGTTATTGTTTCTAGAATCAATTTTTTTAGAACTAGCTTTTACTCTATGGCTAGCTGACATAGAAAAATCCAAGGATCTTATAAGTACCACCAATTAAAAAAAAACGAAAAAAAAACGAATTATAGTTTAATTAATCGAAAAAGTTACGTAGCAAAATTTCAAATATTTAAGCGTTTAATATGATATGCACTTTTTTATACAAAACTTTCTTTTTTTTTTCAAATTGTTATAAATTTACTTCCCAAAAGTGTTCGTCCGTTTTTGAAACCACGTCTAACCGTTAGACCACGTGACTGACACAAGCCTACGCATTCGACAAGGATGAACAGCGCAAGATGACGTAGCTTTGTGTCAGTCACGTGGTCTAATGGTTAGACCTTGTTTTCTTAGACCATGTACAGTAAGCTGACGAATAAGGTGACCCCCCCGAGGCGCCGTTAAGCGCCACCTATCGCTACAAGGAGGCAGAAAATAACGAACTATGTAATGTCTAATAATTCATTATCAGTGTAGTTAAGAATGTGTTGCCTTATTTCAACGGTCTCTCTAAGTTACAGCGCGTACAATACCTTTGGTTATAGAGGAAATTAGCGCTGACTGACGCACTGACATGACGGACGGGCAGACACCAAAAGTTCCTATAAGGGTACCAATTTTACTTCTAGTGATACAGAACTCTAAAAACTAAACGTCGTCATCCAGCTAACCACATTACGTATACCTTTCCATCAATTTAATGTACTTTTTTATACATCATGCAAATGCACTTCGAGGCTTTACCGTGCCAAATGGCTCCAGCTAATGTACCACAAGGGACATTTGGAACTAAAACGTGATGACAATTCTTTTATTTCGTCATTCATTGATGCTAGAACATAACGATCTGATTGTAACAAAGAACAAAAGCAGAGATGGAGAAAGTTTTACTACAATTGTCGCCGTATAAAATGAACGAATAAGCGTTGTATGATGAATGAACTGTAAAACGATTTTATTTTTGTCATAGTGATTTATTGTCATTGGCGTCTTAAAGTCTAGATTTTAAACAATACCAGTAAGTTAGTGTTATAATCGCTTTAATAGATGTATTCATTGGAAAGATGTCAAAATTAAAAAAAATACTTAGAGTATTATTTTATCTTTTGAACGGATTAATTATATCTTTATTTCCATTGCTATTATTTATTCCGTGTTTGTATATGATTACAGTGTGATTTAAAATTTAATGAGTTTTTATTTACCGTTGTGTTGAATCAATTGTAATTGGGGAACATTACAAAAATGTTGGTAATACCCTTCGAAGCACAAGGTCGCGGGTTCGATTCTCACACAGTGCAAATATTCGCGGGATGAGGATGTTGCATAAAATATTTATGTATATCAGCTGTCTGACATCCATAGTACATGCTCTGCCTTGTTCGGAGTCAGAAGGCCATGTGTGTATGCGATGTCTCCACAAATTTCATACTAGCTTTCCGCCTGCGTTAACAGGTTTTCCTGTGGGAAAGAAGTATTTTCCCGCAGTAAAAAGTGGCCTATGTGTTACTCTGATGTATAAGCTATCTTATTTTATAGTTTAATTGAAATCTGTCCAGTATTTCCAGAGA
This sequence comes from Teleiodes luculella, assembly GCA_948473455.1. Lineage (NCBI taxonomy): Eukaryota > Metazoa > Arthropoda > Insecta > Lepidoptera > Gelechiidae > Teleiodes > Teleiodes luculella. Next base: position 3,999,218 of record OX419598.1, on the reverse strand, counting down.
TAAGCGTATACAAACAGTATTTTACAAACTTGTATTTTTGTGTCCAGCTACACTCCCTTTATCACCACAATCAGTTTTTGAAAAACAAATCAATGTACAGACACCCCGATTCTTCAGTTTTATTATAGTATAGATAGATAGAAGAAGATAGATAGAAGATAGATTATTATTTAAAAAATACTTCTTATTTTATTGTAAGCCGGAAAGCAGCAGGTTTCACTGAAGCACTTCATTATCTTTACGAAACTCTGGACAGAAAAATATTTAAAAAGTATATTCTAGAGGGTGTTTCGTAACATTCATTAAATTTCCCTCGCTTCGATGTCATTAATTAAAAACACTACGGCTCAATTAAAACATCAATGAATCTGTTTGCTTTTTACTCAGATTTTTAATTATTTACATAATTTTTTATAAGTTCGAGAAATTATGTAGTCACACATTTTTTTTACTTCTTGTTTAATAGTACCTATCTTTCGCATATTATTCTATATTATGATATTCTTAAATATGTGTTTTGTATACTCGTACATTTATCTTGGAAAAGAAATATTTTTTTCTTTTCTTTTACGTTTTAACCTCTGACAAAAAGAGGGGTGTTATAAGTTTGACGTGTGTGTTTGTCTGTCTGTCATCCTAGCTCCTAAACGGATGCGCCGATTTTGATCAAGTTTTTTTTGTTTCCTTGCAAGGTGTCACAATATAGAGTGTTCTTAGCTATGATCAGAAAATGTCTTTAGCCATTTGAAGATTATCAGGTCATTTCTAGTTGTTGAAAGGATCAAAAAAAGGTTTTGTGGCGGGGGTTTTCATATTTTTAAATTAAATGTTATATTATACATTGTGGTCGTAGCGTAGCAAAAACAATTTTGTAAAACAAAGGTATTTTTGCCGTTTCGATTGTCTCATTTGCTTTCGCACTGTTTGGAATAGGTGCAAATAAACGTGATAATCGTGCACACTCTTACTTGAGACAAGTCATAATTTTTTAAATTGTGTCTGAGTAAAGTTTCTTTGAGAAAGTTGCTCAAAATGATAGACTAAATGTCTTATCAGTATTTGCTAAGTTATCTCTTAGTCGTCTAAACTCTAAACGTCAACTTACATAGACAACCTTACCTAACACCTCAATTACGAACTCAAGATTTCAACTAGCACTGCACTACGCTCGTGCAATAAACTTAAGTCTCAAGACAAACAACGAAAGTACACATTGGAGGGCTTTGTCAAAGCCTGACTTCCACCACGCTTTAGGGGACGGAATCCACATTAACAGTAGACATGCCCAAAACAGTACGTTTTAATGTCATATCACATTACTCATTACTTTCGTAAAGGTGATATCACCCCGTACCATTACCCATCACCCTAAACATTACTTGAAATGTTGAATGAAATTTGTTACTTAGTACGAAGTAGCATTCCGTACCGTCAGCACATATTACTTTATTATAACATTACCTGCGCGCGACCGCATTACTCGAGTTACGAGAGATAGCTCACAAAAAAGTGTTTGTTTTTATTTTTTACTTTACTGATGCGAAAGAAGTTGATTTTCTTCCATAATAGCTAATATGCTAATATGTGATGTGTACGTGTACTGGTTACAAAACTCGCGTTATGTGTGATATTGCATTACCTTTTAGGGTGATATTACTTTTGTGATATCATACGCATTATCTACACATCTCTAATTAACAGAGGCCAGTGTGAAGGCACACTGGCGTCTTTGAAGCGACTTTCCAGCGCCGTCGTGGTCGCGACCGTCACGACGACGCGGCGAGACGCCAGCGCTGGCTGTCGCGCATACAACCATTGGCAGGAGAGCGAGTGAAACAAAAGAAAGTTGTGTTTGAAAAAATTATGGGTTCCAATAAAATGCAGCGCTACCGCGACGACGATGCTGGAAAGAAGCTCGAAAGATGCCAGGATCCGTTACTGCCATTTGAAGAGATTACCACCTATGTGGGTTTTGAGGTAGAGTTGAGACAAAATAAATTGACGCAGTCTTACTTTATATTATTTTTTATTTTTTTAAGGAACACCAACAACACACATTACAAAACATAAAAAGAAAACAAAAGAACAAGTATACAATAATATGTGAGATGTGAGTATGTGATTTAAAAAAAATACTTAGATTTAGTGCATGACGATGCATGTATGTTTCAAATATATCACAAAATTAACAGTTTAATATTTTTTTTTACTTATAATGGGTATGGTTTCCGACCCTATCGGGTTTCCGGCTTAGAATTGAAAAAACCTACCTCAAGTTTCGGGTGTTACTTACTTACTTGCCACTTGAGCGTCGGTGGCCAATGAAATGAAAACGTGTAATCTCATTTTTCTATGCACATAGGTAACTAGTAATAGGTATACGTAATTTCACGATAGATAATATCTCATCCCATAGAAATATTAATTAATAACGCAAGACGCCTTGAACGGAAACCTATTAAATTATAAACTGAACTGTAGCGACATTGTATTCTATCCAGAAGGACTTTAATTCCCGGTGAAGTCCCTTCTAAGCATACAATCTTATTGGGTCAGGCCTCAGCTAATGTTTAATGTTTGTTCGGCCAAAACTGCTGAAAATCAATTTCATGTCCTATTCCGTTAAGTTGGCTCTACTGATTTAGTGTGGTGCGATCAGATAATCTGAAACTAAACTAAATTGGCTCTGCCCTAATCTACACAATCAAGCTCTAACCCTGAAGTATCAACTTGATCAGCCTTTCTCGTCTGTACACCCATAGGAATACATATATTCGTGACCCAAATACGGACATATCACTACATAGTATAAAACAAAGTCGCTTTCTCTGTCCCTACGTCCCTATATCCCTATGTCCCTATGTATGCTTAAATCTTTAAAACTACGCAACGGATTTTGATGTGGTATTTTTTAATAAAGATAAGATAAGATAAAGATAAATTTATTGCCAACTGTTTACAAAAATGGTTACAAAGTTGATACAAAAATTTACTCAGGTTTGCAGCGCGTAGAACATTATACAGCGGACCCTGCACTAAGCACAGCTTGTATCGCAGGATCCCGAAACACAGTTTCACCGTTAGTGTGTTGCTGACAAGGAAAATAAGTACAGAATAATACATTTTTGGTCTGTAAGAAAGAATAATGAATGTGAAGTTAATTAATTGAAATTTATGAATAACCATGCAAAGGAAATAACAAAAAATAAAATAAAATAAAATAGTTTGGATGTGTGTGTGTGTGTGTATGTGTGCGTATGTGTGTATGTGTTTGTGTGTGTGTGTGTGTAAGTGATGCGTGTGGTGCGTCTGGTGGGTGTTAGAAATTTAAAAAATGTATGTCTCCGGCAAGGCTAATAAAGCTTCTGTTTGTTCATAATTTATTTTAAGCAAAATTTTTTTCAATTCAAAATAAATTTCGTTATTTGATGCAATTTTAAGTTTAGGAAACAATTTTACTATTTTATTTAGTAAGTAAGGAAATAAAAAGGTTGGCATGCGTTTCGCAAAAACAGTATGTGTAGTGGGGATTTTAATATTAAATCTTCTTCGGCTGAGTAGCTTCTCATAGTCCTGGGAATTACACACAGACTTATGCATTGCCACTACCACTCTATGTATGTAAAGCTGACGAACCCTTAGAACCCCAGCTTCATTGTAGAGACAATCCGTACTGTAACGGAACGGTTTTCTTAACATTACCTTTAGAAGGGACCTTTGGGCTCGCTCTAATGTTATGATAGTAGTTTTAGCTGAGCCACCCCAAACACGAATGCAGTATAGAAGCAGTGATTGAGAGAGGGCATTGTATACTCCTAGTAGAACCTCTCTTGACGCAGAATCTCTAAGGGACTTCATAACATAAATCTGTTTTCTAATTCGGGGAGATAGTACAGAAATATGCCTCTTAAAAGACAAATTCTCATCTAATGTGATGCCAAGGTATCTTAAATCAGCCGCCCGAGCAATGACACTACAGTTACAGACAGGGTTTGGAGAGGTGATATTACAGTTGATGGAATGTAATTTAAGTGTCATTGTGGGTGAAGGCTGTGAAGCACGGGTTTTGTGGAAAGCCATGTACTTAGATTTGACTACATTTAAGGTTAAAAGGTTGTTATCAAGCCATTTCGCCACAGACTTAAGACCAATTTCACTAGCCTCGTAGGCCTCCTTCCAGGTAGATCCGTAAAAAACTATTGCTGTATCGTCGGCATAGCAAACGGTGTCTGCATGTTTGAGAGTCAGTTCCAAAAGGTCGTTAATATACATAATAAATAGTGTAGGACCAAGGACACTGCCCTGCGGGACGCCAAAAGTAACTGGTAACATGTCACTTTTGGTTTCACCGACTCTCACACACTGTAATCGATTAGACAAGTAGCTCTTAAACCAGGCATGAACCGTGCCCCTGATACCAAAGGAAAGTAATTTCGTTAGAAGAATTGTAATGGACACCGTATCAAACGCCTTGGCGAGGTCCAAGAATACACCTATACAGTTTTTGTTTCGGTCCAAGGCAGATGATACTTTGCCACTAAAAGAAGTGTTGCATCCTCTGTTGATTTACATTTTCTAAAACCAAATTGACGATTTGATATTAGATTATTTTTATCTAGATAGTCCAATAATCTTTTGTTGACAACTTTTTCTAAAATTTTACCAAAAACGCTGAGCAACGAAATTGGTCGATAGTTAGACGGATTATCTTTTGTGCCATCCTTATGTATAAGTGTCACAACAGCTATTTTCCAGCTTTGGGGGAAAATACCACTGCTTAGGCTTAGATTGCAAATATGTGTTAAGGGTTCACTAATGACATCAGCACATTTTTTAATTATGGCGGACGAGCAACCATCCAGACCAGGAGCACTGCCAGTTTTTAAGAGTTTTATGAGAGCATTTATTTCGGCTGTATCAGTTGGACACATAAACATAGAATACGGGATCTGTGTGGATGGAACAAATTCAGACGCGAGTGATAATTCAGTGGCCGATAGTTTCTATAAAATTTTACCAGCCAAATTTTTTCCTACTGTTGTAAAATAATTGTTGCATTTATCAAGAGACTCTTTAGGATTTTTATCAATCTCACATAATTCTTGAGGCTCATAACGCTGGCTAGTCAAGTGACAAATATTTTTAATGGTTTTCCACAGCTTCTTGAGATCATTTTTATTTAATAATAGTTCTTGGTTTTCATAATTAGTTTTAAGTTTGCGTAGAAGATTGTTTAAATAATTTCGATAACGTTTATAAGTCGTAACAAGTACTTCATTACTGGGATTCATTTTAGCTTGAAGATGCAGTTTGTCGCGGTTTCTTTGACATCTCATGAGACCTGGAGTAACCCAGGGACAGATATTGAACTTTCGACGACTAATTCGCACCTCCTTTGAATTATTAGTTAATGCGGATTGAAAAATGGTATTAAAATCATTGGAGGCTTGCTCAACGTCATTGCAGTTTAAAATATTTTGACCAATTTGCAGCGACAAGATCCGCGACAACACCATCTACATTGGTAATAAGACGCATTCTCGTTTTTGTGTCTCGTTTAGTATGAAAAGATGTGGCCAAAAGACAAGCAGCGTGATCTGTAACATCTAAAGATAAAACTAGGCCGATAGTCTGAGCGGTTGGACAATTAATAAATATATGATCAAGGCATGCGTTTTTCCGGGTAGGCTTTGTTATTGCAGGGAGTAATTTATGGCTGGATAGAAGACACATGTATTTGGAGCATTGATGAGATAAACCGGGCTCTTCTAATATATCTAAATTGATGTCCCCGGCTAGTATTAACCTTTTATTGTTAGCATTTTTAAGAAGGGTATCCAAAGATGTCACGAAACGATCCACTTGCACAAAAGATGGTGATCGGTATGTAGCCAATATTGTAATCCCACCTTCTAAGTCAATTTTTAAGCAATTACAGTCATCACAAAGAGGCTCACTAACCGATACTTTCCATCTATGACCTATGTAGCAGACTACTCCTCCAGCTTTATTAATAAATTTATTAGTCCTGAAAACTCGAAAACCTGGTACTTGTGGAAGAACAGAGTTATCCGTCAACCAACATTCTGTCAGAATAATGACGTCAAGGTCAAGATTAAGCCTTTTAATACCTACCATAAGGGCATCAAAATTACATTGGAGACTCCGAATGTTTAATGAGAGACATTTAAAATTATGTATAGCACTTAGACTATCCTTACAATCCTTTAAATTCTCAAGCAACGAACAATTTATTCTGAGAGTTTCATCCAGGTCATTTGCTATGTCAATCATTGGAGATCTTTATACAAAAGTGATAGAAAACAATAGCATAAAGTAGGAAATGTTCGGCCAGAGAACTGAGAGCTGCAGGTCTGTCTAATATATTTGAAGTATTTGACGCATAAGTAAGTGCAGTGTATAAATGTATGGTGTGTTTATGTAGAGGTGTGTGTGTAAAATATAAGTAATAATAGTATGTATCCAAACTGAGAAGATGCTTGTAAGCATGATAGACATTCATTGTACAATTAAATAAAAATCTAAACATAAAGCATAACAAATTAACTATGAGCATCAAAAATGAAATAGTTACAAGTAGGAAACAACTTCGTTCAACGACACAAATAATGCTGCTGTTATTAAGTAGGAGGACCAATTTCATCATCAAGTGTTTGAGAGGAGAAGATTCGAACAGCTTTGTTTCCATCGGAACGACGAACAAACACCTGTCCATTTCGCACCCAGCAATAACGAAAATTGTATGTTGAGGCACGTTTGCGAGCTTCTCGAAAAAGCAGCCGGTTATTTTTAGTCAGCCTCTCGTTAAAATATATCTTGGCAGGTTCACCTTCCACCAAGCCTTCGGTCGTGAGATTTCGTCTAGACTTAGCTGCGTTTAAAATTTCGTCTCGTCTACGGCGCCTAAGTAGTTTTACAACTATAGGACGAACACGCCCAGAACTCTTTGGTGACTGTGGGTCATTTTTCAGTTTAGGACCAGCACGAAACACATCGTCGATTTCAGCTTCATTCAAATCGAGTCCGATTTTTCTGGACGCCAGTAAGGTAATGTGGAACAAGTTTTCGTTATCCGCCTCAGGGACGCCGTATATTTCAAGCTCGTTTCTCAGGCCATCCTGCTCCTTAGTGTTACTGACCACTAGAAGTTGGCTCACAGTGTTTTCTAACTCCAAAATTCGTTCATTTGCCTTCTCTAATTTTGCAGAATAGCATGATATAGTAGTGTTTAAAGTCGCTTGAATATTTGAGACAAGATCATTTACACTTATGTTTGCGTCTTTTAATTCCTTGACATCCAGGCGCAGCATTCGCACTTCCTCAATCAATAATGTTATTTTGCTAAGTGTGGAGTCGTCGCCGTCATTATCTTGTAAATTCTCATCTTTTGGCCTAGGCGCATATTGACGTGTGCCCCTAGTCATATTTATGTTCGATAGAGAAGAATCCAGAGGTTCCGAAAAAGTCTCATCTATGACTGTGGTGGGTGTACCGGGCGGTGTACGCTTTAGAGGCATCGCGTACCTATAAGTACTAATTTGTGATTTGAGTACCTAATTTACAATTATACGGCAATTACGGCATACAATTCGACCTTTGATCACTTTCTGCTTATTCCAATCCAATGTACTCGTTCGTATATACCTCACACTTTTATCGTGTCCTTCGTTCGTATCTCCACACGTAGTACCGGTGGCTGCGGCGGCGGCGCAGCGCGTAGGCCGTCCGTCAGTCGTCTCCCAGGACGGCGGCACTAGTATGCAGCCGCGATCGGACGTCCTCGCCAACGTTCGTCAAGGTCCGTGAGATGCGGGCGGTTCCTCGACCGTTATGAGATGAAATTAACAGACCGATAGTTATTATTTTGAAAATGTATTTGCTTATTGCAGGAGAAACGAATAACAGAACTACACGAAAATTCACAGTTTTGTAACTCACACAATTCTCTATCCGGGAAAATGGTTATTAAGCGAAAGTCTGACGATTTAGCACTAGTTTTTGCAGATTTTTACACACGAAAACAAATAGCGTCCTTCCTTGACAGCGACACAAGCGCGAATCAATAGATAGAGAGATTCAAGAGGAAGGTTTATATGTATAATACATGCATAATATACTTAAGGATAACCCACAATAACCATTTTCCCGTGCGAAGCCGGGGCGGGTCGCTAGTATAACATTATTTTAAACAAGGACGCCAATGAGTCTTTAAAAAAAAGTTTAGCAAATATATCGTGTAACATGCCAAATGAACGGGTTTGTTAGAATGTTTCAAGTTTATTTTTTTCAAATTTTATATTAAATATTTTGAAGTTCTTTAAAAAAATATGTGAACGTTAAATTTTCTACCCTCCCTTATTTCAGAAACAACAGGACCGAGAAGAAAATATAAACTCATATCAGATCTTTACAGGAAAGCCTAGAGGTTCATGGTATTAAAGGTTATTTGACACTTAGTAGTAAAGGGCGGTAAATTAGTTAGTATTGCTGCTCTAAAATACTAGTATAAAGATCAGTTCCTCCAATCCAGTGGGAAGCACACTTCAATATGCTTACTAAAACTAATCACTATTACTAACCGAGATGACTAGTTAGTATAAAACGTGATGAGTAGTTAGTAACCGCGTGAGCAGTAAACGAAGACAGTGATTAGTATTAGATTTCTCTAGCTCGCCAATTAGATTTCTATTGTGTGGGGGTGTACTGAGTCGCGATAACATAATTTACAGCCCAAACTTGTCCCCAAACAAGTTGTATATCTGTGGACAGGCCTTCTTAGCAATTTTTGCAAATACCATGTCTGGGTGCAGTGTCACCCTCGCGCCGTATCCGTTCGACATGTGGTGCGTGTAAGTGACGCTAGTGAACAATTTGTTCGATACGTGATGCGTGTAGATGGCGCTAGTCTCGGTTCCCTTCGAATAATACACAGTCCAGTCCCTCCAGTGGACCGGGTAGAATAACTCGTGCGGTAGGACGTGGAAACCTGGAATATTTGACGGTAACTAATCATCATCATCATTATTTCAGCCAAAAAATCCATTACTGGACAAAGGCAAAAAAATATAATAAAATTGTAGAGGTTGACAGTCTGTACATAGAAAAAAATTTTGTGGGAAAGCAAAGGAAATTATAGCTCAAATGACGCTGTCAGAGCGCTCGCTCGCACTTTGTATCGTTGCCCATCCCCCCTAACCTCTTCCCGCGCGGGCGTCCCGCCAGTTGTATGGTTTATCTATCTAATATATAGAATTATCGTATTACAGTTTTAGTTACCATAATGTTACGAAATATTCAGTAGGTCTTAAAATAGGTTGTTTTGTTACCTATTTTTATACCCTTGATAGCGGGCGGGGCCACGAGGCAAACTGCTAGTAGTTGTATCAAATACCTTGACATTTTTCCTCGTTCATTTCTGTCACGTCTGTCGTATTGCACATATTCTCGAGGGTTCTTTTGTATACGGCATTGGAGTTACCACCCCACGAACTGAGGGTGAAGTTCTCGGCTAGATCCCTGTAAAACAAATGATTCATAAATGATAATATTATAATATGTGGGGACATCTCACACACAGCCATCTGACCCCAAACGAGGCAGAGCCTGTACTATGGGTGTCAGACAGCTGATATACATACATATATAAATATACATCATCCAGACACAAGGCAAACACAAGTTCTCATCACACGAATGTTTGCCCTGGGCGGGATTCGAACCCGAGACCCTGTGCTTCGAAGACAGATGCACTACCAACTAGGTTACGGGGCCGTCAATGCCGAAAATGATATCTAGGCTAAAAGTTCTCCAACTCCGAAAATTTTACCGAAAATAATAAGTTGTCTCTTTGGTACTCTTTTACACCATAACTGAGTTCATTGAATAGTCAAGAGACTAGAGTCAGTATAAGTTAGCTAATACTTACTTAATCCCCATCACAGATTCTAGGTGTGACTCCCGCCATGTTTGTTGACATTATAGGAAAGTTAAATGGATAGAATACAGCCCCAACTTGGAAGCAAGCTTAAAGGCTACCACACACCATAAGATGTCGCAGACGCATTGCGTTGCATCTACGGGCGACAGGACCCGTAATCTATTAACCTGAAATACAAAGTTCACACTAAAAGTGTCGCAGACGCAATGCAGCACGTCTGCGTCCATCAGACGCACGGCAGTCCGCGAGACACAAACCGAAATGGCGACCGCGGCAGCGGAACGGCACCGTGTCGTCGTCGCACGCGCGAAGGCGGACGTAAACGTTGTATTACACGGGATTTCTTATTGATACTCACACCGCACTGCTGCATGCGTCTGCCTGCGTCTGCGACACTGAGTAAACGGCCTTCTGTAGCGTCGTGCTGCTGACGTATCCGGTGTGTGGCAGCCTTAAGTGTTTATTAGTAAATCTAAAGTACATAAAATCGCTTAAAAGCACTTACCTCACCGAATTCCCAGTAAAAACAGCTCCGACACCGTCTCTACCTGCCGCCATGATGCCTGAAGCGATCTCGTCCAACGCTTGTTTTGCTATAAAGTTCTCGGGCAACGGATCCAAAGATTTTAAAACTATCGTATCCAAATCCAAATATAGCCCTCCATATTTGTATAATACTAATATCTTCAAAAAATCCGACATATGACCCACAGGATACAAACTTTTACTTATTAAGTTATCTGCAAATATATACTCAAACGGAGTTCCTTTAGTGAATTCTGTCGTATTCAATCTATAGAAGTAAACATTGGCCGTCGAGTTTAGGGTGTAAAAAGTCATTGAATTCCAAAATTCTGTTTTTAGAGGTCCGGCAAATATAACCAATATCATCCAGTTTGGATTCGTATTAGCAACTGCTTCGACAGCACATGCAAATCTAGAATTCAAGCTGCCCAAGCATGATGTTTCTATGAAATAAGCAGTTTTCTTCGCCGGGTGAAAAGAATCATCTATGTTTGGTAGAATATATTTTCTACGCTTATCATAGCATTTCACTTTGTGACACGATATATCATTCAATGATTTTGGTTTTTTCTGGTGTAAAGCTTTAAAATTGTCACATGTCACACTTTTTGAATATTGTAGTAAAATGTAGAAAATAATTATCGAATTTTTCAAATAAGACATTATTGCGACTATAAGCACTTTTAAAACATTATCATTGATTAAGGATTTATTTGGGTTTTTTTATTTGAAAATAAAAAAAAAACAGAACCCTTATTATTAGGATCAGTGTATCTGTCACAGCCGAGCTGCCAGTCGGCCAGAGCTAGCAGTCCTTCTTCATTAATAAATTTCTCGTATTGTAATTCTTACTAGTGACCTCTGTACCCAAACCGATATTGTTTAGTGGTCAATACAAACGTTGTTTATTGTTTTGTCAATTTGCATTATTGATTGTGGTTACGTATTGAAGACCTATTGATTTTATTGATAGTGCATTATTTACCATTAATAAAATAAACATTACGGCATAAGATTTATTTTTATTAGTACCTATAGTTTCGTCTGAACCCTCTTCATGCAAGGTTAACTCACATTTGACTGGTGTTTTGTATAATTTCTGTGTCTGTTTGTTTTAGAATATCGTAAAAAGCACAAAATTAGAAACGATTGTCTGAGTAATGTTTCTAGATATATATCCTAATTTTTTTGAGTTAATAATGAATACAATAATTAAATAATCCAGTGAGGAGTACATTACAACACTAGACAGCACATGCGAATGGACATGTTGATCTTGAAAGCGCCCGTATTCCGTAGTGGTAGGGGTGAATTTCGTATTGCGAATGTCCAACCACATGTGCCGGCTTCTGTACATACCTAATATTGTCTGTGACAAAACCATTAACAAAATAAGTTCATTCCTTATTCAAAATACGGGATCCAATTTTATTTGGGTATTTCTGACTAGACCAATATTTCTGCAGTTCGGCCTTCCGCTACGAGGCAGGTCCCAAGTCCCAGGTGCGTAAGAATCGAATTTGGTATCTATAGACAAGGAAATCGCGCTGATAAGAGTACGGTGAAATAAAATAGCAATTTCTCGAACAAAACAACCGATGTTGGCGAAACTTGCGAAATAGCAGGTGAATAATGAGGTCCTTTATCTTTCTGAATACTAGCATTTATTATTCTTTTCTTGTTTACGGTTTGGGGTAGTTGTCATAAAATTCTTTGCTATGGTGAAGCGATATTTATCAGTAAAATACAGCCAATTTTTCAGTTTAATGCGTTTGGATATTATCATGGAATAATTTATGTAAATTTGCGATAGCAGTTTACGAAATTTAAATTTTTCGTTTTACTCGTTATTGTACAGATTCATTTGTTACAGTAAAATAACATTGGGTTTTTTTACCAAAAGTGGCTGTTTCTTTATACTATGAAGATACTCGTACAATTAAAGATTTTCATATAATAATTTCAGTAACATATTTATTAGGCACTCTATCGAACAGTAGTACTTAAAACTTATTTAATCTCTTTTCTCAAAAGTTTAAGTCATTATAAGATTTAAAGTTTTCTAATAAATATAAATCAAGTTGTCATAATATAGAAAGGATCATTATTTTATTTTATTAAATTCCAATAAAACAAGAGCCCGATGCTATAGGAATGAAGATAATTTCTCAGTTCATTAAAATCGACTTTCTTTTGTTTGTTGAACAATTTAAACTTCTGTATTTGTAAATGGTTCCTCAAAACAGTAGTATAATAATCAAGATCAACTTACATCAATTTACTTTTATTAACAACCAAATTGGGAAAACCGAGACGTTTTTACTGTTATTATTTCTAGAAACAAATTCTAACTTGTATTTTTAGAACTAGCTTTTACTCTATGGCCAGCTGACATGGAAAAATCCAAGGATCTTATAAGTATCACCGATAGTTTAATTAATCGAAAAAATTACGTAGCAAAATTAACCCTTAGGCTCTACGAGGACCTAACTTCTCTGCTGACGGCCAATTCTGCAAGGATTAATGCGTTTCAATGATATGCACTTTTTTATACATTTTTTTTTCGTATTGTTATTTACTTTCCAAAAGTGTTCGTCCGTTTTTTTACATGATACCTTTCTCACTCAATCAGTCCAGTGGTTATGGAGGAAATTGGAGCTGACGGACGGACAGACACCAAAAGATCCTATAAGGGTACCAATTTTACTTCTAGTGATACAGAACTCTAAAAACTAAACGTCGTCATCCAGCGAACCACATTACGTATACCTTTCCATCAATTTAATGTACTTTTTTATACATCATGCAAATGCACTTCGAGGCTTTACCGTGCCAAATGGCTCCAGCTAATGTACCACAAGGGACGTTTGGAACTAAAACGTGCTGACAACTCTTTAATTTCGTCATTCATTGATGCTTTAGAATATCGGTCTGATTGTAACATAGAACAAAAGCAGAGATGGAGAAAGTTTTACTACAATTGTCGCCGTATAAAATGAACGAATAAGCGTTGTATGATGAATGAACTGTAAAACGATTTTATTTTTGTCATAGTGATTTATTGTCATTGGCGTCTTAAAGTCTAGATTTTAAACAATACCAGTAAGTTAGTGTTATAATCGCTTTAATAGATGTATTCATTGGAAAGATGCTAATTTAAAAAGAGTATTTAGAGTATTATTTTTATCTTTTGAACGGATTAATTATATCTTTATTTACATTGCTATTATTTATTTCGTGTTTGAATATTATTGCAGTGTCATTTAGAATTTAATGAGTTTTTATTTAGCGTTGTGTTGAATAATTTCTAATTCGGGAAACACATAACAAAAATGTTGGTAATACGTCTACCTTCGAAGCACAAGGTCGCGGGTTCGATTCTCGCCCAGGCCAAACATTCGCGGGATGAGGATGTTGCATAAAATACATGAAGGAAAAAAAAATACTCGCCCAGATGGAGTAGTAATCATGTCTATTTGTCTGGTTTGGTTTGTCTTTTAACTCTATCAGTCTCTATCACACATCTTTGAATACGTTACGTTAGAAAAAGATAGAGATATTCATGTTATGACATGCCCGACTAAAAACAAAATATCAATAAAGTACGACATTTATTTGTCTTTGTTTGGCATGAAGGAAAAAAAAATCCTCGCCCGGACTTTTTTTTTCCTTCATGTTATTTGGCATGTAAAAAACAAGAAACTCAATGGTTGCTGAATTTGCAGAGAGTTTGGAAGAGCCGCTTCTGGACAGTTCTACAAAAGGGTCTATATTTTCACAATTCGGTGGGTAAATTAATATTTGGGTTTCATCAATAGTTTGATAACAAAGATTGAAGTTTATTCCATCTTGAGTCTAATGACGACATTTAGCACCAGATATTGTGAGTGGTTTATGTTAAAAGTCAGTCACCGAATTGAGACACCACCGAATTCAGAAAACTAGTCACCGAATTCAGAAACTGCTTAGGAAATATAGAAAATGAACGACTAAATTTGTAAATGTTATCTTATATTACTTAGTCTACACTGTCCCAGTGCTGGGCAAAGGTCTTCCTCTTTTTCTTCCACTGTTTCCTATCCTAAGTGAATTCTGGCCAGTCCCCCAAGAAGCTGTCCAGTTCATCCCGCCATCTCCTGCGCGGCCATTCACCTTTACGTCTGTTGATCGGTGAGTGCCAAAACGTAATTTATTTTGCTCATTGGTCTTGTGGCACGCAGCAGACGTATCCGGCCCAGTTCCACTTAAGTTTGGCAGCGTTTGACCTTTGTGGCATCAGCTATATGAGTCCTGGATCGCAGCATGCTATTTCTGACTCGATCACGCATCCCCGCGTCCCCGGTCCCGCGCTGCACGCATCCAGCGGCTTCCCGCAACCCTCACCAGATTGTCGGTCCACCTTGTAGGGGGCCTGCCCACGCTACGTCTTCCGGCGCGTGGCCGCCATTCAAGAACCTTTTTTCCCCAACCGCCATCGGTTCTACGTGCAATGTGCCCCGCCCAATGCCACTTAAGCTTCGCGATTCTTCGGGCTATGTGACTCTGGTTCGCTTGCGGATCTCATCTCATCCTTCCTGATTCGATCACGCAAGGAAACTCCAAGCATAGCCCTCTTTATCGCTCTTTGGGTGACTCTGAGCCTTCTTATGAGGCCTATCGTAAGCGACCACGTCTCTGATCCGTAAGTCATCTCATCACTGGCAACACACATTGGTCAAAGATTTTAGACTTAAGATACTGCCGTTTTTGGGACAAAAAGATATTGCACAGCTTTCAGAACGCTGCCCAGCCGATTTGGATTCGATGATTGACCTTGTTCTCGAAGTTAGATCTACCTAACTGGACTGTTTGTCCCAGGTAGATGTAATGGTTTACAACTTCGAGAACAGAGTCCCCAACTTTTATTGGAGTGGGTAATACATGGACGTTCGAAATTACTTTTGCTTTCTCCATGTTCATCATCAGACACACTTGTTGGGAAACTCTATTGAGGACGTTGAGCATTGTACCGAGGTTCTCCAAGGTCTCAGCCATGACTACGATATCGTCGATAAACCGAAGGTGAGTGATGTACTCGCCATTGATATTGATGCCATGTCCTTTCCAGTCCAGAAGCTTAAAGATATCCTCCAGTACAGTGGTGAACAGTTTCGAAAAAAAAGCGTCTCCCTGTCTCACACCTCGCTGCAGCTGGATTGGTCTGGAGTTCTGATCCTGGAGTCGAACTGACATAGTGGCTTTCTCGTACAAACACTTCATCACCTCGATATACCGGTAGTCAATTTGGCACCTCTGAAGAGACTGAAGCACTGCCCAAGTCTCAATCAAATCGAAGGCTTTCTCATAGTCCACGAAAGCTAAGCATAGTGGCTAGTTATACTATTCGGTCTTCTGTATAACCTGCCGCAGCATATGGATGTGGTCTTTGGTACTATAGCTCTTTCGGAAACCGGCTTGTTCGGGAAGCTGGAAGTTGTCGAAGTTGTGCTGACTCTCGAAAACAATTTTTGGATATGGCTCAGAAGCGAGATGGGTGGGTCTGTAGTTCTTCAAAAGGGTTTTATCACCCTTTTTAAAAGAGGACCACCACGCCTCTAAGCCATGCCTGTGGCGTTGTTCCTTCGAGGAAGACGGAATAAAACAGTTTCCGGAGAGCTTTTAAGACTGCCTCCAGAAGCTCAGCAGTTAATCCGTCATCACCCGGCACCTTGTTTCTCAACTGTTAGAGAGCCATCCTAATCTCGTACAGGCTGACGTCCTGAGTGTCTTCTGTATAGTGTTGAGTGCTTCCTACATTTCTTATAAATATGAACAGATAAGAAGCCGATAGGAGGATTATTGAATCCGGAAAGCTGCCTTCCGGAGGTTGCGTCACGTTTTCTCGGTGCCCATACCGCAGAGCCTAAAGACAAAAGTCTTTAACCAGGTGCGTCCTACCTGTGGTGGTGCTAAAACGTGGACACTGACTGTGGGAGTAGTCCACAAATTTAAAGTTGCTCAGCGAGCTATGAAGAAGAATAAGCTCGGAGTCTCTCTAATGGATAAAATCCGGAACAAATAAATCCGTCGGAGAACCAATGTAACCGGCATAGCCACTTGAATAAGCAAACTGAAGTGGCAGTGGGCTGGTCAGGTTTATCGCAGAAACGATAATCACTGAAGTAACCGGCTTCTGCAGTGAAGATCACGTCTAGGAAAACGAAATGTAGGACGCACCTCAGCTAAACGGAGTGACGATCTGCAGAAAGTGGCTGGCAGCAGGTGGATGCGTACAGCCGAAGATTGGGCCAAATGGCGCGCCTAATTATGATGATGATGAAATATATACAAACTTCCAGATACAAGGCAAACACAAGTGCTGACCACACATATGTTTACCCTGGGCTGGGTTCGAACCCGCGACCCTTAAGTTGGAAGGCGGGTGCACTACTGACTAGGCTACGGGACCACAATAATACACACGTATAGCACAATTCATAACATTATTGAGAAATTCTGAATTCAGTGGAAGATTTCTGAATTCCGTGCACCATTTTACAGGTAATTGAGATCCACGAAATTGAGAAAAAACCACATTTCATCAAATAACTTGTAAATGTTACAAATTAAAGTATTTTTTTCAATACGTACTGGTAGATATCACTTAAATATTCAATAGATTTAGCTCAAATTTAATATAAGACTTCACAAACAAAATGAATTCCGTCCACAGTTTTCAGAAATTACCCGAACCCAAATTCTCGGAAGAGTTTTGAACCCTCGAAAAATGCTCCTCAATGCAGCTATCCTCAAGTTCATACTGCTCAGCCGCTCGGGCTCATCTAGTAGATTGCGGGAACCAGCTAGTGGCATTCGTACTTCGCGAAGTTAGTGATATAAGTAAATAAAACTATTTGGCACGGGATTGAGGCAGAAGCTTCGGACAAAATTTAAATGTGTTATTGTGTCAAACTCCAATGATTTACAATATATGTTATTACTTATACGGCTTTGTTGTTTATCTCATGGTATGTGAACATTGGAATCATAATGAACTAGTTATTATTTAAAAAGTTATGAAGCAATAAAGAGTCAATTCTGGAAATCGGACACGCCATTTTAAGCCAAATTCTGCCCGTTTTTGAACTTTGAAAATTTTTTTTGGCGCCGTTTAAAACGTCCCGATTTTTCAGATATGCTCTCCATCAAGGCCAATAGTCCTGTAAATATATGTGTTTTTTTTCGATAACTTAATGAGCTGTTAGAGGTCCTTTTTTCGATACAGTAGCTGATTCGCATCTTCCCGTAGAAATGCCCTTCTGAATTTGAAAATAGTGATGTGATGTGGTGTGAGTTGAAAAAATGTATCAGAGCCGGCACCCATAGTACGTTTTGATTACTACTCCATTTGGGCGGTTAAAATTTTTTCTTCCTTCATGATAAAATGTGTATGTATATCACCTGTCTGACATCCATAGTACAGGCTCTGCCTTGTTCGGGGTCAGAACAGAAGAAGGCCGTGTGTGTGAGATGTCTCTACAAATTTTGTACTAGCTTTCCGCCCGCGTTAACAGGTTTTCCCGTGGTAAAGAAGTATTTTCCTTACGTTGGTACTACTTAAATGGTTCACCGCGTGTCTGCGATAATTACTCGCGCGACGATAATCCTGGAATAAAGGTTGGGACTCACAGAGGCGGGAGGCAGCAAGATCCGAAGCGAGTTTATATTATCATGTTGTGCTGTTAAAATTTTAATTTAAAAAAATTAGGTAGGTATCTTATGAAATCACAAATCGCCCCCTAAGCCTCTATAACGCCCTAATTTTTTTTCTGGCTCTCTTATTAACGACATATTCATATTTCATAACCGCATCGATGAACAGATTGCGGTAGGCCCTCAGTTTTATCGGTAGCGTTGATGAGTATTAGGTTTAACTAGGATGACCGAAGTAGGCTTTGAGTGGCGCATTGAATATCCTCATACAGACATGCCACCATTAGACGACGAATTTGTGACATAGTTTTCATCTAAACTCCCAGACCGTCGTCAGTCAGCTATTTCCCGCCTTCTCTGTGAGTTTACACCTTAAGCAAAAGGTCTCCCGCGCACATAAAATAATTATCATTCCCTGGTCGGGAGCAATGAGAAACGAAATATCACATCAAAGGGCGAATACATATGCGCACGCAGTGTAGCGAGCGGGAAAATTAACTTACTTCAGGTTATCTACACTTACTAGTGAATTAATCTGTGTTGATATTTTACTAGCTTTTCGGTGTGGCTCCGCCCGCGTTAACAGTTTTTCCCGTGGGAATGAGGCATTTTCCCGCGGTAAAAGGTAGCTTAGTTACTCAGGGGGGTGAATGTAGATTTATAATGGGGAAATAATTTTTGAAATCGGCACAGTACTTTTTCAGTTTATTCATTACAAACATACACACACAAAAATACAAATCTTTCCTCTTTATAATATTAGTATGATTAATATTTTGGTTTAGTTCGATTATAGTTTTTACAGACTTCATAAAAAGGATAGGTTTTTAATTCTATACATTACATTTTGTAGATGTCTGTTTGTATGTATTTATGTATGTATGTTTCTCCACGCATAATCTCTTAATATATAAGTTGGATTTTGATCATTCTTTTTAGTAAACAAAGCCGTTCAAATACATTCATAAAAGCAGTTACTTTTGTACCTACTTTAAATTATTTTTTTCCTAAAAGCATGTCTTTCTTTTTTATGTGTACCGAAAACAGCATTTCTTAATGCAATTGGAAAATAATTTATTTTCTAGTATGAAAGCAAATTATGTGATATGATTGCATTTGTTTGTTTTTACCTTATGAGAAAGTAAAAAAAAATCAGGCTATACTGCTGCCTATTTTCAGGGTTTTAAACCTTTTTTTTCTGCCCCGGATTGATTCATCTAATTTAAACCAGGTACTTATGCTTATTGTATTTAATGGAACTAATTTATAATAGAAATTGTTGCCATAAACATAAAAATATATACGTGGCGCCTTGCGAACACAGCAGGTCTTTTTTCTAGCCAATCTTTACCTACATTACCTTCAAAAAACTACAACCATTATACCACACATTCGTCACACAACAACCCAGTGTAACCCCAATAATAACACGCGGCTTTCATCCATTTTGTTTCTAGGTAATGCCGTTCTCAACGACGTAACAAAGTCATTTCACCCCAACCCTGGGACTTGCGCACGCGTTTACGACGCTCCAAGGACCGGCGACATCAAAAACCGCTTAGCCAACCCCAGAGCATCGCCGCGGGACGACTATAGCGGGTCACACACGTTACTACATTTTACAGTGCTACTACTTGAGAGACTCGGCGGTTAGGGCTGTTGACTTCCAATAGGAAGTTCGCGGCTTCAAGTAAGAAAGAAGAAAATAAAACCCAAAATCCAATGACATTTTTTTTTTATTGGCCTATGCTTGTGTCGAAAAGGTACGACCAATCAAGCTTCACTGGACTTGCGGGGGAGCGGAAGACTCTACCCCAAAAAAAGTCATATACCAACGCGTCTAGGGCCGGCTCAAGGGAGCCTCTGACCACGGCCTAGCGTGTTGATATTGAAAAACATCGTGAAGGAGACGACGCCTGAGGGGATCCAATGACAAAACATTGATTTGACGGCCTCGTAGCCTAGTTGGTAGTACGTCTGCCTACGATGCACAAGGTCGCGGGTTCGAATCCCGCCCAGGGCAAACATTCGTGTGATGAGCACTTGTGTTTGCATTGTGTCTGGATGTTGTATATTTATACATGTTTTTTGTTTGTTTGTAAACACTTTATTGCACATAAAAACATAATAAAACATACCATGAACAGTTGAGCAAAGGCGGACCTATCCCATATGTATGTATGTATATTAGCTGTCTGATACCCATAATACAGGCTCTGCTTAGTTTGGGGTCAGATAGCCGTGTGTGAGATGTCCCACATATTTATTTATTTTTAATTTATTGATTTCTAAATTACGACACTACAAAACGACGTACTTACAAATAGTTTTTTACGCGTGTGTACACGCCGTGTACACACATTATTTCTTAGTTATATTTTATAAGGGTTTGAATCTGAGGTAACATTAGTTCATATATTTGCCACTAGATGGCGCTGTTGGTTTTTAGCGATTACGTTAAAACTCGGTGACGAGATTTTTTCTGTGTTCATAACTACCTTGATTGATTTTTACTCAATATACCATTTTTGGCACCGTTTATGGTTTGGTTTCATTTTGAACCCTATCCCAATTCTCTTCGGAGGCCAGAGCAGGTTTTGTTCATGGTCCTTCGAGCCGGATCAGTAATCCGGAGGGCACATATTTTGGTGCAGTTTTTTTTGTGCGGGATTTATTACCCCACGGGCAGCGGATTGCTGTCGCAAACGTGGTGGAAGGTGGCAGACCAGCGTGGTCTGAGGTACGGTGTGACGTGGTGTACGGCGCCCTGTCAGGTGTGCTGACGGAGCTTGGAGTCACACGCAAGGCGCGGAGCAAAGAGGTGGAGGAGTCGCCCTGTGAGAAGGGCAGGGCACGACAAACGGAGCAGTGACGTGTATCGGTAACAAGCAGTGTGTTTCGAGTTATCGTGGAACTGTGAGTACTTTTAATTTCAACTTTATTCTCAACGTGTTATAGTGCAGTGTTTGTGAAGTGAAGATAGACTGTTAGCAGTGCTATTTTGAACTTTAATTATTTGAATAAAATAACTTTGGCAATTTTCGAACGTACATTTTAGATTGGACAATTTTAAGCCTTATTTTAAAGAGAGTTTTAACTTATAATATTTATTGTGGTTCAGGAACTTAGAATAATTTGCATGTTTTAGTTTGGGACTTAGTATAATTTCGCTAAAAACGAAGGTACGGGGAACCTATGCCCGATTTTTGACAGAATTGTTCGTGTTCCAAACACTTAGAAAATTTTGTTGGATTTTTTTGGAACATAGAAATTTTCTTTGATTAATTTAACTACATAAAAAATGACAACTCCAGAGGAGAAAGTTATTAGTATTTCGGATCCATTAATTCAATTGCAAGAAGACATTGGTTGTCGTATTTCAAAGGCGCTTATAAACTTTAAGAAAACGCCTAAAGATCGATTAAATAAAGTTTATGCCGAAAGTAGACTAGATAATTTAGAACAACTTTGGACTCAGTTCATGAAAGGTCATACAGATTTATTGGGCAAAATATCTCGTAAAGAATTAAAAAATACTGAGTACATTAAGGATGATTATTATAGCGAAATTGAAGATGATTATTTGACGTGTAAATGTATAATCAAGGAAACCTTAGATTCTTTAGGTCCTAGGACTTCTTTTGGCCATAACAATTCACAAACTGATAATAGTAAATCAGGATTAGTTAAACTTCCTAAAATTAATATTCCGATGTTTTCAGGCAAATATTCTGAGTGGAATACTTTTAAAGATTTATTTTGTGCTCTGATTCACAACAGGGACGACATAGACAGTGTTCAGAAGTTACATTATTTAAAAGGCTATTTGACCGGGGAAGCAGAGCAATTGTTACGCCATATCCCTGTTTCCGACCTTAATTACGATAGGTGCTGGGAGTTATTAGAGCAGAGGTATGATAATAAAAAATACATTTGTAATTATGCTTTGAAGAAATTGTTTAGTCAACGAACGCTGCTTAACGAGTCACCCAGTGGTTTAAAAGATTTAATTGACACGACGAATGATTGCCTAGCTACTTTTAAAAATATAGGTATAGATACCGACAGTTGGGATGTCATTGTGATTTACATTTTAACAATGAAATTGGATGCTGAGACTAGGCGGCAGTGGGAATTTAGTGTTGCAAATAGTAACTCGGTCGATGAATTGCCTACGTTCAGCCAATTTAAAGATTTTTTGATAAGTCGGTATCGTGCTATTGAATTTTTGCCTGTAGAGAATAGAGTTCGGAGTAATAAACCACAATCACATTCCAACGGTCAGCCTGTTAGATCGCATCATGTAAAGGTAAACTCACCATGTCTGTTTTGTGCGGAAGATCACAAAATTGGTTTTTGCAAGAAATTTTTAAAAGAATCGGTTGAAGCACGTCGTGATTTCGTGCAGTCGCATAACATTTGCTTTTGCTGTTTAGGTAGCAATCACTCTGCCAAGTTCTGTCAGCATAATGTGCGATGTCGGACATGCAGGGGTAAACACCACACGCTTTTGCATCCCAAGGGAATTGGTAGCGGTAAGGGTTCTGGCGAAGCCAGCAGGGTCACTAGTGACAATGGTAGTTCGGGTGGAGTACCAGTGGTGCCTCCATCGAAAGGTAATTTGGGTGGAGTAGAAACTCCTTCGGAATCGGTAGTTTCCTGTGTTTCTACGGGAAATATATTGAAACAGGTATTGCTAGCAACTGCGCTAGTCAAGACTAGGAAAAGAGACGGAAATTATTTTATGATTCGTGCGTTATTAGACCAAGGTTCACAGGCATCATTTGTGACTGAATCTACTGTTCAGTCTCTAGGTTTAAAAAAGACACCTGTAAATGGTCACATTTCGGGTGTAGGTGGAGATGGTGGTCTAGTCTCCAAGGCTATGGTTGACATAGAAATTATGTCACGAATCAACCCGGAAGTAGTCATGACAATCAAAGCATATGTTTTAAAATCCATTACTTCTTTTATACCTTCTCGTAGGGTTGAGATTATGGAATGGGAAGATCTTAACCAGTTGGCTCTGGCAGATCCGGAATACTATACGCCTAATCGTATAGACGTATTACTAGGAGCTGAGGTGTACGGTCAAATTTTACAAGACGGAGTAGAAAAGGGTCCGAGGGGTTCGCCAGTTGCACAGGCCACAACTTTAGGGTGGATTTTGTCTGGTGCGGTGCATCAACCAGGTAATTTTGTTCATAGCGATGTAAAAGTTATGCACTGTCAAGTAACTGAAAATGATCAGCTCAAGAAGTTCTGGGAGCTTGAAGATGCCAAACTTCCCGAAAAGGCCATGCTGAGCCCTGAGGACCAGTATTGTCAAAAGTTATTTGAGGAAACTACTCAAAAGGATGAAGAACGTCGCTACGTAGTGCGCCTTCCTTTTAAAATTGGTTCGCCAGAGGTAAAGGATTCAATGCAAATTGCAGAGAAACGTTTGAATGCATTAGACAGACGGTTGAACAAAGATCCCATCTTAAAAAAGAAATATGAAGATGTTTTGATGGAGTATGTGCAGCTCAATCATATGGAGTTGGTTCCAGAGGATGAGGTTAATAACCCAAAAGCCATATACTTGCCCCACCACGCTGTCGTACGGGAAGATAAGGATACATCAAAGGTGAGGCCAGTGTTTGATGCTTCGTGCAAAGGGAGTAACGGTAAATCATTAAACGAGTGTCTGTTTGTCGGCCCAACTTTACAACCCGAGCTGCGGCATACTATGATGCGTTGGAGAGTGTCGCCGATCTGCTTAACGGCAGACATTGTAAAAATGTATAGGCAGGTTAAAGTCGCTAGAGAAGACATTGATTACCAGAGAATACTCTGGAGGGACGACACTACGTCAATCATCAACCATTATCGCATGTTGAGAGTTACATTTGGTGTAGCGTCTGCTCCTTTTCTGGCAGTGAGCGCTTTAAGACAAGTAGCTTACGATGAACTGAAAGCTCATCCAGAAAGTATTGATGTAGCATATAGAGTTCTGATGGATTTTTATATGGATGATCTGTTGACTGGTTGCGAAACAAAGGAAGAAGGAATAAAAGTCTACGAGGATATGAATTTTCTTTTGGGAAAGGCAGGATTTGAGTTACAGAAGTGGACAAGTAATAATGAAGAGTTGGTGCAAGCTATGAAAGAAAGAGAATCGGAAAAAGAAAAAGTCGCTGAAGGGACAGAGGTTACAAAACAGAATATTGGAAAGGATGGATTAAAAATAAAGGTTGATGATGTTATAAAGATAGTCGGACTTACTTGGCAACGTAATAAAGATTCGTTTCAATACAAAGTTGATTTGCCTGCCCTTAAAGATAGCATTATAACAAAGCGGATGATAATATCTGATATATCTCGTTTCTACGATCCTCTTGGTTGGGCTGCACCAAGCATCATAATGTCAAAAATATTTATTCAGAAGCTTTGGTTAGCTGGCTTGGATTGGGATCAAGAAGTCCCAAAATCGCTGCTTCAAGAATGGTTAATTTATAGACAAGAGCTGAAAAAGCTAGAGAATATTTCCATACCTCGATGGATTGGCACTCGAGCAAACGACAAGGTGGTCGAACTTCACGGTTTTAGTGATGCTTCCAAAGTGGCATACTCTGCAGTTGTTTACTCAAGAGCGATTGATGTCGACGGAAATATTCGTGTAGCTTTAATATCGTCAAAGACCAAAGTAGCTCCCGTAAAACAAGTCTCGATTCCGAGACTTGAACTTTGCGGTGCAGTTCTACTTACTAGGCTATTGATTGAAATTGCAGGAGTATTGGACGTGGATAAGAAACATATACATGCTTGGACTGATTCGACTGTGGTCCTGGCGTGGCTCAATAGCCACCCCAGTCGGTGGAAAGTATTCGTGGCAAATAGAGTGTCTGAGATATTGACAAACTTAGATTCTCACAACTGGGCACATGTCTCGACTAAACAAAACCCCGCGGATTGTGCTTCCAGAGGACTAAGCCCGTCTGAGCTGGTGGATAATCAGACGTGGTTTAGAGGACCGGATTTTTTGTATTCGAAGAGCGTTCATTATAAAAAACCACAGGATTTGACAACGCAGTTGGAGCAAACTAAGTCGTTTCATGTTAATGAGGAGATTCCTTTATGGGAGAGATTTTCATCATTAACAAGAATGACGAGAGTTGTTGCATATTGTAGACGGTTTTACAACAATTGTAGAAACAGTCTTAAGATTGGTGGACATTTGAAAACGATCGAACTCAAAGAGGCATTGAAGGTTGCAATCATAGAGTGTCAGCAGGAACATTTTAAAGATGACATTGCGGTCATAAATAAAAAAGAAAACTTGACGAAAAGTAGCAGTCTCCGATCATTAAATCCTTATATGGATAAAGAAGGCTTCTTGCGAGTGGGCGGTAGACTTACGCACTCCCAAATGGATGAAAATCGTAAGCACCCAATATTATTGCCGAAGAAGTCACATTTAACTGACCTGATTGTAGCTGATGCTCACAAAATGACCCTTCATGGGGGTCCACAATTGATGCTGTGTCATATACAATCGAGATACTGGATTTTAGGGGCAAAACAGTTAGTTAAGGCATATTTTCGCAAGTGTGTCACTTGTGTAAAGACTGCAGGTAATACACAGACACAATTGATGGGGCAGTTACCTTCTGCGAGAGTGACTCCGATAAGACCGTTTAAAAACAGTGGCGTGGATTATGCTGGACCCATACAGATACGCACTGCCAAAGGGAGAGGTCACAAATCGCATAAAGGGTATATATGCTTGTTTGTATGCATGGCCACCAGGGCGTTACATTTAGAGGTGGTGACGGACCTCACTTCTGAAGGATTTTTACAGGCCTTCAAGCGATTTGTTGCAAGGAGGGGGTACTGCTCTGATATATGGAGTGACAATGCCACAAATTTCACTGGAGCGGCCAGTGAATTGAAAAAACTTTTCACTGTCGAGAAGAAATCGATGCTCGATGAAGTAGCAGAGGCTCTTGCAACAAATGGCTGTGAATGGCATTTCATTCCTTCTCGATCTCCGAACTTTGGTGGACTATGGGAGGCCGGAGTGAAATCCGTCAAGTACCATCTGATGAGGATTATCGGTCAATCAACATTGACATATGAGGAGATGTCTACGGTCTTGACACAGGTAGAGGCGTGTTTAAACTCCCGACCGTTATCAGCACTACCGTGCGATGAGAATGATGATGTCTCTGTTCTCACGCCTGGTCACTTTTTGGTTGGTGAGTCTTTGTTGGCAGCACCCGAGAGAAATGTTGAGAATCTCACTGTTAGTTCGCTAAGGAGATGGCAATATACGCAGCGAATGGTGCAAGATTTTTGGCGGCGCTGGTCTCGCGAATACCTGACGAAATTTTACCACAGGTATAAGTGGTCTTCTAAAGGCCACCCCCAACCCAAAATAGGTGATGTTGTGGTAGTAAAGGAGGATGGTTTACCCACATGTCGTTGGCTGTATGGCAGAGTGATTGATGTCCATCCTGGGTTGGATAAGATTATAAGAGTAGTTACTCTAAAGGTTCGAAACAGTACTTTCAAAAGACCAGTAACCAAAATTTGTATTCTTCCAGTAACAGACTGATTTAATCTTAAGATTTTATTCTATTCTTTTTTATTTACTTTTTATGTTTACTCAATAGTTAAATTAAACATTATTTACATTTTACTGTTAGGTTTTACTTTGGTTATTTTTACATTTGTTTTTGTTGTGAATGCATTTTACGTCATTTTGTAAATTTTAGTTAGCAGCTATGGTGTTTATTTTTTATTACTCTGTATTTTACAAAGATAAAAATAGTACTATTTTATATTAAATTCCGTCATTTTTTGTCACGGTGGGCGGTAGTTTATTCTTAGTTAAAGGACAAAATGTTATTATGTCCTTGGTGGGCGGTATGTACACGCCGTGTACACACATTATTTCTTAGTTATATTTTATAAGGGTTTGAATCTGAGGTAACATTAGTTCATATATTTGCCACTAGATGGCGCTGTTGGTTTTTAGCGATTACGTTAAAACTCGGTGACGAGATTTTTTCTGTGTTCATAACTACCTTGATTGATTTTTACTCAATATACCATTTTTGGCACCGTTTATGGTTTGGTTTCATTTTGAACCCTATCCCAATTCTCTTCGGAGGCCAGAGCAGGTTTTGTTCAGCGTGGTCAACTTAGGCCTATTCACACTGAATGCAGGGTAGGCCCGAGCCTCATTGCGGGTACAAACCCTCCGAAATTATCGAACTAGGTAATTTTAGGTGGTAACAAACTCCCTTATGCCAAATACGACCAAGTTAGGAATCAAACTGTAGTTTAACTCCTTTATACCATAGAGACAGATTCATTATCCAATCCGAGAGCAATCACTGCCCCCTCCCTTTCCTAGTGAATGTATCTCTGTAACGGAGCTTTTACATAAATATAGTGCATTTTCCATCATAATATTATAAATTAGCTTTCCGCTCCGCGCTACGCGGGCTAACTGTTTTTTCCTTTAAAAGTAGCCTATGTGTTATTCTGATGTATAAGCTATATTATTGTAGTTTCAATAAAATCCGTCCAGTAGTTCCAGAGATTAGCGTTTAAAAACAGACAGACAGACAGACGGATATTTCTTTCAAAACATGTATTTTTGTGTTCAGCTACACTCCCTTTATCATATCACCTACAATCAGTTTTTTGAAAAACAAATAAATATACAGACACGCTGATTCTTCAGTTTTATTATAATACTAGCTTTCCGCCGCGGCTCCGCCCGCATTAACAGTTTCTTCCGTGGGAATGAGGCATTTTCCGGTAATAAAAGGTAGCCTATGCCACTCAGGGTGAATGTAGCTTTCTAATGGTGAAAGAATTTCTGAAATCGATTCAGTAGTTTCTGAGTTTATTCATTACAAACATACACACACACACAAACACACAAAAACAAATCTTTACTCTTTATAATAATAGTATGATAGATAGATAGAAGAAGACAGATACAATGGAAATGGTTCATTACAGATTCGTGTTTATACATATGCATGTCGAAAAACTAATTAAGAGGTGCAAGGGCGTGAAAATACCGATCCAATGATTGGCATTCCGACGCACGGCTTGGACGGTTGGCTGCGGAAATCGGACACATTGGTACGTATTGGTTATTAGCAGAAGGGGACTTGCGTCGAGATGACTGGCCGTTTTGGGATTCGGTGGATCGTTAAAATACAGCGAACTGAATTAATGTATATTTATAAATGTCATGTCACACGTGGACTTTGCGGGAAGTAGAAAAGAAAAAAATAGACGCACTGGAAATGTGGTGCTGGAGACGGATGCTTGGAATATCATGGACAGAGTTCCGCACCAATGATTCAATTTTCAAGGAACTTGGCATCAAACAGCGCCTCTCCTCCATCGTACAAGCCCGCATCCTTACTTTCTTTGGGCACGTGGGGACGTATCGACCTCGAGGAAGATCACCGATGAGATGGACGGACCAGATCAAAGCTGCTGCACAGGAGGGTTCCGTGACTGAGTGTACCAGGAAAGCAGCCGTCATGAGGAATGGCGACGGATTGTGAAGCGCGCCACCAACCCGGATTGACGACCACGACCGCTCTGTAAAGAGTGCACCGACGACGAAGAAGATGTCACACGTACATCTTTTCATAGCTCAGTCAACCAACAACTGTTCGTCAACTTAAATAATTTATAAATTTTGTTGGTTTTGCAGCAACTTTTTACCTAAATTATTATTGTGCGAAGTTACATATGCACTTGAAAGGAACAAAAATGAAAGATTTGATTAATATTAATTATATACTTTTTAAACGATGTACGCATCTGTTCATAACTCAGTCAACCAACAACTTATCGTCTACTTAAATAATTTAATAATTTTCTTGGTTTTGCAGCAACTTTTTACCTAAATTATAATTGTGCGAAGTTACAGATGTACTGTCTGTCTGTTTGTACACGCTAATCCCTCGAACTACTGGACGGATTTTAATGAAACTTTACAATAATATAGCTTATACATCAGAATAACACATAGGCTCATTTTTACCGCGGGAAAATACTTCTTTCCCACGGGAAAACCTGTTAACGCGGGCGGAGCCCCATATATACAACATACAGACACAATGCAAATACAAGTTTCCTGGGCGGACTCAAATCGGGACTCTATGCTTCGTATTCAATAACCTGTGTGTCAATTTGACATTGTGAAATTTTAGATCTTCACGTTCGATTTTGATCTTTAGACCCGACTTGACATTCCGGTAATTAGACCTAAAGTGCCTAAAGGTTAAAAAGTCCTATTTACTCACATGCCGCCCTCAACAAAGCCATCGCAGAAACCATTCAGGATCATAAATCCATCACCTTCCATGAATGTGACGTATCACGTCCATGACAGGCGGGCTTTACGACAGACCAAGAACGTAAAAAGTTGGGTGACAGCGTAAGGAATAAGAGATAAAAAGTACAGCTAGATTCAGAAATAGGTATCCAAAGTATATTCTATTCTATTTTACTCTGCAATTGCGCCACCAACAAACTTCGGACTTTGTGTGCAGTTATTTATCTCAGAGTGCAGGCGATCCTCACTTGTAGTGTAGTGCGTATAGACACGCGACCTTTGTGTGTGTACTACTAAAGAACGCTACGCACACAAAGTCAATGTCGTGCACACACAAGACACACACAAGTATGGCTTGTCTGCACTCCAGAGATAAAACTTTTTTTTTTTTTTTTATTGACCTTTGTACCAGTAAGCTTGTGTCGAACCTTCACCGGACATCTGTACACGAATGTGTATGTACGTATGTATGTAGTACTTTGCCTAAAAAGTTATTGTACCTTTTTGATACCGCTTACTCTTGCTATGTGGACTCCAAACAATAAACGACCTGAGCCACGGGACCTCCTGCCATTCTAACTTCTTGGCTGATGTGTTTGGATGACAGTTGAACCATCATGCATGACCTATAGCCTGTCAAGTATAAGTTGGCGTGTGGCGAAAAAACGAACTAATATTTTATCTATTAAAATCTTTACGCAACATGCCGAAAATAGTGCGGAGTGGCGCCGCCATTGGAATGCCAAGTTATACTTGACAGGCTGTATACTAAAAATGAATTAAGGTGGTACCTTAACTATTCCAAGTTGTTGCAGCAAAAAAATCTACCTCTATGGTTGTATGTAACGTAAAATATCTTACTACATTATGCGTTAGGTATAAAAAAAATAAAATCTTGATGGAAACCAGAATTGCACTCTATAACAACTGCGATCCCCAATGTGTGCAACACTTACACTTAGGGAATTAGTGTAGACTGTAGAATTAAAAAAAATTATAAATCCCCTGAAATCCACACAAAATGAAAGTGTAAATATTTAAACTTTTTTATTTTAAAATGTCTTATATTGCGATAGATTGTCGGGAAGTTGAACTAAGTATTTAAAAGAAAAACAAGTCCACAAGTAACAGTTACAAAAGAACTTACAGGAAGTAATAGCTGTTAAAGAAGTTTAGTATCTAGTAGGTATCTTCTACGGTTTGTCACGTGCTCGCCGGGTACTAAACTACGTACGAAGGTGAGGTAGGAACGTGATTCCGAGGACTTACTGAGGCTCACACGGTGTTGACAAAGCCTTCTTTGTAGAGAAAGCTTGTAAATTTTGAATTGTAAATGCAGTTTTTGCCGGCGTGGTTTTGGTTCTTGCGACCTTTGCTTTTCGGGTCTATTCACTGCACTGATATTCTTAAATATGTGTTTTGTATACTCGTACATTTATCTTAGAAAAGAAATATGTTTTTCTTTTCTTTTACGTTTTAACCTCTGACAAAAAGAGGGGTGTTATAAGTTTGACGTGTGTGTTTGTCTGTCTGTCATCCTAACTCCTAAACGGATGCGCCGATTTTGATCTAGTTTTTTTTTGTTTGCTTGCAAGGTGTCACAATAAAGAGTATTCTTAGCTATGATCAGAAAATATCTTTAGCCATTTGAAGATTATCAGATCATTTCTAGTTGTTGAAAGGATCAAAAAAAGGTTTTGTGGCAGGGGTTTTCATTTTTTAAAATTAAATGTTATATTATACATTGTGGTCGTAGCGTAGCAAAAACAATTTTGTAAAACAAAGGTATTTTTGCCGTTTTGATTGTCTCATTTGCTTTCGCACTTTTTGGAATAGGTGCAAATAAACTTGGTAATCGTGCGCCGCACTCTTACTTTAGACAGGTCATAATTTTTTTAATTGTTGCTGAGGAAAGTTTCTTTGAGAAAGTTGCTAAAAATGATAGACTAAAGTCTTATCAGTATTTGCTAAGTTGTCTTTTAATCGTCTAAACTCTAAACGTCAACTTATAAAAACAACCTTACCTAACACCTCAATTACGAAGTCGCCTCAAGATTTCAACTAGCACTGCACTACACTCGTGCAATAAACGTAAGTCTCAAGACAAACAACGAAGGTACACATTGGAGGGCTTTGTCAAAGCCTGACTTCCACCACTTTAGGGGCCGGAATCCACATTAACAGACCCCGCACACTGGCGTCTTTGGAGCGTGTTTCCAGCGCCGTCGCGGCAAGACGCCAGCGCTGGCTGTCGCGCATACAACCATTGGCAGGAAAACGTGTGAAACAAAAGAAAGTTGTGTTCGCAAAAAAATGTTGGGTTCGAGGCGCGGCGAGCACTTTCAGTGTGAAATAATTTTAAACTTTATCCAAGTACTTAAAAGACTAGTATCGCTTAAAACCGCCGACGGATGCGCGGCGCCGATGGCGCGACTCGTCGAAGCTTCAAGCGATACTAGTCTTTTTATTATGTAAATAAAGTTTAAAATTATTTCACACTAAAAGTACTCGCCATGTCGCTGCCGTCCCGGTGTGAATTGAGCCTTACTGCCATTTGAAGATATTACCACCTATGTGGGAAATTTTGAGTTAGAGTTGAGACAAACGAAATTGACGCAGTCTTACTTTTTATTATTTTTTATTACTTTAAGGAACACCAACAACACACATTACAAAATATAAAAAGAAAACAAAAGAACAAGTATACAATATGTGAATATGTGATTTAAAAAAAAACTTAGATTTAGTGTATGACGATGTATGTTTCAAATATATTACTGAAATAAACGATTTAATTATTATTTTTACTTATAATAGGTATGGTTGTA
This sequence comes from Teleiodes luculella, assembly GCA_948473455.1. NCBI lineage: Eukaryota > Metazoa > Arthropoda > Insecta > Lepidoptera > Gelechiidae > Teleiodes > Teleiodes luculella. The sequence continues at coordinate 3,966,859 of OX419598.1, read as the reverse complement.
AACCCTATCCGGTTCCCGGCTTAGAATTGAAAACACTTACCTCAAGTTTCGGGTGTTGTATAGCCTTACTTGCCACTTAAGCGTCGGTGGCCAATGAAATGAAAACGTGTAATCTCATTTTTCTATGCACATAGGTAACTAGTAATAGGTATACGTAATTTCACGATAGATAATATCTCATTCCATAGATATATTAATTAATAACGCAAGACGCCTTAAACGGAAACCTATTAAATTATAAACTGAACTGTAGCGACATTGTATACTATCCAAAAGGAGTTTAATTCCCGGTGAAGTCCCTTCTAAGCATGCAATCTTGTTGGGTCAGGCCTCAGCTAATGTTTAATGTTTGTTCGGCCAAAACTGCTGAAAATCAATTTCATGTCCTATTCCGTTAAGTTGGCTCCACTGATTTAGTGTGGTGCGATCAGATAATCTGAAACTAAACTAAATTGGCTCTGCCCTAATCAACACAATCAAGGCTCTAACCCCGAAGTATCAACTTGATCAGCCTTTCTTGTCTGTACACCCATAGGAATACATATATTCGTGACCCAAATACAAACATAACATACACACATAATTTTAAACAAGGAAGCCAATGAGTCTTTAAAAAAAGTTCAGCAAATATATTGTGTAACATGCCAAATGAAAGGGTTTGTTAGAATGTTTCAAATCTTAGAGAATAAATATAAATAGAGCACGCGCATCGTTCCGCTGCCTTTATGTCAAGCGTAAGCAAATTTTGTTTGCAACCTTTCAAAATCAGCTCCGATAGCCATTTGATACTAAACTAACGCGCTAAAGATATTCGGACTGTTCATATCCGTGCTTACAGTTCATACGCGATAGGCGTACTCTATCCCTCCCAGAAATTTTTCTATTTATAGAATTTATTCTATTTATACTCTAAGGTTTCAAATATATTTGTTTCAAATTGTATAATAAATATATTGAAGTTCTTAAAGAATATATGTGAACGTTTAACTTTCTCTCCCATCCTCCCTTATTTCAGAAACAACTGGACCGAGACTTTTGAAAAAAATAAAAACAAAAATCAGATCTCTACAGGAAAGCCTAGAGAGGTACATGGTATTTAAAGGTTATTTGACAATTAGTTAGTAAGGAAAGTAAGTAGTTAATATTGTGGCTTTTAAATACAAGTGTAAAGATAAGTTCCTGGAATAGAGAGGGGTAATCACACAGCAATATGCTTACTAAAACTAATCACTAATTACTACCCGAGATGACTAGTTAGTAACCGTGGGGAATAGTTAATAACCATGTTGTCTAGTTAGTAAACGTGGTGACTAGTTAGTAATCGTGATAACTATATAGTTTGTAACTTTGGTAAGTAGTTAATAACCGTGAAAAGTAGTTAGTAACCGTGAAAAGAAGTTAGTAACCGTGATGAGTAGTAAGTAACCGTGATAAGTAGTAAGTAACCGTGAGAGCATTGCAGTTATTAGTGTTAGTTTTCTCTAGCTCGCCAATGAGATGTGTACGTACTGTGTGGGGGTGTAGGTACTGAGTTTCGATAACATAATTTACATCCCAAACTTGTCACCAAACAAGTTGTATATCTGCGGACAGGCCTTCTTAGCAATTTTTGCAAATACCATGTCTGGTTGCAGTGTCACCCTCGCGCCGTATCCGTTCCACATGTGGTGCGTGTAAGTGACGCTAGTGAACAATTTATTCGATACGTGACGCGTGTCGATGGCGCTAGTGAGCAACTCGGTTCCCTTCGAATAATACACAGACCAGTCCCTCCAGTGGACCGGGTAGAATAACTCGTGGGGTAGGACGTGGAAACCTGGAATATTTGACGGTAACTAATCATCATCATCATTTCAGTCAAAAGACGTCCATTGCTGGACAAAGGCAAAAAAATATAATAAAACTGTAGAGGTCGAAAGTCTGTAGGTACATAGAAAAAAATGTGTGGGAAAGCAAAGGAAATTATAGCTCAAATGACGTTGTCAGAGCGCTTGTTTGCACTTTGTATCGTTGCCCATCCCGCCTAACCTCTTACCGCGCGGGCGTCCCGTCAGTTGTATGGGTATATAGAATTATCGTATCACAGTTTTAATTACCATACTGTTCCGAAATATTCAGTAGGTCTTAAAATAGGTTGTTTTGTTACCTATTTTTATACCCTTGATAGCGGGCGGGGCCACGAGGCAAACTGCTAGTAGTTGTAACAAATACCTTGACATTTTTCCTCGTTCATTTCTGTCACGTCTGTCGTATTGCACATATTCTCGAGGGTTCTATTGTATACGTCATTGGAGTTACCACCCCACGAACTGAGGGTGAAGTTCTCGGCTAGATCCCTGTAAAATAAATGATTCTTACATGATAATATTATAATTATGTGGGGACATCTCACACACAGCCATCTGACCCCAAACGAGGCAGAGCCTGTACTATGGGTGTCAGACAGCTGATATACATACATATACTATAAATATACAACATCATATATAAATATACATCATCCAGACACAAGGCAAACACAAGTTCTCATCACACGAATGTTTCCCTGGGCGGGATTCGAACCCGCGACCCTGTGCTTCGAAGTCAGTTGCACTACCAACGAGGCTACGGGGCCGTCAATGCCGATAATGATGTCTGGGCTAAATGCTCTCCAACTCTGCAAATTTTACCGTTGGTAGGTACACTTTTACAATTTACACCATAACTGAGTTCATTTAATAGTCAAGAGACCAGAGTCAGTGTGAGTAGCTAGTATTTACTTACTTAATCCCCATCACAGATTCTAGGTGTGACTCCCGCCATGTTTGTTTACACTATAGGAAAGTTAAATGGATAGAATACAGCCCGAACTAGGAAGCAAGCTTAAGGGCTACCACACACCAAAAGTTGTCTTAGACGCAAAGCTGTGACTGTGATCTATTAACCTGAAATACAAAGTTCACACTGAAAGTGTCGCAGACGCAATGCAGCACGTCTGCGTCCATCAGACGCACGGCAGTCCGCGAGACACTAACCGAAATAGCGAGCGCGGCAGCGGAACGGCACCGTCGTCGTCGTCGTCGCACGCGCGAATGCGGACGTAAACGTTGTATTACACGGGATTTCCTATTGATACTCACACCACCGCACTGCTGCATGCGTCTGCCTGCGTCTGCGACACTGAGTGAACGGCCTTCTGTTGCGTCGTGCTGCTGACGTATCCGATGTGTGGCAGCCTTAAGTGTTTATTAGTATATCTAAAGTACATAAAATCGCTTAAAAGCACTTACCTCACCGAATTCCCAGTAAAAACAGCTCCGACACCGTCTCTGCCAGCCGCCATGATGCCTGAAGCAATCTCGTCCAACGCTTGTTTTGCTATAAAGTTCTCCGGCAACGGATCCAAAGATTTTAAAACTATCGTATCCAAATCCAAATATAGCCCTCCATATTTGTATAATACTAATATCTTCAAAAAATCCGACATATGACCCACAGGATACAAACTTTTACTTATTAAGTTATCTGCAAATATATACTCAAACGGAGTTCCTTTAGTGAATTCGGTCGTATTCAATCTATAGAAGTAAACATTGGCCGTCGAGTTTAGGGTGTAAAAAGTCATTGAATTCCAAAATTCTGTTTTTAGAGGTCCGGCAAATAAAAACAATATTATCCAGTTTGGATTCGTATTAGCAACTGCTTCGACAGCACATGCAAATCTGGAATTCAAGCTGCCCAAGCATGATGTTTCTATGAAATAAGCAGTTTTCTTCGCCGGGTGAAAAGAATCATCTATGTTTGGTAGAATATATTTTCTACACTTATCATAGCATTTCACTTTGTGACACGATATATCATTCAATGATTTTGGTTTTTTCTGGTGTAAAGCTTTAAAATTGTCACATGTCACACTTTTTGAATATTGTAGTAAAATGTAGAAAATAATTATCGGATTTTTCAAATAAGACATTATTGCGACTATAAGCACTTTTAAAACATTATCATTGATTAAGGATTTATTTGGGTTTTATTATTTCAAAATTATTGAAACAGAACCCTTATTATTAGGATCAGTGTATCTGTCACAGCCGAGTTCCTCCGTAACTACTGGACCGATTGAGCTGAAATTTGGTACGTGTAATGCCAACAGCTAGTGACCTCTGTGCCCAAACCGATATTGTTTAGTGGTCAATACAACCGTTGTTTATTGTTTTGTCAATTTGCATTATTGATTGTGGTTATTTAAGACCTATTGATTTTATTGATAGTGCATTATTTACTAATAATAAAATAAACAATAAGGCATAAGATTTATTTTATTAGTATAGTTTCGTCTGAACCCTCTTCATGCAAGGTTAACTCGCATTTGACTGGTGTTTTGTATAATTTATGTGTCTGTTTGTTTTAGAATATCGTAAAAAGCACAAAATTAGAAACGATTGTCTGAGTAATGTTTCTAGATATATATCCTAATTTTTTTGAGTTATTAATGAATACAATAATTAAATAATCCAGTGAGGAGTACATTACAACACTAGACAGCACATGCGAATGGACATGTTGATCTTGAAAGCGCCCGTATTCCGTAGTGGTAGGGGTGAATTTCGTATTGCGAATGTCCAACCACATGTGCCGGCTTCTGTACATACCTAATATTGTCTGTGACAAAACCATTAACAAAATAAGTTCATTCCTTATTCAAAATACGGGATCCAATTTTATTTGGGTATTTCTGACTAGACCAATATTTCTGCAGTTCGGCCTTCCGCTACGAGGCAGGTCCCAAGTCCCAGGTGCGTAAGAATCGAATTTGGTATCTATAGACAAGGAAATCGCGCTGATAAGAGTACGGTGAAATAAAATAGCAATTTCTCGAACAAAACAACCGATGTTGGCGAAACTTGCGAAATAGCAGGTGAATAATCAGGTCCTTTATCTTTCTGAATACTAGCATTTATTATTCTTTTCTTGTTTACGGTTTGGGGTAGTTGTCATAAAATTCTTTGCTATGGTGAAGCGATATTTATCAGTAAAATACAGCCAATTTTTCAGTTTAATGCGTTTGGATATTATCATGGAATAATTTATGTAAATTTGCGATAGCAGTTTACGAAATTTAAATTTTTCGTTTTACTCGTTATTGTACAGATTCATTTGTTACAGTAAAATAACATTGGGTTTTTTTACCAAAAGTGGCTGTTTCTTTATACTATGATGATACTCGTACAATTAAAGATTTTCATATAATAATTTCAGTAACATATTTATTAGGCACTCTATCGAACAGTAGTACTTAAAACTTATTTAATCTCTTTTCTCAAAAGTTTAAGTCATTATAAGATTTAAAGTTTTCTAATAAATATAAATCAAGTTGTCATAATATAGAAAGGATCATTATTTTATTTTATTAAATTCCAATAAAACAAGAGCCCGATGCTATAGGAATGAAGATAATTTCTCAGTTCATTAAAATCGACTTTCTTTTGTTTGTTGAACAATTTAAACTTCTGTATTTGTAAATGGTTCCTCAAAACAGTAGTATAATAATCAAGATCAACTTACATCAATTTACTTTTATTAACAACCAAATTGGGAAAACCGAGACGTTTTTACTGTTATTATTTCTAGAAACAAATTCTAACTTGTATTTTTAGAACTAGCTTTTACTCTATGGCCAGCTGACATGGAAAAATCCAAGGATCTTATAAGTATCACCGATAGTTTAATTAATCGAAAAAATTACGTAGCAAAATTAACCCTTAGGCTCTACGAGGACCTAACTTCTCTGCTGACGGCCAATTCTGCAAGGATTAATGCGTTTCAATGATATGCACTTTTTTATACATTTTTTTTTCGTATTGTTATTTACTTTCCAAAAGTGTTCGTCCGTTTTTTTACATGATACCTTTCTCACTCAATCAGTCCAGTGGTTATGGAGGAAATTGGAGCTGACGGACGGACAGACACCAAAAGATCCTATAAGGGTACCAATTTTACTTCTAGTGATACAGAACTCTAAAAACTAAACGTCGTCATCCAGCGAACCACATTACGTATACCTTTCCATCAATTTAATGTACTTTTTTATACATCATGCAAATGCACTTCGAGGCTTTACCGTGCCAAATGGCTCCAGCTAATGTACCACAAGGGACGTTTGGAACTAAAACGTGCTGACAACTCTTTAATTTCGTCATTCATTGATGCTTTAGAATATCGGTCTGATTGTAACATAGAACAAAAGCAGAGATGGAGAAAGTTTTACTACAATTGTCGCCGTATAAAATGAACGAATAAGCGTTGTATGATGAATGAACTGTAAAACGATTTTATTTTTGTCATAGTGATTTATTGTCATTGGCGTCTTAAAGTCTAGATTTTAAACAATACCAGTAAGTTAGTGTTATAATCGCTTTAATAGATGTATTCATTGGAAAGATGCCAATTTAAAAAGAGTATTTAGAGTATTATTTTTATCTTTTGAACGGATTAATTATATCTTTATTTACATTGCTATTATTTATTTCGTGTTTGAATATTATTGCAGTGTCATTTAGAATTTAATGAGTTTTTATTTAGCGTTGTGTTGAATAATTTCTAATTCGGGAAACACATAACAAAAATGTTGGTAATACGTCTACCTTCGAAGCACAAGGTCGCGGGTTCGATTCTCGCCCAGGCCAAACATTCGCGGGATGAGGATGTTGCATAAAATACATGAAGGAAAAAAAATTACTCGCCCAGATGGAGTAGTAATCATGTCTATTTTGTATCGAGAGGGTAGGTGGAAGCGGGAGACGAGGTTTGTCTTTTAACTCTATCAGTCTCTATCACACATCTTTGAATACGTTACGTTAGAAAAAGATAGAGATATTCATGTTATGACATGCCCGACTAAAAACAAAATATCAATAAAGTACGACATTTATTTGTCTTTGTTTGGCATGAAGGAAAAAAATATTCCTCGCCCGGACTTTTTTTTTCCTTCATGTTATTTGGCATGTAAAAAACAAGAAACTTAATGGTTGCTGAATTTGCAGAGAGTTTGGAAGAGCCGCTTCTATAAAGCGAAGCGGCTCTTCCAAACTCTCTGTGAATTTGAAAATAGTGATGTGATGTGGTGTGAGTTGAAAAAATGTATCAGAGCCGGCACCCATAGTACGTTTTGATTACTACTCCATTTGGGCGGTTAAAATTTTTTCTTCCTTCATGATAAAATGTGTATGTATATCACCTGTCTGACATCCATAGTACAGGCTCTGCCTTGTTCGGGGTCAGAACAGAAGAAGGCCGTGTGTGTGAGATGTCTCTACAAATTTTGTACTAGCTTTCCGCCCGCGTTAACAGGTTTTCCCGTGGTAAAGAAGTATTTTCCTTACGTTGGTACTACTTAAATGGTTCACCGCGTAAGGCTGAGACTCCACCAAAGCGGAGCGGAGCGGAGATGTCTCATTTTTGTATAGAATCTTGAGCCGCGCTGTGCCGCTAAGCTCGCGCGCGGCACAAAATTCTATTGAAAAATGAGACATCTCCGCTCCGCTCCGCTTTGGTGGAGTCTCAGCCTAAGTCTGCGATAATTACTCGCGCGACGATAATCCTGGAATAAAGGTTGGGACTCACAGAGGCGGGAGGCAGCAAGATCCGAAGCGAGTTTATATTATCATGTTGTGCTGTTAAAATTTTAATTTAAAAAAATTAGGTAGGTATCTTATGAAATCACAAATCGCCCCCTAAGCCTCTATAACGCCCTAATTTTTTTTCTGGCTCTCTTATTAACGACATATTCATATTTCATAACCGCATCGATGAACAGATTGCGGTAGGCCCTCAGTTTTATCGGTAGCGTTGATGAGTATTAGGTTTAACTAGGATGACCGAAGTAGGCTTTGAGTGGCGCATTGAATATCCTCATACAGACATGCCACCATTAGACGACGAATTTGTGACATAGTTTTCATCTAAACTCCCAGACCGTCAGTCAGCTATTTCCCGCCTTCTCTGTGAGTTTACACCTTAAGCAAAAGGTCTCCCGCGCACATAAAATAATTATCATTCCCTGGTCGGGAGCAATGAGAAACGAAATATCACATCAAAGGGCGAATACATATGCGCACGCAGTGTAGCGAGCTGGAAAATTAACTTACTTCAGGTTATCTACACTTACTAGTGAATTAATCTGTGTTGATATTTTACTAGCTTTTCGGTGTGGCTCCGCCCGCGTTAACAGTTTTTCCCGTGGGAATGAGGCATTTTCCCGCGGTAAAAGGTAGCTTAGTTACTCAGGGGGGTGAATGTAGATTTATAATGGGGAAATAATTTTTGAAATCGGCACAGTACTTTTTCAGTTTATTCATTACAAACATACACACACAAAAATACAAATCTTTCCTCTTTATAATATTAGTATGATTAATATTTTGGTTTAGTTCGATTATAGTTTTTACAGACTTCATAAAAAGGATAGGTTTTTAATTCTATACATTACATTTTGTAGATGTCTGTTTGTATGTATTTATGTATGTATGTTTCTCCACGCATAATCTCTTAATATATAAGTTGGATTTTGATCATTCTTTTTAGTAAACAAAGCCGTTCAAATACATTCATAAAAGCAGTTACTTTTGTACCTACTTTAAATTATTTTTTTCCTAAAAGCATGTCTTTCTTTTTTATGTGTACCGAAAACAGCATTTCTTAATGCAATTGGAAAATAATTTATTTTCTAGTATGAAAGCAAATTATGTGATATGATTGCATTTGTTTGTTTTTACCTTATGAGAAAGTAAAAAAAAATCAGGCTATACTGCTGCCTATTTTCAGGGTTTTAAACCTTTTTTCTCTGCCCCGGATTGATTCATCTAATTTAAACCAGGTACTTATGCTTATTGTATTTAATGGAACTAATTTATAATAGAAATTGTTGCCATAAACATAAAAATATATACGTGGCGCCTTGCGAACACAGCAGGTCTTTTTTCTAGCCAATCTTTACCTACATTACCTTCAAAAAACTACAACCATTATACCACACATTCGTCACACAACAACCCAGTGTAACCCCAATAATAACACGCGGCTTTCATCCATTTTGTTTCTAGGTAATGCCGTTCTCAACGACGTAACAAAGTCATTTCACCCCAACCCTGGGACTTGCGCACGCGTTTACGACGCTCCAAGGACCGGCGACATCAAAAACCGCTTAGCCAACCCCAGAGCATCGCCGCGGGACGACTATAGCGGGTCACACACGTTACTACATTTTACAGTGCTACTACTTGAGAGACTCGGCGGTTAGGGCTGTTGACTTCCAATAGGAAGTTCGCGGCTTCAAGTAAGAAAGAAGAAAATAAAACCCAAAATTCAATGACATTTTTTTTTTATTGGCCTATGCTTGTGTCGAAAAGGTACGACCAATCAAGCTTCACTGGACTTGCGGGGGAGCGGAAGACTCTACCCCAAAAAAAGTCATATACCAACGCGTCTAGGGCCGGCTCAAGGGAGCCTCTGACCACGGCCTAGCGTGTTGATATTGAAAAACATCGTGAAGGAGACGACGCCTGAGGGGATCCAATGACAAAACATTGATTTGACGGCCTCGTAGCCTAGTTAGTAGTACGTCTGCCTACGATGCACAAGGTCGCAGGTTCGAATCCCGCCCAGGGCAAACATTCGTGTGATGAGCACTTGTGTTTGCCTTGTGTCTGGATGTTGTATATTTATATATGTTTTTTTGTTTGTTTGTAAACACTTTTTGCACATAAAAACATAATAAAACATACCATATACAGAACAGTTGAGCAAAGGCGGACCTATCCGATATGTATGTATGTATATCAGCTATCTGACACCCATAATACAGGCTCTGCTTAGTTTGGGGTCAGATAGCCGTGTGTGAGATGTCCCACATATTTATTTATTTTTAATTTATTGATTTTTAAATTACGACACTACAAAACAACGTACCTACAAATCGTTTTTTACGCGTGGTCAACTTAGGCCTATTCACACTGAATGCAGGGTAGGCCCGAGCCTCATTGCGGGTACAAACCCTCCGAAATTATCGAACTAGGTAATTTTAGGTGGTAACAAACTCCCTTATGCCAAATACGACCAAGTTAGGAATCAAACTATAGTTTAACTCCTTTATACCATAGAGACAGATTCATTATCCAATCCGAGAGCAATCACTGCCCCCTCCCTTTCCTAGTGAATGTATCTATGTAACGGAGCTTTTACATTCATAATATTGAAAGATATAAATATAGTGCATTTTCCATCATAATATTATAAATTAGCTTTCCGCTCCGCGCTACGCGGGCTAACTGTTTTTTCCTTTAAAAGTAGCTTATGTGTTATTCTAATGTATAAGCTATGTTATTGTAAAGTTTCAATAAAATCCGTCTAGTAGTTCCAGAGATTGGCGTGTAAAAACAGACAGACAGACAGACAGACGGACATTTTATTTCAATACATGTGTTTTTGAGTTCAGCTACACTCCCTTTATCACCTACAATCAGTTTCCAAAAACAAAATAATCAATGTACAGACACGCTGACTCTTCAGTTTTATTATAGTATAGAAGAAGAAGAAGAAGATAATAGATAGAAGAAGATAGACACAATGGAAACGGTTCATTACAGATTCGTGTTTATACATATGCATGTCGAAAAACTAATTAAGAGGTGCAAGGGCGTGAAAATACCGATCCAATGATTGGCATTCCGACGCACGCCTTGGACGGTTGGCTGCGGAAATCGGACATATTGGTACGTATTGGTTATTAGCAGAAGGGGACTTGCGTCGAGATGACTGGCCGTTTTGGGATTCGGTGGATCGTTAAAGTACAGCGAACTGAATTAGTGTATATTTATAAATGTCATGTCACACGTGGACTTTGCGGGAAGTAGAAAAGAAAAAAATAGACGCACTGGAAATGTGGTGCTGGAGACGGGTGCTTGGAATATCATGGACAGAGTTCCGCACCAATGATTCCATTTTCAAGGAACTTGGCATCAAACAGCGCCTCTCCTCCATCGTACAAGCCCGCATCCTTACTTCCTTTGGGCACGTCTCTCGACGCGGGGACGTATCGATCGAACGGCTCGTAGTTCAGGGAAAAGTCGAGGATACGCGACCTCGAGGAAGATCACCGATGAGATGGACGGACCAGATCAAAGCTGCTGCACAGGAGGGTTCCGTGACTGAGTGTACCAGGAAAGCAGCCGTCATGAGGAATGGCGACGGATTGTGAAGCGCGCCACCAACCCGGATTGACGACCACGACCGCTCTGTAAAGAGTGCACCGACGACGAAGAAGATGTCACACGTAGTACGTACATCTTTTTTCATAGCTCAGTCAACCGACAACTGTTCGTCAACTTAAATAATTTATAAATTTTGTTGGTTTTGCAGCAACTTTTTACCTAAATTATTATTGTGCGAAGTTACAGATGCACTTGAAAGGAACAAAAATGAAAGATTTGATTAATATTAATTATATACTTTTTAAACGATGTACGCATCTGTTCATAACTCAGTCAACCAACAACTTATCGTCTACTTAAATAATTTAATAATTTTCTTGGTTTTGCAGCAACTTTTTACCTAAATTATAATTGTGCGAAGTTACAGATGTACTGTCTGTCTGTTTGTACACGCTAATCCCTCGAACTACTGGACGGATTTTAATGAAACTTTACAATAATATAGGTTATACATCAGAATAACACATAGGCTCATTTTTACCGCGGGAAAATACTTCTTTCCCACGGGAAAACCTGTTAACGCGGGCGGAGCCCCATATATACAACATACAGACACAATGCAAACACAAGTTTCCTGGGCGGACTCAAATCGGGACTCTATGCTTCGTATTCAATAACCTGTGTGTCAATTTGACATTGTGAAATTTTAGATCTTCACGTTCGATTTTGATCTTTAGACCCGACTTGACATTCCGGTAATTAGACCTAAAGTGCCTAAAGGTTAAAAAGTCCTATTTACTCACATGCCGCCCTCAACAAAGCCATCGCAGAAACCATTCAGGATCATAAATCCATCACCTTCCATGAATGTGACGTATCACGTCCATGACAGGCGGGCTTTACGACAGACCAAGAACGTAAAAAGTTGGGGGACAGCGTAAGGAATAAGAGATAAAAAGTACAGCCAGGTTCAGAAATAGGTATCCAAAGTATATTCTATTCTATTTTACTCTGCAATTGCGCCACCAACAAACTTCGGACTTTGTGTGCAGTTATTTATCTCAGAGTGCAGGCGATCCTCACTTGTAGTGTAGTGCGTATAGACACGCGACCTTTGTGTGTGTACTACTAAAGAACGCTACGCACACAAAGTCAATGTCGTGCACACACAAGACACACACAAGTATGGCTTGTCTGCACTCCAGAGATAAAACTTTTTTTTTTTTTAATTGACCATTGTACGAGTAAGCTTGTGTCGAACCTTTACCGGACATCTGTACAAGAATGTGTATGTACGTATGTATGTAGTACTTTGACTAAAAATTTATTGTACCTTTTTGATACCGCTTACTCTTGCTATGTGGACTCCAAACAATAAGCGACCTGAGCCAAGGGACCTCCTGCCATTCTAACTTCGTGGCTGATGTGTTTGGATGACAGTTGAACTATCATGCATGACCTATACTGTACCTTAACTATTCCAAGTTGTTGCAGCAAAAGAAATCTACCTCTATGGTTGTATGTAACGTAAAATATCTTACTACATTATGCGTTAGGTATAAAAAAATAAAAACTTGATGGAAACCAGAATTGCACTCTATAACAACTGCGATCCACAATGTGTGCAACACTTACACTTAGGGAATTAGTGTAGACTGTAGAATTTAAAAAAAATATAAATCCCCGGAAATCCACACAAAATGAAAGTGTAAATATTTAAACTTTTTTATTTTAAAATGTCTTATATTGCGATAGATTGTCGGGAAGTTGAACTAAGTATTTAAAAGAAAAACAAGTCCACAAGTAACAGTTACAAAAGAACTTACAGGAAGTAATAGCTGTTAAAGAAGTTTAGTATCTAGTAGGTATCTTCTACGGTTTGTCACGTGCTCGCCGGGTACTAAACTACGTACGAAGGTGAGGTAGGAACGTGATTCCGAGGACTTACTGAGGCTCACACGGTGTTGACAAAGCCTACTTTGTAGAGAAAGCTTGTAAATTTTGAATTGTAAATGCAGTTTTTGCCGGCGTGGTTTTGGTTCTTGCGACCTTTGCTTTTCGGGTCTATTCACTGCACTAATATTCTTAAATATGTGTTTATGTATAAATTAAGTAAAAATATATTCTTTCTTTCATTTCACTTCTTTTTTTTTTCTTTCTTTTTTTCTAAAAGCATTTTAGTAAACATATTTTGAACGATCAAATTATAGGTTAGAAAAATGGAGGCTGGGCGCCCGATATAATGCAGATGATTTGCTGCTACAACTGAAAACTAAAAAAAAACACAAGGTCTACTAATTATTATACAAGTTGTAGGTGTAAGCGAGGGTTTAGCAAACACTGATAAGGAGTGCTCAGTCAACGGTTATGTATGAGCAACGTTCCCAAAGTGACACTCCCATACAAAACTGCCATTTTAATAGGACAGTTAATACGGAGTAGTAAGACCTGTCTCAAGTTTGAGTGCGCACGATTTCATATTTATTTGCGCTTGCTGTACTCCTTTTATAACACGTTGTGGTCGTAGAGCGGCCGCAAAAACAAATTTGTAAAACAAAGGTATTTTTGCCGTTTCGATTGTCTTATTTGCTTTCGAACTGTTTGGAATGGGTGCAAATATACTTGGTAATCAAGCGCACTCTTACTTGAGACAGGTCATAATTTTTTTAATTGTTTCTGAGTAAAGTTTCTTTGAAAAAGTTTCTCAAAATGATAGACTAAATGTCTTATCAGTATTTGCTAAGTTGTCTCTTAGTCGTCTAATCTCTAAACGTCAACTTATAAAAACAACCTTACCTAACACCTCAATTACGAAGTCGCCTCAAGATTTCAACTAGCACTGCACTACGCTCGTGCAATAAACGTAAGTCTCAAGACAAACAACGAAGGTACACATTGGAGGGTTTTGTCAAAGCCTGACTTCCACCACTTTAGGGGCCGGAATCCACATTAACAGACTCCCCACACTGGCGTCTTTGGAGCGTGTTTCCAGCGCCGTCGCGGCAAGACGCCAGCGCTGGCTGTCGCGCATACAACCATTGGCAGGAAAACGTGTGAAACAAAAGAAAGTTGTGTTCGCAAAAAAATGTTGGGTTCGAGGCGCGGCGAGCACTTTCAGTGTGAAATAATTTTAAACTTTATCCAAGTACTTAAAAGACTAGTATCGCTTAAAACCGCCGACGGATGCGCGGCGCCGATGGCGCGACTCGTCGAAGCTTCAAGCGATACTAGTCTTTTTATTATGTAAATAAAGTTTAAAATTATTTCACACTAAAAGTACTCGCCACGTCGCTGCCGTCCCGGTGTGAATTGAGCCTTACTGCCATTTGAAGATATTACCACCTATGTGGGAAATTTTGAGTTAGAGTTGAGACAAACGAAATTGACGCAGTCTTACTTTTTATTATTTTTTATTACTTTAAGGAACACCAACAACACACATTACAAAATATAAAAAGAAAACAAAAGAACAAGTATACAATATGTGAATATGTGATTTAAAAAAAAACTTAGATTTAGTGTATGACGATGTATGTTTCAAATATATTACTGAAATAAACGATTTAATTATTATTTTTACTTATAATAGGTATGGTTGTAAACCCTATCCGGTTCCCGGTTTAGAATTGAAAACACTTACCTCAAGTTTCGGGTGTTGTATAGCCTTACTTGCCACTTAAGCGTCGGTGGCCAATGAAATGAAAACGTGTAATCTCATTTTTCTATGCACATAGGTAACTAGTAATAGGTATACGTAATTTCACGATAGATAATATCTCATTCCATAGATATATTAATTAATAACGCAAGACGCCTTAAACGGAAACCTATTAAATTATAAACTGAACTGTAGCGACATTGTATACTATCCAAAAGGAGTTTAATTCCCGGTGAAGTCCCTTCTAAGCATGCAATCTTGTTGGGTCAGGCCTCAGCTAATGTTTAATGTTTGTTCGGCCAAAACTGCTGAAAATCAATTTCATGTCCTATTCCGTTAAGTTGGCTCCACTGATTTAGTGTGGTGCGATCAGATAATCTGAAACTAAACTAAATTGGCTCTGCCCTAATCAACACAATCAAGGCTCTAACCCCGAAGTATCAACTTGATCAGCCTTTCTTGTCTGTACACCCATAGGAATACATATATTCGTGACCCAAATACAAACATAACATACACACATAATTTTAAACAAGGAAGCCAATGAGTCTTTAAAAAAAGTTCAGCAAATATATTGTGTAAATGCCAAATGAAAGGGTTTGTTAGAATGTTTCAAATCTTAGAGAATAAATATAAATAGAGCACGCGCATCGTTCCGCTGCCTTTATGTCAAGCGTAAGCAAATTTTGTTTGCAACCTTTCAAAATCAGCTCCGATAGCCATTTGATACTAAACTAACGCGCTAAAGATATTCGGACTGTTCATATCCGTGCTTACAGTTCATACGCGATAGGCGTACTCTATCCCTCCCAGAAATTTTTCTATTTATAGAATTTATTCTATTTATACTCTAAGGTTTCAAATATATTTGTTTCAAATTGTATAATAAATATATTGAAGTTCTTAAAGAATATATGTGAACGTTTAACTTTCTCTCCCATCCTCCCTTATTTCAGAAACAACTGGACCGAGACTTTTGAAAAAAATAAAAACAAAAATCAGATCTCTACAGGAAAGCCTAGAGAGGTCCATGGTATTTAAAGGTTATTTGACAATTAGTTAGTAAGGAAAGTAAGTAGTTAATATTGTGGCTTTTTATTATATCTTGGAATTAAACACATAAATTAATTAATTACGGTTTTTATTTCCACAATCACACAATGCGTGACAAACAAAAAGTCAAGAAGAATGTTGCCATCCTAAAATAAATATTCTAATGTCTGACACTCTCCCCAACATAAAAAACTAGCTTAAATTAAAGTGTACAAAATTATTAACTAATTAATACATTAACTCAGTTTACTTATATAATTATGTAAAGTTAGGGTTCACATTTATAAGGGAATTTACCATTACCCAGCTTTAATATTATCTTAATTTAAATTACATCTAATTAGGGTTCACAATTAAAATAATTACTCTACTGTAACATATTAGGAAACTAAACTATGTAATTGATTTGTATGTCTTTTCCAAATATGACCTTCTACCTCCACTTGATAAGTAGTTCCAGGTACCACAACTTTGACAATACAACCTTTCGACCACTTCTTCCCCCTTCTAAAATCTTTAACTAAAACGTCATCCCCCTCTTTTAGCAATTGTTCTCTATTACCCTTAGCATACTTCAATTGATTCTCTTGCGATTGAACAAAATTTTGATAGATAGGAGCTGGCCTTAATAATGACAGTCTATTCCGTAATTCCCTACCCATCATCAAACGAGCTGGAGACACTCCACTAGTTTTATGTGTTGTGGTTCTATAGTCGAACAGAAATATGCTTAGTGCATAGTTATGTGACTTACCACTCTCAACAATCTTTGTCATATGTGTTTTAAATGTCTCGACAAACCGTTCTGCTGCTCCATTAGTTGCAGGGTAGTGAGGAGATGTAAAACTGTGTTTTACTCCTGTTATTCTACAAAAATTTTGAAATTCCTGACTGGTAAATGACGTTCCATTATCAGTTACTAAATGCACTGGAAATCCATGTCTTATATAAAGTTCTTTAAATTTAGATATTGTCTGACTTGTACTTATATTAGCCATCTGGAATGCCTCCGGCCATTTGGTGTAGCTGTCTACAATTACTAGATACATTTTTCCATGAAATGGCCCCAGAAAATCCGCATGTATTCTGTACCACGGTCCTGGTGGTATTGGCCAACACCTTGGAGTAGCTTTAGAAGGATTATGTCTATTTTTTAAACATAGTTCGCAAGTTTTAGGTATTTGCTCTATTGCTTCATTTAACTTTGGCCACCAAAAATAAGATTTTGCCATTTCAATCATTCTAGAGCTACCAAAATGTGTTAAATGCAGTTCTTTTAAAACTGATTCCCTCAGATTTTCGGGAATTATAATTCTATGCCCCCACATAACACAATCTCTGTCTAAATTTATTTCATGTCTCCTTAAAAAATATGGTTTGAGTTCCTCATCCATATTGTTTGTCGGCCATCCATCCTGACAAAACATTATTATTTTTGTAAGTATAGAATCTTTTTTTGTTTCCTTCTGTATTTTTTTCCAGTTTAGCGATTCCAGTTCTGATTCATTTAAGTAATTTATCGTTAACATTTCTGTTTCTACTCCGCTTAATACCGGATTTATAATAGTATTGTCAGTGATGGGTGACCTTGACAAATAATCTGCAGGATTTTTGTCTGTACCAATATGTCTAATTGTGTAATTAAATGCTGATAAAAAAATTGCATAATGTTGCAATCGTTTTGCTGCCATCTTTGGTATTGCTTTGTATGGTCCAAAGATTCTAACAAGTGCAGCATTGTCCGTTTCTAATTCAAATGTCCGTCCATACAAATAATTATAAAATTTAGTGACTCCAAAAATTATTGCAAGTGCTTCTTTATCTAAAGCAGAATATTTTTTCTCAGTTTCACTTAATTTTTTGCTAGCAAACGCTATCGGTCTTACCACACCATCTAAACCCTTGTTAGAAATGACAGCACCTAATCCAAGAGCAGATGCATCGCATGTTAAGATTAATGGCAGATCTGGATTATAATGGGCAACACCTTTTGCTGATATTAACTTTTCTTTGACTTGCTCAAATGCTTTTAGACATTCATTGGTCCAAACAAATTTTCCTTTTTTGGTACATTCATACAGTGGAGTTAAAATTATTGATAAATCTTTTAAAAATCTATTATAATAGTTCACCTTTCCTAGGAATGATTTTAGCATTGTTAAGTTTTCTGGTGGGGGTAATTGTATTATGGGGTCTATTTTCTCTTTTATTATCTGTATTCCTTCTTTGCTAATGTTATAACCAAACACATTAATACTTTTTCTAAAAAATTTACATTTCTCAGCTTTTAGTTTAAATTCACAATCTTTTAATCGAATAAGTACTTGTTCTAACGTATTTTTCATGTCTAAATATGTTTTTCCACACATGTAAATATTATCAATGAAAACAATTACATTAGGTATATCTGACAGTTTTTGTGACATCAGTCTTTGAAAAGAACCTGGCCCAGTGCTGACACCATATGGCAAATATTTATATTTAAATGTACCAGCTTCCGTCACAATAACTGTCAGTTCTTGTGATGCTTCATCTAACGGCGCCTGTAAGTATGCCTCTTTGAGATCTAATTCACAATAAAATTCTGCATCTCTTAGTTCTTATCGCCATTTTTCAGTAATTCAAATTTGATCAATGATGAGAATACACCATCTATTAACTTTTCTTTCACTTGGTCCTCGAAATCTTTAAAACCACATCGTTTAGCTGCTTTTTTTAACCGAATCACATATTCTTCAATCTTTTCATCAGCCTTCTGGTTGCACTGCCTGAACGCGGCACGATCTAATGCTGTTGAAGTTGATTTTGCATACCGTTGCTCCAATATGAGCATTAGTTCCTTAAATGTTTTTTTGGTGGGCTTATCCGGTGCACATTTGTGATTTAACGTGTCAAATACTTTTGGTGTTAACTTGGTGAGCAGCAATGCCACTTTTTTGTCCTCTGATACATCATTTAATAATAGCAATATGCTTACTAAAACTAATCACTAATTACTACCCGAGATGACTAGTTAGTAACCGTGGGGAATAGTTAATAACCATGTTGTCTAGTTAGTAAACGTGGTGACTAGTTAGTAATCGTGATAACTATATAGTTTGTAACTTTGGTAAGTAGTTAATAACCGTGAAAAGTAGTTAGTAACCGTGAAAAGAAGTTAGTAACCGTGATGAGTAGTAAGTAACCGTGATAAGTAGTAAGTAACCGTGAGAGCATTGCAGTTATTAGTGTTAGTTTTCTCTAGCTCGCCAATGAGATGTGTACCTACTGTGTGGGGGTGTAGGTACTGAGTTTCGATAACATAATTTACATCCCAAACTTGTCACCAAACAAGTTGTATATCTGCGGACAGGCCTTCTTAGCAATTTTTGCAAATACCATGTCTGGTTGCAGTGTCACCCTCGCGCCGTATCCGTTCCACATGTGGTGCGTGTAAGTGACGCTAGTGAACAATTTGTTCGATACGTGACGCGTGTCGATGGCGCTAGTGAGCAACTCGGTTCCCTTCGAATAATACACAGACCAGTCCCTCCAGTGGACCGGGTAGAATAACTCGTGGGGTAGGACGTGGAAACCTGGAATATTTGACGGTAACTAATCATCATCATCATTTCAGTCAAAAGACGTCCATTGCTGGACAAAGGCAAAAAAATATAATAAAACTGTAGAGGTCGAAAGTCTGTAGGTACATAGAAAAAAATGTGTGGGAAAGCAAAGGAAATTATAGCTCAAATGACGTTGTCAGAGCGCTTGTTTGCACTTTGTATCGTTGCCCATCCCGCCTAACCTCTTACCGCGCGGGCGTCCCGTCAGTTGTATGGGTATATAGAATTATCGTATCACAGTTTTAATTACCATACTGTTCCGAAATATTCAGTAGGTCTTAAAATAGGTTGTTTTGTTACCTATTTTTATACCCTTGATAGCGGGCGGGGCCACGAGGCAAACTGCTAGTAGTTGTAACAAATACCTTGACATTTTTCCTCGTTCATTTCTGTCACGTCTGTCGTATTGCACATATTCTCGAGGGTTCTATTGTATACGTCATTGGAGTTACCACCCCACGAACTGAGGGTGAAGTTCTCGGCTAGATCCCTGTAAAATAAATGATTCTTACATGATAATATTATAATATGTGGGGACATCTCACACACAGCCATCTGACCCCAAACGAGGCAGAGCCTGTACTATGGGTGTCAGACAGCTGATATACATACATATACTATAAATATACAACATCATATATAAATATACATCATCCAGACACAAGGCAAACACAAGTTCTCATCACACGAATGTTTCCCTGGGCGGGATTCGAACCCGCGACCCTGTGCTTCGAAGTCAGTTGCACTAACAACTAGGCTACGGGGCCGTCAATGCCGATAATGATGTCTGGGCTAAATGCTCTCCAACTCTGCAAATTTTACCGTTGGTAGGTACACTTTTACAATTTACACCATAACTGAGTTCATTTAATAGTCAAGAGACCAGAGTCAGTGTGAGTAGCTAGTATTTACTTACTTAATCCCCATCACAGATTCTAGGTGTGACTCCCGCCATGTTTGTTTACACTATAGGAAAGTTAAATGGATAGAATACAGCCCGAACTAGGAAGCAAGCTTAAGGGCTACCACACACCAAAAGTTGTCTTAGACGCAAAGCTGTGACTGTGATCTATTAACCTGAAATACAAAGTTCACACTGAAAGTGTCGCAGACGCAATGCAGCACGTCTGCGTCCATCAGACGCACGGCAGTCCGCGAGACACTAACCGAAATAGCGAGCGCGGCAGCGGAACGGCACCGTCGTCGTCGTCGCACGCGCGAATGCGGACGTAAACGTTGTATTACACGGGATTTCCTATTGATACTCACACCACCGCACTGCTGCATGCGTCTGCCTGCGTCTGCGACACTGAGTGAACGGCCTTCTGTTGCGTCGTGCTGCTGACGTATCCGATGTGTGGCAGCCTTAAGTGTTTATTAGTAAATCTAAAGTACATAAAATCGCTCAAAAGCACTTACCTCACCGAATTCCCAGTAAAAACAGCTCCGACACCGTCTCTGCCAGCCGCCATGATGCCTGAAGCAATCTCGTCCAACGCTTGTTTTGCTATAAAGTTCTTCGGCAACGGATCCAAAGATTTTAAAACTATCGTATCCAAATCCAAATATAGCCCTCCATATTTGTATAATACTAATATCTTCAAAAAATCCGACATATGACCCACAGGATACAAACTTTTACTTATTAAGTTATCTGCAAATATATACTCAAACGGAGTTCCTTTAGTGAATTCTGTCGTATTCAATCTATAGAAGTAAACATTGGCCGTCGAGTTTAGGGTGTAAAAAGTCATTGAATTCCAAAATTCTGTTTTTAGAGGTCCGGCAAATATAACCAATATTATCCAGTTTGGATTCGTATTAGCAACTGCTTCGACAGCACATGCAAATCTGGAATTCAAGCTTCCCAAGCATGATGTTTCTATGAAATAAGCAGTTTTCTTCGGCGGGTGAAAAGAATCATCTAAGTTTGGTAGAATATATTTTCTACACTTATCATAGCATTTCACTTTGTGACACGATATATCATTCAATGATTTAGGACTTTTCTGGTGTAAAGCTTTAAAATTGTCACATGTCACACTTTTTGAATATTGTAGTAAAATGTAGAAAATAATTATCGAATTTTTCAAATAAGACATTATTGCGACTATAAGCACTTTTAAAACATTATCATTGATTAAGGATTTATTTGGGTTTTTTTATTTGAAAATAAAAAAATACAGAACCCTTATTATTAGGATCAGTGTATCTGTCACAGCCGAGCTGCCAGTCGGCCAGAGCTAGCCAGTCCTTCTTCATTAATAAATTTCTCGTATTGTAATTCTTACTAGTGACCTCTGTACCCAAACCGATATTGTTTAGTGGTCAATACAAACGTTGTTTATTGTTTTGTCAATTTGCATTATTGATTGTGGTTACGTATTGAAGACCTATTGATTTTATTGATAGTGCATTATTTACCAATAATAAAATAAACATTACGGCATAAGATTTATTTTTATTAGTATAGTTTCGTCTGAACCCTCTTCATGCAAGGTTAACTCGCATTTGACTGGTGTTTTGTATAATTTATGTGTCTGTTTGTTTTAGAATATCGTAAAAAGCACAAAATTAGAAACGATTGTCTGAGTAATGTTTCTAGATATATATCCTAATTTTTTTGAGTTATTAATGAATACAATAATTAAATAATCCAGTGAGGAGTACATTACAACACTAGACAGCACATGCGAATGGACATGTTGATCTTGAAAGCGCCCGTATTCCGTAGTGGTAGGGGTGAATTTCGTATTGCGAATGTCCAACCACATGTGCCGGCTTCTGTACATACCTAATATTGTCTGTGACAAAACCATTAACAAAATAAGTTCATTCCTTATTCAAAATACGGGATCCAATTTTATTTGGGTATTTCTGACTAGACCAATATTTCTGCAGTTCGGCCTTCCGCTACGAGGCAGGTCCCAAGTCCCAGGTGCGTAAGAATCGAATTTGGTATCTATAGACAAGGAAATCGCGCTGATAAGAGTACGGTGAAATAAAATAGCAATTTCTCGAACAAAACAACCGATGTTGGCGAAACTTGCGAAATAGCAGGTGAATAATGAGGTCCTTTATCTTTCTGAATACTAGCATTTATTATTCTTTTCTTGTTTACGGTTTGGGGTAGTTGTCATAAAATTCTTTGCTATGGTGAAGCGATATTTATCAGTAAAATACAGCCAATTTTTCAGTTTAATGCGTTTGGATATTATCATGGAATAATTTATGTAAATTTGCGATAGCAGTTTACGAAATTTAAATTTTTCGTTTTACTCGTTATTGTACAGATTCATTTGTTACAGTAAAATAACATTGGGTTTTTTTACCAAAAGTGGCTGTTTCTTTATACTATGAAGATACTCGTACAATTAAAGATTTTCATATAATAATTTCAGTAACATATTTATTAGGCACTCTATCGAACAGTAGTACTTAAAACTTATTTAATCTCTTTTCTCAAAAGTTTAAGTCATTATAAGATTTAAAGTTTTCTAATAAATATAAATCAAGTTGTCATAATATAGAAAGGATCATTATTTTATTTTATTAAATTCCAATAAAACAAGAGCCCGATGCTATAGGAATGAAGATAATTTCTCGGTTCATTAAAATCGACTTTCTTTTGTTTGTTGAACAATTTAAACTTCTGTATTTGTAAATGGTTCCTCAAAACAGTAGTATAATAATCAAGATCAACTTACATCAATTTACTTTTATTAACAACCAAATTGGGAAAACCGAGACGTTTTTACTGTTATTATTTCTAGAAACAAATTCTAACTTGTATTTTTAGAACTAGCTTTTACTCTATGGCCAGCTGACATGGAAAAATCCAAGGATCTTATAAGTATCACCGATAGTTTAATTAATCGAAAAAATTACGTAGCAAATTTAACCCTTAGGCTCTACGAGGACCTAACTTCTCTGCTGACGGCCAATTCTGCAAGGATTAATGCGTTTCAATGATATGCACTTTTTTATACATTTTTTTTCGTATTGTTATTTACTTTCCAAAAATGTTCGTCCGTTTTTTTACATGATACCTTTCTCACTCAATCAGTCCAGTGGTTATGGAGGAAATTGGAGCTGACGGACGGACAGACACCAAAAGATCCTATAAGGGTACCAATTTTACTTCTAGTGATACAGAACTCTAAAAACTAAACGTCGTCATCCAGCGAACCACATTACGTATACCTTTCCATCAATTTAATGTACTTTTTTATACATCATGCAAATGCACTTCGAGGCTTTACCGTGCCAAATGGCTCCAGCTAATGTACCACAAGGGACGTTTGGAACTAAAACGTGCTGACAACTCTTTAATTTCGTCATTCAATGATGCTTTAGAATATCGGTCTGATTGTAACATAGAACAAAAGCAGAGATGGAGAAAGTTTTACTACAATTGTCGCCGTATAAAATGAACGAATAAGCGTTGTATGATGAATGAACTGTAAAACGATTTTATTTTTGTCATAGTGATTTATTGTCATTGGCGTCTTAAAGTCTAGATTTTAAACAATACCAGTAAGTTAGTGTTATAATCGCTTTAATAGATGTATTCATTGGAAAGATGCCAATTTAAAAAGAGTATTTAGAGTATTATTTTTATCTTTTGAACGGATTAATTATATCTTTATTTACATTGCTATTATTTATTTCGTGTTTGAATATTATTGCAGTGTCATTTAGAATTTAATGAGTTTTTATTTAGCGTTGTGTTGAATAATTTCTAATTCGGGAAACACATAACAAAAATGTTGGTAATACGTCTACCTTCGAAGCACAAGGTCGCGGGTTCGATTCTCGCCCAGGCCAAACATTCGCGGGATGAGGATGTTGCATAAAATACATGAAGGAAAAAAAAATACTCGCCCAGATGGAGTAGTAATCATGTCTATTTGTCTGGTTTGGTTTGTCTTTTAACTCTATCAGTCTCTATCACACATCTTTGAATACGTTACGTTAGAAAAAGATAGAGATATTCATGTTATGACATGCCCGACTAAAAACAAAATATCAATAAAGTACGACATTTATTTGTCTTTGTTTGGCATGAAGGAAAAAAAAATTCCTCGCCCGGACTTTTTTTTCCTTCATGTTATTTGGCATGTAAAAAACAAGAAACTTAATGGTTGCTGATTTTGAAAATAGTGATGTGATGTTGTTGTTGATGTTGTAGGATGTTGTAGTTGAAAAAATGTATCAGAGCCGGCACCCATAGTACGTTTTGATTACTACTCCATTTGGGCGGTTAAAATTTTTTCTTCCTTCATGATAAAATGTGTATGTATATCACCTGTCTGACATCCATAGTACAGGCTCTGCCTTGTTCGGGGTCAGAACAGAAGAAGGCCGTGTGTGTGAGATGTCTCTACAAATTTTGTACTAGCTTTCCGCCCGCGTTAACAGGTTTTCCCGTGGTAAAGAAGTATTTTCCTTACGTAGGTACTACTTAAATGGTTCACCGCGTAAGTCTGCGATAATTACTCGCGCGACGATAATCCTGGAATAAAGGTTGGGACTCACAGAGGCGGGAGGCAGCAAGATCCGAAGCGAGTTTATATTATCATGTTGTGCTGTTAAAATTTTAATTTAAAAAAATTAGGTAGGTATCTTATGAAATCACAAATCGCCCCCTAAGCCTCTATAACGCCCTAATTTTTTTTCTGGCTCTCTTATTAACGACATATTCATATTTCATAACCGCATCGATGAACAGATTGCGGTAGGCCCTCAGTTTTATCGGTAGCGTTGATGAGTATTAGGTTTAACTAGGATGACCGAAGTAGGCTTTGAGTGGCGCATTGAATATCCTCATACAGACATGCCACCATTAGACGACGAATTTGTGACATAGTTTTCATCTAAACTCCCAGACCGTCAGTCAGCTATTTCCCGCCTTCTCTGTGAGTTTACACCTTAAGCAAAAGGTCTCCCGCGCACATAAAATAATTATCATTCCCTGGTCGGGAGCAATGAGAAACGAAATATCACATCAAAGGGCGAATACATATGCGCACGCAGTGTAGCGAGCTGGAAAATTAACTTACTTCAGGTTATCTACACTTACTAGTGAATTAATCTGTGTTGATATTTTACTAGCTTTTCGGTGTGGCTCCGCCCGCGTTAACAGTTTTTCCCGTGGGAATGAGGCATTTTCCCGCGGTAAAAGGTAGCTTAGTTACTCAGGGGGGTGAATGTAGATTTATAATGGGGAAATAATTTTTGAAATCGGCACAGTACTTTTTCAGTTTATTCATTACAAACATACACACACAAAAATACAAATCTTTCCTCTTTATAATATTAGTATGATTAATATTTTGGTTTAGTTCGATTATAGTTTTTACAGACTTCATAAAAAGGATAGGTTTTTAATTCTATACATTACATTTTGTAGATGTCTGTTTGTATGTATTTATGTATGTATGTTTCTCCACGCATAATCTCTTAATATATAAGTTGGATTTTGATCATTCTTTTTAGTAAACAAAGCCGTTCAAATACATTCATAAAAGCAGTTACTTTTGTACCTACTTTAAATTATTTTTTTCCTAAAAGCATGTCTTTCTTTTTTATGTGTACCGAAAACAGCATTTCTTAATGCAATTGGAAAATAATTTATTTTCTAGTATGAAAGCAAATTATGTGATATGATTGCATTTGTTTGTTTTTACCTTATGAGAAAGTAAAAAAAAATCAGGCTATACTGCTGCCTATTTTCAGGGTTTTAAACCTTTTTTTTCTGCCCCGGATTGATTCATCTAATTTAAACCAGGTACTTATGCTTATTGTATTTAATGGAACTAATTTATAATAGAAATTGTTGCCATAAACATAAAAATATATACGTGGCGCCTTGCGAACACAGCAGGTCTTTTTTCTAGCCAATCTTTACCTACATTACCTTCAAAAAACTACAACCATTATACCACACATTCGTCACACAACAACCCAGTGTAACCCCAATAATAACACGCGGCTTTCATCCATTTTGTTTCTAGGTAATGCCGTTCTCAACGACGTAACAAAGTCATTTCACCCCAACCCTGGGACTTGCGCACGCGTTTACGACGCTCCAAGGACCGGCGACATCAAAAACCGCTTAGCCAACCCCAGAGCATCGCCGCGGGACGACTATAGCGGGTCACACACGTTACTACATTTTACAGTGCTACTACTTGAGAGACTCGGCGGTTAGGGCTGTTGACTTCCAATAGGAAGTTCGCGGCTTCAAGTAAGAAAGAAGAAAATAAAACCCAAAATTCAATGACATTTTTTTTTTATTGGCCTATGCTTGTGTCGAAAAGGTACGACCAATCAAGCTTCACTGGACTTGCGGGGGAGCGGAAGACTCTACCCCAAAAAAAGTCATATACCAACGCGTCTAGGGCCGGCTCAAGGGAGCCTCTGACCACGGCCTAGCGTGTTGATATTGAAAAACATCGTGAAGGAGACGACGCCTGAGGGGATCCAATGACAAAACATTGATTTGACGGCCTCGTAGCCTAGTTGGTAGTACGTCTGCCTACGATGCACAAGGTCGCGGGTTCGAATCCCGCCCAGGGCAAACATTCGTGTGATGAGCACTTGTGTTTGCATTGTGTCTGGATGTTGTATATTTATACATGTTTTTTTGTTTGTTTGTAAACACTTTATTGCACATAAAAACATAATAAAACATACCATGAACAGTTGAGCAAAGGCGGACCTATCCCATATGTATGTATGTATATTAGCTGTCTGATACCCAAATACAGGCTCTGCTTAGTTTGGGGTCAGATAGCCGTGTGTGAGATGTCCCACATATTTATTTATTTTTAATTTATTGATTTCTAAATTACGACACTACAAAACAACGTACTTACAAATAGTTTTTTACGCGTGGTCAACTTAGGCCTATTCACACTGAATGCAGGGTAGGCCCGAGCCTCATTGCGGGTACAAACCCTCCGAAATTATCGAACTAGGTAATTTTAGGTGGTAACAAACTCCCTTATGCCAAATACGACCAAGTTAGGAATCAAACTGTAGTTTAACTCCTTTATACCATAGAGACAGATTCATTATCCAATCCGAGAGCAATCACTGCCCCCTCCCTTTCCTAGTGAATGTATCTCTGTAACGGAGCTTTTACATAAATATAGTGCATTTTCCATCATAATATTATAAATTAGCTTTCCGCTCCGCGCTACGCGGGCTAACTGTTTTTTCCTTTAAAAGTAGCCTATGTGTTATTCTGATGTATAAGCTATATTATTGTAGTTTCAATAAAATCCGTCCAGTAGTTCCAGAGATTAGCGTTTAAAAACAGACAGACAGACAGACGGATATTTCTTTCAAAACATGTATTTTTGTGTTCAGCTACACTCCCTTTATCATATCACCTACAATCAGTTTTTTGAAAAACAAATAAATATACAGACACGCTGATTCTTCAGTTTTATTATAATACTAGCTTTCCGCCGCGGCTCCGCCCGCGTTAACAGTTTCTTCCGTGGTAATGAGGCATTTTCCGGTAATAAAAGGTAGCCTATGCCACTCAGGGTGAATGTAGCTTTCTAATGGTGAAAGAATTTCTGAAATCGATTCAGTAGTTTCTGAGTTTATTCATTACAAACATACACACACACACAAACACACAAAAACAAATCTTTACTCTTTATAATAATAGTATGATAGATAGATAGAAGAAGACAGATACAATGGAAATGGTTCATTACAGATTCGTGTTTATACATATGCATGTCGAAAAACTAATTAAGAGGTGCAAGGGCGTGAAAATACCGATCCAATGATTGGCATTCCGACGCACGGCTTGGACGGTTGGCTGCGGAAATCGGACACATTGGTACGTATTGGTTATTAGCAGAAGGGGACTTGCGTCGAGATGACTGGCCGTTTTGGGATTCGGTGGATCGTTAAAATACAGCGAACTGAATTAATGTATATTTATAAATGTCATGTCACACGTGGACTTTGCGGGAAGTAGAAAAGAAAAAAATAGACGCACTGGAAATGTGGTGCTGGAGACGGATGCTTGGAATATCATGGACAGAGTTCCGCACCAATGATTCAATTTTCAAGGAACTTGGCATCAAACAGCGCCTCTCCTCCATCGTACAAGCCCGCATCCTTACTTTCTTTGGGCACGTGGGGACGTATCGACCTCGAGGAAGATCACCGATGAGATGGACGGACCAGATCAAAGCTGCTGCACAGGAGGGTTCCGTGACTGAGTGTACCAGGAAAGCAGCCGTCATGAGGAATGGCGACGGATTGTGAAGCGCGCCACCAACCCGGATTGACGACCACGACCGCTCTGTAAAGAGTGCACCGACGACGAAGAAGATGTCACACGTAGTACGTACATCTTTTTTCATAGCTCAGTCAACCAACAACTGTTCGTCAACTTAAATAATTTATAAATTTTGTTGGTTTTGCAGCAACTTTTTACCTAAATTATTATTGTGCGAAGTTACAGATGCACTTGAAAGGAACAAAAATGAAAGATTTGATTAATATTAATTATATACTTTTTAAACGATGTACGCATCTGTTCATAACTCAGTCAACCAACAACTTATCGTCTACTTAAATAATTTAATAATTTTCTTGGTTTTGCAGCAACTTTTTACCTAAATTATAATTGTGCGAAGTTACAGATGTACTGTCTGTCTGTTTGTACACGCTAATCCCTCGAACTACTGGACGGATTTTAATGAAACTTTACAATAATATAGCTTATACATCAGAATAACACATAGGCTCATTTTTACCGCGGGAAAATACTTCTTTCCCACGGGAAAACCTGTTAACGCGGGCGGAGCCCCATATATACAACATACAGACACAATGCAAATACAAGTTTCCTGGGCGGACTCAAATCGGGACTCTATGCTTCGTATTCAATAACCTGTGTGTCAATTTGACATTGTGAAATTTTAGATCTTCACGTTCGATTTTGATCTTTAGACCCGACTTGACATTCCGGTAATTAGACCTAAAGTGCCTAAAGGTTAAAAAGTCCTATTTACTCACATGCCGCCCTCAACAAAGCCATCGCAGAAACCATTCAGGATCATAAATCCATCACCTTCCATGAATGTGACGTATCACGTCCATGACAGGCGGGCTTTACGACAGACCAAGAACGTAAAAAGTTGGGGGACAGCGTAAGGAATAAGAGATAAAAAGTACAGCCAGGTTCAGAAATAGGTATCCAAAGTATATTCTATTCTATTTTACTCTGCAATTGCGCCACCAACAAACTTCGGACTTTGTGTGCAGTTATTTATCTCAGAGTGCAGGCGATCCTCACTTGTAGTGTAGTGCGTATAGAGACGCGACCTTTGTGTGTGTACTACTAAAGAACGCTACGCACACAAAGTCAATGTCGTGCACACACAAGACACACACAAGTATGGCTTGCCTGCACACCAGAGATATTTATTTATTTTTAATTTACCTGTGTACGATTAAGCTTGTGTCGAACCTTCACCGGACATCTGTACACGAATGTGTATGTACGTATGTATGTAGTACTTTGCCTAAAAAGTTATTGTACCTTTTTGATACCGCTTACTCTTGTTAAGTGGACTCCAAACAATAAATGACCTGAGCCAAGGGACCTCCTGCCATTCTAACTTCGTGGCTGATGTGTTTGGATGACAGTTGAACTATCATACATGACCTATAGTAGTCTAAAAAGGAATAAATGTGGTACCTTAACTATTCCAAGTAGTTGCAGCAAAAAAATCTACCTCTATGGTTGTATGTAACGTAAAATATCTTACTACATTATGCGTTAGGTATAAAAAAAATAAAATCTTGATAGAAACCAGAATTGCACTCTATAACAACTGCGATCCCCAATGTGTGCAACACTTACACTTAGGGAATTAGTGTAGACTGTAGAATTAAAAAAAATTATAAATCCCCTGAAATCCACACAAAATGAAAGTGTAAATATTTAAACTTTTTTATTTTAAAATGTCTTATATTGCGATAGATTGTCGGGAAGTTGAACTAAGTATTTAAAAGAAAAACAAGTCCACAAGTAACAGTTACAAAAGAACTTACAGGAAGTAATAGCTGTTAAAGAAGTTTAGTATCTAGTAGGTATCTTCTACGGTTTGTCACGTGCTCGCCGGGTACTAAACTACGTACGAAGGTGAGGTAGGAACGTGATTCCGAGGACTTACAGAGGCTCATACGGTGTTGACAAAGCCTTCTTTGTAGAGAAAGCTTGTAAATTTTGAATTGTAAATGATCATTTTTTGCCGGCGTGGTTTTGCTTCTTGCGACCTTTGCTTTTCGCGTCTATTCACTGCACTAATATTCTTAAATATGTGTTTATGTATAAATTAAGTAAAAATATATTCTTTCTTTCATTTCACTTCTTTTTTTTTCTTTCTTTTTTTCTAAAAGCATTTTAGTAAACATATTTTGAACGATCAAATTATAGGTTAGAAAAATGGAGGCTGGGCGCCCGATATAATGCAGATGATTTGCTGCTACAACTAAAAACTAAAAAAAAACACAAGGTCTACTAATTATTATACAAGTTGTAGGTGTAAGCGAGGGTTTAGCAAACACTGATAAGGAGTGCTCAGTCAACGGTTATGTATGAGCAACGTTCCCAAAGTGACACTCCCATACAAAACTGCCATTTTAATAGGACAGTTAATACGGAGTAGTAAGACCTGTCTCAAGTTAGAGTGCGCACGATTTCATATTTATTTGCGCTTGCTGTACTCCTTTTATAACACGTTGTGGTCGTAGAGCGGCCGCAAAAACAAATTTGTAAAACAAAGGTATTTTTGCCGTTTCGATTGTCTTATTTGCTTTCGAACTGTTTGGAATGGGTGCAAATATACTTGGTAATCAAGCGCACTCTTACTTGAGACAGGTCATAATTTTTTTTATTGTTTCTGAGTAAAGTTTCTTTGAAAAAGTTTCTCAAAATGATAGACTAAATGTCTTATCAGTATTTGCTAAGTTGTCTCTTAGTCGTCTAATCTCTAAACGTCAACTTACATAAACAACCTTACCTAACACCTCAATTACGAAGTCGCCTCAAGATTTCAACTAGCACTGCACTACGCTCGTGCAATAAACGTAAGTCTCAAGACAAACAACGCAAGTACACATTGGAGGGCTTTGTCAAAGCCTGACTTCCACCACTTTACACCACTGGCGTCTTTGGAGCGTGTTTCCAGCGCCGTCGCGGCAAGACGCCAGCGCTGGCTGTCGCGCATACAACCATTGGCAGGAAAACGTGAGAAACAAAAGAAAGTTGTGTTCGCAAAAAAATGTTGGGTTCGAGGCGCGGCGAGCACTTTCAGTGTGAAATAATTTTAAACTTTATCCAAGTACCACTTAAAAGACTAGTATCGCTTAAAACCGCCGACGGATGCGCGGCGCCGATGGCGCGACTCGTCGAAGCTTCAAGCGATACTAGTCTTTTTATTATGTAAATAAAGTTTAAAATTATTTCACACTAAAAGTACTCGCCACGTCGCTGCCGCTCGGTGTGAATTGAGCCTTACTGCCATTTGAAGATATTACCACCTATGTTTGAGTTAGAGTTGAGACAAACGAAATTGACGCAGTCTTACTTTTTATTATTTTTTATTACTTTAAGGAACACCAACAACACACATTACAAAATATAAAAAGAAAACAAAAGAACAAGTATACAATATGTGAATATGTGATTTAAAAAAAAACTTAGATTTAGTGTATGACGATGTATGTTTCAAATATATTACTGAAATAAACGATTTAATTATTATTTTTACTTATAATAGGTATGGTTGTAAACCCTATCCGGTTCCCGGTTTAGAATTGAAAACACTTACCTCAAGTTTCGGGTGTTGTATAGCCTTACTTGCCACTTAAGCGTCGGTGGCCAATGAAATGAAAACGTGTAATCTCATTTTTCTATGCACATAGGTAACTAGTAATAGGTATACGTAATTTCACGATAGATAATATCTCATTCCATAGATATATTAATTAATAACGCAAGACGCCTTAAACGGAAACCTATTAAATTATAAACTGAACTGTAGCGACATTGTATACTATCCAAAAGGAGTTTAATTCCCGGTGAAGTCCCTTCTAAGCATGCAATCTTGTTGGGTCAGGCCTCAGCTAATGTTTAATGTTTGTTCGGCCAAAACTGCTGAAAATCAATTTCATGTCCTATTCCGTTAAGTTGGCTCCACTGATTTAGTGTGGTGCGATCAGATAATCTGAAACTAAACTAAATTGGCTCTGCCCTAATCAACACAATCAAGGCTCTAACCCCGAAGTATCAACTTGATCAGCCTTTCTTGTCTGTACACCCATAGGAATACATATATTCGTGACCCAAATACAAACATAACATACACACATAATTTTAAACAAGGAAGCCAATGAGTCTTTAAAAAAAGTTCAGCAAATATATTGTGTAAATGCCAAATGAAAGGGTTTGTTAGAATGTTTCAAATCTTAGAGAATAAATATAAATAGAGCACGCGCATCGTTCCGCTGCCTTTATGTCAAGCGTAAGCAAATTTTGTTTGCAACCTTTCAAAATCAGCTCCGATAGCCATTTGATACTAAACTAACGCGCTAAAGATATTCGGACTGTTCATATCCGTGCTTACAGTTCATACGCGATAGGCGTACTCTATCCCTCCCAGAAATTTTTCTATTTATAGAATTTATTCTATTTATACTCTAAGGTTTCAAATATATTTGTTTCAAATTGTATAATAAATATATTGAAGTTCTTAAAGAATATATGTGAACGTTTAACTTTCTCTCCCATCCTCCCTTATTTCAGAAACAACTGGACCGAGACTTTTGAAAAAAATAAAAACAAAAATCAGATCTCTACAGGAAAGCCTAGAGAGGTCCATGGTATTTAAAGGTTATTTGACAATTAGTTAGTAAGGAAAGTAAGTAGTTAATATTGTGGCTTTTAAATACAAGTGTAAAGATAAGTTCCTGGAATAGAGAGGGGTAATCACACAGCAATATGCTTACTAAAACTAATCACTAATTACTACCCGAGATGACTAGTTAGTAACCGTAGGGAATAGTTAATAACCATGTTGTCTAGTTAGTAAACGTGGTGACTAGTTAGTAATCGTGATAACTATATAGTTTGTAACTTTGGTAAGTAGTTAATAACCGTGAAAAGTAGTTAGTAACCGTGAAAAGAAGTTAGTAACCGTGATGAGTAGTAAGTAACCGTGATAAGTAGTAAGTAACCGTGAGAGCATTGCAGTTATTAGTGTTAGTTTTCTCTAGCTCGCCAATGAGATGTGTACCTACTGTGTGGGGGTGTAGGTACTGAGTTTCGATAACATAATTTACATCCCAAACTTGTCACCAAACAAGTTGTATATCTGCGGACAGGCCTTCTTAGCAATTTTTGCAAATACCATGTCTGGTTGCAGTGTCACCCTCGCGCCGTATCCGTTCCACATGTGGTGCGTGTAAGTGACGCTAGTGAACAATTTATTCGATACGTGACGCGTGTCGATGGCGCTAGTGAGCAACTCGGTTCCCTTCGAATAATACACAGACCAGTCCCTCCAGTGGACCGGGTAGAATAACTCGTGGGGTAGGACGTGGAAACCTGGAATATTTGACGGTAACTAATCATCATCATCATTTCAGTCAAAAGACGTCCATTGCTGGACAAAGGCAAAAAAATATAATAAAACTGTAGAGGTCGAAAGTCTGTAGGTACATAGAAAAAAATGTGTGGGAAAGCAAAGGAAATTATAGCTCAAATGACGTTGTCAGAGCGCTTGTTTGCACTTTGTATCGTTGCCCATCCCGCCTAACCTCTTACCGCGCGGGCGTCCCGTCAGTTGTATGGGTATATAGAATTATCGTATCACAGTTTTAATTACCATACTGTTCCGAAATATTCAGTAGGTCTTAAAATAGGTTGTTTTGTTACCTATTTTTATACCCTTGATAGCGGGCGGGGCCACGAGGCAAACTGCTAGTAGTTGTAACAAATACCTTGACATTTTTCCTCGTTCATTTCTGTCACGTCTGTCGTATTGCACATATTCTCGAGGGTTCTATTGTATACGTCATTGGAGTTACCACCCCACGAACTGAGGGTGAAGTTCTCGGCTAGATCCCTGTAAAATAAATGATTCTTACATGATAATATTATAATATGTGGGGACATCTCACACACAGCCATCTGACCCCAAACGAGGCAGAGCCTGTACTATGGGTGTCAGACAGCTGATATACATACATATACTATAAATATACAACATCATCACTACATAGTATAAAATAAAGTCGCTTTCTGCGTCCCTATGTCCCTATGTCCCTATGTCCCTATGTCCCTATGTCCCTTTGTACGCTTAACCTCGTAAGGCCCAACCTAATTTTAGGTCAGTTTAGGTGACGACCCAATGTACTAATAATAGGTTCAAGTGCTTCCGGCCCAGAACTTTGATTTGCGAAAAGAGTCTTTAAATGTATTGCTATTGATATCATTCTTTTATGAGCTATGTTTAGTGCCTAAAGCTGACTATTCCATATGAAAAAGACGTCGAAATCGTATGTACTTTTTTTAGCACTCCGGGACATAGTAAAATAAAAATTTACTAAATACATAAGTTATAAATACCTATAACTTTGTTTAAACTTGTTTTTATTTACATTATTTACTTAATTGTTTAGACATTAAAAAAATCAACAGTAACTAACTAATATTTTTCAAAATCAGTATAATTTCTAGGAAACAAAGCCATTTGCTTGCAATTATTAGTAGCAATAATAACGAGAGCGTCGGTGGCCAAGTGGGTAGGGCCGTTGGCTTCCATTCGAAAGTTCGCGGGTTTGCTCGGCAGTCGGCACGTACCAATGTGTTTTTGATTTTCGAATTCATATGTACGTTTATTCGACGCTCTTACGGTTGAGGAAAACATCTTGAGGAAACCTGCACACACCTGCGAAGTAATTCAACTGTTGTGTTTGAAGTGGACCAACCCGCACTGGGCCAGCGTGGCCTTCTTAGGCCTATACACCCTGATTTCAGGGTAGACTCGAGCCCCTCGGTGGGGAAATTTATGAGCTGTTGATGATGATGAGAACCCAACGACCTTATTTTGGGACGAAAGTTTTCTGCTTCGTGTAGTATTTGACTAAAAATAGTTTACGAAAAAATTTGCGTGTACTGGCAAAATATAGCATTTCAATAACCCTTTACAGTAAAATGCATCATTCGTAATGCAATGATTGCGCGGATAAACAAGGATTTAATGACCTACTTTTAGCTAGGACCCCGTTCCACACAGTTGACACGTGAAAAAAGCCAGTTTATTTGTTCTATCTGTCAAAACTGCCAATGAGAAGTTCGGATACGTTCAATGGTTTGCAATTTTTTATAGGTGAATTGGAGTTGGTGGGACTATTTGAAGTGTGAAATGGGGTACAATATTATGTCATAATTTTAGAACGCTGGGCCGCAAATTTTTCTTTTAGATAAACATCTTGGGCCGGAGCAGCCAAGTATTTTTTTCTAAAAATAGGACGCTTGGGCCTTACGAGGTTAAATCTTTAAAACTACGCAACGGATTTTGATGCGGTTTTTTTTAATAGATAGAGTGATTCAAGAGGAAGGTTTATATGTATAATACATGCATAATATACTGAAGGATAACCCACAATAACCATTTTCCCGTGCGGAGCCGGGGCGGGTCGCTAGTATATAAATATACATCATCCAGACACAAGGCAAACACAAGTTCTCATCACACGAATGTTTCCCTGGGCGGGATTCGAACCCGCGACCCTGTGCTTCGAAGTCAGTTGCACTACCAACTAGGCTACGGGGCCGTCAATGCCGATAATGATGTCTGGGCTAAATGCTCTCCAACTCTGCAAATTTTACCGTTGGTAGGTACACTTTTACAATTTACACCATAACTGAGTTCATTTAATAGTCAAGAGACCAGAGTCAGTGTGAGTAGCTAGTATTTACTTACTTAATCCCCATCACAGATTCTAGGTGTGACTCCCGCCATGTTTGTTTACACTATAGGAAAGTTAAATGGATAGAATACAGCCCGAACTAGGAAGCAAGCTTAAGGGCTACCACACACCAAAAGTTGTCTTAGACGCAAAGCTGTGACTGTGATCTATTAACCTGAAATACAAAGTTCACACTGAAAGTGTCGCAGACGCAATGCAGCACGTCTGCGTCCATCAGACGCACGGCAGTCCGCGAGACACTAACCGAAATAGCGAGCGCGGCAGCGGAACGGCACCGTCGTCGTCGTCGCACGCGCGAATGCGGACGTAAACGTTGTATTACACGGGATTTCCTATTGATACTCACACCACCGCACTGCTGCATGCGTCTGCCTGCGTCTGCGACACTGAGTGAACGGCCTTCTGTTGCGTCGTGCTGCTGACGTATCCGATGTGTGGCAGCCTTAAGTGTTTATTAGTAAATCTAAAGTACATAAAATCGCTCAAAAGCACTTACCTCACCGAATTCCCAGTAAAAACAGCTCCGACACCGTCTCTGCCAGCCGCCATGATGCCTGAAGCAATCTCGTCCAACGCTTGTTTTGCTATAAAGTTCTTCGGCAACGGATCCAAAGATTTTAAAACTATCGTATCCAAATCCAAATATAGCCCTCCATATTTGTATAATACTAATATCTTCAAAAAATCCGACATATGACCCACAGGATACAAACTTTTACTTATTAAGTTATCTGCAAATATATACTCAAACGGAGTTCCTTTAGTGAATTCTGTCGTATTCAATCTATAGAAGTAAACATTGGCCGTCGAGTTTAGGGTGTAAAAAGTCATTGAATTCCAAAATTCTGTTTTTAGAGGTCCGGCAAATATAACCAATATTATCCAGTTTGGATTCGTATTAGCAACTGCTTCGACAGCACATGCAAATCTGGAATTCAAGCTTCCCAAGCATGATGTTTCTATGAAATAAGCAGTTTTCTTCGGCGGGTGAAAAGAATCATCTAAGTTTGGTAGAATATATTTTCTACACTTATCATAGCATTTCACTTTGTGACACGATATATCATTCAATGATTTTGGACTTTTCTGCTTTAAAGCTTCAAAATTGTCACATGTCACACTTTTTGAATATTGTAGTAAAATGTAGAAAATAATTATCGAATTTTTCAAATAAGACATTATTGCGGTTTTTTTTTTATCTCAAAATAAAAGAAACAGAACCCTTATTATTAGGATCAGTGTGTCTGTCACAGCCGAGTTCCTCCGTAACTGCTGGACCGATTGAGCTACCGTTCTTCAAAAACCGTCCATCTTCATTAATAAATTTCTCGTACCTATTGTAACTCCTACTAATAACCTTTGTACTCAAAACAATATTGTTTAATGGTCAATATACAATTGTTGTTTATTGTTTTGTCAATTTGCATTATTGACTGCGGTTATTTAAGCCCTATTGATTTTATTGATAGTGCATTATTTACTTATAATAAAATAAACAATAAGGCATAAGATTTATTTTTATTAAAATCTAGTTTCGTATAAACCCTCTTCATGCAAGGTTAACTCGCATTTGACTGGTGTTTTGTATAATTTCTGTGTCTGTTTGTTTTAGAATATCGAAAAAAGCACAAAATTAGAAACGATTGTCTGAGTAATGTTTCTAGATATATATCCCAATTTTTTTGAGTTATTAATGAATACAATAATTAAATAATCCAGTAAGGAGTCCAGCACATGCGAATGGACATGTTGATCTTGAAAGCGCCCGTATGCCGGCTTCTGTACATACCTAATATTGTCTGTGACAAAACCATTAACAAAATAAGTTCATTCCTTATTCAAAATACGGGATCCAATTTTATTTGGGTATTTCTGACTAGACCAATATTTCTGCAGTTCAGCCTTCCGCTACGAGGCAGGTCCCAGGTGCGTAAGAATCGAATTTGGTATATAGACAAGGAAATCGCGTTGATAAGAGTACGGTGAAATAAAATAGCAATTTCTCGAACAAAACAACCGATGTTGGCGAAACTTGCGAAATAGCAGGTGAATAATGAGGTCCTTTATCTTTCTGAATACTAGCATTTATTATTCTTTTCTTGTTTACGGTTTGGGGTAGTTGTCATAAAATTCTTTGCTATGGTGAAGCGATATTTATCAGTAAAATACAGCCAATTTTTCAGTTTAATGCGTTTGGATATTATCATGGAATAATTTATGTAAATTTGCGATAGCAGTTTACGAAATTTAAATTTTTCGTTTTGCTCGTTATTGTACTGAAACATTTGTTACAGTAAAATAACTTTGGGTTTTATACCAAAATTTTCATATAATAATTTCAGTAATTATTAGGCACCCTGTCGCGTTAGGTTTCACAGTAGTACTTAAAAAAACTTATTTAATGTCCTGTTTTTCGGTATATTTCACTTGGCGTTTTACTTCAACGCTAGAGAGGTATTAAATATTTTTAGATTCATAGTAAACAACCAAAAACGTAAACTTTCCGGCGCATGAAGGAAGAAAAAAAATTAACGCGGGCGTGGAATTTTTTTTCCTTCATGTTCCGGCGGGACTTGAAACCCACGACACGAAATATAATGATGGTGACGTTATAGTTTGATAGAAAACAAGCAGCAAGAACGAATTTCGGCGCTAC
The DNA here is from genome assembly GCA_948473455.1 of Teleiodes luculella. Taxonomy (NCBI): domain Eukaryota; kingdom Metazoa; phylum Arthropoda; class Insecta; order Lepidoptera; family Gelechiidae; genus Teleiodes; species Teleiodes luculella. Next base: position 3,927,661 of record OX419598.1, on the reverse strand, counting down.
CACTAATGCCCTCCGTGGTGTAGTTGGTAAGCACGTTAGCTGCGTATGTATAGGCGGTCGTGGGTTTCAAGTCCCGCCGGAAGGTTTACGTTTTTAGTTGTTTTCTATTAATCTAAAAATATTATTTAATCTCCTTTCTCAACCAAAAAGTTCAAGTCATTAAAGATTTAAAGTCTTCTTATAGAAAAAAAATCAAGTTGTCATAATAAAGAAAGGATAATTATTTTATTTTATTAAATTCCAATAAAACAAGAGCCCGATAGCTATAGGAATGAAGATAATTTCTCGGTTCATTAAAATCGACTTCCTTTTGTTTGTTGAACAATTTAAACTTCTGTATTTGTAAATGATTCCTCAAAACAGTAGTATAATAATCAAGATCAACTTCCATCAATTTACTTTTATTTGAATCTCCTTGATAACAACCAAATTGGGAAAACCGAGACGTTTTTACTGTTATTGTTTCTAGAATCAATTTCTAACTTGTATTTTTAGAACTAGCTTTTACTCTATGGCTAGCTGACATAGAAAAATCCAAGGATCTTATAAGTACCACCAATTAAAAAAAAACGAAAAAAAAAACGAATTATAGTTTAATTAATCGAAAAAGTTACGTAGCAAAATTTCAAATATTTAAGCGTTTAATATGATATAGTACGGCTTGTTAACCTGAATTACGGTCCCATCTGGCAGAAAGCATGAAACTTAGCATACATGTAGCTTTTATATATGTGCTTCAATGTCGATATGGAAACACGCTGAGAAATGATTACCCCCCCCTTTTTCCCTCATTTTACCTCCCTCATTTTGGTTTTTTTCATTTTCTACAAAAACGGTAGGACTGATGAGTTTACTTTTCAAGAACCAAATAGTTGTCGATAAATTACCTGCAAAATGATACTACATTTTATAGTGCTAAGATTAATATATTTCTATATACAGCCATCAACGTATTATGAAATTTTAAAAACAGGCACACTTTTTTCTTCCTTACTTCATTTATAGGAAAACGACAAGAGTGGTGATAAAATGGACTAAAGAAGTCAACTACCTTATACATTAAGCTAAAAAATGACATTTATTTCATAGTCGTAAAGGCATTACTTCTAGAGTTACAGCTCACCGCGTCTGACTCAAGTACTCTTTTTTTTACCTTTTTAGAATACATCTTTCTGTTAACTTTGTTTAGCGTAGATTAGATTCAGATTTTCCAATTAGAAATAAAACAGTCCATGTACTAATCCAGGCCACAGTCTATTTACATGTAAAACTAGCTGTCTGCCCGCGGCTACGCTTGCGTTGTGTTTCGACATTTCCGTATTAATTTTTAACTATCCCACTTTTTTCCGTGATTTTAAAGTATCCAACATGTTGACCGAGTATATAAGGTACCACCATGCAAAATTTCGTTTCAATCGGTCTAACAGTTTCGGAGATAAGCCCGTAGAATATATTGCGCCGTATGAGTTACTAAAGTTTTTTAACTATCCCACGGGAACATTTTAATTTTCTGGGATTAAAAGTATCTAAGATGTTGACCGGGGATATAAGGTACCACTATACAAAATTTCATTCAAATCGGTCGAATAGTTTCGGAGATTAGCCCGTGCAAAGAAAAACAAAAAAAAATCTATGAAATCTGTACATAGTAAAAAAATGCTATAAACCTATTCAAGGGGATGTAAGAAGCGATATAGTACATACCCAGATTTTTTTTAAATATTTTTGTTTCTCTGTTTGTCTGTTTGTACGGGCTAATATCCGAAACTATTCGACCGATTTCAATGAAATTTTGTATAGTGGTACCTTATATCCCGGTCAACATCTTAGATACTTTTAATCCCAGAAAATTAAAAAGTTCCCGTGGGATAGTTAAAAAACTTTAGTAACTCATACGGCGCAGTATATTCTACGGGCTTATCTCCGAAACTGTTAGACCGATTGAAATGAAATTTTGCATGGTGGTACCTTATATACTCGGTCAACATGTTGGATACTTTAAAATCACGGAAAAAAGTGGGATAGTTAAAAATTAATACGGAAATGTCGAAACACAACGCAAGCGTAGCCGCGGGCAGAAAGCTAGTTTTACATGTAAATAGACTGTGGCCTGGATTAGTACATGGACTGTTTTATTTCTAATTGGAAAATCTGAATCTAATCTACGCTAAACAAAGTTAACAGAAAGATGTATTCTAAAAAGGTAAAAAAAAGAGTACTTGAGTCAGACGCGGTGAGCTGTAACTCTAGAAGTAATGCCTTTACGACTATGAAGTAAATGGCATTTTTTAGCTTAATGTATAAGGTAGTTGACTTCTTTAGTCCATTTTATCACCACTCTTGTCGTTTTCCTATAAATGAAGTAAGGAAGAAAAAAGTGTGCCTGTTTTTAAAATTTCATAAAACGTTGATGGCTGTATAAAGAAATATATTAATCTTAGCACTATAAAATGTAGTATCGTTTTGTAGGCAATTTATCGACGATGATTTGATCTCTGAAAAGTAAACTCCTCAGACGTACTGTTTTAGTATAAAATTCAAAAAACCAGAATGAGGGAGATAAAAGGGGGGGGAAAGGGGGGAAACAATAATTTATCGAAGTGTTTCCATATCGATATTGAAGCACATATATGACAGCTACATTCATGCCAAGTTTCGTACTTTCTGCCAGATGGGACCGATATCCTTATATTTTTTAGCTAGCAAGCCGTACTAATATGCACTTTTTTATACAAAACTTTCTTTTTTTTTTTCAAATTGTTATAAATTTACTTCCCAAAAGTGTTCGTCCGTTTTTGAAACCACGTCTAACCGTTAGACCACGTGACTGACACAAGCTTACGCATTCGACAAGGATGAACAGCGCAAGATGACGTAGCTTTGTGTCAGTCACGTGGTCTAACGGTTAGACCTTGTTTTCTTAGAGTCTTAGACCATGTACAGTAAGCTGACGAATAAGGTGACCCCCCCGAGGCGCCGTTAAGCGCCACCTATCGCTACAAGGAGGCAGAAAATAACGAACTAATGTCTAATAATACTTTATCAGTGTAGTTAAGAATGTGTTGCCTTATTTCAACGGTCTCTCTAAGTTACAGCGCGTACAATACCTTTGGTTATAGAGGAAATTAGCGCTGACTGACGCACTGACACATGACGGACGGACAGACACCAAAAGTTCCTATAAGGGTTCCAATTTTACTTCTAGTGATACAGAACTCTAAAAACTAAACGTCGTCATCCAGCGAACCACATTACGTATACCTTTCCATCAATTTAATGTACTTTTTTATACATCATGCAAATGCACTTCGAGGCTTTACCGTGCCAAATGGCTCCAGCTAATGTACCACAAGGGACATTTGGAACTAAAACGTGATGACAACTCTTTTATTTCGTCATTCATTGATGCTAGAACATAACGATCTGATTGTAACAAAGGACAAAAGCAGAGATGGAGAAAGTTTTACTACAATTGTCGCCGTATAAAATGAACGAATAAGCGTTGTATGATGAATGAACTGTAAAACGATTTTATTTTTGTCATAGTGATTTATTGTCATTGGCGTCTTAAAGTCTAGATTTTAAACAATACCAGTAAGTTAGTGTTATAATCGCTTTAATAGATGCATTCATTGGAAAGATGCCAAAATTATAAAAGAACTTTTGTGAGTATTTAAAGAGTATTATTTTTATCTTTTGAACGGACTTTATATTATCTTTATTTACATTGCTATTATTTATTTCGTGTTTGAATATTATTGCAGTGTCATTTAGAATTTAATGAGTTTTTATTTACCGTTGTGTTGAATAATTTCTAATTCGGGAAACACATAACAAAAATGTTGGTAATACGTCTACCTTCGAAGCACAAGGTCGCGGGTTCGATTCTCGCCCAGGCCAAACATTCGCGGGATGAGGATGTTGCATAAAATACATGAAGGAAAAAAAATTACTCGCCCAGATGGAGTATAGTCCGGTCAATAAAGAAATGTAGAGTGCGTGAGCGGGAGCCTAAGCGATTTCTTCAGAAACTTATTCAGGGTGCTTAGGGATAAAACATACTAAAAGTCCCCACGTCTAGGAGGTGAGCTGGAGGGGGGAGGGGGGGTTAAAGGTCTCATTTTTAAGTTTTTCGC